>OY986048.1:24875784-25475784 GCA_963920205.1 Stenodema calcarata
AACTAACCCATTTGTCTCAACTTTTCTGGAGAGCCAAAAAACTGTTTTATTCCAATACTACTGTAATTTCGCCCTATAATTCCTAATTTTGGCTCTCCGCAGGCCCCCAGAAGTACCCTACAATGATTTAAAATTAATTAATACTCCAATCGTGAAGTTAATGTTTTGTACTTGTACTTGTACCATAGCCTATCATGTATTATTGTATGCACTTTTTTGTAAATAAACATGTTATCAATCAATCAATCAATCGTGAAGTTTAAGTGATGTTGGATTAAATGAAATGCTCGGATCGGTGTTGTTGGTTCATTAGTTTTTTCATATAAAATTTTTTAGTCGAAATTATTGTGAAACGCTATCATTTTTAGAGTTTAGGTACTTACTTGAAACATTAATCTACGAAATACTGCAAAATGCTTATATTGATCAAAACACCATCTCGTGAATGAACGAGAAAAAAAATGTTCCTAAGAGCACTGGATTCTGAAATTTGATGGTTAGGATGCAGGTTTGATGGTAAGGGTCAAATCAGGATGGTTAGGAACATTGAACATGGATTAGAAATTTGTGTTGCCCAACTAACTGCGGCTGTTTTTCGACATTTTGACAAAAGAAAGCGTCTCAACTTCATTTTGTTCGAATTGTAGGTGCTGTGTTGCTTCTTAATTGACAATATGTTTCAGTGCCGAATGGGCGTTTTTCCAACCTCTTGTGGCACTTGTTTATTCTTCGAAGTAGAAATCGATTGATTTTCGCCTTCCCTTAATCAATGCCGTAATGAAGGGATGGCCCATTCCGGTGATCAAGACTCTAAATAACTCGAGAACTGACGGGCGGAGGTTTGCTAGGTCGGACCCTGCTATATAATTACGTTATCCTAATACTTCGGACGAAGCAGGAGAGCTGTGGCGGGTCGTGGGTTCAATTATAAGGAACGTAAATTTACTTATTGACACAGAATTAACGATTATGATGAAGACTTCTCCCGCGCCTCGCCAGTCTTCCCGAGGTTCTCAATATCGATTAAGTATCTATTCCACGCAGCCACGTTCAACCTAAATTTCATTATGCGCACATGTTCACCAGTATTATATTTATATATTTATGTATGTGTCATTCTGACGATAACTCTCGATAGAATTGAGATAAAAGTTCAAATTTGCACAAAACATCGGTGTTGGCAATCGACAGGCTAAGTTCGTAGATGTACGGAATCGGGCCACTCGGGGGGGGGGGGGGGGGGGGGGAATTCCCCATAAATTCACAAAATGGAACATTCTGACAAGTGATACCTCATTTTAAAGGTTTAATGGTTGAACACGATGGTGACGTCAGAATAGCAATATCTCATTCCGTTCTCAAACTGGAGCACTTTAAAGATGAAGATACGTGGTCGTTACTTGATATGATCTTCATGGTTATTTTGCTCTAATCTGATGACGGAATGCAATATCGCAATTCTGACTTCACCGTTGTGTTTAGAGTTGAAATATTGAAAAGCTGTGGAGGGGGGGGGGGGGGGGGTCACTAAAAAAATGAAAGTCTGGAATGTCTGATAAGTGACACCTCATTTTAAAGGTTTTTACACGCTGAATAAAAGTCAGAATTGCGATACCTAATTTCGTTCGCAAACTTGAGTACTTTGAAGATGAAGAATACGTCCACTTTTGACCTCCACATCGTCACTTTTGACCAAATATAGTTATGCATACCCTGCGGATCGATCTCACTAAGTATAAGTTAGGTACCTAACACTAAATCTCACGATTTATTTTACTGAATTACTCAGTAAACCTAGAAGGTTTTTTGGCTCTGCTGAAAAGTCGCCCAAATGATGATGTGGGAAGTTGCCGTGAGACCCTCGATATATTTAAAAAAAAAAAAACACCAAAAAGGAGGTTCTGTTCACAGAAAAAGTTGAGCTGGAAGTGACCTATAATTTTGAAAAGGCCCATCTAGGTATATGTTTCAAGACAGGAATAATCTGAATTTTTCGCATACAAAAACAAACAATAATTGTCCTTCAAGGGATTTTCGCACATTGCATTTTGCAACTGAATGATTTTGCACTTTTTGCATCTGCCCCTCCTTCCCATCATAGCTGTTGGCCCTATCAAAACATTTTGTGGGGGGGGGGGGGGGGGATTTATTGAAGAAATGTCAAATCAATAAGGTGCGAAATTCAATGTGCGAAAATCACTTGAAGGACAATTATTGTTTGTTTTTATATGTACCTGCGCCTGTCGTGTTTGAGACGTCCATCAACACGTTTCCGAAAAATGTTGCTGACAGTTGAACTGCGGCGCGGTGCAGGATGATGCGAAATATCATTCAATACCATTGAATGGAAGAGGCCATTGGGGTGTTTTGAAAGCGGTCGTTGGAACAGGATACAGCACATGCCTGCCGTCCTCTCCATAAATAAGAATAACATGCTTGAAATGATCCTGCCTCGACTCATGAATAACAAGTCCCCATCCATCGATAGAGGCATCAACCGAGAATCCCCTGTGTTGTGGGTTCCTCCGCACATGGGATCCTAATTTTTTTGCCTCCCATTCGCTACAACAGGAAGATAATCTCATTTGTAAATACCGGCAAGAGATGTAGCCATAGCCACAGGGGCAGGACCCGATCGAGGACTAATCCCCTTTTCAATTCATATCGTTCAGGAGATATCGCCCCCCCCCCCCCCGTCATCCCCCCCCCCCTCAACATACAGCCCACCGACACAATGGCAATGGGAAGGAGCTATTGACGAAAACCGTCCGTATCCAACGGGATCGGGGCAGGTTAGATCTCGTGTTTCTAAACTCTACCCGGTTTTTGTTCGATCCGAGAGGTATTTTTGCCTTCCGTTTTCTCTTCCCGAAAATCCTCACGGCGCATTGTACCGGACCGACACCCGGTCAGTGGCGTAACCATAAGGAAGCTCCTCCCTCCTGCTCCGCTACTCAACAATCGAGGATTATATTTTTCTTTCAATACTTTAACAAACACTGATCCCTCCAACACAGCATCCGACTATAACAAGACTTTTTGTCATCTCCTAATTCTATTATTATTTTTTGTCTTCTTTCTCCGTCCTTCGCCATTTTTCTCTTTGTTGACCCGCGGGCGCGCGGCGCTTTTGAATGACAAGAGCTTCTATTCTCGAATGTTTCTTTTATGAAATAACACTCCGATCGTGCTGAAATTCAAAGGAAACGGGAGGGAATTCGGGAGGTGTTGGTGTAGGGATGGCCCGGATAATCGATCCAGTTTAATCGATGTATAGCTACCGATTATTTTTTATTAATCGATTATTGTTAGTGATTAATTGGTTTTCGAATACATCAGGATTTTTAAAGAGCATAAGCAAGGAAATAGTAACAATAACAAAGAGATTAGCAAAAGCTTAGCAATCTTTTTGGACCTAGCCAAAGCATTCGATACGATTTCCCATGATAAACTTTATGAAAAAATGGCTAAACTCGGTATAAAAAAAACTCTGCAAATTCTTGACACAACGGTTCATTATCTTCTTTGTACAGATCACCCTTCTGTCTAGATCACTAGGTCTAAATGTCTACATCCTAAATGTTAGATTAATTATTATTATCAATTATCACTAATTATTAACAATTTTATCAAGTACCTAGTGAAAATTATTATAATTTATTGTTAGGTATTAATAATTCGTATTTACTATTAATAATAATAATTATTAATTATGATTAATTAATACGATATAATTCTGGGGTTTTTAATACTACGTCGGTAATAATTTTTCTATAAAAGAAGTACCTACCAACAAACATTCGAAAATACCTTCATTTCCGTAGCACGAAACGCACCTCAGAACAACAAACTCGAAATCACTTAAGCCATATGATGTTCCAAAGAGCTTGTTAGTATGAAAATGGCCCTGTATTTCAACAATTTGATTCACGATCGGGTTGTGAGGCACAATCTTTGGGCCGTCATTGTGAACGAACGGCTGGTCGTACAAAGCTGCGGATGGTCTTAAAAAATTCTACGGAACAAACTCTATCTAAATATGAAATAAAAAACATACCGTTCTATATGAATTTTTCGAGATATGAGATTTTCAAATTTTCAAAATTCGTTTTGAACCCCTTCCCCTTGACCTAGGGTTATGAAAAGTTTCGAGGACCATTGTGGGGTTGGTCGAAACCCATAAAAAAAATTTCGTAATTTTAACTCAACGCTAACTGGGCAAAGTGGCGCGGACGGCGTACGGCGGACGGCGGACGGCGTACGGCGGACGGCGTACGGCGGACGGACGGATTTTTTTTTATTCGATTTTCTGAATCTACGTATCTTGAAACGTAAACCAAAAAATTTTGAGGGGGGGTTAAAAAAAATTTTTCTTTGGGCGATTCCAATGGTTCATTATCGAAGATAATAAACCAATACAGAACAGAAATGGTTTAAAAGCTATCTCTGTGATAGAAAACAGTATGTTAGAGTTGATAATGTTTCAAGTGATACTGTGACGTTGAGTAGTTATGGCATACCGCAGGGTACTGTTCTAGAGCCAATTCTTTTTATAATGTACATTAATGACCTCCAATATGTTAAATTACCTGGGAAAGTAATATTGTTTGCGGATGACACTGCGATTTACGTAAATGGAATTTCCTGGGAGGCTGCTCTGCAAGGAGCTGAGGAATGTTTAAAAATAATTAATGATTGGCTGGCCCTTATTAAACTAACATTGAATGTAGAAAAAACCAATTTCTTGCCTTTCAGTATTGATACCAGATCCGCTCTACCCCTCGATAAAAATACTCTTCCATTTCACAAGTCCTTTTGTAATGACCTGACATGTTTATCTTGTGCTAAGATTTCGAGGGTGAAGGAAGCCAAATATTTAGGAATTACCTTAGATGAAAACATGAAATGGCACATACAGATACAACTAACAAATAATAAAATGAGGAAAGTTCTTTATATATTTTCTAAGTTAAAAAACATTGTAAGCAGAAACCTCATGATTCAAGTATATCTAGCCTTAGCAGAATCTGTTGCTACATACTGTATGCCTGCCTGGAGTGGGGCTTACAAATCTGCTTTAGAGCCACTTCTTCTTACCCATAAAGCCTTGATTAGAAAAGTCTGTGGGGCTAATTATTTGGCTCATACTTTGCCTTTGTATAAGAATATCAAAATTTTGCCATTTACAGACTTGCTTAATTTACATAGAGTAAAGCAATTACTTAAGGAAAAATCTTATGAATTCCCTACGCATTATGTTTATACTCGATCCAAAACTGATCTTTCTCTGGTGCTGCCCCTCGTACGTACTACTTTTGCACAAAACTCATATTCATATAGGGGAACAACAATATTTAATTCATTCAACTATAATCTTAAATCTGAGTTGTTAAAATCGAAAAATATGTATAAAACATTAAAAAAATATTATCTAAGCTGCTTAAATGATAGGAATACATAATTCTATGGATTATAAAATTAGTCTAGGGTTACAAATTATGTTACAAACACTTAGGTTACATTAGGTTACAAACACTTAATGTCTAACCATTCTAAGATTAGGTAGATAAAAGACTCGTCTCCTAACACGGGCATTAGCCCATATTGGAGACTAATTTCCTGTAAATTAAAATTGGAATTGTTTGTAATTATTATTTAAAAAAAAAAAAAAAGTCTCTGTCAATAGTCTTCTACTTTCATACTTGATACTTTTATAGGCTCTATTTATACCTTCAATTTATAATCAAATTTCTCCGTTACTGGGAAGAATATCTGATCATGGATATATCTGTTAGCTTTAGGAGCCCCTCAGCTGACCCTGGGCCTAGTCTGATTAAAATCCTAGGGAGGCTACATACCAAATTACAGCTTCATAGAGTGACATAGTATAAATTAGCTTTAGGAGCAACTCAGACAATAAGAAACCGTTGCGAACATAAATCCAGCGTAGGAGAAATAGAAAACCAAGAAGAGCGAATATTAATAACATCCGTGCGTGAATGAGTGTGTCGAAAATTCGAATGCGGGGTTTCCTTCCAAATTTCTCTCACGGAGAGACGAAGAAGCCCAGGGCGGCTGGAAGATATCGAATATAAGTCGGGTCGATGCCTCAGGCGGTTCGGATCAAGGGAGCTGGGGAGCTTTTAGAGTCTAACGGAGCACTATCAGATTACTCTGCTATCTACATACTGACAGCATGTCGATCCTCGAGCTATCAGACGCGGCGAAACGTGGGACGGGGAGGTCACATCGGCGCTTTACATCGTTCCAGGTGACTCGAAGAAAAGCGCCTCCGCACGATCCACTTTTACCGAATTTTCGAAGAAAAGGAAGCTATTTTTCTCGATCCAAAATTTTTAAAACTCGAATTTCCGAATAGTTTTATAAACCAAAATCCGTTTCAGACCATCCTGAATTCACTGTCAAATTAAACCAAAAATCATACATGTATGATAGTATACTACATAATATGTATGATAGTATGTATACTATCATACATATTATGTATGTGTCATTCCAGACGATAACTCTCGATAGAATTGAGATAAAAATTTCAGATTTGCACAAAAAATCTGTCTTGGCAATCGAAAGGCTAAGTTTGTAGATGGGCGGAATCAGGCCTCTCTAAGGGGAGTTTAGGGGAATTTTAAGGGGGGAATGAGTACCGATTAACTCCAAAAATGGAATAGTCTGACAAGTGACACCTCATTTTAAAGATTTTCTAACGTTAAACACGATGGTGAAGTCAAAATTGCAATATCTTGTTCCGTTGTCAAACTGGTGCACTTTAAAGATGAAGAAAAAGATTGTTACTTGAGACGTTCTTCACAGTTCAACTGCTCTAACCTGATAACGGAATGAGCTATCGCAATTCTGACTTCACCATCGTGTTCAGCGCTGAAAATTCTATAAACTGAGGTTATACGGCAAACAAAGGAGACAACATTTCTTATAAAACCAGTAAATGTTTGAAGAAATAACTGGTTTTATGAAAAATATCTCCAATTTTACATAAAACCAGTTGTTTCATCGAAAATTCGCTCTTATAGCCATGCTGCATGACTGTGGATTTGTTCCGTTTGGCACCGAGTTCGACGAAAACAAGTGTATCGAGTCTGATTAGCGAGATGGTTGTTTTCGTCGGATCCTCTCGTGAAAGATTCGACTCCAATAAGTACTCGACAATGAAGAGATGGCAGTGAAACCGGGCACCCGACATTCCACGTTGGGCTCGCAGCGATATGGGCGGTAAGAAATTTACACTTTCAGGTGCTAAGTGAACAAAGAAAGCCAGGTCGCTAGCACCGACGAGAAAGTAGGTAGAATGACGATTTTCAATTTTGACTCGAACTAACTAACCCGTTCTCTTCACTCGCTTCCTCAACTTTTGAGCCATGAAGTACCACAATGCAGTCTTTACAACAAATACTACCATGTACATCGGTTTCAACATATTAATTCATCATCTCATCCGTACAGACTATAATCAACCGGTTTCGTCCGTTTTACAGATTCTACGTATTTTGAAGAAAGAACCCTCGATTTGGAGGGGGTGGTTAAAATGTATTTTCTTCTTCTTATCTCATTCTGATATGCACTATAATTAAGTACTCAAGCCTGTATGGACTTATGGGTGTCAGCTTTGGGGCTGTGCAGCCAATGGTGACGTAGAAACTGTACAAAAATGTCAGAACAAAGTGCTTAGGAACGTCTTCAATGCTCTCTGGTACGTCAGCAATGATAACATCCACCGAGATGGGAATTGGTTGAAGCCAAATTATGAAGATTTGCCACAGCCCATCAGCAGAGGATTGAAAGGCACGTCTACTCGTCGTTGATCACCTAGAGAGAAGACCAATAAGGATCAAGCCACATGACCACACTCTGGGCCGGCTTCACCAACGTAAACGAAGGAGTTGATCTCGGTTCAAATCGCGGTTCAACTCGGGAACGGAGATTAGTGTAGTGAAAAATTGTGATTTGTGTCCAGTGATAAAGGGAAACACCACGATAACATTATTTAAAAAAAAAAAACTTCTCACGGTTGCCAGTTTTGTAAAATAGATATAAAAATCATTCATTAGTTCTGTAAACTAGATTGTGATGCTAAAATTATTTTCAATAAAAAAATAAAAATAAAGTAAAATCAAAATCTGTACGAACAACTGACGACACTTGAGAGAGTCCGTGGAAAATTTTACTATGTGTTTTCTCAAGTGCTGCTTAACTTCGTAGTTTTGGTGAAATGTGTCCCTCTCCTGTTAACCATCCCCCTATCCAATCTCATTCATAACATCGATACTGGACGTATCGTCGTGTTCGCGACAGCTCGTTTCTCTCAAGAGGCCGCTCGCGTCGAACCGGTGCAAGCTGTTGGGTCGTCACATTCTCATCCTCAGAACTCCACCAAACCCACCACAGTTCGGCCTCAGGGTGTCAATCACAGAGCTGTCTATATTCACCCCAATGTTGTCTTTCTTTTCTACTCTTTTTCGATCGCATTTTGTAGTGGTGACGTCAGATGAGGGATCGTGATGATACGACGCGGTTGATCCCAGCGGGTGGGTCGGCTCTTGCTGTGGGGCTCCTCTTGTGTCGCTCTTCACCCGACTCCACTTCAGTTTTCTCCATTCAACTTGACGGAATATTGCGGCTTATTCTCGAGCCCGAAAATACCCTTCGCATTCACGCTGCGTTAGTGATACGCCGACATACTCCCACAATATCTAATCTCCTCGACGCAGTCTGTGGACGATTCAAGGGGATACAATAACAGACGAAGTTTTCCGTGTTACAGCAGTGTAGACGCTTTAGGAGGTCGCACGTGTACGACGCGAGGAATTGTTATCGCCAACAATCGTCACTAAATTCTCGACTATCGGATGTGAGCCAAATTTACGACAACGAACTTGTGAGACTACTTTAGACTGCAGAAGAACTGGTACAAAACCCACCGCACTATGCCTACAATTGCAAATCCAAACCAGCAAAAATACCCTTGCACACAATGGTTCATTATCCTCGATAATAACACAGGTTTACAAAAAAAAAAAAAAAAAAAAAAGAAAAAAAGGTCCGGTTATTATCATCTGAGCCCATTGCTGAGATCACTGCTCTGTACGCAACTGCTCTGCAGGAAATGATTGGAGTTATGAACTGAAATTTTGTGTTCATTCGAAAAGTTAGAGCCGAGGAGAAGCTGCCCACAAGAGCGAGAATCATTCGATAATAAACCTTTGGGATCGACCAAAAATAAAAAATAATAGTTAGCGTTGTCTCAAAATTATGAAATCTTGGTTTCGGGTTCGTACCAGCCCATAACCCCACGTCAATTGGGAAGGGTTTGAAAATGAATTTTGAAATTTTGAAAACGTCGTATCTCGAAAATATCAAATTGAAAAGGTGTTGTTTTTAGTACACATTTAGGTAGAGTTTAATTCAGAGAGTTTTTTAAGACTATCCGTTGCTTTCTACGACAAACCATTCGTTTACCGTGAGGGCTCAAAGGTTGGACCAATGAAATGCCAACAAGAGTGTACACCAAATTGCGGCAAGTCGGGTCAACGGTCTTTCTGTGGAACAGTTGATTCGAACAACATGGTTTTGTTCTATCGAGTTGCTCGTACTGAGATACTTTCGTGTCTACGGGATGAAGGATATTTCGAAAATTTGGTGGTAGGTACTTCCTGTTATTATTTATTGCCGGCGTCGGTAAGTACTAGTAGAAACCCTAGTATTATACCAATACGAATTAATCCTAAATAATTCTCATCATATCAATTTAAAAAGCAATTTAAGCTCGTAGAGCTGGTGGAATCATTTTGGGGGAACCGTTTTGGCAGAGGTGAGTCGTAATACTTGTCACCTTTGCCCAGCAGCATATTCTTTACGGAATCCGCTCCATTACTCCCCAAGTAATTTGCCTGTACAAATCTTCGTTATGGGTCTTTGGCTGGCAGGCTCAGTTATACCCGCGTGTCGAAAGTAGTCAAACTTATTCGTTCAAACTAGAGGGAATTCAGTACTTCGCTTTCTATCATGTTTATGCGTGATGGTGATGGAGTTAGTTTATTAAGGTAGATCATCACACTCCGGTAATCAGGGAGTTGCTCTCTTGTAAATATCAGCAAAATGGCAAAATGTGATGTACGACCGATACCGTTCGGGAAGGCCAAGTGACGTCGTGGGACGTCTGAGGTCTGGGGTTTATGACAGTGGGAGCAGGTCAAGTTCGTCCAGACATCGTTTTTCAAGTCCCAACTGCACCTATCGAGAGGCAGTTCTGGTCACTTAGACTTGAATGTGATTCACCTGATTTTCTGAAGAATCGTTTGAAAACCCTGAGGTATTTTAAAATGGTTGCTTGATAAAATCTGACGCTGATGGGTAAAATAACGATAAACGATATAATTGGTTTACCCAAATTTAACATACTCTCCCAATGATTGGTGTTGCCAATATCTTTGATGATATAACAGGAGGCGAATTAAAGGACGAGCTCGATAGTCTAGTACTGCGGTATAACAACCACTGCTGCTCCCTTGACATTAATAGAACGTGTAATTCTTCCTTCAATCCACTCTACAGGGTGATGGTGGAGTTCAGTAGAAGGCAAGACTACTTTTGGACGTGACAAGAACATTCAGTTAGAGTGCAGTCCTGGCGCAAGTGGGCTCTTTGTCGAGGAACATGATATATTTTTATTCCACGTTTCTGTATGCACTGTAATGTGAGGGTTGTGGAGATGACACACAACATCCTACTCTGCCCGCTATGGGAACCATGTCGGTGGCACTTCCTTTCTCCGTACATATCGTTCAGTCCAACATTGAAGCAGATGAGTATCAGCGAACTGGATACTGCTCTCTGCGATGCTCTGGGGCAAGTGCGGAAAAAATTCAATTTTTCGAAATTGTTGTGTTTGTGTTTCTGTTCAAACTGCATCCAGACGTATGTTTAGGCCCATTTATTGATGCCTAAAGTCAAGATAGTAGAAGTTTTGGTTAAATTACACCAAACTTTAAGAGCTTGGTATATGAAATTGGGAAAAATAGTGAAATAATTGCTATGTTTTATTCCTGGTCTGGGATGTCCAAATATGCCGTACATTAGACAAATTGGTCGAAAAATAATTTCATCGCGTTACAAGGTCAAAGTTATGATCTACCATAAACATTTTGAAACGGTAGTGCTGCATAAAAGTCGTAGGTAACACCGTAATGAATTTAAGGATCTGGAGAGCGTTAATCCTACAAGAGTGTAAGGGAATGATTAGACAAAGCACTTTGTTTACACGTCAGTCTTATATGGGTATCGATACATAATTTGACCTCTTAAAACTCTTTTATTTTGAAATTAAATATAGTGATTTGTGAAGTGATACAAACTTGGACGTTTACCTTCTACGACTCTATTCGGAACTTGATGAAGTGAACATTTCACTAATTCTTACGGCTTTAAATAAGATATTTTTGCCTCATTTCTTGAACATACATTTTTTCTTAATTTTCCTTAAATGATCTCTGTTTGAAATGATGAATAACGCCATGTAATGGTTTATCCCGAGTCGATTGAGACTCATCTCAGGTCGCTACGATAATCCAAACCCGAGATATTTAACTTTTTTGCTGCTTTTCAGTCGATTGACCACACCGTGCGGTCTCCAACCAGTACAAATGAACTATTTATCTATCTGTTTATCTTGGAGCACACACTTTTACGATAATGTGCATATGTCAGGGCTCCTATCACTGAATACGCTACAGTAGTGAAGACAGTCGTGAAGTTGTTAAGTCGAAAACCGCGAGCAACAGTTTCAGGGGAGCTTCATCATATAGCTTAAACAATGTACTCGTATCATGAGCAGCCGAAGAATATTGTATGAACAATATTAATAAACAATATTATTCATATAATATTAAATTTACTTGATTTTCACCGTGTATAGTCTCGGACATCGTTCCTCAGTAAACATTAATTCTCCTCAAAGATTGACAGAGTCGCAGAAATCTGCAGAGGTCAATATCCTCAAGATCGGGTTGAAAGTTTTCATGTAGTTCTCTCGCATGGACGAAACACAACCACTAGCGCTTTAAACACTCCATAAATAAACGATTTAGAGAAATGTTTCTCCCTTCTACGACTCCCCTGTCGGACAGAGGATGCAGAAAACCAAATGATTAACCTCACGATAAAAGTCAAACACCGCAACTTGTGGGTCAAATAAGGAAAAACCCAAACAGAGCTCAACAATCCCTTAAGGAAACGCAGGAAGGGTTTTAATTCCACAAATAATATTTGTTTTTATTGCAGGGTGTACAATAGTGGGGCCCTTTTCAGTGGAGTCTACGTCAGTTTGCTCCCTTCCCGCCTCCAGCCGCTAAATTCCCGCCCCCGGCCGCCTCTCCTGTTGGTGTTTGCCTGAAAAATAAAACGCTAGGCAGCGCTGGGCTCATCCAGGAGCCCTCTTTTAATTTACTTTGTAAATGCTGGTTTGTCCCCCGTTCAAATTACTTATTGACAGTGTAGCGTTAGCCTTAATTTTTAAACCCGACACTTGACAATGTTTGGTTTAACATTTCACACCTGGTCGCAACGCGTTCAGCACCGCTTCTAATAAAAATGGCACGCGACTTTTTTGTTCGATCCCTCCCCCGAACCCTCCGGCGCTGCACCTTCATTTTGAAATGTGCCACTTTCCGTTTGAACAACACTCCGAATAGACTTGTAGAACCTCCAATTGGAATTTCCTTTCAAGCACCTTGTTTGAGTAGCTGCCAATCGTCCCTGCCATCCGAACTACAAGTATCCGATAAGTTTATCTGCTGCACAGATCGTATTGAAGAAGAAGGTGAGAAGTAAAGGGCTCGTTGTACTTTCGTGCAGAATTTACCACCGCTATTGAAGAAAAAAAAAACCGTGGCAAATTTAAGACTTTTTTGACTGAGGTAGTTATTAGTTAGTAACTAGCTATCGGGCCGAACTCGGGGTGTGTTCATCTACCTCTGTTATCTGTCGCTTTACGGATTATACCTTTTACATGTCCCTTTACAAACCCTTATAATCTCAAATACCAAAAATAATGTTCATCTGTCTCATGGAAAGGAAGAATTAAGGATTTTTATATTTCGACTTCCCTATAAACCCCCACCCCTATGCATCGGATCAGGAAGTGAACCCTCCTATGTCCTTCCTCGGTCACAGAAACATTTAAATACAGGAGAAGGGTTCGATCCATTGAGCCGTTTTTGCGTAATTGAAGGACAGAAAAACAAACAAACAGACAGACACCAAATTCTCCTCAATTTTTCCTAAATTTTCCTCAATTATTTGCGGCTGTTTGGAGAAAACAATCCATAAATGTGCCGAAAATGTGATTTTCAAATTACTTGGCGAATCCAATAAATTTCATGCTTCCAATAATTTCATGCTCCGTATCGAACGAATTAGAATCGAGCAAATTTCCTACAAGTGATGTCCAAAAATAGTTGAAGACTCGGCAGTGGCGTTTGTTCTTCGAAAATTCGATCAAAGCGACGGAAGTAGAAGGCGGAAGTGAAGTTGTGATGAATAAATGGTGACGAGGGTGTGGAGTAGGAAGATGGTGGGTCATGTAGTGATGGTGTGGGGCGGGGGATGGAGTGTTTCCTCTTCCCTTGTAGTGGCTATTGTGCACATCTGCACAATACCGTCGCCTCACAGCTTCAACACATCTTCATCCACACACACCCAGATCCAAAGACACAGACACTCTCACGAAATCATCGTGTGTACACACCAGCACCGCCCCCACGGCTACAACTACTACCGCTGGCCTTCTATGACCACCGGAGTGAAAACCCCCTTTCACTATTGTGAATTGGAACGGAAATGTATAATGAAAATAGTGTCGCTTAAACTGGGCGAAACAAAACAAACTCCCAACCAGAAGACGACCTCTTGTGTCCAACAGGCTCCATTCTTGGCATTGTACCGATAAGAGTTTCCTGGCGAGACCAACGGCGCATTCAATCCATTTAGTGGAGTTATGACTGGTTACCCCTTGTGGTCTTTGGGCTGTGGAACTTGTCAGCGTTATCCCGACCACAGCCTCTTCTCTGCTACTGATGGCTGCTGTTGTAACTTTCACCTGGCGCTATTAGGTAACCACCATCTACCTCAGATAACTTCAGTTCACCTCCTTCTTCCCTTTAGCGTTTACCGAGACGTTACCCTTCAGTCCCTGGTTGTTAAATAAAGAATTTCAATCAATCAATCAATCAGTATCGTCCCTTGACCGGCAACACCAGCTGTATAAGTTTTTGGCCATTTTCGGGTTTTTGCGGGGAAACAAATGGAGAAAAGAGATTTCGAAAATCCCCTACAGAATTGATAACACCTGCGATCTCATGCGTTGCAGAAGAAACACCAGCTGACTCAAATCGGTGAAATCGTTTGGGGATGTGTATAAAACTCAGCATACGAAATTGAGCTTAATGCACAATGTGAAAATCTGAAATTATGAAGTGTTATGTTGTTAAGATACAACAAAGTATAACTGGATGATCATAACATTCCCCCCCCCCCCCTCTTTAGTCACTAACATAATCGTCCAGGTATTTTTAAGGTCGGCGGTTCCTTTGAGGACGTGGTGATCGCAGCTCTAGCTCATTCTGATCCTGTTCCTGTGGAAGTTCACTAGCAGGTTTCTGGCTGTGGTGGTTCGGGGAGGGTTCACTAGTTTGATCAGAACCAGGAGTAGGACTGCCCCTGGTTCCTCCACTAGAGGTAAAGATGAGACTTTTGGCGCTAGATGGCGAAAGGAAACCGTCGTCTCTCTGCCGTCCTGGAGGCGGACTATCGCATAGTTTGGAGTTAATTCAATCAGTTCCACGTCGTCCACCGTTAACAGGTCATGTTTACTTGTTCTATGATGCTTACGCATCAGTACTGGTCCCGGAATCGTCAACCACGCTGGGAGAGAGGTCCCATTTGAGCTTCTTCATCAGTGACGGAACATCAGTTCATGTGTTGTGGAGTTAGTCGAAGTACATAGGAGCGACCATAATATTATTGAGTTCAGAGCTGGTACCACAGATTCTCAATGTCGGATGTCATGACCATTTGATCTGAGAGCAAGCTGGATTGCCCTCCAGATTATCCCATTGAATCGTTCCACTCGTCCATTACTACTCAGGTTTGCGTACAATAAATTGTATTAAACTCACCATACGAAATTGAGCATTATTGTACGAAAATCTGAGTAGTAATGAGCAATATGAAAATCTGAGATTATGAAGCGACGTGTTGTCAAGATACAACAAAGTATAACTGCATGATCATAACAGGATGGTATTTGGTGTACTTATGTTGTATATTCATGTATTTGATCCATGTTAAGCTACTTCAGTTATTTCAGCACTCGTAATTGGTGTACATCCCCATAATGGTTACGATTCAACTTGTATAGGCTCCTGCGTAAGTAGGTAAAAGAGGAAAGGACATCTTCGGAAGGGTGAATAAGAGTTCAATGCACCAGGTTTATTTGCGTTTATTACACGTACACACGTTCTGGTCTATATCCGGAGTGCTGCAGAAACGAGCAATAAAAACCAGGTGAATACAAAGTAGTTTTATGGCGTTGTACGACGTTGTACGCTCACAATTAGGAACCGAGAAAATATCGTCCACATGAACATGAATCAAATGGTAGAAGTTCAGGCTAATTTTTGTTCTAACATACGTTTTGTGCGTAAGGACTTCGAATATTTGTTGTTAGGTACTTCTTGTTATAACCGATGCCATGCAAACTTGATACTTGCTTGGTAACTTGTAACCAGTCATGCAGCATGGCTATAAGAGCAAATTTTCGAAGAAATAACTGGTTTTTTTTGGTAAAATATCTTCATTTTATTGGTTTTATAACAGGTTTTGTCTCCTTTTTTTTGCCGAGTAACACCTCAGTTTATAGATTTTTCAACGTTGAACACGATGGTGAAGTCAGAATTGCGATATCTCATTGCGTTATCAGTTTAAAGCCAATGAACCGTAAAGAACATCTCTAGTAACAACCACGTTTCTTCATCTTCAAAGGGCTCCAGTTTGAGAACGGAATACGATATCGCATTTAAATGATGTGTCACTTGTCAGACTGTTTCATTTTGGGTATTTATGGTAATGTTTCACCCCTTAAACTCCGAGCCCATACACGAACTTAGCCTTTCGGTTGCCAAGACACGTTTTTTGAGCAAACTTGAACTTTTTAGCTGTTAATTTGCATGGTCTGAAACGAATTTTGGTTTAAAATTATTTCGGAAATTCGAGTTTTAACAATTTTAATCGAGAACAATAGCTTCCTTTTCTTCGGAAATTCGCTAAAACCCCACGAACTAAACACAAATAAATACAAATAAACTGTGAAGCTGTGAAATAAATTCACAAAATGTGAAATAATTCTTTTAATAATAATTTATAAAAACAAATGATTATCAAGTCGGCCTGGAATTTTGTTGGAAGGGACCATCACTGAGCTAGTTACCGACCATCTGGTCACCTTCTCGAATGAATTGTGTGCCGAAAAGTTATCCAGACCGCAGGGCGAACTGTACAGAATAATTTGCAGTGTATTCGTTTAAATCAGATTTTCTGATTTTACGTTTCTTAATACGAGTACGTTAACACACCAATTTTGAAGAGGTAAATCATTTGTTCTAGGTCGATCCCAATGGTTCAATATTAATCAAACTAAACCAAAATATCGAAATTCGAGAAAAAATACCGCCTAACTTCTATTTTTTATTTTTTATTTTTTTTTATTTTATTTTTTTTGAAAATGTGATTTTGGTATCACTGTGCAGAGCTCCCTCTCGTGGATCGTCTCGTTGATGCTACGAAACATTTGGTATGTATGCTTTGGGGTTCACTCCGGTTATAATAATAATTAGTTTTAGCAAAACGATTCCTTGATACAATATTTTGATTCAGTTTTTCCTTCTTCCTGTAAAATTCTCACGTCAGTAGATAGGCGGTATCTCCGTGAGATCGAAACGTTACTCAAAATGAACCGGATCGACTGATTAATTGACGATTACCTTGCAATCACCCTCGAGGGATCCAATGAACCAGCCGAGAAATCATCCCAATAACCAGAACAATCACCGAGAGCCGCGCGGGCGAACGTTAGTAACCGTAAAAGTTACAAAGGTAATAAACGAGAGTTGGGAGCGATCATTACGAGGATCCGATTCGGCGTCTTTAAATGGCTGCAGGCTCTGAATGGAAGTTCACTCGTGAAAAGGGAGGAGGGTTTTCAGGAGAAGGATGAATGAGGATGGGGTTGCCCCAATGATAGGGGCAATATTGTAACCCCTAACAGGAGTAAAACAGACGATATCGTTTTGAAGGGAGGACAAATGATTAGCGTTGTTGTAGTTGTGAAGGGAAACTGACTGAGCAGATGTGGCCGCCAGAGGGGTCCAGCGATCGCCTTTTGTCGTGTGGACTGTCGCTGTCAAAGTGAGGGCTGCTGTGGGCATCTGACATCGGAATCACCGCAGAACGACCATTTAACATTTACCACCTCCGACTCACGCCAATTGCTTGTTAAACCCGGAATTTCGCAACGAGACTGATTGAGTAGATTTTGGCTTATTATTATTTCCTGGGGGCCCCAGGCTGGCAGCGTCAGGGCAAGTGCAGGAAGCGGCGCTTCCCCTCAAGAAGTGAAAATATTTATTGAGAGTAACAAAATATTTTGTCAACCGTAAAACATTCAATTGCGAATTGGAATCGCCCGCTCATTATGCCACAGTTACCTACCTACAGCTGCCTACCTTTGATGGTTACATGGAATCACGAATCCAATGATCACCATGGCTGGAGCCAAGGTACCCGCCATTGTGCATTGATAACAGCATGGTCTCAATTCGAGCTTTAACAGCCCCAGTTCTTGAATTCATGACATTTAACACGATACGACGTCATGAACGTTCCACTCATGAATACCCTTAATATTCTAATTATTTCGTATAGTAAGACTCACAAGGATCTTGTACACAGGAGCGTAGCGTGGCTCTGGTCATGAGGGTACCGCACCCAATTCAACCCCCCCCCCCCCCCCCCCTCCTTCCACACACTCACACTAACTCTTAAGCTGGGTTCACATGGTCGCGTAATCGACGTAAGCGCAAAAGCGTAATCGACGTAGGTGGCGAGGGTGGGAGGCGCGTAAAAGCGTTTTACGTCGGTGTTCGTTCACATGGTGGCGTAAGACGCTTAGGTGCGCAAGAGGCCAATGCGCAATGCACCCTTGTTTTCCCGCATTTTTCGTTATTCCGTTGTTTGTGTTGAAAACAGCGGTTTCCCGCGCTGTTTTTTTTCTCGAGTATTACCGCGTTGTTTTGTTCTACCCGCCAATTTCATCACACGAAACAATCATAGACACGAAACTTAACAAGATACACGAGACACGAAATGGTAAACGGTGAACAGTAAACAGTCGCTGGAAGATGTGGGAGATCAGCTGTGACGGATCCGCCATTTTTACGTCGACGTAAAAGCGCAAAATATCTAATTTTTCAGTACGCTCGCGTAAGAGCTCGGCGTAGACGCTTCCCCGCCCATCAACTAGCCGGTAGCCAATCAGGAGGCTTTACGCTTTTACGTTTTGTACGCTTTTACGTCGATTACGCGACCATGTGAACCCAGCTTAACTCTCTAACCTAACTCTCTCACCCTAAAAATGAAAAAGAAAGTTAGCTAGATCACATTTAATGTCATCTAGAATGACTCTAGCTATAGCACTTATAAGATCATTTTGGGGGTACATATAATTTTCGGTGTCTTTTGTTCTGAAACGGATTTTGATATACAATTTTTTTGGAAATTTGAGTTTAAAACGGTTTGGACCAAGAACAATACCTTCCTAGGAACACCCTGATAACCATTGGTCGGTAGCTATTGTAGTTCTCAACGTTAAAATGTCTAGTTTACTCACGGTGACGAGCCCTTGAGATCTGGCACCTGTCGAATTTTTTGCTAAAACTTCGCGAAACGTTCATTTTAGGAAGATGAACTAAACGAAGAACTGAAACCTATCAGCACACATCAAACAACAGCATGGATATCAACAATCGACGGATATTATCCGCCATAATCCCCATCTCAAACGAACGGCTGGTCATACCAACCTCCGGAATAATTTTTGACATATGACGTTTTCAGAATTTCAAAATTCATTTCGAACCCCTTTCAGATGACCTGGGGTTATGAAAAGTTTTGAGGATCATCGTGTGGCTGGGCCTAACCCGTAACCCAAATTTCATAATTTTAGGACAACGGTAACTTGGCGAAGTGGCGTGGACGGACGGATTTTTTGGTCGATTCCAATGGTTTATTATCTTCGATAAAACCACGAATACCCTGAATTCACCTGAAATATCATGCATTCGTCCGAGAAGTTGACCTGAGGTCTATTTCATGAAATAGCAAATCAGAAGTTTAAAAGTTTACTAGTACAAGAACTTTAAAAAATTCCCAAAAAAAAAAAAATTCCAAAATAAACTCGAGCAACTTCAAAAATGAAAATAAAATGTAATGAATATAAAATAAAACATTTCTTCAATGAATATAAAATAAAACATTTCTTCAAACAGAGCAATACATAATTGTAACATAGATGATACTCTGATTTTGCCCACCACGAGAATAAGTTCATAGAACTTGCGCTCTCAGGTGGAGTTCATCACACCATGGGAAAATCATCAAATAAAGCAAGACACTCCAATAAAAATTGTACCTAATCCTGAAAATCGAGACCAGTAATCTACAATATCGTACATACCTACAGCAAAATATGAAGAAAAAAAGCAAAACATTAACATCTAACCTTAAGACATTGTTTAATATGGCTTTTAAATTTATGAAGGCTTTCAAATTTATTCATATTAATCCTATTCTCATAAAGATAGTGTACAGCTCTGTTGTACGAGACGCGCCTGAAAAATTCAGTGTTGCATCTAGGCTGTCTTACATTAGTCAACATGGCCGATCTTGTGCACGAATCAGTACACAGATCATTCACATCGATTTCAGTATTATAGACATGTACACAGGATTCCAAGAGGAATATTTGTTTTATATTGAACACATTAAATTCATTGTATAAAAGAAACGTAGAGTACCTAAGATTATTCAAGATTATTCAAGATTATTCAAGATTATTTTAATTATCGAGTTCTGTATAACTTGTACACGTCCTAGATGAGATTTACAAGTACTACCCCAAACTAATATCCCATATTTCAACAAAGCGAATGCAAGGCCAAAATAAATGTTGCGTAACAGTTCTAAGGACAAAAATCCCCTAACGACCCTGAAAACATACAACAACTTTCGCAACTTTTTAACCAAAGACTCAATATGATTTATAAATTTCAAACGATCATTATACTCGTAGATAATGCCCAAGTGCCTACATTTGTCACTAAATGGAACTGCAACGCAAGAGCAACCTAAGGAATGAGAACAATCGTAGTTGTGGAACTTGACTTGACATTCAGGAACCATATTTAATGCTTTAATGCTTTCGTGTAGCCGGCTACGGGTATTTTGGATCAACGAGCTTTTTTTTGTTGAATAATTGATACGATTGACATTCTTGTTAAATTCAGATCATTCGCCTTTGTCTGTTGTTGAATCGTTAGTTTGTATTGTCGAGCTAGTTAATTACATACCTGTTAGTACGAGTTACCAACTTGAAATGATTGGAAAGAGAAAAGCAAAGATATGGGAAGTTAAGCCCTTTCTGTTTGGTGCCTGGGAGGATTCACTCCAATTTACCGTATTTGATCAGAGTAAGGGAATGTTGATATATTTTTTAATTCTTTTCGTACTCGTCCAGTTCATTTCGTGTTTGAAATATCCACCAACTGCCTGTTGGTAATATGGACCTAGCAAAGATTCGTCATTCCTTTTGTACCTTAATTTCCTTCGAAAATTCGCTTAAATTTCAAATGGTAAAAAAGGGAAGGGACGGCGGACGGACGGATTTTTTAAATTTGATTTCTGAATCTACGTACGTTGAAACATAAACCAGCAAATTTTGAGGAGGTAATCAAAGATGATATAACAAAATTGTTTTGAAACGCTTCAAAACGTCACACTGCGCTTATAAACTCATCATCATCATGCTATTGCAATATGGAGGTACTACCCTGTTAGTGCTCAGCAATCAGTTTGTACTGGATAATGGTGAACTGATCTGAATCATGGAACAAGGTGTATACTGCTGACTCAGCAGTGCTAATACAGTTAGTTGTTGCAGCGACGCTTTCGTATTTATTTTGCAAAGTCACATCAACGATTCGACTGTTGAACGCCCGCCTCTGTAAAGCGCAAAACGAAAATCCTTGAAGCCATGGATAACCAAGGGCTTACTCATTTCTGTTCGCCGGAAGGAGAACATTTATAAAGCTTCTGACAAACGTCCTTTTGATACACATTTGCAAGAATATTTCTAAAAATATCAACATAAACTCTACCTTTTTATGAGAATCTGTTTTTGGGGGGTATAGTATATGCCAACACACCTGGTTTTGACCAACACTCGAGGATCACTTTATTCAATTATAATATTAATATCTAACACTACATAATCTATGATGTCACCTTTTTTCTTTACTTGTGTTCATCTTATTGTACTCGTACCTATTTGTTTCAAGCAAAGGTTGTCTTGAATGCATATTCATTTAATAATTTAGGTACCTAGTTTATTTTGTCTTAAAAAGATTGAATTTTTATTTAGATAAGTGTTTGATCTTTAATGTTTGATCGGCGAGAGTGAGG
Organism: Stenodema calcarata; assembly: GCA_963920205.1. Taxonomy (NCBI): domain Eukaryota; kingdom Metazoa; phylum Arthropoda; class Insecta; order Hemiptera; family Miridae; genus Stenodema; species Stenodema calcarata. The sequence goes on from OY986048.1 coordinate 24,897,607, forward strand.
ACTCATCTTCCTACCACGAGCATTACCCACACAGGGGATTAGTTTCCTGATCAGAAGTGTTTCTTATTATACAGGGTATCCAGATTATGATCCGAAAAACTTCACCCTCGTATTCTACGACTAATTTGCGACAAAAAGGGCCTCTTAGAGTTTTTTAGAGGCTTCGTTTCCAATTTATTTAACTTTTAAGATTTGTTTCGTGTTTTCGACCTTATCTCCTATAAATGGTCCCCCATTCTCGCGAATGCAGAGGGTCGCTCGTCTGCGAATGGAGCGACCCTCTGCATCCGCGAGAATGGGGGGGACATTTTGAACAGTTCATGTAATTTTATATAAAAATAAATACATTTCCTAAGTAATGCCGTTGAATTGACACTTTCCACACCCTGAAATGGAGATATTGCGACTGAAAACTCATTTAATTCGTTGTTAGGGAGGTCAGGGTATAAATGACCACTCGATGATTCAGCGTGAAAATGTGCCTGAAAATACACGTTTTTTCGCTTAATAACTCAATTTTCTCAAAACATTTCCCCCTAAAAAATAAAAAAATACTTATACCGTTGGAAAGCGGAGGCTTTTGCGCATTTTTTAGGCTTACAGGCTATAACGTATCACTAGAATTATGGGTGACTAATGAGCCTTTAAAAAGAGTGTTTTTCAATCTCAACAAAGGTATTCTTATTATTAAGAAATCAAAGACATCTAAAGCGTCGAAGAACACATCACAACTAAAAGCCCGCGTTCATATCACAATCTCGTCTAGGTTTCAAGATCCTTTGATTACATTCTTAATCCACTACATCAATATAATCCACTAAGTAAATCGATGTTGGTTTTTACCGCAAATGTTGTTTACAGTTCTTGTAAATCAGAGGTATATCTCAGCTTCGTCCATATTTACAGCTGTTTTGGCAGTATATAATTTACGGGTAAATTGAGGGCTTTTCAACGAGTGGCGAACGATTTTCGTTGGATGAAAACTAACGGCGATACATTTCCCTAGGAACGGGTCGGTTGTGAGTGAAAATTATTACAAAATCCCGCGCTACTTTCGTTCCACGGTTTCGTCACGTTTTTTCCCTGTTAGGTGATGGCTAAAGCATGTTCCATGCGAAAATCTTGAAAGTTAAATAACTCGGAAACGAAGCCTCTAAAAAAACTCTAGAGGCACTTAGAGCACTTAGAGGCACTTTTTGCCGCCAATTACTTGTAGAACGTGGGTGAAGTTTTTCTTACCATAATCTGGACATCCGGTATATTATATTGTGATTTTATCAGTGTTACATCTTGTTGTATTTTGTACTTATTATGAGGGTAATGAATTTTGTGTTTGAATTTTCATAAATTCGCTTGTAGAAGGTTGGTATCAATTATCAACTAAAACGCCGGAAACAATGAAAAGGCCGGAAAGTATTTGGAAACACGAACTTACACATCAGCACATTTATTTATAATAATAACATCCATATAAAAACATGTCTAATCATCGCATGGAAGCGCCCACAATACTATCCATTCCCTTCTTCTTCTTGTCCCGTTTCCAACATTACTCCCACCTAATTTTCAATAATTTGAAAATTACAACATTCAAACTCAACATTCTCTGATCAATACAAGGCTCGTTTAAAACACATGGAACCATACAATGTAAAGGAACAAACCTTTCACAGGAACAACTAAACGTTCACCAAATAACTGCAAGAAAATTTACTAAATCACAAATTGAAAAACTCTAAAACTGTGGGCAATTGTTACAAGTTCAGTCTCTTTGGAGGAGTAATTTTTCTTCCAAAACGTGAAATGTTTTTCTCACTAGTTGTATCGGTCTCTTGAAGGGTATCCAACTTGCCATCCAAAACTGCGACTCTTTTTCTCTTGTTTATTTCCAAGCAAGGGGACATCTCAGTTGAGTAGCCAGTAGATTCAGGAACTAAAATATTGTCTTGTTGCATTCCCATTTTCAATTCCAAAGGATAGACCCGCTGGATGGGACGAGTAAGTAAACTAGAAGGTGTCTTCAGCTCCAACACTCTGATCTTCCCATCATTCCCATGAATCACCCTTTGGACAACAGCAAGAGGCCAATCTAATCTCCTTTGGTTCTCAGATTCAATCAAAACAACCTCACCAACAGTAGGCTGTTTCGTTGACCTTCTCGAAGTCCAGGACAGCAGACCAAGGTATTCCGATCTGAACCGTTGACGTAGAGCACTTCTCAACCTCTGACGATATTGCAAACGCTTCCGAATATTGTTTTCTTCATACACATCGCATTCAGGGCAATCCTTCTGAGGTAAATCTTGAAGAAACATAGAGGGCGTCAAAGGAACAGGATCATTGACATCTTCTGTAGTTGGTGTCAGAGGACGAGAATTGATTTGAGACTCACAGTCACAAATAAGTGTATACAACTCTTCAAGGTTCAAAATAGCACGACCCAATGTTCTCCTCAAAAGGCCCTTCAAGACACCAACCAATCGCTCCCAGAAACCACCCCACCATGGTGCAGCAGGTGGACTAAACCTCCAATCAATCCTCTCACATGAACAATATGATTCAATGACTTCCCAATCCAGCTCAGCAAACGCATTGTTAGCACCACGGAAATTTGTTCCATTGTCGCTGTATATTATGGAAGGTCGACCTCGTCGAGCAATAAAACGCCGCAGCGCAAGAACAAAGGACTCTGTAGACAGGGATGAAGCTATCTCCAGATGAACTGCTCTAAAATTTCCACAGGTGAACAAGCATATCCACACTTTACTTCCATCTCGAAGATGTAAAGGTCCTGCATAATCAAGACCGGTGACTTCAAATACTCTTGAATTTCTAACTCTTGTCTCAGGGAGTGGCGGAGACTCAACGTCAAAAGATTTACTTGAGAACCTCTTACAAATGACACATTTTCCCACTATTCCACGAGTTGTCTGACGGCCTTTCAAGATCCAGAATCTATCTCGTAGTAGGCCAAGCAATGTCTGAGCACCCACATGTTGACATTTATAATGTAAATCACGAATGAGTCTTTCCACAACAGGATGGTTTGATGGTAGCACAATTGGAGTTTTGAACTCCAAGTCATCCTCTCTCTCAGAGATTCGGGTTTTTACTCTAATCAACCCGTCCCCATCCTCAAATGGACGAAGCCCACTTAAGCGTGGATCAGCGGCTGAAGAAAAGGATCCTCCCTGAACGGACTTCAATACCAGCAACTCTGCTTTCTCCAGCTCCTGAACAGTAAGGTCACCAGCCCTTCTACCATCACGATGTCGACAATTATATATAAACCGCCTCATCCATCCCATCATTCGCACAATTTGTTCATATCTTGAAAAATACGTATAAATCCAACTATAGTCTTTTATCCCATCAACTAAAACAGAGGTTTTCTTGAGTCGTTCACAATTAATTTCCTCCTCAGAATAAGTACAATGTGAAACTGGCCATTTATCTTCACGATCTGCTAACCATGCAGGTCCATTCCACCACTGGGATTCAACAAGTTGATCAATAGAGCAGCCCCTGGAAGGAAGGTCGGCAGGGTTCATACAGCCAGGAATATGGCGCCATATGACATCAGGAGTTAATTCTCTAATCTCCTTGACTCGATTTCTGACAAAGACACTCCACTCTTCTTGCTTCTGAATCCAAGCCAGTACAGTACTTGAATCACACCAAATATATGTAGGAGTATCACGCCATTCCAGAGTCTCCATGGTTGATTTCAGCAAGCGGACTCCAATACAAACACCCAACAACTCAAGTCTAGGTATAGTAAGACCTTTCAATGGGGCTACTCTTGACTTGGCTTGCACCATGGATACGACGACCTCTCCTTTCTCGTTCACACTTCTCGAAAACAAACAAGCAGCATATGATTTACTGCTGGCATCAGTGAACAAGTGTATAGTTCGATTTATACAGGTGCCAATGTTTCTGGGAATTTTAATATCTTTCAACAGTGACACTGAATGAACCCACGCCTCAAACTGCTTGTGATCCTCAGATTCCAAAGAATCGTCCCAGTCAACCTTCTTTTCCCATAACCCTTGAATCAACAGTTTCAATTTTAAAACGACAGGGACAGTAAACCCAATTGGGTCAAAAATTCGTTGGACCATGGAGAGCACTGACCGCTTGGTCAAAACGTCCGTCTTGACATATTTCTCCCACCAATCCATATTTAAGGATAAAGTATCTGACTGTCGGTTCCACTTCAGGCCTAATATTGAAGATACAGAACTTTCTGTAGCGCAATCCTGGGTGAACTCCCACCCTCGAAGGTTGAAACCTCCTTTTGCCATGACTTCAGTTGCAACTCGGCAAAGTTGTGAGGCTTCATCGTCATTGTTCACACTAGTAGCCAAATTGTCCACGTAAAAATTTCTACCAATCATTCTCAGCCATTGCATATCTTCACTAGGGGTTGAGCTAACGCTTTGATCAATATGGTGATTTAATACAGCACCCAAAAGGAAAGGGCTACAGGTTACACCAAAGACCACTCTAGTATGTTGCAAGGCTATTAATTGGTCTTGACTGTCATCCCACCAAAGAAACTTCAAAAAAGGACGATCCTCTGGGCTGATTCCTATTTGTAGAAAGGCCTTCTCAATATCGGCTGACACCCCTATTGCCTTCTCTCTGAACCTTAACAACACATCAGGGAGTAGCTCTATTAAATTAGGACCTTCATCTAAACAGTCATTTAATGACGGGGACCCAGTAATCTTGGCGGAGGCATCAAACACTGGTCTAACTTTTGTTGTGTTGCTGGACTCCTTCACAACTGGCCGGTGAGGTAAATAGTGTCCCTTAAAATTGTCATCTGCCCTCTCAATAATATTCAAATGCAGCCACTCATCTAAAACAGATCTATATTCTAATAAAAGGCTTCCACTTTTCTCCATTTTCTGCATAGAACGGGTTAGACGGCCAACAGCTAGCTCCCGATTAGATGGTAACTCATCAACAATTTCCTTCCAAGGGAGTCTAATTTGGTAACGTCCATCAACAAAATCAACTGTCTTGCGGAAATGCTCCAATGTTGCCTTCCTCTTAGTCTGCTTATCATGCTTCTCAGCAGGATCAGCGATTCCAATAGACTCCAACTTCCACAAATCGGAGACATCTCCATTAGTAACAGCTGCCATAGTATATGTTGTTGCCAAATTTGAGCAGGAGGCCGGAGCTGACAAAACTGATTTTTTACATGACCCCAAAATTGTCCATCCAAAAAGCGTCTCAATTGCAACCGCCCCGCAGGGGAGAACCTTTCGCCCAGACGTCCAAATTTTTCCTGCTACATCTGCTCCTATTAGGATATCAATTGGGCCATACATATCCTCTAACAACTGCACCTTGACTGAATCCAATTCCTTCTTCAACGCAGGAGAGGCCAAGACGGTGGGAATATAAGCAGCTATATTCTTGTGATCTAAAACCGAAAAATTGCATGCAAATCGCCCATCCAAGCTCCGGAGGTGTATCTTAAACTGTCGGTGATGAACCAATCCCAAGCTGCCTCCACCAAACAACGAATGTATCAAACTTTCCTCTCCCACAGACTGATACCCCATCTCAGCAGCAACTTCGGTTCTGAGGTACGATCTCTGGGACCCACTATCCACAAGTACTCGTGCACGACGCTGTTTACCCTCATTGCGCAGAAATACTGCAAACGTCTGTAAGAAAACCTCAGGAGAAGACCTTACAGTGAGACTGTGGTTTATCGATAGAAGCTCCAACTCAACCTTGGCTGATTCTGTAGGATCTTCCTGGGAAGCTAGATTATGAGATTTCTCAGGAGTGTCAGAAGATCTACCACACATCAACATGATGTGACGTCCATTACAAGTGCTGCACCTTGCTCTACAACGCTGATAAGAATGCCCAGCCCTTGTACACGCAAAACATCTATGGGCCTTACTCAAGATATACCTTTTTGCATCCAGAGACATCTTCATAGCCTTAGTACATTTAATAACGTCATGGGGTTGCTCACAGAAAATACACTTATCCTCAAGGCTCAAGTTGGACAAGTCAGCAGCTGTAGTCACAGAATGCTTCCTGGGATTGAGATCATAGTCTGACATCTTCCTTTCACTGTACTTCCGGGCTGAAACAGGCTCATGTATAGCAATATTTATCCTCTCATCAGTTTCAACTTCATCTTTCAAAAATTGTAATAGACTATCCATTTGAACTTTAAAGGATTGACCACGCGCTGAGTTACTCCTCTGCCAGACTCGCAATGACTCTGTGGGTAAACAAGATTCCACAAGGGGAAATAATAATGCAGCATAACTATCTGATATTATGTTCAGGGATTCAAGGGCTCGTAGCTGAGCTGTAAGCTTATCATATAACTGAGAGATTTTCATGTTCTGATGACTGTTAACAAGTTTCAACAACTCCCTGACATAATACTCGATGAGGAGGTCTGTGCGACCGAAACGTTCCTTTAGAGCTAAGATCGCCTTATCGTAGTTCTGACGAGAAGGAGGATAACTATCCACCAACATACGTGCCCGAGACCCTGGGACTGTAGACTGTAACAAATACTGGAACTTCTGTTCGTTAGGAAGGTCAGAATCATCATGAATTGACGAAAACTGGGCCCAAAACCCAATCCAACCAGAAATTTCACCGTCATATTGTACCAATTCCAACTTAGGATAACGATAATTATTGTTAGATCCCTTACACGACGAACTTGACCTATGAGACATTTGACTATTGTCATCCTCCTCCTTCACTACGGGTTTGAGAAGGTTGTCCACTTTGACTTTAATGTATTGGTACTTCAACGCATAATCGTCAGCACATTCTAACTCATGAGCAATTCTTTCCTCGTATTTTCCGTCTCGTCCTTCTGTTTCCAGTTCAATAAGTATTTCTCGATTGAGACTTACCAAATCGACAAAGCGTGCTTCGAAAACGGCAAACCTGGCAACAATGTCATCCACTTCCAAATCTTCTTTGTCCAGGGATTCCTTCAAAGAATTATAATTCTTGGTAAAAACAGTACGACGAGGTCCTCTCTTCTTGATTAAGTCGCTCATCCTCGTCAAATTTTAAAGTTACTTCAGTTAAAAGTCGGTTAACCTCCAAACAGGTAGTCACAGTGAAGTTCTCACAAACAATGAACAAAATACCTTCCGAACCACACAACACGGCTATAATCAATCGTAATATACGGTCCTGTCACGGTCGCCAAAATATCAATTATCAACTAAAACGCCGGAAACAATGAAAAGGCCGGAAAGTATTTGGAAACACGAACTTACACATCAGCACATTTATTTATAATAATAACATCCATATAAAAACATGTCTAATCATCGCATGGAAGCGCCCACAATACTATCCATTCCCTTCTTCTTCTTGTCCCGTTTCCAACAGTTGGAAAGGAAGTTGAGTGGGGGATGTCCAGGTGACGTTGGGTCTGCGGTGATACAGGAAGGAGATGGTCGGGGGTCAAAAAGTTAAACCGGAAACCCTCTCTACAAGGAGAATGCGGAGTGAACAGGACCTAACGGTGGGATTTGTCAGAAGTTACAATGGGAAGTTATAGTGTTTAGATGTCGGAAAGGGAACCCAGGAGCCCCGCGAGGACAACAATAGTCCCCTGTCGAGGCCCGTCTTTCTACCCATCCTCGTCGTTTTAAAGAACTATAAATATTTGTGTTTAACAAGTAGTTTCAGGTAGTAGGGCGTAACTGACCGTGACATTGTGTCTAGTGGGTCACTGGTAGCGTCTGGTCTCACTGATATTCGGAGCAGTTTCGGGGGTCCGGCCGTTCGTCATGGTCCCATTCATGGGATGAGTTGAATGACGAAGAAGCAGATTCGGCTTTGGGAACTTCTTGTTGTTGTTGATTGTCATCAACTCATGTCATTCAGCTCAAAGCAACCGAATATTCAACAAGTAAATCATGAACCGACAACCTCAAATACCGATACATGCAAATAAAACTCGTACAATTATTTTCTTACCCTACCAAAATGTTTCGGTTTATTTACAGATCACTGGTCTGTACGATATAAATTGAGTAATGCCTTAAAATATTGTGTGTTTGTTCAAAAAAGCGATCAGATGTTTCACTCCGAAATTCGAGGAAACTCCTTCAATATTTCGAATGTTAGTACCGTCGTGATTACGGAGGTGTGCTGTGGAATGCCAGTATGAATGAATGAACCGATTCCTCGAAAGTGAACAAAAATATGAAAACAATGCTCCTCATCTACTACATCTATACATACAATGACCATAGGGCGAACATCTTGGGTATCGTTGTGATGAAAATAAATTGTATTGAGGATTAACAAAATTGTTCGGGAAAAATTTCGTCGTTTCCTCAATCCCCCCCCCCCCTCACAGTATTTTCTCTTTTGTTTTCTTTAACAGATCATGAAATTTCTTTATTTTTCCTCTATATTATATAATATATATTATAGAGGAAAAATAAAGAAACTGGAGCTATAATATTCCTTATTATATCCCAAATTATCTTAATTTTCGGGCTTTATAACCCGGTAAGTGAGGGAGGCGCAGCTGTATGTTGTCATGTGGTGATGGTGGCTCGGCATGTATTATTTGTGATCGATGTACCTTGTCCGTAATTGGGAGAATCCACGTTGGGCCAGTCCCCTTTTGGCAGCCGGCACGTCCAGTTTGACTACCCATTTTCCCCATTTTTCTGGCCAGTATCGCCAATTATTTCCATCATTTTCCCAATAAGGGTTGCCTGCAGGTCCCCATATTGAAAGCTCAATCTTTCAGGGTCCCTTCCATCCCTTAGCTAGCGGACTTATATTAGGCGAGTTTCAGCCCTAGTTGGCGTCCCGAGATCCCCTCGCATTCTCCATCCAACGCTGACCGTGGTGAGCAGCACAGCAGCAGGTAAGCCGATTTACAGTAATTCCTGTCGGGCTTCCTTTGCTGCATGGCGATTACAGTTGTGCCCTCACTTCTGGGGCAGCCGTTTGAAATCAGCGAAAACTCCTTTAGTTAAACACCCTGTCAGTTCGAATTGGTGGTTCGGGCCGGTCTTCAGGCCTCCAACACACTCAGACATAGCATTTTACATTGGTCCTTCGAGCTGGATGGATTATTGCATTTAGGATACTCTCTTTGTACTTTCAAACAATTTTTATCGAAGTTCGAAAACTCGAAAAAGGTTGAGTTTGAATCGAATCATTCAGAATGAAATCGACCATCTACAAGGCCACGTCATAAAACGTACAACTCAAACTCTGTCGCTAATTTATTTTGAGTACACCGTTGGAAAGATTTCAAGCAAATTTTCCCCACCGAAAGAAAAATTACTAGAAGACGAAAATCTTTTTGGAAAATTTCAAAATTTGCACCTTGGTCTTGTTTTGTAAGCATGAAACCCGCTCAAACAATGTTGATTGTGCATCAGGGAGATGGGGAATTTGTTGTTGAAAAATGTTGAAATTTGTCCCAAGTGTTGAGACACTCGCGAGGTTCGAAGAACCCGCATGTCTCAGCAGTTGAGACATCAGCATTGAATTGGTTAACATCTTGAAATTTTAAATACGAGTATATCAATGGTCAAACTTGAATCAACTCATTAGATGGTCTCTCCATTTCCATGTCACGTATGCTCATAACCTTCCTGTATAATTACGTTTGAAAGGGTTCCCCCGTGTTCATAGTTTCTCTTTGTTCCACAATAATTCTCGTATTCCAAGTCACATTTGATTTATTCCACCTTTGATTAGTTTGATCAGTCCACCTTTTCTTGTCCCCTTGAGGCGTAGAATTGCTGGCATCCTGTTGAGCTGTTCAGGAATATTCTTGTGATCTGATTGAAACAAAATACAAAATTTGCCCTGTTAGCGTTGTCCTAAAATTATGAAATTCGGATTACAGGCTTGGACCAGCCTATGGATGATCCTTGAAACTTTTCATGTCCCCTAAGTCAATGCGAAGGGGTTCAAAACGAATTTTGAATTTTTTCAGGTACAAAACTAAACAGTGATCCAGGCAGGAGGGTGATCTGTACAGAATAAACCATTGTCCAAGACTTTGCAGCAGTTTGCAGCGAAGACTTTCTTCTTATATTTTGGTGGGGACCTCGCGTCTTAATGAGTGATACAATTAGGGATAGCATACTGCAGTGTTTGGTTCACCAAAAACATGAATAAAAAACGACCGAATCAAATTTATAAATTTAATTTCTCAACTTCTCGCAACTCTTTTTTTACATTTCGGTTTACATGATACCCTATGGCAGAACATAATCTCGTGTCTCAAGTTACAAACAGTTAAAAGCTTAGACCCGGCTTAAGTACTTGATGTACTTGTTTTTTTTTCTCTTCAAATATTATTTATTGCAAACTGATTGAATTTTAATAACAAATTCACAACGGTCGTTTTTATTTATTTTAGGTAATATGAAAATGAGGGGTGTCCGAAAGAGTAATTCAAGTTTGTTCTCTTGTGAAAATGTATGCATTTCGTCGGGGTTTATCATTTTTTTCTAATATTTCATCGAGCTTTCGGCATTTTTTATTTACGGGCTGCACGATGATAATCACTTTAATTGTTAGTGAATGTCGCCAAACTGGTAACGGCTGAACGGACATGATGGATTTAAACGGAAATCTTGGAATGAGGCGGAAAGAGGCCTTCAAACATGCTGTATCTACGCAAACATATCGATCCGCGTGTTGCCCAGTGCTAATCCCTTGTTGACTCAAAATATAACCACCACCACCAACTTCCTCCTCCTCCCTCCGTCACTTCGCCTTCAGAGTGAAATGCATCATCAACGCACTCTGCCTCCTGCCGACTTCAAACACGAGGTTTCCCTTTATTGATTACTTTAAAGCTGTCAATTTGCTCTCTATCACCGCTTTCCCCCTCCAAGAACAAACTCCACTCCCTCAATCAACTTTACGAACGGGTATTTCGAGCGGTGGATCCCCTCAATATTATAATTTCATACGCGAGCGGGGCACGATAATCGGGAAGAGGGCAACAGCTCGGAGGAGTTGAAGAGGTTCAATCCGGAACTGATTGAATCCGAGAAACCATCTTTGCCATTTTATTACGGACGAGCCTGCGCAATAAGAACCAATCACACATGTGCCAACGTTTCGTCCTCCATTTGCCATCCTCTCGGAACTGTGATTTCCCTTCAACGCTACGAAATGTAAAGAAGAATTTGAAGATGAAAAAATAATGTGGTCCATAATCGAAATTTTCACTTGCGTTTTACATACGGTGGTCATGAGTGTTGGAGTCAAGGTAGAACATCAATCGAACCAAAAGTAGCATCTGCACATGCACTAACGTAAAATCCTATAAACAAGTAAGGATGTACATACGAGTACGACCGCCTTCGAAGCCACGATCGTTGATTATTCAACAACCGATCTTGGACATTGAATCAGATTTTCATGATACGAACCACCTATGCCCACCTACTCGGCAGACGTGTGATTTATTATTTTAATCATTAACCATTGAGATCCACCAAAAACAAACGTTTTTACCGGGTTTCAAACCTGTTGGGTTTACGTTTCAAATATGTGAAATCCGAATATCGAAATGAACTGAAAACTATGAAACTCGACGTACGGGCTCAATCGGACAGAGTGAAAATAGAGACTGAATGTTCAAAACGTCATAAATCGGAAATTTTGAACACGTTTAAATCGATTTTGGTTCAGAGAATGTTTTTAAGACCACACCGAGCATTGTACGACCAGCCGTTCGATCCCAATGAGGGCTAGAAGGCAGAACCGAGGAAAAATAGTCAACACCAAAGAATACGTACGTTTTGCGAAAGATGTTAATTAGAACGACGACGATGCAGAACTGAACTTGATAAGCGAGATTGATTTATTCGCCAGGCTCGGTTACCACCTACCCTGAATCACATATTCGCATGAATCTTACAGTCGTAGGCAATCAATGAAATTAAATACTCGTAAAGTGGTACCTACTTCATAAATTTGTAAGACAAATATGACAAATTAATCAAATAAAAATAAAATAAACAAGTATCTTCTGCTTCTGTATGCACTCATCGTTGGTTATAACTTATAAGTTGATAAATATACATGAGGGGGGGGGGGGGGCAAAGAGGTAGTAGGGTTACTCAGCCCAGGAAGGAACAGGTACTTAGAGGCTCGTCGATACCTACTACCAGTACCTACTTGCAAGAGGTTGAGGGGATAAAATATGAAGTGCAAGAAAATGTGTAATAGCACCCTAAAAGTATAAATAAAAAGTGGGTACTTGGTGACTTTGATGAGGTATTTGCAGCTTCTGGCCGGGGTTTCCACTGCTGACTTCGCAATGTCGTAACGGTGCAGATATGTAGAAATCGTTTTCATTGATTAATTTCCCGTATCGCGGAAAACTAACTGCACTTGTACTTGTTGAATAAAACAAAATACCGGCTCAAAACTGGAGGGTGTAAAAGATTATCCCCCCAAAAAACACTCCGTGTAAAAATCACCCCGCCTCGCAAATATCATTCTTCAGAGGCCGGAAAAAGTTATGATATCCACTTTCCCCGCCCGCCCTTTTCCTCATTAAGGAGCTAAGTATAATGAAAAGCTTAACCACTTCACAAGCACCGTACCCCTTTCGAAATCTCCCCTTGGCGCTATTGCGAGACGTTTTTATTACTTCCACAAGCAACTAATACTTGATGGTGGTGGTTAGGGGAAGGAGGATCAGGTTTGTAGGTAGTGAAAGTAATAAAAATACTACAAATACAAACTTTTTATACAAGTATTAGTTGCTTGTGGACCGCGCTATAAGTTTCGTTGAAGTTATGTACACCCTAATAAACGATGTCACCATATTTGATTCCCCCTTATTCAATCCTGAGAGCAAATTATTGACTACACGTCTAGCACTCACTCTTTTAAAACCCAGGTATTTCAAACGGACATATGAAAGTAGAGGGCATCCACAGAATATGTGGACCAGTGTTTCCTGCCTCTTTAGATTACACAAAATAGAGGTTTGACGCTGACCTACGCAGAGCATTTGTCCTCTACACCAGACCCTCTGGACCGTGCTACTAGACAGTTCCAGTTGTGCCAGCAGCCGCTTCCCCGCCATAGTCAAGTCCGAGTTCAGATTCGGTTTTTGGGAAAAGGTGTTAAACCGCAGTTGGTTGTAGAGGTCACTGTATGTAGAATGCACCGCTCTCTCGTAGTCTTCGTACACCAACTTCGTTCTGTATGAGTGCAGTATGCATCCCTTCTGCTTCTTAATTTCTTCCACATCCTGTCTATCCCATACCCTCCCCTGCCCGCTGATTAGGACGTCTCTGAGTTGCTGCGCCTAGTTGAACTTCGCCAGACTTGTTCCTGGATTTATCGTTGCTACAAGTTGCTTGTAGCAAATCAGGGAGTACCTGTGTGTCGGCATTTTCACGATACTAATCAACCAGCCTATGGTCTCCTTCAGGACCTTCACCGAAAAGTCGATCTCTCTTAGTCTCGAGCCCCAACATGTTGCCAAGGGTACTTCTGGGGAGCATCAACATGCTTTTAATTACCCTGCTATGCACCTGCTCTAGTTCTTCCACATACCGGAGGATTCAGACTTTAGCAATGTACTGCAATACTGAGTCCATCAAGATCTTCCTTGCTCCACCACAGACTGCGAGCGCTTTGGACCTGAAGTTGATGGAAAACCCAGAGGAGGAGACAACCCAGAGGAGGAGAAAGCTATCCCCAGGTAAATGTATTCTGTGGCCCCATTCACATCAAAATTTCTCACTCTGTTTGGTCCACCTCCAACCCTCCTCGCTTACAGAAACACACCACCTTCATCTGGATTGATGGTTAACCCCATTGACTCCGAAAATTCGAAGTTCTCTATGTCCTGTTTTGAAGTTCCCAGCAGACAATGGTCGTCAGCAAAACATAGGGTTATTATGAGAAGGCGAAACTCCAGTAGAGCGTAGCAGCATCGGTGATAATGGTATCAGCCAGCTGATGCAGTGTCGTTGATCCAGGCTGGTGAATTTTCCCATAATCGAAGCCATAGACTTGGGATTCATAGGGCGAGTGCCGGAGCCGACGTCTTCTTTTGTGATATGAGATTATACAAAAAAAATGCGACTTGCATGATGCATCCAACAAGTGGTGAAGACGGGAAGACGGTTTTCCATGATATTATGTGAATAAGTGCATTGAGATTGAGCTAAACTTCTTCAATACAGGACACCCAGTCAACCCAGCAGGATAAATACAAGAAAAAATTCAAACATCGAAAAAAAAATATTCAGGAATAAATAACAATGAACCAATATACGATCTGAAGAAGCTCAAACATTCACCGTTTTCTAGTAATGTTTTCTTAAAATTACACGTAAAAGTCTCAGTATTAAAATACTAAGTCTCTATTATTTGGTTAAATTTTGATGTTTAACAAGAACCAACTAATAGAGACTTTTGTAGATTCTACAAGCTTGGACCACAAAAAATCTGTCCAAAATACAGGTGCGATTGGAGGGGGTGTCTCTTTGATGGAGTTCGGCACGGTGTGAGGTACATCCTTTGTCACAATAATGAACCAAAAATTATACGTGTATCGACTGGCCAAACTGTGTAACTGCTTTTTATGTGTAATTTCAAATAACTTTGGTTTGGCACCATCCGATAAACATAATCGCACCTACTTGTCAGCGCCCCATTCTGTCGTCTCCACTACTGGCAGATGGCGACGGAGATGAGACCCTCTCGGAGAACCCCGACAGGGTTCGGGTGAGTTGACACAACCAATTAATACAAAGAATCCCCGCCGCATGCTTGCACAAGGTCCCGCCTTGTGACTATCCTCTTGTTTTCACTAGCTATTCGCACATCCGTCCGAACAAACAGTACTTATTGATGATTCGGAACATGAGGGGAAGAAGGGGAGGACGAGGTTCCGAGTCTTTCCTCTCGAAGATAACTCGCCTTTGTTTTCCTTTCACCGGTCAGAATCTAGAAGGACGTGTCTAATTGAAGGCTCCTAAGTGAAGGAAATAAGCGGTATCATCTTTGACGCAATCCCTGACGCAGTCTTCATCAAATCACGCAACGGACGAACGAAAGCTCGTTGAAACGTCTACAAACGCGCACGAAACGCGGACAAGCTTGAAATGTGCCAACAGTCGCTCAAAAACCACGAACGAAAATGAAAATTTCTCACCAAATGTCCGTTTGACGGTACAAAGTGGCACTGTTTGATGCTTTCGGAAATTATGTAGAAAAACACTATATTTAAACGAAAAACGCAGTAAGTACTGACTACTATATACTCGTACATCGAGTCGTCCTTTAGGAAATTTTCGAAGAGAAGGAAGATTGATCTCGGTTCAAAATTTTTAAAACTCAAATTTCCGAGAAGGTTTTATACCAAAATCCGTTCCAGATCATCCTGAATTCACTGCCAAAATACACCGAAAATCATATGTTTTACAAGGTTATATATAACCTTGTAAAACATATGATTTTCGGTGTATTTTGGCAGTGAATTCAGGATGATCTGGAATATATTACATTTAAATACGGTAATATATACATGGAATACATGGAATATATACATTTAAATGTAATATATTACATTTAAATACGGGAGAAGAATTCGATCCATTGAGCCGTTTTCAAGAATTTAGGATTTTTATATTTCGGCTTCCCCATAAACCCCTACCCCTATGCATTGGATCCGGAAATGAACCCCCCTATTTCCTTTCCCGGTCATAGAAACATTTAAATACGGGAGAAGGGTTCGATGAGGCGTTTCGATGAGCCGATTCTTGAGACGCTGCGATTTTGGAAATGAAAGAACCTCCGTTTTTTTTTTTTTTTTTTTTTTTTAAATAAGATAACTTTATTATTATAATATAATATTACAGTTGTGCTGAAAATAATACATAACAACAAATAACATGGTACATGATTAAGGATGCAATCCAACGATTGTCCCTTATAGTAACTTATAATAACTTTAGAAGTCATTATAAATTATAATCACTTTAGAAGTTAGTAACAGACATAGTTTTTTTTTTTTTCTCTCTAATATTTCATAGTATGGCGTCTTGGGGGCGTTTGCGCTTAAGTCGTCGTTCGGAGCGAGGTAGGGGCGGATTATCAGCCATGTGGTTGATGAGAGGGTTTGGGTGGTTCAGCATTTTTGTGTGGAGGTTTTCGTAGTTTGTTTGAATTGTCTCTTTTACAGTAGGGATGCTGAGGTCAGTGTGAAGGACCGAGTTCCTGATGTACCAGTGGTTTCCCGTGATTAATCTTAACACTCGGTTTTGCGTCGTTTGTATTTTCTTTAGATGGGTTTCCGCTGCTGATCCCCACAGTCCACAAGAGAATTGCCAAATTGGTCGGATGAGTGATAAGTAAAGGAGCCGTTTACTTTCAAGGGGTAGTGTGGAGCGTTCGTCGAGTAGATGTTTCAGGGAGCGGATTCTCGTACGCACTTTTGCTACCAGCATCTTCACATGTTCGGCCCATGTTAGCTTCTCGTCTATGTGGACTCCCAAGTATTTGACCTTTGCAGCGAGTGGGATGGCGGTTCCGTTGAGGGTGATGGTGGGGGGTGCCTGGTTTCTCCTTTGGTATGAAAACTTCACCACTGAGGATTTATGAGGATTCATCACTGTGCGCCATGAAGTACACCATTCACTCACCGAATCACAGTACACTTGAAGATTTCGTTTTGCTTCGTCGCAGGTCGGTGCAGTGCTTAGGGCAGCCACGTCATCCGCAAATTGGGCCAACATAATTCCTTCTTGGGTCGGGAAGTCATGTACATACAAGTTATAGTACCCGACCTACCATTACTGCTGACGCAGCCATGAACACTATAAAACCAACGTGAGCAGGCCCCGAGCCTTGAGTTCTCGGCCTGCTACTGTAACCGACCGACCCTGTGTGTGTTCCGCGTAATTTGTTCTAAGTGTTCCAATAACTTTATTGTCACAATTTAAAGTCTGTGTAATTCCGTGAATAAAGTTCGTTTCGCCTAAATTCATTTCAACCTTTTTTAAAAAGCCGACTCCTAAAGAACCTACCCTAACTGGCGCAAGTCTTGGAAGGACATATTTGAAGACCCAGTTTCGACTCGCAAATTATCCGCGTAGTGTTTTCGCGATAATCGTCGAACTCTTCAAGTGTCCGGAGTGCTTTCGAAAAGGATTGAGTGTAGTTGGAATCAGCAAATCAACACGCCCGACTTCGCTGACCACCAGGACGAAGGACTACCGAACACGGAACACAGGAACGAACGCAAGAACAACAACCGGAACCACCAGGTATACTATCGAACAGTAGTAAGCCAGACTCCTAGGGTAACTGTAAGCAGTTAGACTTACATAGGTTCCCTAGCCCGATCACGCCCAGATCGGTTTTCAAAGTCTTCATTTCCGTCTGCCCTGACCCTTGAAGCCAAGCACGCCCCGCTTGTAGAAATAAGTAACAAGGAAAGTAACAAGGAAAAGTAAAGGAATAAGTAACAAGGGAAAGTAAATTCCAAGTAATAAAAAAAAAAATAAAATAAATAAATAAAAATAAATAAATAAATAAAATAAATAAACTTTTTATTTCAACGTGCGAAAGATCGCAACAAGAATAATACTTTTGAATTGAAACCGTCAACGTGCGAAGGATTTCATCATATCTCGAGCGAAGCTCACCTTAGCAAAAAGAAAACCTCCCACGCAGTCCATCTCCGCCTCTCATCTCATCACTCTTATCTACAACTCTTCAGCTGACTCCCAGCCTTTTAAACTCGACCTTCGACGTCATCTTCAATTAAACCTTCTTCATTTAAATTTAAGCCATATTATTCTGTCTAAATTGTTAGTACGTAAGGAACTTTATTCACTTTATATTTTTCAGGAACCTAATTACCTATTTTTGCCTAACCTAATTACTTCAATTTAAAAAAAAATTTTTCTTTTAACTGTACAGGGTTGTCCAAAATTCCGAAATCAATTAAATTACCCCGTTCGAGGCCCGATCCATACATAGATTGGTTTAACTCTATTCGTAGGCCCGAACAATCACCAACAATGGAAGGTCTTGCTGACATTTCTGCCCAAGGGACCTCTGACCAAACTCCCATCCAGAGAAAACCTACAATTCCATCCCCTTTCCCTGAAATTCCCCCACTAAAGGAATCTCATTTCGCTCTCCTCCCAGAATTTAACGCTCGAGACCCCCTTGTATTAACAAGATTCATCTCCGTCAGTGATAAACTGTTTGATCACTTTTTCGACAAAACGGGTCGGAATACCTTCCAAAATGACCTGTTGTTCGAAGGGGTACTTTCGAGAATTAAGGGTGATGCTGCAAGACGAGTTTTCGCAGCAGATCCTAAAAATTGGGAAGAACTCCGGAAGGTATTGTTGGAGTCGTACGGTGACCGTCGGGACAAGTTTACGTTAACAACAGAACTTGCCCGCCTCAGCCAAAAACAGGGTGAAACCTGTTTTGAATTCCATACACGGCTGGAAACCGTCCTAAACAACATTATTGCTGCGCTCCAGAAGGAACAGAGCTCGCACGAACTTATATCTTTCGTGCAAGGGCTGGCCTTGCGTGTCTTTACCACAGGACTGGAGGACTCGGTAGGATCGTTGATCCGAGCGAGAAGTCCGAACTCCCTGGCGGAGTGCATCGCAATCCTGTCCAATGAGTTCCAATTCCGGAACAAACCAAAACCAGGTCCACCATCCAAACCTAGTAATCCCCAAGCTAACAGCGGACCTTGGCGACCCTCCTACCAACCTCAACACCCCAGACCACCCTTCCAATACCCGAGACCACCCTTCCAATACCCCAGACCGCCCTTCCAACAACCTAACAATTTCGGCCAAAACTCCCCTAGAAAACCCTATCAGGGTCAGTACAAAACAAATTTTCAGTCTAGACCACAAGGAAACACGTATACCCTAGATGCGTGTGACCAAACAGAATGCGAAGGTGAACAGGACGAAAAAGTACGTGAAAAGGTAACAGGTTATTATGTGTATGATCCATTTTTACAGGCACCGGTATATTACGACACCGAATTAATGCAGAAATTTGAGGATTTAAACATGCGAGAATCAGGAATCGAATCTGAACAAGAACAAACTAGTTCTTTTTTAGAAGTAGGCCACGATCAACCCCAAACCCAGTCATAACTAAATTAACCCCCAACCTAACTAAAATTGCTCCCATCCAAACTAAATTTGCTTCCAATCAAACTAAATTTGCTCCCAACCAAACTAAAATTGCTTCCAATCAACCTAAATTTGCTTCAAACCAAACTAAATTCGCTCCCAACCAAACGCAAAAATCTGAAGTCATTGAATTTAATCACATTTCAAATGAACTACCTTTTATAATTTGTCCAAAAACCGGAATGAAATTTCTTGTAGACACAGGTTCCACTAGGTCCTTCATTTTATCCGAAATCGCAAATAGATATTACAACAAAAAATTAAAACCTGCCACTGGCGTAGTAGTCACAGCTCACGGAGATTCAAAAATCACCCACTTAGCCATGCTCCCCTGCGGTGAACTCTTCAATCAGAAAAACCTGAATCTTCCTTTTAGACTATTCGACTTTCATACCAAATTTCAGCTGCTCTTAGGACTGGACAATTTGAAAGCTCTTAAAGCGTCCGTCGACTTGGAAAATAACCTTCTTAGGACACCTCAGGTCAACATCCCCCTTTACTTTTCAACTGGATGCCTCTGTCCAAAGGGAAGAGTAGAATCATTCCTAATTGACGCGAGGTCTATCCAACAGGTCAAGGTAGAGGTTGATAATGTAGAAAACGGTGAAGCCTTAATCGACTCGATATCCTTCCCAGGATTGCAAATCCCAACTTGCATTGTCCATGTAGAAAACTCTCAGGCTTTCGTTCATGTGACTAATCAACAGGAAGAACCAGTAAGGTTGTATTTAAACCATCCGTTGAATGCTGAACCAATTCCAGAAGGCCAGTTTATCGATTCGGAACCAACCCTAAATAATCTTGATAGCTCCCCAAAATTTTATAGACGTCAAAAGCGATGGATTGACTTTTCAAAGTTTCGACTTGACCACTTGAATCTAGAAGAAGAAAAAGCCATTAAAAGTCTAATTCTTGACTATGCGGATCTTTTCCAAGAGGATGAAGGCCCCCTGACCTTCACGAATGAGGTAAAACACCACATTCGTACCAAGGACGAAATCCCCATCTTCATCAAACCTTACAGGTATCCTCACGTATATAGGGAAGAAGTGGCAAAGCAAATTGATAAACTACTTGCTCAGAAAATCATCCGCCCTTCCAACTCCCCTTATAACGCTCCCCTTTGGATTGTACCAAAGAAAATGGATGCGTCCGGAAAGACGAAATTCCGCCTTGTCATTGACTTTCGAAAACTCAACGAGTCCACGATTTCTGATCGATTTCCGCTCCCCAACATTTCGGAGCTTCTGGACAAACTTGGCCGTTGCAGTTATTTTTCAACTCTAGATTTGGCTCAAGGATTCCATCAGATCGAACTAGATGAGCAATCCATTCCCAAAACAGCCTTTTCCACTGAAACTCAGCATTATGAATATTTAAGGATGCCTTTTGGCTTGTGCAATGCCCCAGCTACTTTTCAGCGAATGATGAATAATTGTTTGAGAGGGTTGAATAATGAGATATGTCTGGTTTATCTAGACGACATCCTTGTATTCTCAACTAGCCTTCAAGAGCACATTGTTCGTTTGAGACAGACTTTCGATCGTCTGCGGAAAGCCAACCTTAAAATTCAGCCTGACAAAACCGAGTTTCTTAAAAGAGAATTGGCTTACCTAGGCCACGTAGTCACTGCCGATGGTGTCAAACCAAACCCGGAGAAGATACGTGCGATAGAAAGCTTCCCAATTCCCCGGAATAGAACTGAAATTAAACGATTTTTGGGACTTCTGGGTTATTACCGTCGATTTATCAAAGGTTTCGCAACCCTCACTAAACCCCTCACCTCCGCTTTAAAGAAAAATAGTAAAATTACGCCTAGTTCACCCGAATTTGAAAAGAGCTTCAAACACTGCACAACCCTCCTTTGTAACGACCCCATCCTACAATACCCAGATTTCCAAAAACAGTTTCGAGTGACATGCGATGCTAGTGATTTTGCCACAGGCGCCGTCCTGAGCCAAGAAATCAATGGTTCGGACCTCCCAATAGCCTATACCAGTAGAACATTGTCGGAAACGGAGAGGAAATACGCTACAAATGAAAAGGAACTCCTAGCCGTACTCAACGCTCTCAAAGCCTTCCGTCCTTACTTGTACGGACAGAAGTTCATTTTATTTACGGATCATAAGCCTCTTCAATGGCTTTTCAATATGAAAGATCCAAACTCCAAATTATACCGATGGAGGTTAAAAATAAGTGACTTCAACTTTGAGATACGATACAAGCCCGGGAATTCAAACCATGTAGCCGACGCTCTTTCCCGAATCGAGCTAAACAACTTGGACTCAGATCCAACAGCTCAGCCCTCCACGCCACCGGTCGATGCAGACCAATTGCTCGAAAACGTACAACTGGACGAACTTCTTCCCCCTCAGTTAACTACAGAGGAAGAAGATCGAGCAATTGCCGCAATATTGGGAGAATTCTCGCGATCGAGAGAAAGGGATCTTGAAGATCACCTGTCCCTTGACGTACAAGCCGAAACTGCTCCCCCCACTATCCAAACATTTACGATCCCCACCAGAGAAGGTCCCGTTAATCATGCAATAAACCAAATAATTTTCAAGTTGGTAACAGCGCTCCCTAGGAAACCCTCTATCAAACGCTTTTTTAATTCCACCAAAACCCGCACCACAGTGGAATTATCTCATTACCACCTAGAGAAGGACGTTGTCGAATTCATTAGGGAATACGTCAGACCCAAGGTCCATTATGGCATCTATTTCCACAATGATCCAGACAACAAATTCTTCCAGAGATTTGCTGCCATTATGACTCGAACCTTCAAGGAATCTGAGCTCTTGATGGCCAAGTTTTCCACATTACTGGAAGATATTGAGTCTGAGGACGACGTCCAGGAACTTATTAAGGCTTATCACGTAGGCAAAACCAATCACCGAGGTAGTCCTGAAACTTATGAACACCTTAAACGAAGATACTTCTGGCCCAACCAGAAGAAAACTATCCAGAACTTCGTTAACCAATGCGATGTCTGCCTACGCACCAAATACGAGAGGAATCCCCTTAAAATAAAGTACAACGTAACTCCAACACCGTCCCGGCCCTTCGAAACCTTACATATCGACAAGATAACAATAGATAGGACAAAATTCCTCACAATTTTTGATCCCTTCTCCAAATACGCCCAAATGTACATGGTACCCACCAATACCAGTCTCGATGTGGTTAAAGTCCTCCTGAAATACTTCTCACATCATGGCGTCCCCAAAAAACTTATTTCCGACAACGGAGCCGAATTGAATTCGTCTCTCGTTAAAGAATTATTAACCAACCACAACATTGATATCCATTTTATATCCAGTCAACATCCCGACTCGAATGGTCCCATTGAACGATTCCACTCAACAATTATAGAACATCTTCGGCTTTTGAATTGTCAAGAAGTGTTCAAAAAGGACGACGTAGAGACACGTGTGCATTATGCCCTAATAGCCTATAATAACTCGATTCACTCGGCGACCTCTCTAACTCCCTTTGAAGTAGTTCAAGGTCACATTTCGGACGACTCCCTCCTCAAAGTAAACCTGGAAGAACGCCTTGCTAACGACTATCTCGCAAAACACCGCGAAAAAATGAAAGCCCTCTACCAAAATCTTAAGGAACGTGGCGATCAGCTAAAAGAGAGAATAATAGAAAACAGAAATTCCACCCGGGAGGATCCTCCTGAACTTCCTGACACTGTTTATGTTCAGACCAAACAACTTCAGAGCAAGACAAAACACCGATACAACCCTGAAATCGTAATATCCATTGATGAATTGAGGCACACCGCACAAATACAGCCCCGTCATGCTAATACCCAACAGAAGATTCACATGGCCAATATCAAAAGACCTAGGAAACTTCAAAAACTCCCTAACATAGACTCAAGCTCTTCAAGCTATTCCCCATCGGAAGTCAGTTTCCCCACGACAGACTACCCCCGTGCCAGGGTTCCACCTTCGGAATCTTCCTCTGAGGACAGAATCCAAATCCCACCTCAAAATTCTCCCCAAACCGCCACCTTATACTCCGTTCCAGAATACGACCCCACCACCATTACCCAAAACAAAGCCCAACCTAGGCATTCTAGTTTAAAAACCCCCTCAGTAACCAGTTTCACAACCCCCGTCCCTAAACGGAATTGTAAGGACCTCTCAAAATTGCTGGAACAAGTACCCTCTCCTCCGCCATTCGAATCCTCTTCCCAATCTGTTTCCCCTCAAGGACCAGGAAGCCCTCACCCGACCAATTCTCCACGGCCATCAATAACTACTCCTCAACTACCGGCTTATCCCATCAGGAAGCCGAGAAAAGCGCTGCCAATGCCCCCCGAAATAGACCTGAAATCGAGACCTATATCTAGAATACCCATCCCCCAAAAACCATACCGATCACCACCGTCCAGCTCCAGTTCCGACTCTAGTTCCTTATCCTCGTTTCAGGACGACACCAATTCACCACGACCCACCTAATCATGGACCGCCAACCTGCTGCCATTATCCTCCTAACGCTTCCGACCTTACTCATGATCCAAGGACTGGAATTCAAAAATATTACATCCAACTTAGGCTTATTACCCATACGATTAGGTTCTGCCCGAATGATCAACCATTATCATACCATCACGCACTACTACCAATTAGGAGAAATACTTGACCAAGTGAACCAAATTAAGACCCATTTCCGTGATATCATCAAAGTAATAGATGAAGATAGCGAACTTCAAAAGGTTGTCCGATCCCGAATTCAAATGATCGAACATATGCTAAAAACTATTGAAGGACGATTGTTTGCATCAACCTTACCCCGCCGTCAGAGGCGAGGATTGTTAAACGGCCTAGGCTCTGTAGTTAAATTCATTACAGGAAACTTAGACGCCAATGACGAGGAAAAATTTAATCAAATTCTTCACCACCTGCATACAAACCAAGAAATACTGTCCCAACAAATTAGTCACCATTACTCAATCAATGAAAAATTTGTCACTGAATTGAATGAAACTATTTCGAATATTAATTACAACCACGACATTTTGGCTTCGGAAATAGAGCGATTGAGGGAAGCAAGCTCCTTTGCAACCCAGGTAGGAAAAGTAGAAAACGCGCTAGAACACAATCAATTGCTATTACAAATAATTTCAGATCTAACCCAAGACATAGAAAATTCGATAACTTTCTGCAAATTAGGTAAACTCCACCCAAGTATTATCAAACCAGAAACCCTACGACAAATCCTTAGGAGTCTTATACCATTCTATGGTAACAGTTTGCCCCTCTTTGAAGAAGAATCACTCTGGGAGATCCAAAATCACATAAAAGTGAAATGCTTCATAAGCTCTGAGGAAATCATCTATTTCTTAGATGTCCCCATCCTCCATACTACTCAGTTCGATTTGATTCTCCTTCAACCACTACCAACCTTCATTCCAAATTTCTATGCTACTATCCTACCCACCACCAAATACGCTCTAAAATCCACAACCGACCTACGATTCCTTAAGAATCCGTGTGAATATGGACGTCACTACTACTTGTGTCAAAATAGTCTTCAGCTAACCAGCGAAAACGACTGCGAGTTAGACATACTCACTAAGGGTTTGAACGGTCGTTGTGATTTAATACAACTAAATCTACAAAACAACCATATAGAACTCCTAGAAGAGGCTAATCGTTACGTCTTCTTATTCCCCTACGAAGATCAGATAAAAATTATTGACCAGGGTAATATACAGTTTAAATCCCTTTTCGGCATCTTCCTCGTTTCCCCAGGCAACAGCACGATAGAATATAGGAACCAAACCTTAACCACCCCATCCACCTATAGTAGCCACACCCCCTCTATGGTCATGTTCCAAAAACAGTCTTGGGATTTCAACAAGAAACCTACAGCGTTGATGAAACTCAGAAACTTAAAACAACTATCACCTCCTTCAATTCCCATACCTAGTACACGAGAACTTGTATTGAATCACCTTTCCCCTAGCGCCTGGACAATTCTTTTATACGTTGCTCTCATATCATTCTTTGCGTACACTGGATACCGTTTTTATAAACATAGAAGAAACATTCAAATTTCCCGAGATAATGTCTAAAACCAGCTCGAAACTTAGCTCGAAAATTATGTTGTAAATTGTTCATGTAAATTGTTCATTTGTTATCAAGTATCATGTTTGGAATTAATGTCGAAATGTAAACTTAAAATTCCTTCGAGTTATCTCACGTAAATTGTAAAGCTAGCATAGTATTGTCTCACTGTTGTCGTGCCAACCTCTGTTTATTGTTAATCATGTCACAACTATTGCTAACCACGTAACCTTATTTGTTATTATACCTATTTGTGTGCATATCCTTTTATATTATTGTAAAGTTGTATAGTGTGTCATGATTGCTCGTCGAAACTGAAAAATTGAAATTTCTACTAAATTTCAATT
This sequence comes from Stenodema calcarata, assembly GCA_963920205.1. NCBI lineage: Eukaryota > Metazoa > Arthropoda > Insecta > Hemiptera > Miridae > Stenodema > Stenodema calcarata. The sequence goes on from OY986048.1 coordinate 24,923,269, forward strand.
TTATCTACAGGGAGGGAAGAGTTATAGTACCCGACCTACCATTACTGCTGACGCAGCCATGAACACTATAAAACCAACGTGAGCAGGCCCCGAGCCTTGAGTTCTCGGCCTGCTACTGTAACCGACCGACCCTGTGTGTGTTCCGCGTAATTTGTTCTAAGTGTTCCAATAACTTTATTGTCACAATTTAAAGTCTGTGTAATTCCGTGAATAAAGTTCGTTTCGCCTAAATTCATTTCAACCTTTTTTAAAAAGCCGACTCCTAAAGAACCTACCCTAACTTACATGAGGTACAAAAAGGGTCCCCATACACTACCCTGTGGTATGGACGATGCACTTGCTGCTCTGGATAGGGCATTACAGTATCTGATAGCAAAAGTGCGACCTGTAAGATAACTGGTGATTATTCTAAAGTATGTGTCCGGTAAGTGTGGCTTTATTTTGTATAGTAGACCCGGGATCCATACTTTGTCAAATGCCTTTTCGGTGTCGAGGTAGAACCTCCGTGTTCTACATACACGTCCGTGAATAAGCTATTGAAGGACAGACAAACAGACAGACGCCAAATCCAAAATCGGCATGGTTCGACTCCACTTCACGCGAAACGAATACCGTAGTGAAATTTTTTGAAAATACCCAAGGAACACGAAAATCGTCTCTAAATTTAGTTATATAGATGATCGCCGTGTTCGAAATTTCAAAATCGAGGAGAACTTCCTCCTAAAGGTACTTGGTCCGAATCCAACGGGAAAAAAATTTTGAATTTGAATTTTTCACACAATGGCAATTGGGCAAATTCTTAATTTTCATTAATTTTCGAAATTCAGATTTCAAAAATTTGCGACATCATCTTTCAAGCTATTGCTTGCCGTAATCGATTCCCGTTTGCTGATATCAAGAATTATGAGATCCAAAAAACGTGGCAACGGGGCAAAGTTTCGATTATGAATTGGTACACAACTTCAGTGTAGTGAAAAAACTCAAAAAAGACTAATCAGAAACAGTGTTACCAAAAACTTCGAATTTTTTACTCACGTCGGGAGTTTTACCTCATTCATCCTACTCTGTAGATTACGAAAGGCCCATAGTGGTGGGGGGGGGGGGGGGGTTACCGAGCGGCAGATGAGGGGGACACCTCCGGAGAGTGAGAGTTGCCTGGTTACAAGACCTCTCTCCCCCGCTCAGGCGCTCTAATCACCGCCCTCCCCAATCTTCTACCAATATTCATCATTTATTAACCCCCTCCCCTGCCATCCTCCCACGAACCTCCTCACAAACGTTTCTTTCTCCATTTAATTTATTGCCCCCCTCTCATCGCCCCCTTGAAATACTACCAAACATCGAAACGCACAATCGATCATCGAATACCATAAAAAAAAAAACCAAAACTCCTCTCCACCCCACAAAAAACGAATTTGAAAAACCCCCTTTGAAGTGACCAAGTCCTTACGATTTATTCATTGAATGTTACGTATCAAGTATTCACCGGCTGTCCATAAAACTCTATTAATGTACTCTATAAAACATCAATTTATTTTGAATTGTTGTTTTAATAATGACCTATAAAAACCATAAGTATCCTCAAAATTTTAAGGATTGTAGTTTTCCAAAGAAGTTCATACTCAATCTCTTCTGTATTGTCATAACTAGAGGGCGGATTTGTATACAAATGCACATTTTGCATAAAATTGCATATTTTGAAGGTTAGCACATAAAATATTCGGTATTGTATATCTACTAGATAAATGCTTTATATCACATATGGCCAGCCACTTGTTTTGAGGAAAAATATGCAGCATGGCATTTATGCAGAGCATTAATTTCAAATCAAACCGAAAAGTTCAATTTTCCTCCAGAATTGTTTTCTTAAGAGGATGAAGGAGCGGTGTAGGTAGTGGCCTAACTCACACGCTACCTACCTCCCTATGTAGATGCGGGAAAGTGACGCCTATGTCCTTCATAGGAAGAGAAGGCTCACAACAGCTGTGTTCACTGATCTGATAAGCTTGATATGACTTTTCATAATCAAACCAAACCTTGAATTCTCAATCGCCATCACCTCTCCATCGCCTTTATTACCACTCGCCATCATCTCACATTATCATCACACCAACCAACCTACCTAAAGCTGGCAAGGCTGTGGCTGAAGCAGCAAAATTGGAAATGGAAAATTGAGAAGATAAATTTACTCGAAACTAATAGCATAAAGCCCGTATAAAGAAAGTATTGCTGCTGTGGAAGGATTGCAAGAGAAGTGGACCAAGAACGGGGAAACAATTGCATCTACCAAGCTTGCTGACGTGCTCGTGTCAACATTATTCGTTTTAAAATTTTATGTACTTTAATCAAACTTAATAGTTCTTACTCGAGTGTTTTTCTATCATTCCATGAAAAGTTTAGCAGTTTAGTAAGCAATGTTTAGTGTAAAAAAGAAGAAATTAACGACTTAGAGAGAGTAGGTACATGCCTATTGGTTTATTATACGTAGATTCAGAAAATCGAATAAAAAAAAAAATCCGTCCGTCCGCCGTACGCCGCACGCCGTCCGCCGTCCGCGGCACTTTGCCCAGTTAGCGTTGAGTTAAAATTACGAAATTTTTTTTATGGGTTTCGACCAACCCCACAATGGTCCTCGAAACTTTTCATAACCCTAGGTCAAGGGGAAGGGGTTCAAAACGAATTTTGAAAATTTGAAAATCTCATATCTCAAAAAATTCATATAGAACGGTATGTTTTTTATTTCATATTTAGATAGAGTTGGTTCCGTAGAATTTTTTAAGACCATCCGCAGCTTTGTACGACCAGCCGTTCGTTTACAATGACGGCTCACAACACGATCGTGAATCAAACTGTTGAAATACAGGTCCATTTTCATACTAACAAGCTCTTTGGAACATCATATGGCTTAAGTGATGTCGAGTTTGTTGTTCTGAGGTGCGTTTCGTGCTACGGAAATGAAAGTAATTTCGAATGTTTGTTGGTAGGTACTTCTTTTATAGAAAAATTATTACCGATGTAGTAATTAAAACCCCAGAATTATATCGTATTAATTAATCATAATTAATAATAATATTTATTAATAATAAATACAAATTATTAATACCTAACAATAAATTATAATAATTTTCACTAGGTACTTGATAAAATTGATAATAATAATTAATCTAACATTTAGGATCTAGACATTTAGACCTAGTGTTTCATCTTCCAGGTAAACTACAGTCTAGAAATTTTAACCGTCAGTCGGGGATAGACCACATTGCAATATTCACTCGGTTTCTCATCTGTAAAATTGTTTAAATAATACCTTTTTGTAATAATACAAATTAAATTTTGATGCTGAGCTATTGACTTGAAATTTTAAAAATATGTCAGAACTGGATCACAATGCAATATTCACTCGGTTTCTTGTCTGTAAAATTGTTTAAATAATACCTATTTGTTTAAACAAATTAAATTTTGATGATGAGCTAGATACTTGAAATTTTAAATATAGGTCAGAAATGGATGACATTTCAATATTCACTCGGTTTTTTTCTCATTGCAAACCTGTTCATTGTGTACCCAAGATCCTTCCCTAAAAGACCTGGCAGCGGGAAATATTATTCAACATGGTTTGAAAAGGGAAAAACAAGTTTTGTAAAAAATCCCAATGCTCTAGGTAGTAGTCGATACCAGTGACCAACATTTTCTTCAGTAGTCGACATGGTTTTGCACTAGTAGTCGACCTACATGTGTTAGAAGTCGACAGTATCACTTGAGTCAGTAGTCGACAGGTTTCGTCATTCCATCGTTTTCGAATTTTACGACATCTAAATAAAATACATTCAACTGTGAATCGGAACATGAAACTAGATTAATAAGATGTACTTAATAAAGTAGTTATCAGACTTTTTATTTGCAAACAGCTCATTATCAGTCTCAAATTGCAATAAGTACTTAAGTAAAAAGGTATGAAAACTATAGTCGAAAACTCATTGTCAGAAAATTGACATTACAGTTGGGCTTAGGTACCTATTTACACATTTTTTTGACATTTTCATGTCTTTGCTTTGGCACATAAACTGAAACGGGAAAAATTTGTTCCCTTGATTCACCCTTTCCCTCAGATCACGTCAGAACACAAGCGACCGACGGGCCATTACGTCAGAGCCTATGACGCACGAGCGTATGACGTAAGACGGCTGGCAGGAGGCCAACTAGTACGTCAGAGCCTATGACGCACGAGCGTATGACGTAAGACGGCTGGCAGGAGGCCAACAAGTACGTCAGAGCCTATGACGCACGAGCATATGACGTAAGACGGCTGGCACGAGGCCAACAAGTACGTCAGAGCCTATGACGCACGAGCGTATGACGTAAGACGGCTGGCAGGAGGCCAACTAGTGCGTCAGAGCCTATGACGCACGAGCGTATGACGTAAGACGGCTTGCAGGAGGCTAACTAATGCGTCAGAGCCTATGACGCACGAGCGTATGACGTAAGACGGCTGGCAGGTGGCCAACAAGTACGTCAGAGCCTATGACGCACGAGCGTATGCCGTAAGACGGCTGGCAGGAGACCAACAAATGCGTCAGAGCCTATGACGCACGAGCGTATGACGTAAGACGGCTGGCAGGAGGCTAACTAGTGCGTAAGAGCCTATGACGCACAAGCGTATGACGTAAGACGGCTGGCAGGTGGCCAACAAGTACGTCAGAGCCTATGACGCACGAGTGTATGACGTAAGACGGCTGGCAGGAGACCAACAAGTGCGTCAGAGCCTATGACGCACGAGCGTATGACGTAAGACGGCTGGCAGGAGACCAACAAGTGCGTCAGAGCCTATGACGCACGAGCGTATGACGTAATAGGCCAACTAGTGAGTCATACGACGAGACCTTTTATGTCTCTGCGCCCCCTCCCACACCCCCACCGCGTACCTCGTACTTCATTTTGGTTTATTATCTTCGATAATGAACCTTCGGAATCGCCCAAAGAAAAAAAAATTTTAACCCCCCCTCAAAATTTGTTGGTTTACGTTTCAAGATACGTAGATTCAGAAAATCGAATAAAAAAAACTCTGCAAATTCTTGACACAACGGTTTATTATCTTCCTTGTGCACACCACCCTTCTGTCTATACCAGACTGTGTTGCAAATCGGCACCATACCATATTCTCACCGTACTCATACCATACCATACGAATTTCTTTCCTATCATACCATACTGTACTATACCAAATCATACATACAATAATATACCATACCATACTCATACCATGTCATACAAACCGAGTGAATATTGAAATGTCATCCAGTTCTGAACTATTTTTAAAATTTCAAGTCAATAGCTCATCATCAAAATTTAATTTGAATTATTACACAAAGGTATTATTTAAACAATTTTACAGATGAGAAACCGAGTGAATATTGCAATGTGGTCTATCCCCGACTCACGGTTAAAATTTCTAGACTGTAGTTTACCGGGAAGATGAAAAAAGGTAGTTTTATTCTGGGCGTCTGGTGGTTAACGGCCGTTTTCGACGCGAAGTTTAGTGTTTTTCCTAAACCTTTGCGCGCTCACCGTGAACGAACGGCTGGTCGCACAAAAATCCAATTGGTCTTAAAAGATTCGTAATTGTTCAGGTCATTCAAAAGTGAACTAAACATTACATGGTTCAGTAAAATATTTTGAGATATGACATTGTCGAAATTTTAAATTTCGTTTTAAACCCCTTCCCCTTGACCTAGGGTTATGAAAAGTTTCGAGGATCATTGTGGGGCTGGTCTAAACCCAGAAACCAAATTTCGTAATTTTAGCTCAACGTTAACTGGGCAAAGTGGCGCGGACGGCGGACGGGGGACGGCGGACGGCGTACGGCGGACGGCGTACGGCGGACGGACGGATTTTTTTTTTTATTCGATTTTCTGAATCTACGTATCTTGAAACGTAAACCAACAAATTTTGAGGGGGGGTTAAAAAATTTTTTTCTTTGGGCGATTCCAATGGTTCATTATCGAAGATAATAAACCAAAAATCCGTCCGTCCGCCGTACGCCGCACGCCGTCCGCCGTCCGCGGCACTTTGCCCAGTTAGCGTTGAGTTAAAATTACGAAATTTTTTTTATGGGTTTCGACCAACCCCACAATGGTCCTCGAAACTTTTCATAACCCTAGGTCAAGGGGAAGGGGTTCAAAACGAATTTTGAAAATTTGAAAATCTCATATCTCAAAAAATTCATATAGAACGGTATGTTTTTGGTTTATTATCTTCGATAATGAACCATTGGAATCGCCCAAAGAAAAAAAAATTTTAACCCCCCCTCAAAATTTGTTGGTTTACGTTTCAAGATACGTAGATTCAGAAAATCGAATAAAAAAAAATCCGTCCGTCCGCCGTACGCCGTACGCCGTCCCCCGTCCGCCGTCCGCCGTCCGCGCCACTTTGCCCAGTTAGCGTTGAGTTAAAATTACGAAATTTTTTTATGGGTTTCGACCAACCCCACAATGGTCCTCGAAACTTTTCATAACCCTAGGTCAAGGGGAAGGGGTTCAAAACGAATTTTGAAAATTTGAAAATCTCATATCTCGAAAAATTCATATAGAACGGTATGTTTTTTATTTCATATTTAGATAGAGTTTGTTCCGTAGAATTTTTTAAGACCATCCGCAGCTTTGTACGACCAGCCGTTCGTTCACAATGAGGGCTCAAAGATTGTGCCTCACTACAGGATCGTGAATCAAAATGTTGAAATACAGGTCCATTTTCATACTAACAAGCTCTTTGGAACATCATATGGGTTAAGTGATGTCGAGTTTGTTGTTCTGAGGTGCGTTTCGTGCTACGGAAATGAAGGTAATTTCGAATGTTTGTTGGTAGGTAATTCTTTTATAGAAACTTTATTACCGACGTAGTATTAAAAACCCCAGAATTATATCGTATTAATTAATCATAATTAATAATAATTATTATTAATAATAAATACGAATTATTAATACCTAACAATAAATTATAATAATTTTCACTACGTACTTGATAACATTGTTAGTAATTAGTGATAATTGATAATAATAATTGTTGGAGGACGAACAATCCGACACCTTGTTATAATTAGTATTATCATGTTGGCAGCCATGTTATCACTGCTCAACTAGAGAACTCTCAATGTTTCCTTCTTCTTCCCGTGTCTTGCGACCTTGTTATACTGTGTGCTCTTTTGCTAAAATATAATCGGTGCCTGCCTATTTAATTCTGCGGAGTAATATTCCTCACTACCAATTTACGGAGTCTTTGGATCATTCGGTGAGTGTATTTGTTAAGATTATTTCAGGGGATTAACCCCGTGAACCTTCATGCTAGCAATGGTTGGGTTCGCGAAATCGTCGGAGCCTAATGGCGGACGGAATGAATCGATTGGCTTTGTTACGGTGTTCGGGCTATCTGAATAAAAGATCGTAGTCGGGGTTACTTTTCTTCATCTATTGCGTTGTGTTGTACTGAGCACTTACAACATGGAATGAACCCTAGGAATTTTCCAACTAGAACAACGGTGGTTTAATACGGGCAGAGTTAATATTGCGAACTACGTTGACGAACGAAGTTGATTTAACCTGCCGAGTGGGTGGTTGGAAAATTTAGCGATCGGTGTTAGGTGGCGGAGTCAAGGGGCGCCCCAAAGTAAATCCCACGACATATCCACCCTGTATTTTTTTTTGCGCTTGCGGCTGGGGTTCAGATGAAGAAATAACCAATTTACGGAGTTAATTGACAAAGATGCGGTGTCAATTATGGGTCAGTACGTGGGCCGCTAGTTTTCTGCTGTCGTCCTTGGCGTTGCGGGATGGGATGGTTTCTGCGATGCCGACGACGACGCGAAAACGGCAAAGGGCCAAATTGGGTGGATTTTATTGATGAAAAGGACCCAGCCACGGGGAAACGGTGTTCGGGGAAGTCAACGGGTTGCGCTGCCTGTGACTTCCGTAAATAGGCCAACCAAATGATTTTTTCCCCGGGCTTATTTGTTGGTTGGCGATTTTCCCGATATGCAAAAGATTCTGAGGCGGATGAATCAAGTTGTCGGCAAATAACGGAGCCTGACAAACGCCTTTTTGTGACTGGGTTACCCTATGTGGCGCGATTTTATGCGATTTGCGGCGAGTATAAAATTCGGCCTGAGGGTTTAGCTTGACCTAACTGAACGTACTCTTGCGGAGGTTGGATTCAATGTTCATGAACCTTGTCACTGGAGGTAAGAACGACGGATAACGCTGCGAAAATGCGTGTTCGAAGTTTACTGTAATTTTAGTAACTGATTGCGGTGCGGTGATAATTTGAGTGATAACTGATGGCGATACAGTTATTCATTCTGTTTACAGTATCAGGCTCTGTGCTGATAACACTTTGCGTTTCTCTGTCAAAGGGAGCCGTGTGTATCTGCAGGAAGGCGGTGCAGACTAATCACCGGTATAGGACAGAGAGGAGATCTTCCATCCAGATCTCGCGGCGACTCGATCTTTCAGATAGCAAACAAAGCGTATAGTAAAAATCCATTGGTTTACGTTTCGGGGTACTGCCATCGTCTCGGGAATGTTTGTTGTTGCGGTGTAAACAAACATTACATGGTATCACAGTGCTACGGTGTTAAGCACTGTTTTATCAAACGGTGTTATGAAAACGGTGTCATGATAACGGTGTCATTAAACAGGGTCGTGTAAATGGTGTTTTGCGGCAAAAGACGGGAAGAAGCAAACCGAGGTTACGCTAAATATAGTACCTTACTGGCAATTTGGGAATAGCGAACCTTATGCGGCCTGAGACGATGACCTGCCCCGACTGGACTGCCTGATTTTCAGCATGTGCATTATTGTTTTAGTGCTGGATACATGCTGATTGCGGAGAGTGCTCATATAAATTATGCGGCGAATGTAAAACGTCAGTTCCGGACGATCAGGCGGTTCAGTATCAGTTTCTTTTTAAGTCTGGAACAGTACCGGAAGTAGACAGTACGGTATGACATTCCTGGTTAACGGCTACGGGGGAAATTTGCGCAATCCCGGCCGAGCGTTATCCATGGTTTTTCGCGTTTTTCCATGTTTGCGAATGGAAAATTCGTACACACAGAAACCCGATATGGAGATCGGAGGTTGGTTCTGTGCGAAAACGTTCTTTTGTACAATGCGGGGTAAAGTGGAGTGTACAAAATGGAGTAAAACGTTATGTACGATAACGGAGTAAGACGTTTTGTACAATGCGGGGTAAAGTGGAGTGTACAAAACGGATGAAAATGAACGATGTAGGTGGAGTACATGTAAACGGTTTGAAAAGTTAAAGGGGGGAAAGCGGGTGGAGATCGTATACCCCAGATACCCTTAAGTTCCTTTTCAACGTTACATACCTACAAATAAGTGAAATAACACAGAATTCAGTGATAATATGTGGAATGGTTATTATCAAACGGTGAAGTAATAATTTTCCGATCATGTTACAGAAAAAGAAAAACATGGATACGGAAAGTCTGGCTCGTTTTGAGGAGAGGTTCATGGCCAAGGTCACCGAGCTAAACAGCAGATTTCTTAAAGAGGCGATAGAGGAGTTGACTCAACGCGGTGACGAGTTACTGGCGAGGGCTGAGGCCTTGGTGTCGATGCGGAGACACACGCCAGAGCGTATGGACTTCGCGGAGACTGGAGCGGTTGGCGGTGATTGCGGTGGCTCGGGGAATGGCGCGTCGTTGGATGAGGGGAGGTCGGACGCTAAGCCCCAAAGTGTCACTCAGTCCCGAAGGCGTTTTGCGGACATCACTCTTCCTCGCGCGCAGAATAGGTTATCCTCGGATTCCTATCCTGTGTGGAGGCGGAGGGTGACATTGGATCTGAAAGCATGCGGAGTCGACTTTCTGATAGATCCATCTCGGGCGCCCCCCTCTGATTGCGACGCGTCGGACCTTACCCGAATCAAGGCTGCGGTGATGGCCTACTTGATGTCCAATGTCGGAGGTGACTTGGAGAACGCGATCAAGAGTATCGATGAACCTTGCGAGGCTCTGGACATGATAGAGAACGTCATTGATCCACCGTCCTTAGCCAAGGAACATCGGCTCCAGATCGCGATTATTAACATCAAGTTTGATTCGCGGAGGGAATCTGTGATTGAATTCCAAAACCGCTTCAGATCTCTAGTGGAGAACATACGTAAATGTCCGGACGCTGATCTGTCAGAAAAAGCTGTTAGAAGGCACTTGGTGAACGCCATTGCGGAGGAGTGTCCCAAGATTTCAGCTGATGCGCTCGAGGATCCGTCTCTCACAGCGGAGAGGATTTTCGAGAAAATGCACGCCTGGCACGACTTGTCCTCTGAAAACTCGAGGAGAACCGAGGCAGCTCAGCCTGGCAAGGCCCTTGTCGGGGGCAGGCGAGCGGAGGGCAGGTCAAAGAAGCGAAAGGCTTCATGGCGTCCGGACTTCGAACGGTCGAATAAAAAGGGTCCTGGACTGTGCTACAATTGCGGCCTGCTGGGACATCCTAGGAGTCTCTGTCCCAATCGTCCCGGGGAGAAGGTCTGCTACAACTGCGGAGACAGCGGACACTTGTCCCGGGAGTGCGGGAGACCCTGGACTAATGAGTCCACAAGGGTTAGAGGAGACAAGGGACAGTCCGACGGAAAGCGGGGTAGCGACAGTCGACCCAAGTCCAGCGGTGACAACAGGACACGACCAGCCTCTGAACCGAAAAGGCGCAATAAACGCGGTTCAAGAAAGTCTGCTCGCGGTGGTGCCGGTGGCCGTGGAAATGAACCGGGTACTCGACGACCAGACCAACCCTCCCAACGCAGGTTGACCGAGTTCCAGGCCAAATTGGCCCAAAGAGCTGCCGATCGAGGGGAAAACGAGAAGCGGACTGCGGCGCCTTCTCAACCAATGCGGTCCCCCAATCGGAGCGACGAAAGGGCTCTATTGTCGAGCTCACAAGAGTCTCTGCTTTTGGGAGGTAAGCAATTTCCACAACTGAAGTTTATTGCTGATTCTGGTGCAACCGATCACATGGTAAATGATCGTGCGGTGTTTGCTAAATTAACATGTCTCCCTAGCCCTGTAAGAATTGCATGTGCAAATGATGATCAAAATGCGGACTTGATCATACAGGAAGCGGGTGACATTGTTTATTACTGCGGAGAAACTAAACGTTATGGTGTACTTAAAGATGTGCTATATGCCCCCCAGTTGGGGGAAAACCTGTTTTCTCTCAGAAAGCAGACGGTGAAAGGTTTTCAAGCCATCTTTGATAGAGAACGTCTGAGAATTGTTGACTCTAATACGGGGCAGACTTTGAAAACTGGGCGTTTTGAAGGCAAGTTCTGGTGGTTGACGTTTCATCTCCCATTATTGAATGCGGACGCGCAGGTGGTAGAGAATTTCCTGGCTAAGATGAGTAGGAAAGCTTTGGTCACCCAGACTGATAACCAGTTAGAAAATTTGTCATTCGGTGCTAGACAAAATGTGGCGGGCCCTTCTCACATTGAAGAAGTGAGACCAGAGTCAACATGGCCTTTGCCAAATAATTCTCAAACGGAACCGGGGGAAATAACTCTTAATGCGGAGTCAAATGAGTTAAGAAATAGCGGTGTAAAATCAATCTCTCTAAAAAGAACGCTCGCATTAAATGATACGGTGCCTCCCCCAAAAATATCAAAAATTGCGACTAATTTGAGAGATGATAAAGGTTTACTGTGGCATTTGCGGTTGAACCATGCCTCGAAAACCTATTTGGAACATGCGGCGAGATCCCTTCCCGAATTAAAGGCGGTGAAATTTGGGTCGAATATTTTGGACTGTCCAGCCTGTTTGCAGTCGAAAGCCAGAAGCAAGCCATGCAACTCGGAAAGAACCCGTGCAGTGGAAGCTTTCTTAAGGCTTCATAGTGACTTGCTTGGACCCATCAAACCCTCAGCACTTAGGTCACAAGCGCGGTATATTGTGACGTTTACGGACGACATGAGTCGGTATGCTTTCGCCTATGAAATTAACAATAAAACACAAGTGCATTTGGCGTTGAAAATGTGTTTGGCGGAAATTAGGAGTCTTACTGGGAAACACACCAAAGTTGCGGAGATAAGGGTTGATGGGGGGCTGGAGTTCAAAACTGAAGGGATGCGTCTAGTACTGGAAAGCGAACGAATTTCTCTCGCAGTCTGTGAGCCTTATACTCCTCAGTTACATGGTACTGCGGAAAGGCTGAATCGTGAAATGCTTGAGAAAATTAGGGTCAATCTGTTGTCGTCTGGCATTCCTGCTCATTTTTGGGCCTATGCGATGAGACATGTGATCCATGTACACAATAGGACTCCTAACAAATCAATCGGCTTTAAGTCTCCTTTTGAAATGGCTACAGGTAGGCTACCCTCCTTAAAATTTCTGCGGCGTTTCGGTTGTGAAGCCTACATTCTAGACAAGAAACCTACTGCCAAATTGGATCCAAAAGCTGCGGTCGGATTCCTCTTGCAGTGCGGTGAATCAGGTTATCATGTCTTACACGCCAAAAATCAAGTAGTAATTCGGTCGAAAGACGTTGATTTTGTAGAGAGTAGAACATATGCGGACTCTCTTCCTTTGAATTCAAGAGACACTGCGGAGAAGCCGGACATTGATTTTGGGTTGGAGGAAGTACATGATGAAAATGTCACACATGCAATAGATAGCTCTTCACAGGCGGAGTCTATAAGGGAGCAATCTGAGAATGTTGAGATGAATGACGACATTGAGCGAGATTTGAACCCTAACACTTCGCAATCTAGGAACGACCATAAGCGAAATCTCATTCATGAGAATGATCGATTTCAATTTTTCGATGAATCAGCAGATAAAACACTCATTGATGAAAATGATGAGTGTAAATTTTATGAAACAAGCGAGGACAGCGGTCATGCATGTTTCTTTAGCGGAGACACGACGGGGGTATGCGGAGACCCTCAAACATATGCGGAGGCAATTAAATCTGCTGATTCAGAAAAATGGCAAGAGGCCATTAAAACCGAATTTCAAGCTCTGGAACGCTGTGAAACCTGGAAACTCATATCCAGGAGCGCGGTGCCAGAGGGGGTCAAACTTCTAAAAACGCGGTGGGTACATAGGCGTAAGGTTGAGGCTGATGGGTCAATTAGGTACCGAAGTAGGTTGGTCGTTAGGGGTTTTGCTGACAACCATAATTATGAACTTGCGGAGATTTATGCACCGGTGGCACGTTTACCGGACGTCAAACTTCTCCTTGCTATGGCGGTGAAATTTGATCTGGATCTTGTTCAGTATGACGTTAAGACGGCTTTTCTGAACGGGCATCTGGAAAAATTTGTTTATTTAGAACTTCCGGATGGATATGCGGAGTACCTTGGTTGCGGTCCGGACTTGAAGCGGGGGAAAGTTTGTGAAGTCCACCGAGCACTTTATGGTTTAAAAGTTTCTCCAAAGCGGTGGTTTGAACGATTCAGGGCTGCGGTGGATAAGATTGGCTTCAAGCCCTACCCTTTTCAATCCTGTTTGTTCATTTGGAGATCTGGGGGCACAGTGGCAATCATGCTACTCTATGTGGATGACATTCTGGTGGCCTCTAACAGCAAACCCATGATAGAGCAAATAACGACCATGCTGAAAAGTGAATTTTCGATAACGGTGCTAGGTGACCCACAAAAATATTTGGGTTTAGAAATTAATAGAAAACGGTCTGAAAGAATAATTGAAATTACCCAAAAGTCTCATATCTTGCATATGCTTAGGAAGTTCGACCCCAATTCGAATAAAACGGCGTCCACCCCTATACTATCAGATGGGGAAAGCGGTGAAAATGACGCGGAAGAAGGAGATTTAAATAAAATTCCTTATAGGCAAGCTGTTGGGTCTCTCCTTTACCTACAGAGTGGGACTAGACCCGATATTTCATATGCGGTGAACGTTCTTAGTAGAAAGCAATCAAATTCTACGTGGGCGGATTGGAAGGCCATCATAAGGGTGTTGCGCTACTTGCGGGGGACAATCAATTTGGGGTTGGTATTTGCGGATAAGTCCGATTCCATTGATTGTTATGTAGATGCATCACTAGGAATGTCTGCGGAGGAAGGCCTTTCAACCACGGGCTTCGTGGTTCGGGTTTTTGGTAATCCAGTTACTTGGAAAACCAAGCGGCAGAACCACGTAGCACTTTCGTCGGCTGAAAGTGAATTTGTTGCAATGTCTCAAGCTTGCAGGGAATTAGCCTCAATCCGAACCTTATGTTACTGGTTCACCGGAGTAAGGCTGGTTCCCACCATTTATGAGGATTCTAGACCTGCTATAAGATTAGCGGAAGTGGATGATTCTTCAACCCTGAAACACCTAGTAAGGCTGAGTTATCTATATGTGCGGAGAGAATTTCAGCAAGGAAATATCAGGATTGAGTGGATCTCCACTGAGAATCAAATAGCAGACAGTCTCACGAAACCTCTAATACGTGCGAAATTTGTAAAATTTCGTGATTTTCTCCTAAAAGAATGCTGATACGTTTTATATGTTGATTTCAGAACCACTGTTCAGTGAAATCTCCTAAGAGACTCGAAAAGGAGAAAGACTGCGGAGAACATTTGCGGAGACTGCGGAGAACAACTGCGGAGAACAATTGCGGAGAATAACTGCGGAGAACAAATGCGGCGAACTACGACGGTGAACATGAAGATAATGTTGCGGTGAAATACATGCGGAGAAATTCAGAGCTACGTGGAAATCGAACGCTCAAGAAAAGAAGACTTCGCTAGAAATCTTCTAAGCAAACAACTTCCACGACATACATCGAATCTCAAGCCAACCTCTGAAGAAGCTCTGAAGAGATATCTACTAAGAACATGAAGACCCTAAGATGGAAGAATTCGTGCGGTATCGTCTTGAAGGGGGGTGTTGGAGGACGAACAATCCGACACCTTGTTATAATTAGTATTATCATGTTGGCAGCCATGTTATCACTGCTCAACTAGAGAACTCTCAATGTTTCCTTCTTCTTCCCGTGTCTTGCGACCTTGTTATACTGTGTGCTCTTTTGCTAAAATATAATCGGTGCCTGCCTATTTAATTCTGCGGAGTAATATTCCTCACTACCAATTTACGGAGTCTTTGGATCATTCGGTGAGTGTATTTGTTAAGATTATTTCAGGGGATTAACCCCGTGAACCTTCAATAATTAATCTAACATTTAGGATCTAGACATTTAGACCTAGTGATCTAGACAGAAGGGTGATCTGTACAAAGAAGATAATGACCCGTTGTGTCAAGAATTTGCAGAGTTTTTATTTCATATTTAGATAGAGTTGGTTCCGTAGAATTTTTTAAGACCATCCGCAGCTTTGTACGACCAGCCGTTCGTTTACAATGACGGCTCACAACACGATCGTGAATCAAACTGTTGAAATACAGGTCCATTTTCATACTAACAAGCTCTTTGGAACATCATATGGCTTAAGTGATGTCGAGTTTGTTGTTCTGAGGTGCGTTTCGTGCTACGGAAATGAAGGTAATTTCGAATGTTTGTTGGTAGGTACTTCTTTTATAGAAAAATTATTACCGACGTAGTATTAAAAACCCCAGAATTATGTCGTATTAATTAATCATAATTAATAATAATTATTATTAATAGTAAATACGAATTATTAATACCTAACAATAAATTATAATAATTTTCACTAGGTACTTGATAAAATTGTTAATAATTAGTGATAATTGATAATAAAATTAATCTAACATTTAGGATCTAGACATTTAGACCTAGTGATCTAGACAGAATGGTGATCTGTACAAAGAAGATAATGAACCGTTGTGTCAAGAATTTGCAGAGTTTTTTAATGGATATTTTGAGTGAAATGAATAACACTTTTATTAATTTCAAACAAAATATGTTAAAAATATTTTCTTTTAATATTTAATACTTATTTTTTCAGTGGTTCTTGTATCCATTTTTTATTTGTCACCAATGAAACATTGGTAAACAATGCTAATTCTGATTTTGTTAGTGCATAATATTATTTAAGCGCACATTTCGGATGTTTTTACCGCATATTTTATGACATAAAACGTGGTTTTTTAGTGCATAAAAATCCACCCTCTAGTCATAACCATTAACCACACTCTACGCATAATTTGGGTCATTTAGTTTTGATATTGTGATTACCGTGGCGGTCCCATACTCACCTTTACCAGTTCGAACAGCCTAGCACAATTCAAAGGCACCTTCACATGGTTATTAGCCAATCTGAACGCATTTGACAAGTGGTTTTTAGCCTATAGGAAGTTACCTTTAACTTTGTTATTAGCCAATCAGAAGATACCCTTCACATTGTTATTAGCCAATCAGAAAGCACCCTTCACATTGTTATTAGCCAATCAGAAGGCAACTTTCACTTTGTTATTAGCCAATCAGAAGGCACCCTTCACTTTGTTATTAGCCAATCAGAAGGTACCTGTAACGTTGTTATTAGCCAATCAGAAGGCACCTTTCACTTTTTTCTTAGCCAAATAGAAGGCACCTTTCACTTTGTTCATAGCCAATCAGAAGGCACACTTTACGTTGTTCATAGCCTACCCGGCGGCACCTTTCACTTTTGAACCGCACATAAAATTTATGTCTACTCACTCCATCCTCACTCTGTGTTGTACTGATGATGGTGTAACAGCCAAAATCGGTCTCCAGTGTAGCCATTATTATTTTTGTGGAAATAGACTTCCTCCTCTTCGAATCACGTCGCTATTGTCTCAAAACTTTGATTTCGAGGTTGCGCCACTGGTTCTCAGTTGATGTGGTTTCGTAAAGGCTGGGTGGGGAGGGGGTGAGTGCCTGAACCACTTCACATATCGATCAGCATTACGTCAGTAGTTGACCACGTCAGTTATGCGAGGAGGAGGTAAATGATTGTCGTAATATTAGTCGGTGCGTCTCTCGCCAGCTCATGGTGTTTGTTGTGAGCCCGTCACTGTTTGCTGTGTAGTGCGTATCTTCTCGAGTGCTCTTTACAACATACATACACGCACACAACATGTTTGATGCTTGTCGCATATTTATGTTATAATGTCTGGCCCGTTCAAACACTTCCCCCGGGGCCATAACACAATGCGCTACATAAACACGTCACGTGACCAGACGACCTCTCTCTCGACCAACGTCGCAATAATCAGCCGCTATCCGTTCCATTAATTATGAACTACGTGAAATTTATTATTAATTCCATTCGGTTCAACTACTCATCAGGCGACAAAATAACTACCTGGCAACCTTTGCCATATCGAGCCTCATTGGTAAAACTCCAAAAGCTCACGAGGAAACATATTATTTAGTATCGCTTCCACGTCGTCGGGACGTCCCTTATCCTCATGTACATACCACAATATACCTCATTGTATTCCTGTGTAATTTTCAGTTAGGAATATATCAATCTTTCCTGAGAATTTCAAGGTGCAAGGCCCAAAATTAACTGTCAACAACACCTAAGACATGATTCCTAAGGCGATGACGCACGAGGATCAGGTGCGCTTATCGACGGCGAATACTCTTGTTCGCTTCTCAATCTGTCATATTTGATTAGTGTTCTTATTAAGCCCAGCGGGCATAAAAGCCCAACCCTAAACTAACCCTGTACTTGATTGATAGTGGGCTGTAATCTTCTAGAACGTATTGCACTCAAAGTTTTAACCGATGACGAGATAATGTGATGTAAACTAGAAGTAAACACAAGTAAAACAAAAGCAGATGAGATTTCCTAGTTTGTTAATGGTAACCAGTGATTTTGGTTTGGTAAATAGATCTTCCTATCTGACCACTAAATATGTGGTGATGATAATCCTCCTAGATAATCTCACCCATACTCACTGTGCATCTTGTGCTGAAGACCTCAGCATGCTGGTGGTGCACTATGTGCACCCAATTAGACAGTAATTACGTTCTATTCCATATTTAAAGACCCAAATCTCGGTTTGTTCCAGCCCAAGAAAGATCGCTGCAATATCAGATATTGCAGCGATCTTTCTTGGGCTGGAACAAACAGATTTTGTTGCAGTGTTGGAGTCGGAAATACAAGCTCAGACTTATGGAAGAAACATCAGGAAGATTTTTATATGACATACACACATTAAGTACGCGGCGGAGTTCGCCCGGAACAATGCTGAACCTTACACTGTCCAGTGGCTGAGTCACTCTTTCTTCCAGAAATTCAAGGGACTTACTCTTGTGCAGTCGATCCGACCAGGACACAGGATAGGAGATCCTGTCCTGACTGAAATCAGATCTTAAATTTATTCCCCTGATGGTGAAATACATTATAAACAGAAGTTTTCCGAACAGCACCAGATCCTCGCGCGAGGTAGGAAGAAGAGGCACCCAACAGAACACTCATGTGCTATAATAAAATCGCCCAAGTATAGCTAGTTAAAGATTTGAAATCGGTTATACCAGAGGAATTTCATTCATTTTTTGGCAATCTTCCTCACAAATAGGTTTATTTGTAATTGTTTTCAATTTATTGCATTGATAGACTTTTTAAATGTTTATTCCTTCCTGCTGAATAAAATGAACGCTGAGTTACCAAAAATATTTGTTCATTTTTCTCACTTCAACATTTTAACAAATTCCAATTAATCAAATTAATTTCCCATACGTACCAATTTTGGACTAAAGCTACTAAAGTCAATTGAGAAAGTTAGTATTAAGACATTAACAAAGTTAATAAAAAGTGATTCAATATTTTATTGACGTTTTGCATTTTATAGATGCGAAATATTAATTTCGTGGGAAAAGGAGATGTACCCTTCCAAAAAACAAAGACAGGTAATACCCTGCATCTTCTGATTCGTTATAGGTTTTTGTGTATGACTTAGAGACTGAGAACCTCCCAAGTTTCCATTTCTCAGTTTTAGTAACATGAAACACTCCTATATCACAAACGACAGCGGAGGTGTATTCTGGGGTTTAAGCGGAGATGAGAGGTTCTCATTCTAAGGCGAGAGTATGATGTAAATATACATTTTTTTCTTCTTTTTTGTGGTCTGAAACGGATTTTGGTATGAAATCATCTCGGAAATGCGAGTTTTAAACATTTTGAGCCGAGAACAATAGCTCACTTTTCTTAGAGAATTCGTTTAAAATAAAACAATCAGTGCGTCTCTCTCTCAACTTGCAGTTATCAAAATCAACTCTAGGTTTCATTAATCAAATCCAAGGTTTTCTATTGCAAATTCGTGGTACTTTGTTTCAAAGTCTGCTTCCCTAAACAAATTGACGGTGTTACAAACTAAATTCAAGTCAAATTCAAGGTTCTCCAATCAAAATTGTTGGTGTTTTCACCTGTTTCTGACTGAAAAGCGGGACATTGGGGTCTACAATTTCAGCTGAAAGCTTGTTTTGAAAGCAGCAGTAGCGTTGACAAACTTCAGCATTGATTTGTAGTTATTCACACTAAACTATCAAGTTCGTCCAGGTCATCACCCCATCAGTCCAAACTACATCAATCCCAGATGAGGATGAACGCTGCAACCAATATGATACCATTTGAAACTTTATTTATTTTTTTAAATCTTTATTGGCATTAGAAAAGTCTTTACAGCCATAATTCGTATATACAAACTAACTTACTTATCATTCATGTTACAATTACAATTACATATTTAATTACACACATATTACTTAATTTTTACTCGCTTTATACATTATATCCTATTTTTTCGAAGAATTTGAAAATAATTAAATATACTTCTAGGTCATCTAACGCTATTAAAGTTATATAGGTAATTAAATGGTTATTCTACGTTTCTGCTCCTTATGATTTCACTGAATATTTGCGCTCTTTGTATCTCATAAGTATGCCATTCCATTACTATGTGCTCTAATGTCTCAGCAACTCCGCACTGATTCATGAGTTTGATGTTTGATCATATTTAAGTGTACACTACAAATTCCTTTCCTTTACAAATTGCACCTCAACCTTCCAATTGTTTTGTAAAACGTTTGTGTGACTATTCTTGTTCTAAACTTAACTTAGCAGGGTCAACCATAAAACTCCCCCTCACTAGTTCTCAAGCCTTCACTTTTATTATTTCTTCCTGATTACCTCTATTAGATGTACTACTATTGTCTCACATTGATATAACATATTATGAAATAATATGTTACTACGAGTAACATTGTAGTAATAAACATTTGTATTGGGCAACAGCCCGTATTCAATTAAGTAAACAAATAAACAACTTATGCCAAGCTTTGACAGGTTTTTTAGGGAATAGGGTTTTATATTATATTCCCCTTGGATAGGTGCTGTGATACTGTTGCCATAATTTTACTGTTTCCAAGCGAAATTGTCTCCTAAGATCAGTGTAAGGACTTTTAATGGAACATGCGATACTTACTAAAGCAGCACCTAATTATTGCCAACCAGTCAGCAATTTCATTTCCGCTTACTCCTATGTGAGGTTTCACCCACGTTTGAAACGTTTACCTTCCAGTTGAATATAATTTTTGGTTTATTATCTTCGATAATGAACCATTGGAATCGACCAAAGAAATAATTATTATTAATAATTAATTATTATGATTAATTAATACGAAACCCGGCTGTTGGAATCGACTGGGTTCCTTTGTGCAGAACCTGAATGATGAATTAATTACAAATAATATTGGTGGGAGGGTGAGGAGGGGTCAGGACCCCCCCCCCCCCCGGGCAACACAACTTAGTCCTTCATTGAATACCTAATAAATAGGTGTGCTTTCATCATCAGAAAAGTTTTTCACATAAATCAAGAGCTTTCCAAAAACTAAATGCTTGCATAAGAGTCTGCAACGAATTGGGACATTTTATGTCAATATCAATAACCTCCATTGGAACGACACAATGTGTCATGTCATGTATTCACGCTGATGGCTAAATCAAAACTAACAATAACAAAACAACGAATCCCAGTTTCCTATACGACCAACTTTGTTTGGATGTAGTATTATTTTAATGAAAACAGAAATGTAGGTAACCTCAACCTCAAGCAATTGATCACAAAACAAATATATAATATATATTATATTTTATGTTATAAATAGATATAGTGAACACTGCCACTTATATATTATATAAGTCTGACATAAATACCAAGAACACTGCCACTTATATATTATATAAGTCTGACAAAAATACCAAGAACAAATAAGCAAGAAATGCGTTATAATTCGACAGCTTTCGATCGAATGGAGAACGATTTTTGTCCGATGAAGGCTACAGAAGTTTCATTTCCCTAGCAACGGCTTGGTTGTAAGTGAAAATGATCGTAAAATGTCGGTAACGCTTTTCGAGGACACTTTTTCGTGACAGTTTTTTATTTTAATGTGTCAAAGCAAAGACATAAAATGTCAAAAAATGTTTAACCCCCCTCAAAATTTGTTGGTTTACGTTTCAAGATACGTCGATTCAGAAAATCGAATTAAAAAAAATCCGTCCGTCCGCCCTACGCCGTCCGCCGAACTTTGCCCAGTTAGCGTTGAGCTAAAATTACGAAATTTTTGTTACGGGTTCCGACCAACCCCACAGTGATCCTCGAAACTTTTCATAACCCTAGGTCACGAGAAAGGGGTTCTAAACGAATTTTGAGATGAAACGGTATATTTTTCATTTCATATTTGGATTAAGTTCATTTTTTAGAATTTTTTAAGACCATCCACAGCTTTGTACGACCAGCCGTTCGTTCACAATGAGGGCTCAAAGTTGGGGCAGATCGGAAATCGTCAACACTACTTGATAATAATTATTAATAATTAATGATAATTGGTAATAATAATTAATATCATTTAGGTATCTCGACAGAAGGGTGATCTGCATAATGAAGATAATAAACCGTTGTGTCAAGAATAATTCTAATTATTAGCAGAGGTTTTGACGGTTCGGTCGGACGCCGAGAACTGAGTGAGCGGCCGCGGTGGGTCTGGTCCTGGCTAATATTTATATAAATATAAATAATGTCTCAATAATTTCTACAGGAGTCTGCCAACAATAAATGGCCCTTGACGATCGGCCGATAAATGTTGCGTGTAATTAACCAGATTATGAACCAGATTGTGTAAACTCTCTGAGACATTATTGAAGAACACCAGAGCTGTTGGTTGTCGGCACGATGGAGTGTACAGATCATCGGGGGGAAATGCCGCCCGCGGTTTGTGTGACTTGGAAGGCGGTGAATATTTAAAACGCCATCAGAACGGGGCGCCGGGAACCAGTCGGGTCAGGTACGTGGATCCGAGTGGGGACGAAAAAGGACGACGAGAGAGAAAGAGTGAACGAGCGGGAGGGTCTCTTTTTTAAGAGCGAAAATGCTTAAATAGTCTCTAAAGGGACTTGACAATCTGAAGGAGCGCAAATATTTGTAGTTGTGAGAAAATGGGAGCCGGCGGAATGCAGAAAACTCTCAGCCTCTCAGTCTCATTAACTTCCTTCTGATGGCGGTACACAATTCTAACATCATTTAGCTATTTATATTAATCCTGTCCGTTCCCCCACTCCGCCGTCTTACCTGTCGCTTTTGCCCTCATAAAAGAGCGACCGCTTGTCCGAAAGGGTGAACTACAAAGTGGATATTTGTTTTCATGTTCCCGCTGTTCCCATCATCTTTTAACTTCATGAGCTCAGCATGTAAACTGATATTAATCTCATCAACCGTCAGCCGTTATTAATGTACTGAATGTACCTAACGGAATTACGTCATTATCCTATCGTATTGAAATAGTTATTAAAGTAAAGTGCTCCCACTACTTCAAACGAAGAGGAAAACTCCACTTGTCATTTTAATGCATTTCTAAGTCAAATTATACGTTTCCTTCTTCAATATTTTTCTACTTTAAATTCATAGTTTTCCAACTCCAATTCAGTGTTTCAAGTCTCTGAGGTGTCTTCAGGGTTTTTAGTCAAAAGAGCAAAGTTTTAATAAAAACGCTGGCGATTACGGGAGAGTAGGAGTACATGAATTTTACCATTAAAATAATAAGGACTGTATGGAGACATGTAAACCCTCGTCTTTTAGTGTATGAAATCCAAGTAAAATTAAAACCAAATTAAAACCGATGCAAAAAAAAAAAAAAAAAAAAAAAGTCCAAGTAAAATGTGTTTCAGAAACGTCTTCTCTGTCTCGTCAAATTGGACGAATAGTTCAACCTCCTTGACGTGATTTGATAACAAATTTGCATTCCATGTTGGGTTCTTTAGTGACGGTTTTATTATCTTAATCCGTAACTAGGAATTTTTCTAGTTGGCTTTCTTTCGGATGATGGCTTTGTTGGTATGATTTTGATAATTTAACTTCTCTAGTGCAAACGATTTTCTGCGTTCGATAAGTACATCGTTTTATTGGATTATTATGGTGGTTGAAGTAAATAAATAATAAACCAATTATCCGTTCGTCCGAGCGTTAATAAGAGTTAATTAGAGGATAGTTCTGAATCTTATCATAGCCCTTGTTCAATAGGAAGGGGTTCAAAAAAAATTTTGACATTTAGAAAACGTCATATTTCAAAATTTTCAACTTTAACGGTATAGTTTTACGATCGCCGGTGAATAGAGTTAAATTAAGAGAACTTTTCAAGACCAGCTGTTCGTTCACAATGCGTGAGAATCAAACGGCGGCAAGTCAGGTCATTTTCCATACTGGGGAACAGTTGATTCTAACACCACATCCGAGTTTCTTTTAAAATAATTTGCAATTATTGACGAGCTAATCGCCAACTCTCTCCCCTCCAGAGTGTTGAATTAGGAAAATTCTTAGGAAAATTAGGTCTACTCAGAGTGTTGAATTAGGAAAATTACTGAGGTTCTCGGGGAACGAGGATAAACACTCGAAGTCAGTCCTGAATGTGCCGCGTACGCTCGACCTTGTCGCTCCCGTATTGTGCAGTTAATTTTTCCGTGTAACCTGTCACTTTCCGCCAAGTACGTCAGCTGTTGCAGCACATCGCAAGCTGTTAAGTCGGAGCACGAGATTCGTTGTTATCACAGCAACTTCCTACTAGACAGAGTCAAACCTGTTGGCGTGACCAATCATATCATGGCAATTAACCAACCGACCATAACAATAGGGTTGCGTTACGTTACAGTTAACATTTGGCTCTCAACCTGGTCACGCCAGGGGCTCAAATGCTGAGCATATGCCCTTCAACTTTCCATGTCTCACCTCACGATATCATCGGCACCTTCTGCCCTTTTCGGCCAGTGTAAACGGATTATCAAGTTGACGTAACGAGGTTGCTGTGTATGAGCGCATGAATTTATCCGCGTGTGTGAGTGGCGGTTCTTCATCAGTTTAGTCTTACGGCCAAAGATAACAGTGTGACTTTATTACTTCTGATTCATCGCGTGCACACCTGTTTACTACCAGAGTTGGCCGATGTTTGAGGATAAAAATAGTTTCAAGAGGGAATACAAGAGGAATGAATTAACGATTCTAACCATCTGTCCCTACAAAGTGGGTACTCGAAAAAGGAACAAATAAAATTAACCCCATCTATGGACAAATTGGTTAAATTCGGGGAAATTCGTTACATGAGAATCTTCACTAAACAAGGGACCACATCACATACCAGATATAAATACCGACAATATAATATGTTCATTAGTACAAACCTATAAATTTTGAAGTAAGTTAATTTTTAAAGACCATCCGGAGCATTGTATCACCTGCTATAATTAGGGGTATTTTCAAATAATTAGCGTGAAAATTTGCCGCGTAAGCCCACCAATTTTGCGGGGGGTTTAGATTTTATGTTTTGTTGTTTAGCACCGAATGGGACATAACAAAAGTAAACGATAACAACAAAAACCGCAGTGGTATAATGATTCAACACTTCCTCGATGCTGACAACATAATTAACGGTCCGTCGTGGAGCCGTCAATCACCAGTGGAACCGCGATAGCGTTGGAGGATCAGGACTGATGGGAATGCGGTGGTCTCAAAGGCGTTGTAAGGCGACCGAGAGGCTGAGCGGTGCACTGTATGTGTTCATATATCACATACAGGACTAAGGAGGACGGTTTCTCCGAGTAGCGAACGGCCATTCAAGCGTGTGTGAGCATAAAGCTTCTCCTTAACACGTAATCTCCGGCTATACATGGCTATGGGCCTCGCCGCCAGGCCCCCATAACTATTGTTTGAGGAATATTTCACTTCCCTCAGGTTAACTGGCTGATAAGAAAACCTCTGAGGTCAGATGCTTGCGCATAAACTCTTGAGTACATAACTATTGCCAACCTTTTGCCCGTCTTCGCCCCGCTCGATGTACATAATTTCTGCAACCTTCATACATTGGAATTGCCTCGCTAATAACTGCTTCAGCCCCTCTTCCACCCACTAAAAGCATTATCCCTCACTAATACTCACCTAATTGCCTGTTCCACAATCTTACGACCCTTTTCGGTTAAACACGAAGTCAATGTAATTATTTTCTGCTAGCTGGGTAATCCGTGCGTTGGTCATAATCTCCCAGTAAGAATTAGGTAGTATTTTGACTTAATTGAATAGTGAAGAGAATGTGTGGGGTATAACTGGGTTACTGCGCCACACTGGTGTATTATCATCTCGTTTAGCCACTCAGGGATAAAAATGAAAATCTGAAGAAGAAAATTCACCTCGTTGAAATACTGGAATTATTAACTGTAGTTAACACTGGTCTCATGGATGCAATGAGAACATTGTGTTCTTTGAATCTCATCGAAACAGAAAATAAGGACAAAAACGATAAAGAACATTTTAAATCACTTCTTATTGTGAATTCTGGTTTAGGTTCATGAAGTTTTTCATAAATTCCTGGTGATCGCAGCACCGATATTTATTGGAACTATGTTCGCCCTCGCCTTTTCAGTTCTCCGACTGCTCCGATCATCCACTCCTTATCAGCTTCTTCATCTTTCATCGGTCTTGCAGCATCAGAGTCAGTAAGTTTGTCATAAGAAGACAAATGGAGTGGGTTATTCTTAGCAGACTCTTTCCACGTAGCCGTAGTCTATTGTTGAACAAAATTGTATTGAATATCTCTGTAGGTCATAAATTGGTTGATTTCGCGTGAAAATTGAGTTTTTATTCTTGCTGTCCAACGACTGGAACCTTATAAATGTGATTGTGCTGTGATTGGACAGGTTTCCAACGTCTGGATCATACGCCTTTTTTCATGTTCCAGTGGTTTGTAAACAGGTTATAAGTCATATATTGTGACCTGAAGAGTGAGTTTCTGACGAAAGCTAACCTATCACGGTACCGCCGATTGTCACCGTACATCGATTGACTTGATAGCTAGACCACCATGCATATCTGCTGATGATCGATCAATTAGATTGCTAAAATTATATTTGCTGCTGATGACGAGAAGGTATAACCGCGGTGTTAGGTTCAGACAGCATGATGGCAACAGAAGAGAAAACAGCAGAGGATGTCGACCAAGATGGGTTGCGCTTAGCTATGTTACCCTCTGAAACACCCAACTCGTATTATTTATCCTGGAGAATAAAGTCAGGAAACGGCTGGATGTACTCGTACCAACTCTAATAAGATGGCCGAAGAAATAAAGCGCCAATGATTACCCAAGATTTAATCTCTGTGTTATACAGTCCAGGTATGAGGAGTTTTCCAGTTCCAGCCTCTTCCTCAATTAAAGAGAGTTCCGTCTTCCTAAGAACAGACCCGATTACATTGTGTAGGTATACTCGTATTGAGACTGGCTTGAATCCGCATCTTGCATACAACCTGGGGCTGCACTGCAATTATGTTGCGAGGGCATTGAGGCTCCCAGCGAGTAGGTATCAACGTAGGTAGCACAACGGTGCTATTCGGAAGGGGTATTTGCTTGTGTCAAGAGCTCCGGAGGTAGGAGGCAAGGGTTACGTTCTTCGCACCAACAGTCATGGCGTGCGGAACTGGATGAGCTTCAGACAAAGCTGAGGAACGCTTGGAGAGCTGGCATGATTGCGAAAGGTCCAGCCGTACACGAAGGGTCCTTGATTTGAATGTGGTACCGTGCACTCTCAATGCAAGACAAGTTGAGTAGGTAGCCTTTATGGGTCATACGCTGGGCACTATATAGGGAAGCACTACCCTCTACCCAAACTTCAGGCCGTTCGACTCTCCGGACGACCCGAATTCTCGCTGTGCATAGGCAGCCCAAGGGTCTTCATTTCATGGCAGCATGTCCGGTTTTCGGAGAGTTCAGGGTCCAGCATTTGGGATACGCGGAGTGGGAGGCAGACAAAGCGGTTCAGATCCTGAATGGGATAAACAGCGATGAACTCGTGGGAGAGTTTAATTGGTGATCGATATGGCTCATCAATGCATGTTTTATGTACTTTTAGATCTTTTGTTATTAAAAAGATTGCCCAGATATAACAATTCTTTAGTCTAATTTTGATTCATTTGCATGACATCTACTTGTACGTAATTTGTACGTAACTTGTACGTGTGGCTCCCTTCATGATTTGGAAGTTGTTAATAGCTGAAGCAATTAAAACCTCCTATAATTCCTTCTAATGGCCATTATAGGAGCTTATCGTGATTCAAAACATAATACGTATATTGCGAAATTCGAGAGTAAACCGTTCATTACTCAAGTATCATCGCATCATATTTTACTTTCGTCTTTCCCAAAGCTTATTACATTCCAATGAAACCTTGTGTTTCCTAATTTATAAAGCCAGCAGCCTACGTCAGCAGATTGAGTGTCCAACGAAGGCAAGTTATTTTCCAGCAGATTATTGTCCAACATTAGGAGCAAGTGTCTAATGATTGGTGATTTGCAAAAAAAAAAAAAATGTTTAATGAAAATCTGCGGGATTAAGGCTTTATTGAACAACAAAATTGAGTTGTACGACTAGGATAAGCATTTGGATTGGTATTGTAAATGTAGTATAAATTGTTTCGTTTAAAATTTTGTTAAATATGATAGAGTTATTCGTCGGAGTTGGTCATTAATACTGTCTAACGACTGGTCCACTTACTCTAATCACCTTCAGATGATTCAATAATCATGTGGATTCGTCATAGGAGTTGAATGTCTCCTTAATGTTGTATGTAATCCCCCTCCAGTGAGGGAAGAACGTATGAAATGAAATAGGCCGAAAAAAAAGAAGAATAAGGAGAAGAAAAAAAGAAAAATAACTCGGTTGAAGGGAGGTAACAGGAAGTGATGGGAGGGGAAGGGAAGGGAATCACAGGGAAGTTTATAAGGAAAGAGTAGACTGGTATTGGAGGGCGATGAAGAGGAGGGGGGTTCGCAGTCAATATTGAGAGAGCGGGAGTTGGGCCGATTTCATGCCAATATGAGCTACTGCCTAACGGCCTTACAATTCTCTGTGTTTGCTTCACTTGGGGTCGATCAATAAGACTCGACATAAAAGGTGATGAACCGTCCGCGTAATAGTCAAAACACCTCGACGGGACTCCTCATTTCCCCCGCCTCCGATGATGTCGGAATTGGGTGCTGCGGTCATGGAAATGGTCAGCGGTGGGTTTTTTTTCTCGGAAAACTCGAGCGTTTCAGAACTTTGATGATGTTTCGAGGGATCGATCGTTTTGAATCGACCACTGAAACCTTGCGAGCATCATCCCCGAACATCTGGTTCACTGGTTCCCACGTGTCCGTGCAGTACAACTGAAAAGGCGAGGAGTAGCGAATTTATTTCAAAGGGCCTCTAAAACATGTACAGCACCTTCTGGTCATAGTTGATTACTATAGTCACTTCATGGAAGTCAGATTAATGAAGACGATCCATGCAGCTAAGGTTCTGGATGTTTTGGAGACTATTGTTGCGAAATATGGGTTACCCGAGACCATTAAACTTGACAACGGCCCTCAGTTCAGCAGCAAACTTTTCAAGAGTTTCTGTAAAAATAATTATGTACAATTATTTTTCACGTTACCATATTGGCCATCAGCGAACGGCCTCGTTGAAAGACAGAACCGTTGCATTTCGAAAAGTCTGAAAAGTACAGATCAACCACAATCGGATAGGAAGAAAGATATCCAAAGGTACCACGTCTATCTTTCAGTACCACTTCACTCCACATTCAACTACAGGAGCAACACCATCTGAATTATTACTCTTAAATTAGTTTTTCTTTTGGGAATTCCCCAGATCTTTGATGTTTTGACCGATCTTTGTTAGGGGTGGCATTAGGCAACAATTTTTATTTACATGCCCACTTGATTCAGTAGTGAGGGAGATTCAAACCTCCCATTTCGAAACAAAAGTGCAAACGCCATTTTTGGTACAGTATGTACGCAACAAGAGTCTAAACGCCAAAAAATGTCGCTTAGACCGAAATTTGGAATGACGTTTAGCCCGAGAGTCTGTGTGCCATAGACGCTTTAATCAGAAGTGCAATGGAATCTTTTCAAATTTGGCGTAACAGGCATGTTGGGCACTTCCAAATGAGTTATTAGTGACACTTTCCACTTCAGGAATCAAGCACAACGCCCTAGAAACGTGACACTTGATCAAAAACTACTTTGAATTCCGTGAAAATTCGAAAATTGTAGCTTGGGCCCATGTTGCATAACACCGTCCAATTATTTTATGAATTATCTATAGCTGAAGGGAGCATCACTGAGCCTGTTACAGACAACCAGCCTCCAATTGGTCAACCTGATCACCTTCTCGAACGAACACACGATATTCCAGCTCATTCGTCCAAGTATTTTGTATAGTGGTGGGACTGACGGCTGTGGAAAATTTTTTTTTGCTTTTTGATTTTACATATCTTGACACGCTAAGCAACCAAGGATGAATTTTTTTGGTTTTTCTTGATTCTTCATTAAAAATGATGAACCAAAATGCAGCACATCATCATTCCAGAACGGTTCATTATCTTCTGTACAGATCGCCTCCTGTTAGATCTCTGTTGTGTGTACAATGTTCTGTTCTCATTTGTCTCAAAACTGAAAATGCAGATTTGTACCTTCTGACGATTGAGATCTGCCTGCGCGTTGGTCGGAGAGCGATGGCGGGC
Source organism: Stenodema calcarata (assembly GCA_963920205.1). NCBI lineage: Eukaryota > Metazoa > Arthropoda > Insecta > Hemiptera > Miridae > Stenodema > Stenodema calcarata. Next base: position 24,953,258 of record OY986048.1, read on the forward strand.
TGAAGGGCTGAAGGGATGCTCCAATCAAATCAATCGAGGGGATCCACTAAGACAATGGCCTTGCTCTCATTAGCGGTTGATTATGTCTGCTGTCTGCACCCTCGTCATCTCCGCGTCCCACCCCCGTCGATTCTAATTGGGACGATCGATATCTGATCATACGGGCCTCCGCTCACGTCACAAGGGCCCTTCGTCCCAATTTCCTCCGAAATCCGCTTCAACTGCGTGGTTTACGTTCGCTATCAACCAAAACACAGGCTTCGCTTCACTAACAGCACTTCATGTGTACGCTTGGAGTAAATACGTGAACTTAGTAGGTTATCAGCCAGAACCCGTTCTGATCCTCGAGTTTGTTGCCACAGAACAGCTGAAATCGGTCATCATCGGAAATCAGTGAGCCAGAGACTTGAAGCGTCCACCTTACATTATTTCAGCATGTGTACGATTGAGCTTGTTGATTCCAAGTGTAGGCTATCATGGTTTTTCAATGCCATCGATATTGTCACTCGGTTTTTCTCAAATGATTTTCCCACAATATTTATTTTCAAATCTCAGCCGTGAAGTGACAATTTTCCAAAATTTCTGACGCAATCCCTCTTATTTCGATGCGCTATTTTTAATAGTAATGTCAAAATTTGAACATTTAAATGAGAAAATCGTTAAAATTGCTACTGAAATTTCGATAAATTATCCACGAGTCATAAACTATTCTAGTTTTTGAGATAAGCCATTTTTGCTTCCCGTAGGCTCAATTATCACATGAGTTTGTTGTTTGCCCTTCAAAACCTGTTTAAACATGAGTTGTTTTTGCCACGACACAGCAAACACGGATCTAACTTCTTGCTTCCTTTTTAAATACTCGTACTAATCATATATTACCAGCCGTTCTTTCACGGTGAGGGCTCGGAGATCCGATAAAAAACCGTTAACTTGAGCGTGAATCAAACGGTGAAACAGTGGGGTAGGTACATATAGACAACAAATTATTGCTGACGAGGTACAACATGACCATTTGGTTTCTTTCTCAAACAAACACAAAATATTTAAGCTCATTATTTTAATTATAATTCATAATAATATTTAACATTTCATTTAGTGATCTGTACAGAAGGGTGATCTGCACTAAGACGATAATTGTGTCAAGAATTGGCAGAGTTTTTTTTATAATGGGAGTAACGTCGCACGAGGCAGCCAGCCTTTTTCACTGTGTTACACAGTTGTTCCCTGCAACATCTCGAGCTGAACAATGTGATTTCTAGGAAGGTTTATTGGTTCACCACATCAATCATGTCGGGCCTACAGTGAAACGAATTGCGTTCTTCATATACGAATCGGCCCTCCTCTTCTAAACACCTTTGGCCATTGATTTGCTACAGTTAACCTGAAGCTCAATAATCACACAGTAAACATTCGGAAGCCTGATCATTCTTTGCATGCCCACTAAGGAATTGCTAAGATCATCTGCATAAAGTATCACAGTTACTGTTGACAGGAACACCCTAACACTCCCCAATTGACATGACGAATTACATAACATACTGTACATAATTCTTCCCTCAATTCTCCCTGATTGTGTACAAAATAATGTTTAAGAAATGATGAGGGGATCCGATAAGATTATAAGCGGATGGAGCCAAAAATATAATAGTGATTAGTGCATACATCTTATAATGTGATACATGAATCATTATTTCAATTTTAATTTAATCAAGTTATATTTTTCTGTTTAAAAGTTCTCCCCACACATACAATAGTTTTAGTTTGGCACAACTCTCGTAAAACGCGACAAGCTTGTAGCATCTTGCTCCGCCAAAGAAATGTTTGATTGAAGTTTGTTTTATTTTTTTTATAGGATGTCCTTTATTTATTTTAAGTTGTACAATTTGATACACACATATTATGTAGGTATCACATTGTACAACTTAAAATAAATAAAGGACATCCAATAAAAAATTTAGTCCACTAAATTGAGAACTCCGAAAAACTAATATTCAATTAGGTATTTATTCATACACAGATCCACGCATTTTAGTATAGGTACCCTGGTTCTCGCAGTATTGTATTTCAAATTGAGTGAATCATATTTTTCTTCTTCTTCTTCTACGGTGGTATCAGTCACCCAGAGATGGGCAAATACGCCCTCAAGTTCCGAAAGAATAACCGTTACAGTCCCTTGAAGAGTTATATGATTATATGTATTACAGGTCTTTTCAGAAACCTGATGTTTGAGTGGAGACATGGAGTCGTATATTCAGTAAGCTTCGCTTTCTCTTCTCCCAGAACTCATTATAGTCTCCGGCGAGGTAACTTTGGAGCGGGTATAGCATCAAGGGCTGGACGAAGGCAAATGATTTGCGTCAAGCGGAGCTAAGTGCACCGTGAATATTGATGCCACCCGTGTTATGAATCAATACGGGTAACAAATGGGAACGGCCTGTCCTGTAAATAGGGTTTCCGCCGGGCCACGGCTATAATTTATTTGCGAATTTCCTTTTGTTTCAGGCTGGCTTTCCAATATTACGCGTAGTAGGTCCAATACGAGAATTCAATATTAATTGTGGGGACGACAAGGGTCCTGGGCCTAGATGATTTTGTAAATATTAATCGACTCTCACGCTCCGGCTCTCGTAGGGTCCAGTGATTGCAGCGGTCGGTCAATTATAACTAACTTCACTCCCACAAGGGCAAAAGCGGTTTTATTTCATCTTCATATTAATTATAACGCGTAGCACTTTCATCAAATTTATGTAGCAAACAGAATCTCGGAATGTTTCGTGCCAACTCGCCACAGAATTGTACTACGAGAGTCATCAAAAGAAAACTATTGTCTGTCAACTTTGGACCACCAGCCTCCACTTCCAACTAAATAACTAAATACACATAAACGGCAGGCGGTCTTTAGAGGTAAACGTCGTCAAAAAGACCTACGTATAACTGGTTGGTGAGAGTCGTTGAGCTAATTATTTATTTTGTCGGCAATTAATTTTAATTCGATTCTGTGGCTGCCCATAAAATGTGCGTATGTGTTAGGCCTGTGTATGAATCCGGATCTCTGATCGACGAAAGAAGAGCTGCAGAGGCCTCACTGTTACACAGGTCCCTTCATGGCCACAGTTATAATTATTATAACTGTATTATACGTCTGTATTATAACGTATTATACGTCTATGGTCCCTTATCCTGCATTATAGCGCGCCGCTCTCTCAAACAAGTTCTGTCTGATTCTCTGCATCCCTGCGATCATGGAGAAAAACAGTGGTTCGAGAGCTACTTGGGGCGGAGACGCCAGGTGGTAACCATCGACGGGGTGGATAGTACCGCAGTGAATTACGGAGTTATTCAGGGAAGTACTCGTGGCCCTCTTTTATTCTTGATTTTCAAAATAGGACGGGCGATCTTCCCCTTGATGGCCTTAAGCTGATGACACATCTCTCTTTTGTGAGGGAGATTCTTGGAAAGAACTATTTTCTTCCGTGAATCACGACCTAACTCTATAATTCGATTGGCTGTCAGCAAACACCCTTACCTTGAACTTGTCGAAAAAAATACCCAGTTTTCTCTAAATCCCCAAGCAAAGCCCATATCCAGCATTTTGTAAAATCACATACCTGTGATTGATTGAACGGAGACGGGTGTTTGACTCTGACACTCGAACGCGTACTTTATGCAAGATACCTGGGTGTGTACATAGACGAAGACCTTCGCTGGGATAGACAAATCTCCGTTTTAACTAAACGAATGTCTAAATTTAATTATTATTTCCACAAGTTCCATCCAAGTTATTCCATTTAAGTTTATGCTTGATTTTGTAGGTCTTTGATGCAAAGCATAATGTATTTTGGCATCCTGGCATGGGGAGGGGCCTCTCCAAACATAACAAAGCCTTTGACAATAGTCCAAAAAGCGATTTTAAAAATAATTACTTTTAAGTCGAGAAGATTTTTCCCCGACGAGTTGTATTCGTAGGTTCCCTCTTCTCAGTTAGAAATCCGTTCATATGTACCTCCATAAACATCTGCTTGATTTCATTTATGCACCAACAGTATCCTCTTATGGACTACGTGAGAAAAAAACTCTGCGAGAAAAAAAAACAGTTTTAATTAGCGAAGGGCACCTAGAGTGTGAACAATTATTTTCTGGTATTTATGTAATTATTTGATAAGATAAATTAGATTATGAGATGTAACTCTGAACAACATGAAATGTCTTCGAACGTCACTCCAACTTGTAAATCCCTGTAAAATAAATGTTAATAATAATTTCCTACTGTGGTAAGATTATATTACGATCTTACCACAGTAGGAAATAATTCCAACTCCCACACTTAGCACGGAACTGCGTTCCAAAAAGTGTGGTATTTCCACAATTCTTCATTAGGTTTCTGTCCTGTGTCTATTAGAAGGAATACATTTTTGTCGCAAATTACTTGTAGAATCGATTCCCTGGGTTTGTCACATAGTTACACTAGACACCCTGTTGGTACTTCATGTTATCAATTATTGCCGATGTAGATAGGTAAAGTAAATACCCCTGTATTATTGTAGTTATATACATACACGTAAATTATAATTCATTTATAATTCATATAAATTATTTAGTTGAACAATTACCGAGGCCATCGCCAAGCTAGTTTCCAGTATCTCCCCAGTCAGAGATTACGAGATTACGTATTACCTGGTCACCTTCTCGAACAAACTCACTAGTCATTAACTCATTACTCTAATCATTTCCGCTAGTCTGAAGGGCGATCTATTCAGAAAATAAGGAACCGTTGTGGAAAATTTTGCATCGTTTTCTCATTCCTACAAGAATATGAACGTTTATCGGTAATGTGCCGAAGATTTCGGTCTATGCGACGTACTTTAGCTCATGGATCTTGCGACAGGCTTGAGCGTCGGCTAAATCATATTCTTGTTAGCTCTGGATGACTAGCGGTCGACTATTGGTCCGACGAATCAACACCCAACTCCCATCCGACCCTCCTGTCCGCCACTGCATTCAACGAAATCGTATGAATAAATTATTATTGCGTCGGGGGGCGACTGGTTTCCAATCCGCGAATGGATCCGTGAGATTCCCATATGTGCATCAGGGTGTGAAGGCGCTAAACGTCACAGCTTATAACCAAGATATCATTCATCATTTATCGTATGAATACGAAATGATGAGTGGTTTCTGAAATAATTAATTTCAAATTTCAATTCAGTATTAATCGCTGGATCGTGACGTAACCCAGATGAGTTCGGAATACGTAACTATCATATAACTGACATGATTGTCCTCGGATAATGCTGATTCCCATATTTCATTTCTCATAATTTCTCCGTAATACAGGTTTTCGATACACCATTCGAAGTAAAACCGTGAAGCTTAAATCGGATCCATCCATCTCTCAGGATTGTCCTCAAGTTTTAGGTAGTTCATTTACAGTATTACTAGCTGAATTTCCTTTCCTTGAACAGCATCGACTAACAACCTCCTCTCAACTTTCTAGGTCCACGTTGAAGAGCAAAGAAAAGCGACTTCTTCCTGCCACCGTACTTAGTCTTCGTCCGCATAGAGAAGAAAATAAGGAACATTGATACACTGATTCACCCATATGAGTACCTCGACGTTTTTTTCTCAATCTGGCACGGTCCGTTAGGTGACCGAGGAAGTTGAAGGAAACTGACAAGCACTGACACTGCTTGGGTGGTGACTGAAAAGCAGACGGTGCGACAGTAAAAAACTACAGGCAAATTTCGGATGGATATGGTGATGCTCTTGTTGACGACGGAATCGAAGACCAAGAGTAAGCTGATCTCATTGTCGAGGAGAACGAATATCTCCGAATTTAACAAAAAAATAATTTTCTATAACTATTCTGTCAAGTCCTACTGAAGAAATTTGCGTAACTCGTTTGACAACACTTTTCCGCATGTGTTTGTGAATTTGTCTGTTCCAAATTACCAATAATATAATACCTAATGCGTTCCTGATGTACATTATTTTGCTTTTCTGTAACCCTGTCATCAGACTTCACTAGATCGCCAGAAGACAAGGTTCGCTCGTTTATAAGAAAAATTCGCGCAATGGGAAAACTAACATCCCCAGAGGTTACAGAGTTTTGCGAGTTTAGGAGTTCATTGCATAATTTATTGTTCTTTTTTCGGTATTGTTTGCTGGATTTTCACGTTCAAGCCAAAATAGATATGAGTACTTTTGCAGTGGAGGAAGCGTGCAATTGAAGGAGTGATGTGAGTATTGAGGGTTTAAAAAAAATTAAAGAAATTGTTTTATTTGGACCAACCCTCAATACTCACAACATCACTCCTTAGAATACCAGTGGTCAAAAACCTTTAACCTAAGCGTGCAACCATCATCAGTATTATTTGACCCTCCTTCCTCGCGATTTTCCTCAAATAACGCCGATTTCCATATATGGGGGGAGATTATCCATCAAGGTACCAAATATAGTGGGGTTTAATTGTGATAGCCGATTGTACATGTAAATAATATTTAAAAACCTCTGAAAAGTGTACCGACGACGTGTTTTCTCCACTTGGAATGGACCCACCGTCGTCTTGCTTCATACGTCATCCCTCAACTTTCTCGAACCCAAACTTGATGTGTCATAGATGTCTCAACTCCACTAGATGACAACTCGTAGAATCCCCAAGGTTCATCAAACTAGGTCGACGAAATCAACTGCACCAAGTTCCACGATTCAATAAATTCATATTTAGCCCGGAATTTAGTTTCACCTTCTTGAACGAACTCTTAAGGGCTTCTTTGTTCGAACGGCCTATTTTTCCTCTCCATTTATTTTGACTGAAATGTTACCCATGTGCCACCAAAACAAAAGCAAAAAAAATTACGTATGATACCGAAGGGAGGTGTATAATTGGCCAACTCCTCAACACCAGTGATTTACCAGAAACAGAAGGAAGCAAACAGCCACATACGGCAGTGTTGGGAATGGGAGAAAACATTCATACTTTCATCAATTAGCTCAATCGCTCTGTCCCTCAAATTCAAGGATCGACAGCCAGGTGGAGAAGAAAAATGAATGAGGCAGAGTCAGTGCACGTTGGTTTCACAAATCTTGAGATGTATACGACTACATGCCAACTTACTTTAACGTTAATATCATTTCATACGCCAACTGTGATGGAAAATACACGTCAGAGAGAAACGAATCAGATCTGGTAACTCGTTAGAAATGTACTGGTTATTGGGTGCAAAACAAATTACCCCTGTAAAATCTAGTCCTAAAGCCAGTATGGACTTTTAGAGCTGTGAAGCTGCACAGCTCATATTAGTAGAAATATCATTAAACGCTTCAAAGCAGTGTACTCAAGGGTATGGTTCATGCTAGGGATAGGATATCGAAAGAAAATATCGATATTTATATCGGTGTCCTAATATCGGTAAGGATATTATATCGGTATAAATTGTCGACATTCGATAATATCGAATTATCGACATTGAAAATTGAAAGGGAGTGGGAAGGTTATATTATCATTTGTTTTAATGTTATGCTCTTGTTCTTGAAACTTGCATTTTCCTCGTTATTTGTTTAATACGTATAGTAAACCGGACTAAACGTACTAAACGTACTAAACCATTTTATATAACGACTTGAATTTTTTTTAAAGTATTTTTATTGATGGTCGAATTTTTATACCTGTATGTTAAGGTGACTTTTTTTAAATATCTCAATAAAATATCAACAATAATTTCATTATTATAATATCATGATTTTTTTTGGAGTGTTTGACTTTAACTCTTCGTCCTGGGTTTTGTCCTCTCAATTCTTATTTAGTGTTTTCTGTTTTTACCTTAGTTTTGTTAACAATTAAATTTCAACCCTGATTAGAATTCTCGTTTTTGTTGGATATTTATAATATTGGAACAAACTATCGATATCCCGCTAACATCGCAATTCGAATATCGAATATCTGTCCCAAAATATCGATATTCAATATTATCTATATCTCATCCCTAGTTCATGCACCCTCGTAATGACAGACATCATCTCGATCTTGATGTAGGAACTGTTAATGACCATCGAGAAAATTGCCATCCCCCATCTAAAGCGGAGAAGAGGTTGTGTGAATCTACTCTACAAAATTAAATTACATACTTACGGATCATTCATATCAAATCACTATTTCAAAAAAAGAAAAGTTAGTAGTTTTACTGCCTATTGGGTGGTTTGAAATTCAAATGGAGAATAATAGATAATATAGATGAGTAGTTGACATTGATTGTCTCCATTTGAAAATGTGGTCGAGTTGAATTGAATTCAAAATTGAATCATTTAACCCTCTGTTGGGGGCAGATGGAAGGAAGACATGTGGTCGCTTAGGATCAATGAAGCAGTAAATCGCATGGCAATTAATCAGTGGGAGAATTCATAATTGACGTCGCAGAATCTGGTAGAACGCGATAATCTAACCTTGAGAGGGGGTTGAAGACACGTGATCATGGAATCGTCGGTGGTCGAAGGAGAGAGGGGCGATGTTTTGTGGGAACCGAGCAAGAAGCAAGTGGAAGAAGGGCTTGTAATGATCCTCTTCAAGTATTCCAGAGGGAGACAGCGACCAGAACATAAAATATTCCATTTGTGCCCCGTGAGGTCGGGGGATCAAAGGATGCGTTGCGGAGGGTTGCGTGCAACTGTTTAACCTCTGGGGGTGTCCGCACCCGTTCGCTAGTGGAATCGGCCGTTTTTCCCAGGGTCATCCCGGAAGCCGACCGTCGAGCTTTCAATGAGTCATTGAAGAAGACACCGCACATCGGTCGTCCGACGGTCCGTCACTCGTGAATTATAGAACCAACTCACAAAAAAACAAAAAAAACAAAAAATAATAATAATATCGGGAGGTTGAAAGAGAGGAAGAAATTAAGTGAAGGGTTTTCGTGTGGGAGTGGGAGAAAAACAACATCGTCATAAAGTGATTATGTTATGGTGAAGGGAGGGGTTTTTAATGAGTTGGCCATCACCTGTTATCAGGCAGGTCGGACGGCGGATGGTTTACCGCCACGCGCCCTCATCTGAGAGCGTCATTCACTTTAGTACTCACCTTTCCCACCTTCAACTATTCAAAGGCCTGCTTATTTATTAGATTACCATCCAACTCACAGGACGCCCGCCGTCACGTGTCCGGACGGACGAATTATGAATGCCGCCTCACCGCCAGCGTACGCCTCGCCTCGCACTCACAAAAAACGTCATGCGTCATGTTTTCACGGATGAAGGATTTGGGAACTTCGAAGGTAATTAGAGCCCGATACGTGTTTGAGGTTTGGACGACGGAAGCAGTTAGAGTTGTAATGGGCATCATCCAGGCCATCACATTCCACTTTTATAACCACCCTGAATGCGAATCTGGCGATAAAACTGTTTGTTATCTTCTGTACAGATGACCCTTCTGTCTAGATCACTACTCTATGCAACAGTATCCTTGTGAGTCCTATGACTACGAGGCATGTCCAGAAAGATTTTATTCTTTTTTTTCCATTATTATATTTATTAGCATCAAGTAAATACTACCCCCCAAAAAACACTCCGTGTAAAAATCACCCCGCCTCGCAAATATCATTCTTCAGAGGCCGGAAAAAGTTATGATATCCACTTTCCCCGCCCGCCCTTTTCCTCATTAAGGAGCTAAGTATAATGAAAAGCTTAACCACTTCACAAGCACCGTACCCCTTTCGAAATCTCCCCTTGGCGCTATTGCGAGACGTTTTTATTACTTCCACAAGCAACTAATACTTGATGGTGGTGGTTAGGGGAAGGAGGATCAGGTTTGTAGGTAGTGAAAGTAATAACAATGATATCCACTTTCCCCGCATACAATGATATCCACTTTTTGAAAGTTTAACCCATTATCTCAACCCAAAAAACTTTTAGAAACAAAAAACTGAAATTTAGGCTAATTCGTCAAAGTTGCCAAAATTAGCCTAAATTTCAGTTTTTTGTTTCTAAAAGTTTTTTGGGTTGAGATAATGGGTTGAACTTTCAAAAGGCACTGGCTGATGTTGAAACGAAGCTCTGTGAAAAATTTCAAGTCAATCCGTGAAGGTGGAAATGCCTACCTGATTAAGGAGAAGAAGAACAGGTAAGGGTGAAAAACCGGATTATTGAAGTTATATAACTCGGCTCCCTTTAAAGATATCGACTTGAATCTTTCAAAAGGCACTTGCTACACTTAAAACGAAGCTCCGTGCAAAATTTCAAGTCAATCGGCGAAGGTGGAGAGGCTGTAGCCTTGACCGACTGCAAAAAGTAGAAAAACATGGTAATTGGTTTTTGATGTTATATAACTCGGCTCCCTTCAGACCTAGCGACTTGAAACTTTCAGGGCTTTCTTCTATCCACACCATAAAGATCCATACCAAATTTCAAGTTGATCGGTCTACTAGGAGCCGAGATATGGCCATAATTAGCCTAAATTACCCTAAATTTCAGTTTTTTTGTCCCTAATTTTTTTTGGGTTGAGATAATGGCTTATTTCGTTCAAATGGCACTGAGACATGCTATAAAAAAGGTATGTAAAAAAATTCAAGTCGATTGGTCCTTTTACCCAGGCTGTAGACTCGTCAAAGTGGACAGAATTTTCCTAAAGTTTCTGTTTTTTTTGTTTCTAAAACTTTTTTGGGTTGAGATAATGGGTTAAATCTTATATAAGGCCCTGTTGCAAGGTTAAATGAAGCTCTGTGCAAAATTTCAAGTCAATCGGTGAACGTGGAGAGGATCCAGCCTTGCCTGTCTGAACAAGGAGATGGAGAAGAAGGAGAAGGAGAAGAACAATCTACGGCCGAAAAACCGGGTTTTTGAAGTTATGTAGCTCGGCTCCCTTCAGACCTAGCGACTTGAAACTTTCAGGGCTTTCTTCTATCCACACCATAAAGATCCATACCAAATTTCAAGTTGATCGGTCTACTAGGAGCCGAGATATGGCCATAATTAGCCTAAATTACCCTAAATTTCAGTTTTTTTGTCCCTAATTTTTTTTGGGTTGAGATAATGGCTTATTTCGTTCAAATGGCACTGAGACATGCTATAAAAAAGGTATGTAAAAAAATTCAAGTCGATTGGTCCTTTTACCCAGGCTGTAGACTCGTCAAAGTGGACAGAATTTTCCTAAAGTTTCTGTTTTTTTTGTTTCTAAAACTTTTTTGGGTTGAGATAATGGGTTAAATCTTATATAAGGCCCTGTTGCAAGGTTAAATGAAGCTCTGTGCAAAATTTCAAGTCAATCGGTGAACGTGGAGAGGATCCAGCCTTGCCTGTCTGAACAAGGAGAAGGAGAAGAAGGAGAAGGAGAAGAACAATCTACGGCCGAAAAACCGGGTTTTTGAAGTTATGTAGCTCGGCTCCCTTTAGACCTATCGATTTGAAACTTTCAGGGCTTCGTAATATCCACTTAAAGAAGACCGACACTAATTATCAAGTTGATCGGTCAAATAGGAGCCGAGATATGGATACCTCGAAAACGCGTTTCGTGACGTCCAGTAAACATACACTTCTTTGCTTGGCGGGGCGGAACGCTACCGCGTTCCTAGATAAAGCCATAGATAAATTATAATACTTTCAAATTTTCACATTGCACTCCTCGATAAAATTAAATAATTCTGTGTAAATGAAAATGTCTCTCTTCTGTAGAATTGTTGCATAATTGAAAGGATTCTCCACTTTTGGTGCGATCCTGTTGAAGAACTGTAGTCTGGGTTGTGGCATTCCATGGTAAAATGTTCAAGGTTTCCGTTAGGATATCCACATTCTCCGCATGCTGCTTCCTCCCTCCTGCCTATTCTGTGCAAGTACGCATCGCAAACACCATAGTTTGCTCTTATACGGGATATTATTCTTCCAAATTCCCTCTGTACTTGTTGCCCCGCAAACCATGGTTTCTCGGGTAAACACGATTGAATGGATTTGTAAAATTTCCCTTCGTGGCCCGCTGAGAATTTGGATAGCCAGTTGTTCCTGGTTGTTCCTGTTCCTGGTTCCTACCATGGTTCCGGTCTCTGCTCCCTCTTTCGCTAGTCCATCGACTACTTCGTTTTCGTGGATGCCCGAATGTCCTTTGACCCAGAGTAATTCGACTCTTCGCCCGGTATTCGCGCATCTGTTCAAAAGTCGTAGAAGTGTCGTGGTTAATCCATTTGAGGCACGGTGGAAGGAATAAGTACTGAATGCAAATAACGGTAGTCGCTTCTGTTGCTTCTTCTGTCAGAACGAATTTTATTGCGAGGATAATTGCGGCTATTTCCGCGTGCAAGCTAGAAGTTAACCCTGGCAGCTTGAACTTTCCTAGATGGTTCCTTCCTAAGTTCCAAAAGCTACATCCCACGGCTTCCTTCTTCCTGGATCCATCCGTGAATATCAAATTGGCCGTAGGGAATTTTGTCTCGCAGAACTTCTTGAACTCGTGGTTCATATTTTTTGACGACCTAGGTTTGTTGATAAACCGGTTCATGGGTATCGGGAGGATCAACTCTTCTAATTATAGGGTGAACTTCGGTATCCGTGCAGAGTTATACACTTTTGTGAAATTGAGAAATTTTCTTGTATGTGACTGTTTACTAGCATTGGGGGTTTCCTGAAATGCATGTCGTCCGAAATCAAGTCAAAAATACTGATCTTGCCGATATCGTTCAGGATAGTGCTTTGTCGAGACTTCAGTCGGAGGATATATCGATCTTCTAGCATTTGAGCTCTATGTTGTATGGAAAGTTCTCTCGATTCTGCCAGCACTACATCATTCGGAGTAGATGGTAACAACCCAAAACAACGCCGTAAACATTTGTATTGTTGACGTGCTATTTTGAGAAGGTTTGAGTCACTAGCTTGACCGTAAAAAATCAGTCCGTATTCCAGGATCATCCAAACTGTCTCTTTATAGAAAATGAGAGAATTTCTTCTTTCAAATTCTTTATTTATTAAAGAGTAAGATAGGAACTAAGCCATGCAGCCCATCTCGCTACTCCACTTGCATACATAAATCACATGTTAAGTGAATTACTGCTCATCAGCTGACCCAATTGCAAGCAGACTGGACCGTTCATTTTCGTCCTCACTTTCGCGAAATACATAAGTTGGGTGGTATTGTCCGATCCAAACGCCGCACCGTTTCACTGTTGTCCACGATCCGGATCATTTCTAGATTTACATGTCTGTGAAGTCTTTCTTCATGCCTCACCACATAGTTCTTGATGGCTTCGGTGGGGGTTCCCATATTCAGGACACGATGAAGGTCGTCTTTTCTTATGTACCATTGACTATCCCCATAAGTACATTGTTTTGGAAAGTTTGAATGTATTTGATGTACGATTTTTTAGACCAGCCCCAAATGTGTTTGCCATATGTCCAGACTGGTTTTTGAATTTGCTTGTACAGCAATAACTTGTTGTGAACCTCCAGTTCTGAGTGCCTCCCCAGTAACCAGTACAACTTCCTATATTAAATTTTGATGTTGAGCTCGATTTTTTAAATTTTGATGTACTCTTTCAATTTTAGTTTATGTTGAGTGAACATTGAGGAAGGTTTCTGACCAATTTAGGAGGGGGGGTGTACAGGTTATGGGTGGGGGAGGGGTTTACCGGCAATCCAATAACTACTTGACGAATTGGAGTGAAACATTGAAATTGTGTTGTGTGAACATTGGGAAGGTTTCTGACCAGTTGAGGAGGAGGGATACGGGTGTCTGTTCTACCGTTGCGAAGAGCTGGTACACAGCTAGTAATGAACTAAAAACTGAATTAAGCCACAGGATCTTTGCGGCTAAAATACCCATTTCACGCTGCTATCAATATACCCCTCCAACGTACAGTTATCAGATGCCTATCTCTCATTTTCACCGCTGCCGGAGACGGTTTCCATATCGTAGGTTAACGAGGGAATATCCTGAGTGCAGGTCCACCTCTATGTAGAATACCGCCTGCTCCCTCTCTCCTACTATATATAAATTGAGATAACAGCGTTGCCACTAATTAATCAAAGGGTAACTTTGCTGTTTGCTCCAGAGCCTTCTTTACATATTTGCCCGTTTTCCTTCACATATCCCCATCTAATTTCTGAACCAAACTTTTCCTTTCCGCGCACAACTCCAAGGTTTGTTTCAACGCTCTCCCGACCTCTTGTAAGGGCGAACGGGTTTAATTAGTATATTAACTCCTTCAAACCCCCCCCCCCCCCCCCATCACCATCGCACCCATCATCGCCCCCATCATCATCTCTCTCTCTACCGCTACCGCCCCCTTTCTTTTTGTTTGTTAATTTCCAGGGCCGCCGAAAGTGATTTTGTTAACTACGTTTTTTTCCCCCTCCATTTTCCAACACTCCACTGTTTTAATTTCGTTAGCCGGAAACTCCTTTCCCCGATCGTTCGGCTGCTGTTTGCTAACGAAAAGAAGGGGATTCCGAATATTGTGAAAATTACTTTTCGCAGGAATTCACGCACGGCTCGCTCCGACTCGTTCAATTATTTTCACTGGGCACCACCGAGGAGCGGAACGAAAGATGTCGAGTTGCGGAGGCGGAGCGAAACGCCGATTTGGTATCTACAGCTTTGTTCGCAGTTCAAGTTGCGAATTTATAATTCCTGAACTCAAGGCGTCGGAACTTGCACAATTTTGGTGTTTCTCAGATGAAGCCTCGTCCCAATAAACGACTCCGAACTGTCTGACTCCGACTCATCAATATCACACAACAAGCATAACTCATACCACCAAGGTATTTTCTTCCAAGCCGTTGTATTTCAAAGGTCTGCTCCTTATATACTATAAGCGCCCATCCCTGGTGGATGCCCACTATCACGACTATCCTACTATAGGCTATCTATCAGCTATCTGTCACAGTCGTCAACCCCAGACCTTGACTAGTGGTAGTAACTTCTAGGAGTACCTACCGGTTACTTGAGAGTCAACATGAGAGTGAATCATGCGGCAGCCTGTCGGTTCAGAGTTTCTACTGGCCCAGCCGATTCGAACAGCACATTAGTTATGATTATTATTGATAAATAACAATAATAATAAATTAATAATTTAAATTACTTGATATTAATAATTAAAAATCATAATTAATCCATCATTTAGTGTTCTAGACAGAAGGGTGACCTATGTTTGCTGAGTTTTCGCATACGAGGACCTTGAGCTGTATACGGGGGGAGGCACACAAAAACCACGAAATTTTCGCACTTTTAGCGGATTTACGAAGAAAAGTTTGTTCTCGGTCCAACATTTTTAAAACTCGAATGTCAGAAACATTTTCATTCTGAAATCCGCTCCAGGCCAAATCCATCGATTTCGCTTCCATGCCACATTTTGCGTTCATTGAAATGGCTCACATATTTTATTTGTGTAATTGGTTTTAAAGTGATTAATCGACCATATCAATGTGATCAAAAATAAATTGGTTACTGAACGGTTTATTAAGATTCGATATTATTAATATTGACATAAAATGTCCCAATGTGTTGCAGACTCGTATGCAAGCATTTAGACACACGTCAAAATAAGAAGTTTCTTACGAATTCGATATTCACGCTTTTATTGTGATGCCCGTACCTACTAATATGTGTTGTAGTAATTCGCTAAACTGTAATAATTACAGTTTAGCGAATTACTACAACACATATTAGTAGGTCACAATGCAATTATTGCATTGTGATCTAGGGTAAATCATTACACATTTAAGATAATGTTGTCCGTTTTTAATATATATTGAGTAGTCGTGGCCAATGGTTGCTTTAACTCCAATAATATTCACAACATTTTACTATAATGAACTAGTGGTCGCATTAGAAACAAAAAATCCAGATGAATAGGGTACAAACCAATCAAAATAGGTACTTATAAGTACTTATTAGGTACTTAGTAGGTACTTATTAGGTACTTATTAGGTACTTATTAGGTACTTACACCTTGTAGGGGCGAGCGATTCGCCGAACTGCGATCACTGTGATATTGAGGAGGATGTGGTCCACAAGATCGTCGACTGCCCCAATCAAAATAGGTACTTATAAGTACTTATTAGGTACTTATTAGGTACTTATTAGGTACTTACACCTTGTAGGGGTGAGCGATTCGCCGAACTGCGATCACTGTGATATTGAGGAGGATGTGGTCCACAAGATCGTCGACTGCCCCTTCTATGACCAAGAAAGAAGAGAAGCGGGAAGTGTACTAGACGGACAAGATTTCTATACACTAGTCAGAAATGCAGGAATAAGAACATTAAAAGAAATCGTGAAATTTATGAAAAGTGCGGGAATTACTCGTAATTTATGAATTAAGAAGAAAAGTTTCACTTTAAAATAGTAAATCATATCTATTTAATTATAATTATATAAGTATATTTTTATACACCTGATCAACATTTATATGTATGTATAAAATGGCATTAATATTTGTATTGTATGATATTATCAAAATTGTGCTGGCAATATGTGTGAATAAACGCAAGGTCAAAAAAAAAAAAAAAAAAAAAAAAAAAAAAAAAAAAAAAAAAAAAGGTACTTATAGTATTGTGATTGTAACTTTAAGATTTTGTTTTCTACTGTGACGTGCCTGGTCATTATTGACTTAAATTATTACCACTATACTGTGACTGACACCTATTATTTTCCGTGATAACTTAAAATTAAGTTTCACATCACACCTGTGAGATTTCCGTTTGAATCCTGGTCAGCGCCTCGTTACAAGACGAAGAAGTGAGTCAGTTTTGTCACTTCTACACAGACAAAGGGCTTATCAACACTCCGATTTCAGCCTCTAGTGGTAGGTGCATATTAATTAACGAGGTTGAAATCGGAGTGTTGATAAGCCCTTTGTCTGTGTAGAAGTGACAAAACTGACTCACTTCTTCGTCTTGTAACGAGGCGCTGACCAGGATTCAAACGGAAATCTCACAGGTGTGATGTGAAACCGACGTTCCATCAGCGCATCGGATCCCTCCGACACTATTGGTAAGAACTCTGCGAATCAATTTCAAAACTCGACAACGAAGATCCCACAGAAGCGACGGGATATCCGATGGCGCCCCCTCAACGAGGTCTAATCGGGTCCTGATGGGCGGCGATAGGAGCGGCGTGTGAGCGGGCAAACGGTTAGCGGATGAGGAGCAAATGCTTTTTTCATGACCCTGCGGCCGGCGAGATAATCATCGTAAGACGGAGGTCTATCGTAATCTGAATGCGACGGCGATGAGTTGCGGTGGATGAGCGGGGACTTAACCCCACAACAAACATCACCACCGGCCCCTTCCACTCGGAGATACTTTTTTCTCTCTCCCTCGCTCGACAATCACTTCCCTTTGAAATGAAACATTAGCCCCATTTATGGTTTTTCCAAATATGTTCCAACGTGTTGAATCGAAAACGTTGTAATCTGTGTGAGTCGCGGGGCCCCACTAAACGAGGAAACAGAAAAACCAAAACCAAAGAAAAAGGCAGAGAACATCTTACCTCATCAATACTAACTGGAAACATGTCGCACCGTTATAATAATTATTACAGGGGCACATCTGAAAAACACAGTTTTTTGGGAAATACCAGTTGAAGTTTTTGATTTTATTTTTCAACCTAATTGTGCCCTACAAAATAAACCTCACGCATATCTCACTGTCTAAAGGAAAATCACTCCCGTACAAGCTCCCGATCCTGTTTTTCCTGAATCTCTATCACCAAATAACCAAGTAATTGGGTTTTACAAAGTTTTCCGAGATGAGACTTTGTTAACAGTTTCTTTGATTCGTGCCCTTCGTTTGCTACTCTTTTCTAGTACCTTTCTAGCTAGTTTTTAAACTTATCCCTCAAATACCGAAAAGGAAGATGTAACAATACAATATTTATCGCAACGTTTGATATTTTATTTGTTTATTTTTTTTTTCAATTTAAAAAAACATGACTGTCATACCGGTTAATACCGAAATACAGGTAAATTTGTTTTAAATCTTGCCACTTCTACACAGACAAAAGGCTTATCAACAATCTGATTTCAGCCTCTAGTGGTAGGTGCATATTAATTAAGTTATCACAGCAAATAATAGGTGTCAGTCACAGTGTAGTTGTAGTCATTTAAGTCACTAATGACCAGGCAGGAACGTCACCGTAGAAAACAAAATCTTAAAGTTACAATCACAATATTATAAGTATTTTGATTGGTTCGTACCCTATTCATCTGGACTTTTTGTTTCTAATGCGACCACTAGTTCATTATAGTAAAATGTTGATGAAATTTGTGTTTAAAAATGTTAATGAAAACAGAAATGTAGGTAACCTCAACCTCAAGCAATTGATCACAAAACAAGCGGCAGTGTTCACTATATCTATATCTAACGACGCGTGAGCGCCTGATCTATGTACGTCAAACCTAGTGCGTCATAACGACGCGTGAGCGCCTGATCTATGTACGTCAAACCTAGTGCGTCATAACGACGCGTGAGCGCCTGATCTATGTACGTCAAACCTAGTGCGTCATAACGACGCGTGAGCGCCTGATCTATGTACGTCAAACCTAGTGCGTCATAACGACGCGTGAGCGCCTGATCTATGTACGTCAAACCTAGTGCGTCATAACGACGCGTGAGCGCCTGATCTATGTACGTCAAACCTAGTGCGTCAAAACGACGCGTGGGCGCCTGATCTATGTACGTCAAACCTAGTGCGTCATAACGACGCGTGAGTGCCTGATCTATGTACGTCAAACCTAGTGCGTCATAACGACGCGTGAGCGCCTGATCTATGTACGTCAAACCTAGTGCGTCATAACGACGCGTGAGCGCCTGATCTATGTACGTCAAACTTAGTGCGTCAAAACGACGCGTGAGCGCCTGATCTATGTACGTCAAACCTAGTGCGTCAAAACGACGCATGAGCGCCTGATCTATGTACGTAAACCTAGTGCGTCAAATCGAAGCGTGAGCGCCTGATGTATGTACGTCAAACCTAGTGCGTCATAACGACGCGTGAGCGCCTGATCTATGTACGTCAAACCTAGTGCGTCATAACGACGCGTGAGCGCCTGATCTATGTACGTCAAACCTAGTGCGTCATAACGACGCGTGAGCGCCTGATCTATGTACGTCAAACCTAGTGCGTCATAACGACGCATGAGCGCCTGATCTATGTACGTCAAACCTAGTGCGTCATAACGACGCGTGAGCGCCTGATCTATGTACGTAAACCTAGTGCGTCAAATCGAAGCGTGAGCGCCTGATCTATGTACGTCATAATGCTGTTTAGCGTTGTTTTCCCTTTGTTAATCGGTTCGACGTTCATCTCGTCGTTCGCTCCATTGGTACGTATGAATTGTTCATCCTTTTTGCGACAAGAAAGGAGTATCGACAACAAACTTACGAAACTCTTCCGATTCCATATCAACAAATAAAATCACAACGCTATTGGTTAGTAATTAATCACTTTAAAACCAATTAAACAAATTCACAAATAAAATATGTAAGATTCGGAGCACACATGTATTCACGCTGATGGCTAAATCAAAACTAACAATAACAAAACAACGAATTCCAGTTTCCTACACGACCAACTTTGTTAGGATGTACTTAGTATTATTTTAATGAAAACAGAAATGTAGGTAACCTCAACCTCAAGCAATTGATCACAAAACAAGCGGCAGTGTTCACTATATCTATTTATAACATAAAATATATATAAGTCTGACATAAATACCAAGAACAAATACGCAAGAAATGCGTTATAATTCGAGAGCTCTCGATCGAATGGAGAACGATTTTCGTCTGATGAAAACTACAGAAGTTTCATTTCCCTAGCAACGGCTTCGTTGTAAGTGAAAATTATCGTAAAATATAGATAACGCTTTTCGAGGACACTTTTTCGTGACAGTATTTTATTTTAATGGGCCAAAGCAAAGAAATAAAATGTCAAAAAACATGTGAGCCATTTCAATGACCGCAAAATGTGGCATGGAACCATAAAAAAAGAATATCTGAACTAGTGAAAACAGGATTGAAACTTAACACTTTGACTTCTGCCTATGTGTCTCCTCACTAGGGATGGGTATCGAATACTCGATGTTCTTCTTTAAAAATCGATGTTTTTTCGACATTGATCAAAATGTTTGAGATCGATGTTTTCCCCCTGATATTTTGTTCCAGGCATCGATGTTTTTTCCTTTCTAAAACAAACGTGTTTTACGTTTCACTGTGTAATAATTCGTAAAGTTCCTATCAAGGCACAGAAAGAGTGCAATTATTGAATTCATTCTGTGCCTTGTTAGGAACTTTACTTATTAACTACATTATTTCTTATTTTACGTGGCCCATTGCCTTTTATTGTTCTAGCAGCTTCAATGTTGCATAATTTGTATGTCAATGACGGTTGACTCAAGATAAGATATTAGGAATGAAAACAAAATCTCCACCACGTCTGATGTAACCGTCCAACGTTTAAGTTAAACGTTTGCCGATACCGAAAAGTGGCAGATGAAGAAACTAATTTCGTACGCGTCAATCTCTGGTGAGCTTCATCTGTATGTGAACTCTCGACTCGAAAAAATTCAACAAAACGTCTTGGCATTTTGGATTTCAATGACGATACATATCCTAACCTCCATGATGTAGTATTCAAATGTTTACCTGCAATCGGCTCCTCTGATCACGCGGAGAGGCTTTTTCCCAATTCGCCAAGAGGGTTTTATTTTGAACCTTCTTGGAAATCGCCTCTCTAAAGATATGAATGCAATACTGCTTATTTTGCGTGGGGCGAACAATACATATTCGGAATAGAGTAAATTGTTTGTTAAGTTGCGACTCAATCCAGTAGTTTGTATGTTTTAACGAAAAAAAATTACCAAAAAACTTGACAGCAAGGTAAGTACTACTTGTACACTGTAAGTGTATCTAAGTACAAGTACCTACCTCGCTGTCAAATTTTTGGGTAATTTGTTACATTTAAAGAGACAAAAAATGGAGTGTTGGCTACAGTAAGCAAGGTTTTTTCGGAACAAACATCGATGTTTTTGTACAATGTTTTTTAGACATCGATGTTTTTGTACGATGTTTTTTAGACATCGATGTTTTTCCAACCGATACTCATTCCTTCCTTATAGTACTACAGACCTCTTCCGCTCTCAAGCGGGGCAATATGCAGACAGAAAAGTTCCCGTTGTAGCTACGTGTAGCTCTCAAGAGCGCGCATTGGACTATAGGCCTAACCTGAAACCCACCCATTTTTGAGATGTGCCCCTGTAATTGTAACAGTGCAATGAATAATAAATTCAAAGAAGTGAAATGACAATTTTTTTCAAAAGTTTTTTTTTTTTTTAAATCCAGTCATGCATAACTATAAGAGCAAATGTTTGAAGAAATACTTGGTTTTATGTAAAATGTTTCCATTTTAACTGGTTTCATAACAAATTTTGTCTCGAGTTTATGGATTTTTCAACGCTGAACATGATGGTGATTTCAGAATTGCGATATCTCTTGCCGTTGCCAGATTAGAGCAGTTGAACCTTGAAGAAGAACTCAAGTATCAACCAAGTTTCTTCATCTTCATCTCAATTTTATAGAGAATTAACGACTGTTATGACACATACATAAACATTTAAATGATTTTATTGTCTTTTGGCAGTGAATGCAGGATGGTCTGAAATGGATTTTGGTAAAACAACTTTTCGGAAATTTGAGTTTTAAAAATTTTTGGACCGAGGTCTGAAGCTCCCTTTTGAAAATTCGCTGAAGGAGATACCTGGGTTATACTGGAAGAGAATTGAAAAGCGACACTGCTGAAGAATACAAATTCTGTCAAACCACAGTGGTCACCCTCGGAGTTAGTAGGGTAATCGTATCAGCAGCCCTCGTAACATTCATATTCCTTTGAATTTGACCTCAGCTGTCGGTATTGGGTCGCTTCAGATGTTTCGTGGTTTCGTTACCGTGAGTACTCAGGCAGTTGGGTTTGTTTCAGTTCGACACAAATTTGTTGGTCAATAAGGAATGTCAGTGTTTTTTTTCTCCCCCTGAGAAGAACTCAACTTCAGAATAATTAAGACAGCGGTAAAGAATTTTTTAAGGAAGTACTTATTTTCCGGAAAGGGTCGAAGTCGTGTTGAGCGGGAAAAGGGAAGCAATGTACGTCATCCACCTCCCAGGCCAATCAGAGAGCAGTACTTGGACCGGCTCCGTATACCGCTCTCTGGTTGGCTCCCGAAAGCTACCCCTGCAGGAAATAAAGTTCGACCAATCTGGACGTACGCGCTTCCCAGATGGGGAACGTGCTCCAAATCGCAATTCAGAAGAGTTTCCCAGCAGCAGAATGCGACCCTACAACGGCATATAATTAAAGCTCCGCCCTTTGTCAGAAATATAACCATTTATCGAGATTTCAATATTGAAACAACCGACGAGATTCTAGCGAAACTTACAAGTCACTTCATCGAGAGGAACCTAGCACACCCGAATCTCCTGGTTAATGAAGGCTTCATACCACCAGACATCCGCCGTCTCAGAAGACCCAGACACGTCCACGACCTCGTCCCTTCTTAAGTGATGAATGTATGCCAAGTTTTTCATCTCACGCGAACCTTGTTGTAGTAGGTACCCATGAGTGCACACAAGAGAACAATGAAAAAATTAAAATTTATCAATGATGGTTGAAGCACTTTAAACAATGAGGAATATTGTAATATAATTATAATTGTCTCAAACAAAACCAATACCTAAAAAAAAAAAAAAAAAAAAAAAACGTCAACGTCAGTCCCTTTGACTGTGATCTAACTGAAGTGATAAATACCTAGATATATCTATCTATCTATCTATGTGCGTACACTCTTTTCAATGAGATATAAGACAAAATCGTATATTCTTTTTATAAAATCTAACTAAACTACTTTTTGGGTTGTCAAGCAGGTGACAAGTCACCAGGTGCTAATGTACTGGAGTCAGGGTCCAACATTCCTCCCCCTCCACCCTGAAGAGGGTCCTTCCTCATCTGGTCTGCGTGAACTCTCCACTCCTGGCCGTCCAGCAGTACTGTGTACGACAAGGGACCAGGGCGCCTCTTCACAGTGGCCCTCGCAAATGTCTTCTCTTCCTTCCTGCGTTTTATCCAACATTCCTCTCCCTCGTTGAACTCCTTGAATTAGTATCTCCGGCGTTGCTGGTCCTGCAGGGCCTCCTCCATTTGTGCCCCAATGCTGGGCCTCAAAAGGGACAACCGAGTACGAGGCTCACGCCCAAACATTAACATGGCAGGTGAGCGGTTGGTGGAACTGTGGCTAGACGCCCGATAAGAAGCAAGGTACCTCTGCACCCGTGACTGTAAGCTACCTTCATTTCGTGATGTAGCCATTCTCTGCTTGAATGTTCTCACCGCCCTTTCTGCTAAACCATTTGTCCTTGGATGATAAGGGGTTGACATGACGTGTTTGACATTACGGCTGGAACAAAATTCTTCTAATTCTTTAGACGTAAATTGTGTTCCATTGTCAGAAACGATAACTCTGGGACGGCCAAACCTAGCAAATATCTCCTCCAATGCTGCTATGGTGTGAACAGCCGTATGCTGTTTCAAGTGGCGACGAAGGAAAAATCAGTTAATTAAATGAGACATGTCTAGAAGACAAAGGAAACAAGATTCACCAACCGATGAGGACGGACGTTATGCAGGACAATTATTAGCACAGTCCAAGTTGCACATTCGCCAGTTCAATCCTGCAGACGAAGAATGGGAATATTACTTCCAATATTTCGAACTGGAGTTGAGGTCGGCTGGAGTGCGAGAAGAGGGGGAGATGCGACTGGCCTTACTTACAAAAATCGGGTCTGAAACCTTCAAGCTCATTGTCGATCATTTCCGACCTCGCCGAGTTGGTGAGTGCCAGTATAGCGAATTAATTTCGGTGATAGACAATTATTATTCGGATGTCAGGAGTATCACTACCGACAGGGTAAGATTCTCTCTTAGGAAACGAGGTGAAGATGAGAATATGAAGAGATTCATAAGCGACTTGATACATCATGTAACAGTGTCAATCAAAATAAAACACATGGAAAAAAAGTTAAACAAACCTTTTCTCGTTTGAAAATACTCGTTTTACTTGTCTTGTGAGTTCAACCATCAAAGAATTATTCTCTGAGCGGCTCAATTCGAAAGCAGAAGAAAAACTCGAAACCTGAGGGGAAACCTGCGCCACCAGATGCTTCGCCACCTCCCACCAGATGTTTCTCAACAGAATTGCAGAATCCTGTAGAGATCTGCATATGAGACGGTCGGCGGGCGTTTATGAGGAGGGAGAGATACAGAGAGAGGCGAGTGGCGAGTGGCGAGTGGCGAGTGTTGTGATAGAGCACGCCTTCCCTCCAGTCCGTCCCTCGCCCAACAACGGGCCTCTCCCACGATGGGTTCACCTCCAGCGATCGAAATTAATTATCTACCACGACGATGGGCTCGAAGGGGCGAAAGGGAATGAGGTCGATGAGAAGGGAGCAAGAGAGAGTGAAAGAGAGATAGAGGTATAGTGAGTGAGTCAGTGAGTGCGAGTGAGAGAGTAAGAGCTGGTATCGAGGGGATGATTGCCAGGGGACGGACCTCAACTGCCTCATCGTTTCCCTTAATACTCCCTCAGGACACGTGCAGGTCCGAACGTGTTTCCATACAATCCGGAGGCCTCCAAAATAAAAACAACAACCAGAGCGTGTTGCGAAGACGCTCCGTTTGTCGCTCACTGTTTGCCCGAGGGATAAATCTCGACTGGGATTCCTTCAAGTTCCTTTTCATTATGAGTTGATGACGAACGAACGATCCGACCGACGTTCCACTTGTCCAAACGTTCAGTCGAGCCTGGGAAAACGCCTCCTCTCAACTCCGGACATGAGACCTTAAACTTATTCTGATTGAAACCTCGTCATTGATCCGCTCTCTTCAACGGGCCGAAATTGATCAATAATGTCGACAACCCAAGTGGGGTGGCCGTAGGGTTGCCAACTTTTATTCGGAGAAAAGAAGTACTTTTCAGAAAATTATTGAGAAAACTCTGCAAATTCTTGACACAACGGTTCATTATCTTCTTTGTACAGATCACCCTTCTGTCTAGATCACTAGGTCTAAATGTCTAGATCCTAAATGTTCGATTAATTATTATTGTCAATTATCACTAATTATTAATAATTTTATCAAGTACCTACCTAGTGAAAATTATTATAATTTATTGTTAGGTATTAATCATTCGTATTTATTATTAATAATAATTATTATTAATTATGATTAATTAATACGATATAATTCTGGGGTTTTTAATACTACGTCGGTAATAATTTTTCTATAAAAGAAGTACCTACCAACAAACATTCGTAATTACCTTCATTACCGTAGCACGAAACGCACCTCAGAACAACAAACTCGACATCACTTAAGCCATATGATGTTCCAAAGAGCTTGTTAGTATGAAAATGGACCTGTATTTCAACAGTTTGATTTACGATCGTGTTGTGAGGCACAATTTCTGAGCCGTCATTGTGAACGAACGGCTGGTCGTACAAAGCTGCGGATGAACTTAAAAAATTCTACGGAACAAACTCTATCTAAATATGTAATAAAAAACATACCGTTCTATATGAATTTTTCGAGATATGAGATTTTCAAAATTTCAAAATTCGTTTTGAACCCCTTCCCCTTGACCTAGGGTTATGAAAAGTTTCGTGGATCATTGTGGGGCTGGTCCAAACCCAGAAACCAAATTTCGTAATTTTAACTCAACGCTAACTGGGCAAAGTGCCTCGGACGGCGGACGGCGGACGGCGGACGGCGTACGGCGGACGGACGGATTTTTTTTTATTCGATTTTCTGAATCTACGTATCTTGAAACGTAAACCAACAAATTTTGAGGGGGGGTTAAAAAAATTTTTTCTTTGGGCGATTCCAATGGTTCATTATCGAAGATAATAAACCAAAAACGTATTTTCTTAAAAAAAAAAATACTGTCCAAAAGAAAATTTTGAACTCCTTGGTTCATCATCACCACCTCAACGAGGGTTCTCGTTCTCCCAATAAATAGTTTAATTTTAATGTGGTGGCAAAAAGAGTTTCTGGATATTTTTCTTCAATATGTCACCATTTCCATGCACAAATCCAATCATAAATACTAGATGTGAATTCACCTCCTAGTGACCCCACTCGCCAACTTCTCTTTACTCATGTCAGGACTATCAAACTGACTGTCTCACGTCAAGATCCTTCGTAATTACGCCACGAAAATCACACTTTGAAGATACTAATAAGCGGTCACCGGAAATATTAGACGCAGTAGTGTTTAAATACGGACCATGACAATTATTTTCCTCCTTTCTGAAGGCCTCATCTACAGCGAAGCATCAACATCAGGCCTGCGTACGCTACTACGACGCTCAGCTCCGGTGAGTTTTCAATCCCCATTTGTTAACCATTATCCATCCGTATTGTTTGCATCGAAACTCAAAAAATTCTATTAATCATTTCCAGCCCAGTAGTTATTTAGCGAACATTCACAATACTATAATATATTATTTGGCAGTACATTATAATATTTCAGTACAACAATGATTCAAACCACTGAGCCGAGGAATGAAAAAACTTGAAAACTCGATTTAGAAATACCGCTGGAACTCAGTGGTGCCAACCTTTGCGTCAGATCCTAAGTGAATCTATTGTTACCACTGGGGGAATGAAATCCGTCAAAGTCGAGGTGTATCCGAGTACACTCTGGGTTGATTTGTGATGGAGGGATACTATACTGCCCACCCACTAGGCAGATTGTTTTTTCTTCTTTGTCCAATAACTCATCGTTACCCGGGATTTGTCTGATTTCAAAGTTTATCGCCCATAACTTCCCGCCAATTATATCTCATGCAATGTGACCGGCGGCGGGCGGTATTTAACGGTTTTCGATTTGACGGGTTGATTACCTCAATTAAAACCCAGTTTAATCGGTCGGATGTGACGGTCAGGAGAGGGGGTTCGGTCAATAAAAGTAAATAAGCCGATCGGATTGAGAAAACGAGGAGCTAGATTGAATAAATAGAATTGCGTGTTGTCCTGAAGTTAGAGCGGTCCCGGGCATCCCTGA
This sequence comes from Stenodema calcarata, assembly GCA_963920205.1. Taxonomy (NCBI): domain Eukaryota; kingdom Metazoa; phylum Arthropoda; class Insecta; order Hemiptera; family Miridae; genus Stenodema; species Stenodema calcarata. The sequence continues at coordinate 24,980,330 of OY986048.1, forward strand.
CAGTTGGGCCAAATGAGTGCAAATATAAATATAACGGAATATGTGTAAACAATAAGCGAGAGGACTGTTAGTTGGTGGAGGGGCCGAGGGGTTGGATGGCCACTCCAAAACCCAACGATCGCCTTCATTTAACCCGTTGGTTGGGTAAATAAAATATGTAAACATGTTCATCCAACCCTCTCCATACAATAAATAGGTACATAAAATGTCTATACAGATTATTATATACCATTTTAGGTCTACGTTGAGCCCAAACAACCGCTCCGGGAGAAAGACACGGGTCGTCATTTATTCATGAAAAACACAACGATGAAATCAAATTGTTCCTAAATATGGTTCAATAATGAATAATTAATTTTATTACCGGAGTACACAGGTCGATTCCGAAATACAACTCAATCTATTTCATGACGAACATGTGGAATTTGGATCTTGATCAACACTAACAACAATCATTAAGACAGAAGCATCAAATGGTCTTCGAATATCCTCTATAATGGATTAATATTTATATTTCATGGGGTTTCACGTGTACCTGCATACGTTGTAGGTAATTTATAACAAATATTATAAATTACCTTCTTTCCGTAGACACGAAAAGTATTTCACAACAAAAAATTCGATATCTCAACTCCATGAGGTCAAATCTCACAGGTTCGTTATTGGATATAATGAACCGCAAAACACTTCTTCTTCTTCTCTGAACTTGTGGCAGAGAGCAGAACAGTTACTGTCCGTGAGATTCACTCTTTGCCGAAATCTTGACACCAACACTGCCGTGCTAAGATAAAGTCCCCTATCGACCATTTTGGTGTTTTTGGAGTTGGGCACATGGCTGCGTAGATCTCGACGTGGCGCGTCTTTTCTGCCAAGGTAGAATTTCCTATCTCCATTGGAAAGGTTCGAAAAAAGACTTTATCCTATCTCCATTTTGGTGATCGGGGCCCCCTTCCTCACTTAACTGCATTTTTCTCGACATGATAAAAATGGAGATAGGTGGTTTTAACTTACGGCGGCAGAACAAGAAGCCGCAAGTCTGATAGAAGATTCAGATATCGGTCTCTACACACACCGCTTTCCAAGATACGAGGCGGGATGCTGAAGTTGAACGGTACACCAAACGCAAAGAAGCAAAAGAGTGATCCGTGTGCAGCCGACACGAAAGAGTCTTCCACTCCCTTTGCAGCTGTCCGGCGTCTGCAGAATTCAGCAGCCCGTCATTGTTGAATGGTGTTGGGTGGGCCGAAGGTTTTCTTGCATTGTAAACCTGCCTGATCTTGCAACTTCTTTTCTTTCGGATGTTTAGGTCCCCGGATTGGGTATTGCTCAAGTTCACCGTACCGTCAGCTCTCTTCTTCAGAGTCGATTATCACCTCAGGTGTCAATAATAACCTTTCACCAAAACTTCTGCTATGATCACCTCTTTTCTTCTAAGAAATTGCAACACGTTTCTTAGTCAGTTCGATAAAATACCCTTCTGCAACCTCGATTTCTTTAACGGCCATGTTGCTTCCACATAAGCGATTTTCCTTATGGAAATTCTAATGGCATTTTCTAGCTTCCACAGCATCGAGCATTCCTTCGTCCGTTTTCATCTTTCAATATACAGGCTGATAAGTACCTCGCTTTTCGTTGTCCAGTTGGTCCAGAGGGCACAATATTATTTAGTCCATTTTCTATACAAAGAAATATTAATTTGAAACCATAGCTCCGAATAAATTTTATTTACTGTCTTTCGGAGGTTTGATGTCTATTGATGTCCTAGTGTTTAGTTAGGTACATTTTAATGTTCATGTAATGTAATGATGCCCACTTGATTATCCTTTTCCTTCTTTCTTTTTCTTTTATTGGCATAGGGTTATAGAAAGGCTGAAGGATAAACCTACAAATAGCTTTTCAACGGTAGATACTGAACCTGCAAATAGCGCCTGCGAACTTGATTTTCTTCGAAAATTCACCAGGCAATAGCTTTGTATATTCGCTAATGGAAAGTTTGGTTCGTCTTCCGAAATGGCACTGATGACTCTTAAATTTATCCCTTTGAGAAAGTCTCGGGTGTTTGTACAAAAAGATTGTGACGAGCTCGTATCCATTACTTGGGCCCATTGTAATATTTCGGAATATTGACAAAACCGTAATACTGTCCGTGTGTATATTGATTAGAACCACGATGATTTTGTATTTTTTTCCCCTCCGTTTTTTTCGTTGCGTGGTATTTGAAGAAGATCGACGCCATTTGTTCGAATATGTCTCTGTCCCATTTGTTCGCTCGTGGAGGCTCGACAGCTCGACCAAAGCGGTTGAAATTGGGGGAATGCGTCCAGAGATTCCAACTTGGGAACTGCGACCTTTGGATTTTGGAATTTGCATTTCAGGAGGGGATGCACGAGGGGAACATGAGGGCGGACTGCTGCCATGTGTACGAACGCTGGCCTTTATTTACTCCCCACGGCTCCCTTCCATTTTTTTGCGTTCTATTTTTGCCAACGGTCAAATTTGACCATGTACTTCCTATTTTTAATTCCGTGCTTTCACCTCTTTTGGACGCTTGTGTTCTCAACATGCATTTTTTTCTCAATCTGTTCGTTATAACTACTTATCTTCGTGTATTACGTCCGTAATAATCTATTGAAATCGACTGTGAGAAGAAAACGTGGGATTATGTATCACGATACGTAAAATCCACAAATCATATTTTAAAAAACTCCTTCCGCCTTGCCATTTGTTCAAGACCGTTCGCAGCGTTCTACGACAGTCAGCCATTCAATCACAGCGATGATTCAAAGTAAGAACTGAACAGCTGATTGAAACGACAGTTGGTTTTGTGACACCGAGTTTCTGGGTCTGGGATACTTTTCGTGCCTGCAGAAAAATTTATTTTCGAATATTTGTTGGTAGTTACTTTTTGGTATAAATTATTGCCTTCGTAGGTTGGTTGTATTCATAACATTTCAATATATAGAATCTATATATTGAAGTAGGGTCATCTGATGTATCTGTCCAACATCTCGAACAAAAACACTGTATTTTAGCTCATTACTCCAATAATTTTGTTATCACACTTACAAGAGAAAGGAAATAAACCGTAGTGGAAACATTTGTAGTATTTCATGTGTTTCATCACTTCCCGTTGTACTTTTTTTCTTCAAGTTTGGAATTTTTTTATCCTCACGTACTTCTGGCAAAACATTTGATTTGTTCATATTTGATGTCACAAATATTGTGCTGCTATTAAACACTCACGAAGGGTTGAAACGGAAAAGAGGCTCAAACTTCGATATCATTGTTATAGCCCAGAAGTTGTATGAAATTATAATGAACAAGAAGTTAGCGTTTACAAAAACGTTGATAACAAAAGTCAAAAGATTATATTTGCATTATTAAGCGCTCGCGTGGGCGGCAGATTCACCGCCTTATTTGGTTTGCCAGTCTGTCCCACTGTCAATGGTGGCCAACCTGCAGCCCGGCGAGCAACATTGTACTATTTTTCAACAACAGAAATGGAGCCTTGAAGAAAACGAAGAATACTGTTGATGGATAAATGATGAGGACTTGATGAAGACGGAAGCGAGTTCCAGATTTTACTAGGTTTTTATTCTGTTAAATAATATTAAATGGGTAATACTACCAGGACCCTAGAATTTACTGTATTCTGTATGCCAGGCCATTAGTTATAAATTAACTTGATAGGCCAATTGCATTGGAGGAAGTGAAATCTGTGCTTGGGGCTGTAAAGGAGCGTAAAATGCCGGGTCCTGACGGAATACCGTATGAGTTTATAAAGTTTGCTCCGGATAATGTTTTGAGTCTGACGGTGAAGCTGTTTAATCAATATTTTGAATACGGTAGGGTCCCTTTAGATTTCGGGGTATCAACCATTTTTTCGTTATTTAAGAAAGGAAACCCGGCCCTGACAACGAGTTATACAGGTAGGTACCTATATCGTTTATGGATGTGTTGGTTAAGATTACCTCGGGTGTGTTTTCTGATTGACTTAGTGACTGGGCGGAACGAAATGAACAATTATTGTTGTTTGAAGGGCAGGCGGGTTTTCGGAAGGAAAGGTCGACTTTTGATAACTTGTTCATACTTTGGAATTTAATAAAATGCAGATCATTTGATAGAGGGGAAAAAATATACTCTTTTTTCGTTGATTTTAAATCAGTTTTCGACCTAATAATGAGACCGGTGTTATATTTCAAGTTGCATCAAATGGGAGTATCTACAAAGTTTGTAGATGTGATAGGAAGCATGTATAAGCGTACTCATGCTAGAGTTTGGGGGCAGCAAGGTTTGTCGAGGGAGTTTGAAAAAAAATTGGGTGTGAGTTCGAATTTGTTCATTTTATTTTTGAATGATTTAGCCGAAGTGTAAGGTGGAGGTGTAATTGTTAACGGTACTCGAATAAATCTTCTCTTATATGCTGATGATATTGTGTTGATCTCTGATCACTCAGTGTCGTTACAGCTAACGATTGATAGACTGTATGAGAAAACAGTTGGGTGCAATTTGACTATTAATTTAGAAAAGTTTCGCAAAAGCGGTGGTAAACTGGCTAATAGCGAGAAGTAGACTTTGAATGCACGGAGAAAACAGGTGGTGCCAAATCTCTTAGATATGAAGGGACATTTAAAAGCTAAGCTTGCGCAGGCAAAACGGGGTATAAACTCTATTTGGGCCTGATTTATTGGTAATAATAAAATTCATGTGGAATCCAAGTTCGGTATTTTTAGGGCAATAAGTAGGTCTATAATGTGCTATGGAGGACAGATGTGGGGTATACACAATATAGCGAAGTGGAAATGCTTTTGAAGTACTTTGCGAAGAAGCTCTGCCCTGCGGATGAATACCTCAGCCTACATGATATACGAGTACATGGAGGTTGGTGTAGACCAGTTATATCAGTACACACTAGATCTCAATGTCAATTATCTGACCAAGATTTTAAAAGGTACGAATGCTAGTTTTGCGAAAATAGTAGCCCTAGAAGTTATAAAGAAAAATGTATCTTGGTGGAGGACTTGGTGGGAGTTAGCTGCCAGGGTTGATATTGAGCTAGGAACCGATCTGGATTCTATTGGTATTGCCAAACATATGAATTTAATTAAAGATAAAATGAAGAAAATGTTTAGGGAAGAATGTATGCGTAAGGCTGATTTGGCCCATATCACAAGATAAATAAAAGCATTTGTTCTGGTAAGGCTTATTTGTCGCGGTAGGTGTGAAATGTCAGACCTAAACTTTAAGCCTTGGGTGAAGGATAAGGTGTTCATATGTTCGCTGTGTAATTCGGGGGAGATGAATGTGTTTTGCATTTCATGGCCAAATGTCATATCCTGAAAGGTATGGGGAGAACATTTCGAGGGTCTCACGGCAACTTCCCACATCGTCATTTCGGCAACTTTTCAGCAGAGCCACAAAACCATCTGCCAATGACTATATTTAATAAGTAATTCAGTAAAATAAATCGTGAGATTTAGTGTTACCTAACTTATACTTAGTTAGGTCGATACGCTGGGAGAAGACGCTTGGTATGGTATGGTGTGGTAAGCTGCTTGGTATGGTATGGTAAGAATGGTATGCATAACTCATTTTGGCCAAAAATGACGATGTGGGAAGTTGCCGTGAGACCCTAGATTTCTTGGTTCGTACCTGAAAGAAAGAATTGGGCCAGTTTGTCATATTTTATGAAAGATGCATTATGTTAAAGAAATTCGCTTACAGTGGAATTTAATTTTTATTATTGATTGGGATTAATTTGTTAAGTTTGTGTATGTGTACGCTCAATGTTAAGTGCATGAGATAACTATTATAGGGAGACGAACTGAACTCCGGCTGATAGCATGGCTAATGCTGTATAGTGTTTTTGTAAATATATTTTTGTTCTTTTGCTTTGTAAAAATTAACACGTTCATTCATTCATTCATTCACATTCCTAAGGTCCCCAGGTACCTCACACGTAGGGTTTTGACAAATCTAATGGAATACAACTTCAAACTGAATCTTTTGACCAACTGCAACGCCAAATTCGACGCTGCTTGAAACTCAACAATTGAAAGAATCATTCCATAAGACGCCAGTATGGTGCCACTGGAACCGGTAGTGTGTGACGTGTTCTGGGCCACTGTCTACAGTTTTTGGCACGTTCGGTATCTTTCGGTTGACTCACCTGTGATTTTCACTTAGTAGGTCATGCTGGTTATTGGAATTTCGGTATCCTCCTTTGTGGGTTTTGCAATGATAAATCGTTTTTCAAACTCACTTGAGACGTGTCGAGTTTATTATATGGTGCCATTACTGGTGACACTGACGACGGAAAGTTATGAAAGACGTGTGTCCTATCGATGTCTTCAGTTTTCGGTCATTACTGGTCGGTTACATTCCGAGCTCATTCCCGTCAATACGAATGCAATCTAGTTTCTGTCACTTTCAACGGCCTCGTAAAGAACGACTCGAGATCTAATTATTCCCCGAAGATCTGCCGGTAAAACTACGAGTAATTCAACCTCTCATTAACTTGTTAGCACGAGATTTTCCCCGTCATTACGTACGCAGGGATCGAAGGTAGAAGAGGATGTTGGCAATTAGGCGGGAACCACAGGTATGTACTTGATATGAGAGGGGGCTTATGTAATGAACGGGTTTAAATACGATTTAGATGGTGCTAATGTAAAGGCTTAACAGTAAAGTCGGCGTAATTGGTAGCTTAGACGAGGTATGGAGAGAGGCTGCCCCAAGCCGCAATGCTCCTACCACTGGTGCCTGTGTGGTCGCTATGTATTAACTTACTCCTTATCCCCGGCCCTTTCAGTCCCCGCCTTGTCCTCCTTTCCGCAGTATTGTGGTTCTCCCTTCGCGTTCTTGATCGCTGTGCCGGTTCTCTCGTAGTTGTATGTTTGGTATAACCGGTTCAGTGATGTAGGTACGTCATAAACTGACTCCGCGAACTGAGGCCATTACACCGCAATACAAAGAATGTATTAAGAATTTTCTAGTCAAAACTACAAATACACATCTAGTCAGTAGTCAGAGGGGAGGTGTCATAACTGTGGGAACTCCAATTGATGTCCGACTAGGTAATGCGAAACATAATAATTATCTATATAACGAAATTTAGAGACGACTTTCGTGTTCCTTGGGTATTTTCGAAAAATTTCACTACAGTTATTCGTATCGCGTGAAATGGAGTCGAAACATGCTGATTTTGAATTTGGTGTCTGTCCTTCAATCACGCAAAAACGGCTCGCTCAATGGATCGTACCCTTCTCCCGTATTTGAATGTTTCCGTGATCGGGGAAGGGCGTAGGGGGGTTCACTTCCGGATCCGATGCATAGGGGTGGGGGTATAGAGAGAAGCCGAAATAAAAAAAATTAAAATTCCCAAAAACGGCTCAATGGATCCCATTCCCCGTATTGAGATGGTTCCGTTATCGGGGAAGGACATAGGGGGGTTCACTCCTGGATCCGATGCATAGGGGTGGGGGGTTATAGGAAAGCCAAAATATTAAAATCTTAAATTCTTCCTTCCCGCGAGACAGATGAATATTATTTTCGGTATTTAAGATTATAAGGGTTTGTAAAGGGACATGTAAGAAATATAATCTGTAAAGTGACAGGTAAGAGTGGCAGATGGATCCCTCCCGAGTTCTACCCGTCCGGGAAAGGTAACAGAGGTAGATGGACACATCCCAAGTTCTGCCCGTCAGCTAGTTGAGTAATAAGGGAACCGAATCTGAAGTCGATTTTGGCCACTACAACTACGTGAAAATCTCTCGTAAGTAATCACTTGACGCCAATTCGCGGTTTCGATTACCGTTGGCGCGCTGCGATCGCATCCAAAATGGCGCGCAAGTTCCTGATAGACGTTAGTTCACTGTTCAATGTTCACCCACCCGACTGTTTGATTTGTTTCGCTTTTATTCCATCATTTTTGTGAAAACAAACACATCGATATCAGATTTGGTCTCCGAGCCTCACAATAAGGAAAACACCTCACTAGCCGAAGTTTACGAAAGCGTTAAAACTACGCTAAATCCATTATTTTGTCTGAATGGCCTTCCAATTCGTTATCATCGATGGAAAACACCAGTAAATACTCTTGTGATATAATACAAATTTTTAGTGATGTACAAATTTCCCAGATTTTTAGGGGATTAATCTACTATTCTCCAATCCTTAACTATTCTCTCCTACGGTCGGGTCGGAAACGACAGACCTATTCGTTCCAACATGCCCTTCAGCTCATGCAGAAGGCATTCTAGACTGTCGTGTCAGGGGACCTCCTCCCGAGGCGTGGTGTGGAAGCTGCCTCGTCCACATCGTTCAGGTACGTACTAGATGAGATAAGATGAGATGTGAGGCTTGCTTTAAGATTCCTCATGTAGTATTCTGGGTCTGGGTTTTTCGTTGCCTAGGCACAGAAACCGGGACGTAGCTAGTCTTTTGCAATTGCATAGGACGTGTTCTGCTGTCTCTTCCTCCTCGAGGCAGAACCAGCACTCACTGTCCTCGGCCACTTCGACCCTGCAGAGAATTTCATCCCTCTTCATATGATACATACTTATCTACACAACCCTTTCCAATATTACGCTTTTATTTAGGTGCATGTAATAACGATTACAGTAAAATGGCTTTCAACAAAATCTTTTCCACCCCTGAAGACCTCACCAATTGCATACCAAGACGTGGTAAACGAAGACTCTAAATTACCAGAAATAATTGAGCTGTACAACATGACGAAAGGAAGAGTGGATGCTTTGGATTAGTCGTGCCATGCCTACACTATAAAAAAAAAACTGATCGTCATTTTTTGCGGTATTGAATATTCCAGCAATCAACAGCCTAGTACTTCATAAACGGACCGTTGGCAAGGAGCCATATCCAAATACTTTCTTTAAAGATCGGCAACTGCTTTAGCAACGCCGTGGATGGAGATAAGAGTTTCCGACCAGCATCTACTCGTACCAAGAAGTCTGCGCATAACTATTGGCGATCAGTAAGTAAAGCAACTAAAAAGACCAGCGGTATCTTCGATTGACCAAACAAAAATAGGAAACGGTGCGACTTCTGTACGAAAGGCAGAAAAGGAAACTCATACTGTTCAAAATATGATAATTCTTTGTGTGGGGAACACAAGGTAATCGTCTGCCCTGGATGTTCGTCGACATTTGATTGTATCAACCTGTGATTTTTGAAAATATTGTGATTATTCCTCATGCTTGGAAGTTATTCTTATCATATTCTTGCCACTTTAAACAAAATATATATTATTTCTTATTATGTTACAATGATTCAGAAATATCATATTTCTTTATGTATTTCAATTCATTTTGTTAGCCAGTTTAGCAACTGTGAATCAACTGTGAGTCCCAATCGTTAACAGTCCTGAATGGGTTTCCGACTGGTTCTCCGCGCAGGAAAACGTAAGTGTCCACCTCGTACAAATGTTTGCTGATTTGCGCCATTTTCAAACATTTGGGCCCATGGAAAAATGATCTATAGTAACTAAAACTTTGTATTCTTCAATCTTAAGTCGGAATCGACTTCGAATCGGTTTCTTCGGGAAAAAATTAGGCTCAACTAGGCACTAGGAAGAACTAAATAGAACCTGTGTGATTTTGTAGACCATGCATCCACGTAGATATCACGTAAATGGCGTACGGACATTGTAGTTTGTAAATCTCTAGGAAATATCTCGGGTTAACAGTTTTGTTACGGCGATAAGTGCAGACGAGGAAATGCCGGTGGGGTCTTAGTTTCGAGGGTCCGAGGTCCTGGAGGGGAATCTCAACCAAAACACCAAATTAAAACAACTGTAGTTCCCCTGGCCCTGGAGTCCTCTTGCCCCTCTATTTGTTCTAGGGATAAATCTTTCGTTGGACCCTCGCGCAATTAAGGTCTGATACAAGCCCCATAACCTGGTAAGGGGGGACCCTTTGCGTTTCTGAAGGGGACGACCTCCATCAGAGCCGGAGCCCCTCGCCCATCGCCCAGAGAGGATTATCATAAAGGCGAATTGAATGTTTCAAATGAGGGTGATTAGTATTTGATAATCAAAGTTCAGGGCGGCGGGTTTCCTTGATTACAAGCCGCCCTCCTCGAGGGCAGATGTTGTCGTTTGGTCGATTTCAAGTCGCAAAGAACCGAGGGTGACGGAATCAAAGGACGATTTGTCGACAATAACAACACGATGGCCGGGAACTGATCTACCGGAAACCAGACGTGAAACACATGTTGATAAGTTTCGGTAGGAATAAACGCAGAATAGATTACCCGTTGTGGATATGAAATTAGTTTATAAAAACGGCTCACACCAGGCCGGAAATTATCCTTGAAACTGTCTATACCCCATAACAATAGGAAAACCATGCAGATTTATAAAAATTAATTCCAAATATCAGATCATCTATGAAAATAAATGTTAATTTAATTAGGTATGAGGAGTTATGAGTATGAAGTTCTAAAAAACTGAAGAGACCATCACTGAGCTAGTTAATTGCCAATACAATTGTTTTGAGTGTATTTTGGTTTATTATCTTCGATAATGAACCATTGGAATCGCCCAAAGAAAAAAAAATTTTAACCCCCCCTCAAAATTTGTTGGTTAACGTTTCAAGATACGTAGATTCAGAAAATCGAATTAAAAAAAATCCGTCCGTCCGCCGTACGCCGTCCGCCGTACGCCGTCCGCCGTCAGCCGTCCGCGCCACTTTGACCAGTTAGCGTTGAGTTAAAATTACGAAATTTGGTTTCTGGGTTTGGACCAGCCCCACAATGATCCTCGAAACTTTTCATAACCCTAGGTCAAGGGGAAGGGGTTCAAAACGAATTTTGAAATTTTGAAAATTCCATATCTCGAAAAATTCCCATCAAACGGTATGTTTTTTATTTCATATTTAGATAGAGTTTATTACTAAGAATTTTTTAAGACCATCAGCAGCTTTGTACGACCAGCCGTTCGTTCACAATGATTTTTTATGGGTTTCGACCAACCCCACAATGGTCCTCGAAACTTTTCATAACCCTAGGTCAAGGGGAAGGGGTTCAAAACGAATTTTGAAAATTTGAAAATCTCATACTTATCTCGAAAAATTCATATAGAACGGTATGTTTTTGGTTTATTATCTTCGATAATGAACCATTGGAATCGCCCAAAGAAAAAAAAATTTTAACCCCCCCTCAAAATTTGTTGGTTTACGTTTCAAGATACGTAGATTCAGAAAATCGAATTAAAAACTCTGCAAATTCTTGACACAACGGTTCATTATCTTCTTTGTACAGATCACCCTTCTGTCTAGATCACTAGGTCTAAATGTCCAGATCCTAAATGTTAGATTAATTATTATTATCAATTATCACTAATTATTAACAATTTTATCAAGTACCTAGTGAAAATTATTATAATTTATTGTTAGGTATTAATAATTTGTATTTATTATTAATAATAATTATTATTAATTATGATTAATTAATACGATATAATACTGGGGTTTTTAATACTACGTCGGTAATAATTTTTCTGTAAAAGAAGTACCTACTAACAAACATTCGAAATTACCTTCATTTCCGTAGCACGAAACGCACCTCAGAACAACAAACTCGACATCATTTAAGCCATATGATGTTCCAAAGATCTTGTTAGTATGAAAATGGACCTGTATTTCAACAGTTTGATTCACTATCGGGTTGTGAGGCACAATCTTTGAGCCGTCATTGTGAACGAACGGCTGGTCTTACAAAGCTGCGGATGGTCTTAAAAAATTCTACGGAACAAACTCTATCTAAATATGAAATAAAAAACATACTGTTCTATATGAATTTTTCGAGATATGAAATTTTCAAAATTTCAAAATTCGTTTTGAACCCCTTCCCCTTGACCTAGGGTTATGAAAAGTTTCGAGGACCATTGTGGGGTTGGTCGAAACCCATAAAAAAAATTTCGTAATTTTAACTCAACGCTAACTGGGCAAAGTGGCGCGGACAGCGGACGGCGGACGGCGTACGGCGGACGGCGTACGGCGGACGGCGTACGGCGTACGGCGGACGGACGGATTTTTTTTTATTCGATTTTCTGAATCTACGTATCTTGAAACGTAAACCAACAAATTTTGAGGGGGGGTTAAAAAAATTTTTTCTTTGGGCGATTCCAATGGTTCATTATCGAAGATAATAAACCAAAAATCCGTCCGTCCGCCGTACGCCGTCCGCCGTCCGCGCCACTTTGCCCAGTTAACGTTGAGCTAAAATTACGAAATTTGGTTTCTGGGTTTAGACCAGCCCGACAATGATCCTCGAAACTTTTCATAACCCTAGGTCAAGGGGAAGGGGTTCAAAACGAATTTTGAAATTTTGAAAATTTCATATCTCGAAAAATTCATATAGAACGGTATGTGTTTTATTTCATATTTAGATAGAGTTTGTTCCGTAGAATTTTTTAAGACCATCCGCAGCTTTGTACGACCAGCCGTTCGTTCACAATGACGGCTCAAAGATTGTGCCTCACAACACGATCATGAATCAAACTGTTGAAATACAGGTCCATTTTCATACTAACAAGCTCTTTGGAACATCATATGGCTTAAGTGATGTCGAGTTTGTTGTTCTGAGGTGCGTTTCGTGCTACGGAAATGAAGGTAATTTCGAATTTTTGTTGGTAGGTACTTCTTTTATAGAAAAATTATTACCGACGTAGTATCAAAAACCCCAGAATTATATCGTATTAATTAATCATAATTAATAATAATTATTATTAATAATAAATACAAATTATTAATACCTATCAATAAATTATAATAATTTTCACTAGGTACTTGATAAAATTGTTAATAATTAGTGATAATTGATAATAATAATTAATCTAACATTTAGGATCTAGACATTTAGACCTAGTGATCTAGACACAAGGGTGATCTGTACAAAGAAGATAATGAACCGTTGTGTCAAGAATTTGCAGAGTTTTTCGTTTTTCAAAAGTGTTTCAAATTATTATAATTCATGTCAAATCCCGTGTCTCTGGAGACAAAGGGTACCAGCTGCACATAACCACACGCCAATACACCCCTTGGAAACAATTCCTTGCAATCTAGACAGAAATTAGTAAGCCGTAGTGGAAAAATTTGTAACTTTTTCAATGACGCAAATAGTCCTCAACCGTATAAGTGAAAGCAATATCAACAAATAAAATTCTTAATCGTCTCATTTATCGTGGCCTCCGCTCCAAGTGTTTCAATCAGGCCTAATGATCCCCCAATAAATCAACGACGGACAAGATGAGTGAAAAGGAAGATTAAACGAATCAATCGTTTACTCAAGACTCAACCGGGTATAAGGTGATATGGGTCCATCATTAACTCAATGGCAACCCTAAGCGAAATCAACAAACTCCTCAGTGAGTATATGAGACCGAGGGCGGTACCGCCCCGCTCAAGTAGCTCAGTACACAAAGGTAATAATTTGTCAACACTCGTCAAACAATATACACTTGTAGTAAATAAGCCAAACTAAATATTTTCCTTCGGTCAATAGATGAAGCGTACTGGAGTTACCGGTTATATAGGTTTAATCAAATCTCCTCTTGACCGAATGAACAGCGTACGGGGCCTGGCGGCATGTTGCCAGTGGAAAAATAGGAGTTTTAATTTCAAACAGTTTTACGGAAACCGATTTACAACGCAGAAGGTGTATTTTATCAAACCGTTAGATCCAGCGAATTTGTGGGAAAGAAAATTTGAAATATTCTCACGGTGAAATATTTTCAAAGGCGATTTAGGTTTGTAAAAAATAGCGAGAAAAACTGTTACCGATCGAGGATTTGTTGGGCATGGTTTACAGAATATAATCCCGTTGGAATTAAAATCGAAACTGCTGCCTTTTTCGATAAATGGCAAAAATATTAATCTCATGTATGTATGTAGTATCTATAAAACGAGATCCGCTCGTAGATCGTTTTCTAGATATGATCTTTTAAATGTTGTTTCAGGAAAACCATGTTTTTTTCTATTTTAAACTCATATTTCTCCACTTTACTCCATTAAATTCTAACATTGGCCACATTGTCCGAATCCCATCGTTATTTCTTGTATGTCAGACGTTCTTGCACTGTCACGCTTGCCTCTTCAATTTTTCTCTTTAAATCTTCTACATCTTGTACATATGTAGCATATGTAGGTCCGGCGACCTGGCGGGCCAGTTGATCACACCGCATCTACCAATCCAAGGGTTAGGCAATCCCGAACTACTATAATGTGGAAGAGAACATTTGGATTTCTTTACAGGCATAAAACATGTTGTTGTCCCAATTTTTTCTATTAAAACCATTTTTCGCATTTCTTCTTCCCTCTGACAAAACTCCCCCTTTTAAAGTGCCCAAACTTTTTGTGCATTTAAATTCAAATTCTGAAGGAACCAGAAAATTTCTAATTTCAAATTCGTCTATGGTCATTATAGTCATTAGATGGTACTTCTTAAGAACTAAGTTACTAAGTAAACTAAGTAACTGTACTAAGTAAACTAATCTTATAGAAAATGTAACGCTGATTCCGACAATGTTGCCAAAAGTTAAAATTGTAACGATTGGTTACGAATAATAACGGACGAATAAGGAAACATCTCGTAAATTCATTTGTAGTCTAGTCATTTGATAATTACCAGTTGCAAAAAGTGTAAAAAATGAAATTGCAAAAATGAAAAATTGAAGAGGCAAATGTTGTTATGAGTGCTCGAGCGGTCTGTCTCAAATTAGATTTAATTTGATTGGCACAAATTTGGCCAAACTGAGGTTAAAGATTTAAATGTTCCTTGTATACTAATAAAATCCCACGGTGCTCATTACAAGAATAATTCAATACAAGAAGAATTAAAAATGATACATATTAATACATAGTCTTAAGGATTAATTGGTCTGACCCAATTGGTTGGTTGGATGATCGTTTGGTGACGGATGATCGAAACAGTTCAGGAGAGACAAGAAGGGGACTCAGATGCTTCAGGAAACTGAAAAGAAGCGCAGATATCAGCATTATAATTTCCATGATGTGTTTCACGATACAATTTGGCTCTAATCACATGAAACTTACGGTTCGGCTGTAGATGGTGGGATGGTGCGACAAGATGATGATTCAGAATTCACACTTGATAAAGGGCTTATTATTATTTTTGTGAAAAATATCGGATAAGGGGGGGGGATAACAGAACGTTCAATGTTTTTAAATGGTCTGAAGGGATGCCCGTAAAGAGTACCTATCTTTGGTTGCTTGCCAAAATATCTGACGGCCAAACTTTCTGGACCACCGATTCTTACATTCATATCAACAGCTATCAAACTGAGGAAAGACCTAAAATCCACAGTCATGCAGCATGGCTATAAGAGCGAATTATCGAAGAAATAATGGTTTTATGTTGAATGTCTCCATTAAAGAACACGATGTCCATGAAAAACATCCCAAGTATCAATCACGTTTCTTCATCTTCAAAGTGCTCCAGTTTGAGAGCGGAATAAGATATAGCAATTCTGACTTAACCATCTTATTCAGCGTGTAAAAACCTTTAAAATGAGGCCACTTGCCAGACCGTTTCATTTTTGGAATTTATGGATAAACCTCCCCCCCCCCCCCACTCACGTAACCCCCCTCAGCTGATGGAAATTTCAACGCTGAACACGACGGTGAAGTCGCATTCCGTCATCAGTTTAGAGCAGAATAACCATGAAGAACGTATTCTTCATCTTCAATGTGCAATTCTGATTTCACCATTGTGTTCAGCATAAAAAACCATTCAAATTAGGTGTCACTTGTCAGAATGTTTCATTTTGGGAATTTTTTGAGGAATTTGCCCCCCTAAAACTCCCCAACCCCCCCCCCCCCCTTAGTGTGGCCCGATTCTGCCCATCTCGTACAAACTTAGCCTTTCGATCCAACAATTGCTACATTTTCTCCGAAAATTCGCTAAAAGCAATTGAATAGGTAATTTTATTTTTATTTATTTATTTATTTTGTTTTTCTTCAAATTCTTTATTTATTAAAGAGTAATATAACAACTGAGCCATACAGCTACTTCATATGCATACATAAATCACATGTTAATGGAATTACAGCTCATTAGCTGACCCGATTACAAGCACACTGGACCGTTCATTTTCGTCATCAATTTCACGAAATACGTAAGTCGTACTTAAGTCGTGTGGTTTTGTCCGATCCAAACGCCGCACAGTGGACGGAAAACTGATTTTATGGCACTAAAAGGGGTAAAAAGGAAAATGAAAGAACGGAATCGGTGTTGTAGTGAAAGTGACACCCAGATACCTACACGAGACAACTCAGGTTTGTTTACTCGCTAATTTTCCCTCTTGAAACGATCCTCAGTAGCGATCCGTACTACTTCTCAGTAGTAGATGCTCGCCTGTTTAACTCACAACTTTCTGGTGCTACCTACGATGGATACATATAGGTAATTAACAAATAGGTAATTAACCAACATATTTCATGCACAAAAATATTTTTAAAACATTTGATCGTATTTAGAAAAATGATACAATGGAGACAATTTTTTTTATACCCTCCGAAACTTTCAAAGTCTGCCAAAAGTGAACTTGACTTATTTTAAACAGGATCCTTTTATGGATCTCTTCAGTAATGTTCCTTTAGAGGATTAGAACCAAAATCAGCTGCTACTACCAGCAACTTTTTGTTTTTTAACTGTTTCAGTGCTGCAAAACGGTGTTTCACCTATTGCGTAATTACGCTGCTGAGTTCGTTTTATTATCGTTTATATTATCATTAGGAATCCGTTATTTTTTCAAATATATATTTAATTTCGCATTTTCAAGTTTATTACATTATTTGCAACAGCAATAACATTAAATATGCGGTGAGGCATGAAGAGAGACTTCACAGACATGTAAATCTAGAATAGATCCGGATCTTGGACAAAAGTGAAACGGTGCGGCGTACTGTGATCGAAAAACCGATTTTATAGGAGCAAAATTATCTGAATACAGATTCTTGTAGGGAATTTCATGCTGACGGAAAAGTACTATAAAAAAAAAGCGTCTAAAATGGACCCCATAATATTCATCCATAATGTACCAATCAGAATTTCATTAAAATGTGCTAATCTAGGGCTCCTTGTTGGCAATGCAAGAGGTAGATGCAAACAAATTTTGTTGTTTGGCATGTAGCGTCAACCCTAGATATTTAGCTGTGTTTGCTTCGGGTATGAGTTCGGAGTTGATCATAATTGGCCACGGTTCATCATTCTTATACTTACCTAAAATTCACGTACAAATGCAGATTTGGCTCCATTGAGTTTGAAGATAATTTTATGACATTTAAAAAAGAAGATGGCAATCGGTAAAGTGGATCACGCATCCCCGAGATGTATTGAGAAAAACCCCGAAAATGTCAGAAATACTGGTGGGCAACCAGAGATACTCTCTACCTGCATCTCTGCAGGCATCACCTTCCACACTGTATTTTGCAACCAGTTTTCTGACGTCATGACTGGACTATTATTATTTGTCCCATTCATGCGGGTATTTGCTGTCGTGACCCGCTGCAAAGAGTGGGATTTAGTGCGTTCGACACGGCATCAAAGCCGAAAATCATAATGAGAGACAACGATATTGTTATGAATAGACGGTTGTGTGTTAAATGGAAGGGCGAAAAAAAGAGCGAACGACGATAAATACTGACACGCGTCAGGTACCTACGCAATATAGTGAAAGGTTTTTATCGAACAGAATATCTTGCGAGGCGGGTCGCGTGAGTTTATTTTGGGCGGTCTCGAGTATCGCTTCAAGTATGGGAGATCGTTAGGAGGACTCAAAGGGAGGACAGTTTGTAAATCACTTCCTCTTTCCTTTCGAAGGGTAAGACGACGAACGAAGGCGTGCCCGGGCCCGAGCCAAATCAATGTCCCTAAGCAACAGCCGAAACCATAACAAACTTCAGGCCCGCCTCGCCAGCTCGTCACTCCGGTGGAAATATAATTCCATCGCCGTCTGCTGCAGTTTCAAAGAGCCTCAGTGATGATATTCGGTCACGCTAATTGAAAGCCAGCGACCCTTCGAGGGCCCGAAAGAGAGAAGAAAAACTTAACACTGCCGACGTTTTTGAACAGGCGGAAATTAGCGCACGATTGCGCATTGATATCGTGCGCCTTTGATGACACCCACTTCACAACTGAAACCTCTTCCGTCGACTATTATTTTACGCGACAACGCGAGACGGCGCATTATTGTCTTCCGTACTGAGTGTGTCAATTTTACTTTGATGAATTCGTGTAATACCATCGCGGGACCTGATAAGCCTTGGAATTCTCTCACGAACGGTTGAATAGACGCTATTCGTGTGGCGAGGGATCGTTTACAACGGACACGAAAATACAGACAGACAGATCAGCACGGAACGAACATTGTTCGGAATCCTCTACGTTCCAGTCATTCATTCAGAATGATTCGGCGAATTATCGAATCAAAGTGCCAATTTTCCAACGACGGGTGAAAACCTAATAAAGATCGCCCTTCTGTCACTGTTCTAAAGTGCAATGTCCTGTAACCACAGGAAATAATTACAGCAGTGAGGTAACATGAGATAGGAGGTAAGCGGTAACTAGCTCAATGATGGTCTGTTCGAAATTTAAGGATTTAATTTGGGATGAAGTGACTCACCAACAAAAGCAAGATTATACTAACTAAAAAAATCCCCAGTCGTGCAGCATGGCTATAAGAGCGAATTTTCGAAGAAGGACTGGTTTTATGTTAAACTAGCTGTCGGGCCCGTCGCAGACGGGCATAACTCGGGGTGTGTCCATCTACCTCTGTTACCTGTCGCATTACGGATTATTCCTCTTACATGTCCCTTTACAAACCCTTATAATCTTAAATACCAAATATAATATTCATCTGCCTCACGGCAAGGAAGAATTTAAGATTTTTATATTTCGGCTTCCCCATAAACCCCCACCCCTATGCATCGGATCCGAAAGTGAACCCCCCTATGTCCTTCCCTGATCACGGAAACATTTAAATACGGGAGAAGGGTTCGGTCCATTGAACCGTTTTTGCGTGATTGAAGGACAAACAGAATAACAGACAGACACCAAATTCAAAATCAACATGGTTCGACTCCATATCACGCGAAACGAATAACTGTACCTAGTGAAATTTTTCGGAAATACCCAAGGAACACGAAAATCGTCTCTAAATTTAGTTATATAGATGTCTCTATTTTGCGGGTTTTATAACAAATTTTGTCTCCTTTTTTGGCGAGTAACACCTCTGTTAATAGATTTTTCAACGGTGAACATGTCAGAATGTCATGAACGGTTCAGCGATGTCTCATTAACTGATAAGAGCAGATAAACCGTGAAGAACATCTCAAGTAACAGCCAGGTTTCTTCGTCGTCAAAGTGCTCCAGTTTGAGAACGGAATAAACCCCCCCCCCCCACCCTTAAAACTCCCCAAAGAATTTTTTGGGAATTGGATTTTTAAAATTTGTTGACCAAGAACAGATTCGGTAAAAGTGAATAAAAGTCGGTTTCAAACCAATGACTTTTCAGCATTGGTTTTTTTAAAGCTACGCAATTACAAACAAATTCCCCTTTCCTCAAACAAACTATGGAAATGTATGGTTTCGCCATCTTCAACATTCGGTAGAAACTTACCTTCAAGTTCAGTATGCAATGATCATCGTATAATGTGTATAATCATCGTGTATAATGTCCGTGTCCGCAGATGTGGCACTTTGCTATCTATGAATAGCTACAAAAGGTCCGAGTTGAAGGACGGTAGACAAAAAGTTCACGTCTTATACTATTCAGTTTGTAGACTTTATATGATTTGTTGACTACAATATTTTTTTTTTTTTTAATTACAAGTAATTTTTCATAATATACGGAGTTCTGGGAGCTAGCACACTCTGTAGCAGAGTCTATGAAGTAGCCAAATGGTTTAGCGAAAATAGTCTCACCATGAACCTTTGTGGGGGAATCCACATAAGGAAAATGTACTTCGTGAAATGAACGAGACTTTACAATTTTTTATCAGTCACAATTAGCAATAAATTTCTACAAACAGTTTTTATAACAGAAACATATGAACAAACACATTTCTAATGTCTGTACATTCAAAGTGCACAAGGAAAACTGTGATGCAGGAAGGAACTTGTGTAGCTGCATAGAATTAGAAAGGCTGAATTTCATAATATATCGGGGAGTGCACTTAGATCAACATCTCAAGTGGAAGAATCATGTAGCAGTAGTGGTCAATAAAATCAGGAAATCTATGCAATAGCTTTTAATGCTGCAAAGTTGGCTAACAAGAGAAAATCTTGAAATGGTGTATTATAGCATTTTTACTTTTGCATCTATCTTTAGTAACATACACTTAGCAATGACTTCAGAATAGCAATCAATGCCCATAAGCGTATTCCAATTAGGTCCCTGTACGAAACCTTCGATGTTCTCACTTCCAGAATGGCATAAGTTTTAAATGTTCTATTCAGTACGTAAACATATGAATTTATTAACCAAGCAATCGGTGATTAAACCGACGCGAGAAAATGCCAATTATGTCTCCCAGATACCACAATCTCGGAATGATTTTTTCACCCGACAAATTCCGTGGCTGGCTCCATCCCTATTTGAGCAGTTACCGCTCCTAACTAAAACTGAATCATCAAATGGAATAAATGGGAAAAAACTTGGAAATAACTAAAGTAAAACTACAGACAGGTTAAAATTAGGATAATTAGATTTTAGGTAATTATGGATAACTAGGATAATTCGAGTAATGCAAGGTAGATGTAGTACCTATATTTCTGCATTGAAAACATAATATCAAATGAAATGAGCGTTTCTAATCCATAATAATGATTATATTATTAGCTTTTTTGTACCAATTATTTGTACCACTTACAAAAAAGCAGGGAATATACGGGGCTGGACTGGTCACGGGACGTTAGGCTCAGAAATCCGCCATAATGTTGGAACTTTCATTTTGTACTTAGACTGCAAAAACATTTTGTCATAAATAAAAATCGAATTTAATAGTTCGCAGGAAACTGCTTGGGTCAGACGGCGTATTTGTGTAAAAGTGATCAATGACACCGTAACCAACTAAATGGAATGAAAATCCCCATTTTAGGAAAAAGTGATATTATAGTTTGTCATCTTAGCACAGAGTTGATTGTAATTGAATTATTGTTGGGTCGTCCTGATATTTTGTTAGGAAACCGGAGAGAACATCACTGAGCTAATTACCCCCCCCCCCATGGTACATGGTGAAGGTACCCAATTTCCAATTTCTTTTTTAATATTTTTCTGAGTGATTACTCCCATTACTCCCTTATTAGGTACTTCTCCGTTTAGGCAGGGAAAGTAACATTTCTTAAAATCAAGGGAAAGAGCCAGAAGGCCTGAAAGGTCATTTGAATCAGAAAATTTGTCGCCAATGCAATAATTTTGAATAGCGCATGTTCTGTATGTGCGATCGCTCACTGTCAAGCCTGTTCGCGCTCCTCGCATCCTCCTATTGAGAACGAGTTTGGAGCAGATTTTACGTTGTACGACGGATGATTCACTGGCCGAGCAGGCAAGAAGAGATTATTCTTATCGGAGGAACTTTTCCATAAGATTAGCTGAGGCGATAACGTCATATTCCAAGGAGGGAATGAACGGCGTCGGTCGAAAAACAAGTTTCAAACCGAAACGTTCGTGGAAATGACCTTCCAACGGATGCAATGGCGTCTATAATTGGTGATGGTTCCCTTTGTCCCCTGAGACACGAGCATTTGTATGAATTACAATAATCTGTAATACTTCTGAGTAACTACAAATACACACAAAACAATGGCAATTGAAAATTTATTTTATTATTTTCAGTGCGGATCGCCCTCCTGTCGAGGAGTCATTACCTAGTAAGGATCTTGATGATTTTCCAAAGATCCAGGCCTGATAACATTCTTTGTTTATAAATTATGAATTATATGCATGATTAACCCTCCAAATACCGGGTGAAAAAAATTACACCAAGTACCGGGTGGGGTCTCTGGCTGGGGTCTCTGGCGACCCCACTACTTTATTCCTTGATTTTTGTTATTAAATGCATTTATTTTTTTAATTAAAATTATTAGGATGAGGCCAAGGACATACAAAGTAGTTACGTGAGGCCAAACCTGATAATAAATAATAATAATAAAAATAAAAACTATTTAGTAGTCTGGTCTTAAGATTGTTTTGTTAATGAATGCAATAAATGCATTGAATAAAGGAAAGCAAGTTCAATAAATGTTTAGGTATTTTAAAAGTGAATTTATTAAAAATCTGCTCTTGAATTACTAAAAATGAACCTTTCGATTTTTTTTTTTTTTTTCAATTACAATCACAATGTTGGCATAGAATGGTAGATCTCATGTGGTCTTTGCACTCAAAATTGTAAAACTATGGCACATAAATGAAAAAACCAATTGCTTCCCAATAACCTATATACATATATGTATATAATAATAACCTATATACATATATGTATATAATAATAACCTATATACATATATAACCTATATATAGGTTATTGGGAAGCAATTGTTTTTTTCATTTATGTGCCATAGTTTTACAATTTTGAGTGCAAAGACCACATGAGATCTACCATTCTATGCCAACATTGTGATTGTAATTGAAAAAAAAAAAAAAAAAATCGAAAGGTTCAACATGTTGAATTCCAAAAGTTTAGCTTTCTAAATTAGGACTACGGGAAATACCAGGTGGGGTCCCGAGGTACCCCAAGCACGTTTTTTACTGATAAAAAATCTTAATAAATTTATTGTTATGTTGTAAAAATAGGTATATAATATCATGCAAGCAATGCAGATGGTCGTCGGATAAATGACCTAGAGTTTCATGAGGAAAGAATTAGTTGTACAATTTCACTTGAAGAAAAACAAGATAGTGGGGTTGTTGGGGCCCCACCTGGTATTCGGAGGGTTAATAAAAAACTATTTACTTTTAATTTGTATTTATAGAATTCTTGGGTTTTGACTGTACTCATGCCAAGACGAACCTGCCAATAAATTATTATTTTCCGTACCTAGCTTTAAAAACGCGATATCACAAAACCTTGTTTGAATCCGCTGTTCCCCAGTATGAAAATTGCCCCTTTGAGCCCTCATTGTGAACAAACGGCTGGTTGTACAAAGCTCCGAGTGGTCTTGGACAATTCTCTGAATGAAAATCTACTTGAATTCGTATGAAAAAATTACACATTCCTTTTTTTTAAATGATGAACCCCCATTTGGGGGTAGTTTTTCGTCTCAATTTGGCTTTAGAAATTATTGTACGCGATACCACTGTAATAAACTATGACTAACAGTTAGTCATAGTTTATTACAGTGGTATCGCGTACAATAATTTCTAAAGCCAAATTGAGACGAAAAACTACCCCCAAATGGGTACCCCCATTTGAGTTACTCATCAAATGGGTTCATAACGTGAACATAATTTATTGACGGTTAATGTTGTGGTTTGATTGGGTGTATTTTGTATTGTATTGTATTGTATTCCTTTATTGGCAAAATAATTAATTATATAACTCAATCGGTATCATTTTCACAACTTATTGCTGTATCAATGGTTGAGATATTTCTGGCAACAATTCACCTGTTTCGCTGTAGGATACGTCGGAATAATTAATTGAACCGCGGCGTCGGCGTTGACCATATTTCTGTGAGTTGGCCCAAGTGAAAAATTACAAGTTTCCATCATTACCTAATGTTCCATACCAACCTGCTGAAGGACCACATCCCAAGCTGCTGAAGAGAATAATATATACGAGTGTTATTACTTGAACGTAAATGAGGCTAGTGAACAAACGTGTTACACATATTATGTGTAACGTATTATCAGTTAAGCACATGTGGATTTGTCCGTCTGCCTTCCTGCCCTATTGCTATGACCATAGTAAGTAAAAATAACCGGTGCTACCTTGAGAAGATGACTTCAAGGCGGAGAATTCCAACTTTTGGCTACTAGAGTCCAATTCTGGCGTCCAAACATCCGAAATGCCACAAGGCGGAACACCACTTATTGCGTGGAAATGGGAGTTCCTTCATTCTCAGTCGTGGAGAAGGTGAAATATCTCGCGCGAATAGTTGGTCAATACGGCCAGGTACCTGTTCACTAGCAGGAGCAGTAACGGAGCAGCTCTTCTCTCTTGAACCCAACTCCATAAACTTACGTTAGAAGACTGGCCACAAGAACCCACAGTTGTTCTGCAGAATGGAGAAAGATGACAAGCGTGTGTGTAAGATACAGCAAGTACAAGAAATGCCAACTTGCGGAATACGAAGAAGAAGCCCGACTTTAGGCGATTGTTAAACATACTGGATATTCGAGGCATTTTCCAGGACTTCGATATGCGATATTCTGATAGAACAATGACGGACAGTCGAAACCAAATGTTTGAAAAGCTTAATAGCAAAGTGTGAGTAGTCATATCGATTTCGGAGGTGGACGGAAATTCTCGCTCAAAAGTTATAACAATTAGGCGTTAGCCGCATCGGAAGCAAAAAATGACGAAATCCGCAATGATGATTGTTTCACAACAAAGAGTGGGATTTGACTCGAGCAAAGATTTGTTTTATCATTTCTCTCGTTCTTGTCGCCTTCTTAACGTTATTACGATCATGCTGCGATGATTCTGTTTGGTGAGTGGAAATACAACCACAACATCCTCCTCAGAGATGAGGCGTTACCATGACAACCCCTCTCTAAGGAGGAAGGACTCACCCTCGAGTTTGGTTTAGCCCTCTTCCAATCTGCGAATAACTCAGTTGATACTCTTCGCAAAAACCCAACAGTTACAACCAGATATTCTCGGCCGTCTAAATTCGGACGGGACAAGTAACAGCGGTCAATGGAAATTTCGATATCGGTATCGACCGATACAGCCGTGAATACCCGACAAGTCGGCCGTACCGATACTGCCCTTTATCGACGATTCGTACTATATATAATCTGAAGAAAAAGGGTATGAACAAATTTCCGAGAAGAAAAAACCCTATTAACTGTAATTGTTATGCACTGAAAATTCATTCATGTGACTTCTAGGTACTTTTGCATGATGGTAATGCCCAATTCCTCGCTCAAACTCAGCAGAAGAATTTCTTTTGAGGAATTCCCTGTAGCATAGCTCACGCACTGGTCACACAGATCCTTCCGAGGCAAGTAAATTGACAGCTTAAGTTCGTGAAACTCAGAGTAAAACGTATTAAGAGTAGTCAGAGTAAGTGTTGTTTACTGGTTTGTCAATTTCATTTCTGTACAAATCGTAAACTTCCTTTTGACTCTGGAACACTGACTCAATGCTTTGCTTGTTAACAAAGGTTTGCTTGTGTTTTGTCTACAGTAATGGGACTCAATTTTCGCCAGGCGTTCAAGAAAATCTCGGAGAGCAACAGTTGCGACAGCACGGACTCGATACAAAGCAAAAGTAGTAACTACTTACAAAAGTTTACAAAGTTTAAAAGTTTACTACTTTTGCTTTGTATCGAGTCCGTGCTGTCGCAGGTATTTCCACTGTTCCTTCATATGAGTCTGCGTCAGGATTTTTCATTAACCAACTGAAATTCATGAGAGAAAACTCAAGAATAACTATCATTTTTTTAAGGGACAAAAGTTTTTATCCAATTGAATTGACAAATATAGGCATTTACTTACCTTTTTGGGAGGAACCTCGAACCGGCAATGCTAACGTACAAACATACGAACTTTACCTTGAAAAAAGAAATGATTTACGATTTTTTGAAAGTCATAATATTTTAAGACTGATTTTAGCCAAACTGAGCACGTTTTAATCACTTTTATACCTTTTAGGTCGACTCAGGCTGACTGAGAATAATTTTTCCTACTTACGAAGTAGGTACCTAGTTACCTTGAAAAGATTCTCGTCTAAATTCCTGCGATCTAGACAGCGATACATATTACCGAATAGTTATGAATAGTAATAAAATAATTTAATATAAGTTTTTAGTTTTTAATCATTTTTCTTGTATGCCTGATGTCCAGGGTTTTTTCGTGTATAACCCGGTAAGTTTATTCTGGGTTTTAGGTAAAACTCCGTATGTCTGGGAAAGTGACGTAAGTACCTACGCGAATTAGGTAAAATATAAACTAAAAGTAGTTTGTCATGACTCATTATGCTCATTACCATGAAACCAAACCAATACAAACCTCCGCAAGCTTCATTAAAATGACTTAGGAAGTTTTTCGTCTCCTGTAAAATTTTGATTTTTCAACTTACGGACATTTTTACATTTTTTCTTCCGCCCCCATTCAACCCCATTACTTCAATTATTTCGTATAGTTATGGAACTCACAAGGACATTGTACACAGAACAGTGATGAAATCAGAAGGGCGATCTACAGAATCTGTAGATCGCCCTTCTGAGTTCATCACCCTTCTGATTTCATCACTGTTCATACGAGGAAATGGATAAAATTGCAAAAATCCTGACATTATCTTCTCGTAGATCTACATTATCTGATAATGTAGATCTACGAGAAGATAATGTCAGGATTTTTGCAATTTTATCCATTTCCTCGTACATCTATCCAGAAATGCCACTTTCTATTAAATACTAGTTTTTTCTGTTGCTTAAGGACAGTTCGGATGACGTTGATAGCCTACCTATGAGGCATCGTGACCCTTTAAATTTTGATGCTAACATTTCAGCTAAGAACGTTTTTGATTTTAATAGTGTTTTAAAGACTACTAATGGTTTTGATGTTGAACTCTCTTCAAAGATGATAAAGTTTGCTTCACTTTCTATAATTTTTCCTTTGATCCTTCCCCCCCCCCCCCCCCATTTCGTTAAGGATGTGTCCGGAGAGAGGAATAGACACATGTATGAGTCCGGTTGTGATCGATTCGAGGCGATGTGTCCGGACACAGCCGACGCGCATGCGCAGTTGAGATAAGTTCAAACTTGTTTGGAGTACGGAAATTCGTATTACCGAGATCCCACTGTACATCGACATCGGAGGATATTTGATGAGGTCGGTTCGTCGTTGTTGTCGTAGAACGAGGTGTCCGGCCAAAGGTAAAAAGCACGCAGGTAGTTCGGTAGGTCGTCGTGAGAGGGTCGGACTGGAAAACGTGACCGAGACTTCCCGAGTTATGTAATGAGGCAAAGATTCGAGTGGTGCCAGCGTGTGTGACTGTATAAATAAAAGCAACCTCCCCCACTCGCAGCGTCCTCTACCCTTTTCGGTTCCTAAGGAAACAGAGGCAGAGTTGTCGTACCTGGTCGACTTGGGTGGTCTTCCGCTCTCTAAGGGCATCCACTTGCCCTTCGAGGTTTTTCGTGGGTTGAAAGCTAACACTTGGCTGTGAATAAGTAAAGTATCATTGGTGGAGGTACGAGTAGATACTTTATGCTTCTCTTCCAGTCATGTTATTAGCGCTTTCACGTCTCAACATCCGACCACTTCCCAAACAAACTGCTCCGAACAAGAAACCGAACAAAAAAATTAACGCGGGCAATTCAGTGAATGTACTCAGTACCAACAATTGAAGACATCATTTCCTGAAGGTCCATCGTTTTATGGACTTCACCAAAAAATTTTACGATCAACTTGACATCAATGACAACGCTGCAAAGTTCTCATTACGCTCATATATGAGTATATATACTTGCCAAACCACGTAAGTCCGAAAAACTCGTAAGTCTGTTAAGGATATAAGCTAGTAGTCAATTTCAAGCGGCACCACCATGCGAAGTTTCCTCCATATCGGCCAATCCGTTTCCCCGCAATTGGCGGTTGACAGAACCTGTAAGTCTGGAACCATTCAGAAAAGATGGAAAACCTTCTAAGTCTGGTCTGGTGTTTTGATGTGCCCCTCGTCTCTTTTCCGAAAAAGTAAGTTGTTTTATCATTATTCATCTTTCAACTTTCATTTTTGTTAGGCTGGGCTTGTACTCTATGAAATTCACCTCGGTATTTCATAAAACTAACGAAAATCACGGACGTAGACTTACGAGGTTTGTCATATGAGGTGATGACAGACTTACGAGTTTTTCTTTGTACACGTTTTTCTTGTCTCCTGAAAAGTTGATCTCTCCAAATATACACGGTTTTCCAAGTATATGATCTATTATCTTCTATACAGATCGCCCTTCTGTGCAGATCACTGTTCTTTATACAATTTCCTTGTGAGTCCCATAACTACACAAAATATTGCTTGTTCGTTAACGTCACCAGATCGTCATTTTTTCGAACTGTAATCAGAACGTATCGAGATGATCATCGTGTTTGCGACTTATTGAACAATCTTTGTTAAGAGACTAAGAATCAATAAACAAAATTACAATTCACTTATTTTGAGTTCGGAAGCTCCTCGATGGAACATAGTATTAGATAAGATGTAGGAGGCTTTGATAAGTAAAGCACCTCGACCTGGTCAGATCTATTGTGCCCTGAATATGGAACATAGTATATGAAGATATGGAACGATTGTAACTGGTGAGAGAAAGTGGCCATTCGTTTCAGCGTCAAAAATGCCTAAATTGCGATACCAAACTTCCATGCGGTAACTTCCGTGAAGGAAGTTAGCTTTTGATCGAAAACGTGGATTTTCACCTAAAACCCACGTTTTTCTGGACGCAAACGTCATTTTCTTCACCAAATTTCAGTGTGAAAATAATTGTTTGTATACCATTGGAAACCTGACATTCTAGACAAGTTTTCACCGAGGAGTGCACGCCGAAACGACCCCATGCTGATACCGCAAAATACGAAAGAAACAACGGTGAGTTTTAAGAAATCTTCACAATTAGGACTGTCTTAAAAAATCGGACTTTATATTAGGGAGATTTATGCAAATGTTAGACAAATTATTTAGGCAAATTTAACGCTCTTTCCAACGGTACCATCAAATTTTATTTTACATATTAATTAAGGGAGTTCGAGCCGTTTTACTGAGACAAGATCGAAAACACGAAAAAATCTTAAAAGTGAAAAAATTTTGTTGCAAATTAGCTGTAGAATTGATTCCTTGAGTTTGTCCTATAATTACTGTAGGCACCCTGTATGTTTATAGTACGAGTGTATTTGGGTCATTACACCCTTTCTTGTCACTAGCATTTTTTGGGTGTTTAAGATGAAATATTTCAAAAAGGTTGCATCTTATATTCTCTAGAAGAAGAAAATACATTATCTCATAGGTGCTGTTGTTCTGCAAATTTATGAAAACTCCAATAATTTTTTCAAGGTTCAAGTTCCCATTTCTTATTCTTCTGGCGTGTCACAAAGCCAAGTTTGAAACTTCGATTAAACAAAAAGTAATATATACAAGAAAAATTGAAATGCAGAAAAATCCAACAACCTCTATATATTGCAGACAATTATACCTTCAACAGCAAATATAGCTAATTCCACTCCAGACCGAAATAGGGTAGGTTTTATCCCTGTCATAGGTTTTTGTATCATTCTCCTGGAAATTTGGTTTGAATCTCCCCAGCCATGAAGCACCTTATCAACACGAGGCGGTTTTTTTGACTAGTAATGCACTGGAAGTGAAGAAGTGGGACATTTCCTTCAGAATAAGGTGAGTATTTTTATTGTCAAAACTTTCCTCTGACTGATATTGCACCTTCTTCCCCTGTACCCTTCAAATGAGGAAAAATTGCCCATAAATTCCTAAAATGGAATATTCTGACAAGTGACACCTCATTTTATAGATTTTTTAACGCTGAGCACGATAGTGAATTATGAATTGCGATATCTTATTCCGTTCTCGAGCTGGAGCACTTTGAATATGAGAAACGTGGTTGTTACTTGAGCTGTTCTTCACGGTTAGTCTGCTCTAATCTGATAACGGAATGAGATATCGCTATTCTGACTTCACCATCGTATTCAGCGATTAAAAAAAATCTATAACCTAAGGTATTACACAGCAAAAAAAGAGACAAAAGTTGTTATAAAACCAGTAAACTGGTTTTACATAAAACCAGTTATTTATTCGAAAATTCGCTCTTATAGTCATGCTACACGACTGGATTTTTTTTTATTTTTTATTTTTTTTCTATATCGAGTTTCTAGTTTGAAAATACTTTTGGTTTCTTCTTGTTATGAATAATTGCCGACTTTGGTCGGCAAAAGTAAAAACCTCCGGAATATATTAATGCAAATTAATTTTAAATGATTTGTCATCTATATAAAAGTTTAAATCCATCAATACAATTAAGACTCATTGAAGCGTTTTTGGCTCGATGACTCAGGGGCCACCAAAGGTTCGTGGGGACAGTGCAGTGACAGGTCGTGTCTCCTAAAATTCAAACACTAGCGAATTAATTCCGCGTATTTCTCTTCGTGCTTTTGTTCCATTTCCATATCCTTCTGTTTGCTACACCTTGTGCTTGATATAAATCAAAGGTGCGCAGGTGCCGAACTATTCAGTGTGAACAATCTCGAGATCTTCTGTCTTTCGACTGACAACAAGCTCGCTATTGTACGAGTGAACCGGCGAGGGGCGGTAAGAGACAATGCGACACATTTGCGCTTCTCGGCCCGTTGATGGCCACCAGATGGCGCCTCAATCCGAGTTCTACACGTCGAATTGTACAACTCAATCTGAAACGACCGCGACTAAAACCTTCCCCATCGCTCCATCACCTATAAATCACCTATAAATCCCTCAGTGTGTTTCCCTCCCGGTTCAAACCCCGACGTATTCGTACGGATTTAGTCCTGTAAATACTGATCAACTCAACTCAGCCCTACAGAGGAGTAATTTTGTCGAATCAACACTTTTTTGTGCAAGTTATAACTTCATGCTTTTTCAGACATATTTCGAGTGGGAGTATGCGAGGGCGAGGAGTGCATTCTGGTTTCAATAATGAACCATAATTTGTTGTTTTGTTCATTTCCTCCTCGGTTGAAAAACCTTTGTCTATTTGGAGGGTTGTAGGAGTTTGTAAAGAAAACGGAGGACACGTTTTTCCGAGCTTTCGGCTTTAATAAGCCATCTTCAGGGGTAGGTATTGTTTCCTCGGCCCAGTCTCTGTTTATTCTTATTAATTTTTTTGTTGAAAGCAAAATAAACCTGACGAGTAGTTTATTCAGAATAAAACAGAGACTGGGTCGAGGAAACAATACCTACCCCTGAAGATGGCTTATTAAAGCCAAAAGCTCGGAAAAACTTCTCCTCCGTTTTCTTTACAACCTCCTACAACCCTCCAGATAATGAACCATTAAAATCGACTAAGAAAAGCCAAAATGTATCACCCAGTGGCGTTGCTTAGTAAAATTCCAGGGGGGGGGGGACCTCAATTTAGATTTACTACTCAACATCGATTTCCCAACTGTTTCTCTACTACGTATTTAAAAAATCTACTAATTATTATACTAAACTGCATTCACACTCAACTCAGTATTTATTAACTTGTATTAACAAAGAAAATATTCCACGTAGATCTGTTTCAGAGTGACTAGTCATTTTTGTAAATTAGGAATGAAAAATATTTTTGTAGATTTTTTAACATTTCATTCAACCTATTAAAATATAAGTTTTAAGGGTAGTACCGGGGGAAACCGGCGATCCATCCCCACCGGCGAAATATCGTGGTGACCCGTCCCCGTCAGTGAGTATAGAAATAATTATTATTTCTATTATAATTATTATTTATATTATAATTATTATTTATATTCTCACTGGTCGCCGTTAGCTTTTTGTCAATCCGTCTCGGGTAGTCAATCCATCCCCTTGAAGAACTCTCTTGTTCTCAACTCATCCCAATGGTAATGTTGATAGAACGCGAATGTCCAACTAATCTATATGGTACTAATCTGTTGTTTGGTGGATGTATTTATTCCGCAACCCCGTCCACTTGATCTGTATGTCCACTCAACTTAATTCAATTGAAGAGCTACATCGCTTGTACTTTCAAACTCGCAGGCTCGCTCTCGCAGACGAATCATCACCACAGGACAGGATCAGGGTAGCCAACATACGTCCAATAAAGAAAAAATTTTCTCCCAGACAAAATTCCAACAAAATTTTGAGACAACTTTCGAGGTTTTTTCGACTTTTGGTCCATAGATAACTTATTTTCCACGTTCTACTATTTCTCCTTGATAGCCATATATCTAGGCTTGTTATTTTTTTCATGTCAAATTTTAATTCCTTATCCATGAGGAAAGAGAATTGTTTTTTCTTGTCACAAAGTAACCCCGTCAGGCCCCGTAACCCCGTACTTTGTGACAGAGGTATTTCTCATGGAAAACACGTACCTACAAACTGACTCCTGTCACAAAGTTACTTGACGTTGGACAGCTCATGACCTTTAGAAAGAGCAAGTTTTCCTAATCATACAAAAAACCTATTGAATATTGATGTTATAGGTGATAAATTGATGAAAACAACTGTAAATGCAAACAACCTTTACTTTGAAATGAAAATTGAGGCCCAAAGGGCCATAAAATTGTACCATACGCAACACTCTGAGAATTAGTGAATGGATTTCAAAACATGACAAATGAAGGTTAAAATAGGTGGTTAAAGTCGCCATTGTCCTTAAGACATAGGTATCAAAACAGCCATTGTTACGATTGGTAGGAAGACATAAGGTTTTTTTTTTACAAGAGCATATTTTCAAGTTCAGTACCTAACTGTGTAAATAAAACGGCTACTGCTCGTCTTACTAGGTTTTTTGATGTTAAGAACTATTTCGTCCATGGTGTATTGTATTTCGTCAACTCGTTTTGGCCACGCCCAATGCCTAAGTATTCCTCCTGAAAAAGGAAAAGAAAATGTCGTTTCAGTATAAAATTGAAATTATTTAGCGGGGAAAGGGTTACTAATGAAAGGAAACACCATTTGGGGGAGAATTGGTACATTATTCTGTAGAAAAACAAGCTACTGATAACGAAATCGCGAGTTTGAGTCATGTCACAAAGTTACACTTTGATTCCTGCACTATTCACTTTTTTACCCATATTTACTTGAAAAACAATATTTCGTAAGAGTTGATGCAGTATTGCTGTGTCAGATAGTTGTAAAACAAGGAAAAAAATACTTAGGTACTAGACAACACGAAGTCCCAGTTGGTAACAGGATAAAAAAGTTTGCTCGAGTTTGGAGAAACAGCAAAAGTAGGTTCTTGATGTGAGTGAGGTTATCAAATCCTTATCGCAGAACGAAAACGTTCATATTATGCTCCTAACGTGTTTTAAAACCCTTTAGGCTCATATCCTACGCACATAATCCCAAATCTGTAGCAAATTCTAGGCGGTAAATTCAAAAATACCAGAAAAAAAACCGTGCTGTCACAAAGTAACCCCGCCAGTCACAAACTATACGGTAATTGATTTCTTAAAATAAGGTGTGTTTAGCCTAAGACTTAATCAAAGTTGAATGTAAGTTTAAGAAACATCAAGTTTATTTGTCCAAGTCGAAAACATTTCAATCTTTCATGAATTTTCGCAAATATTTTAATTTTATTCCATTTAAAAATCTATTTCTTTGTATCAATGATTTCCCAACTCGTGGCAAGGAAATTCCAATTTTTTCTCTTTCCCAGACTCTGGAGTAGGGGCCGCGGTGATGGGGGGGGGGGGGGGGAAGAAGCCCCCAGACCTTGATCTGCATAGTTCTAACTCTTTGCCGATCCCAGGAGATGAACCGTTTTGTATACATGAGGTTTATATACACCTTATGAATAAGTTAAGGGTCAGATAATCAAATAACACAGGGGCAAAAATGGATATGAACAAAATTTGTTTATAATATAAATAATAATACTAATTACTATATTTAATAGAAAAATTAATAATTAGCATAATTAGAAGTTTGATTAGAAGTACCTATAATTAGAATTAATAATTAATAATTAGAAGTTTGATTGTTTTTTGATAAGATTGAAATACTTGGAGGAAATGAAACAATTTTCTGATGTAACCTACTCTTACAATTTTACGATGTAGGTACTCGTATTTTCTAAAGAAAGTCGAAAATTTGGAATATTTGTCAAGGAAAATTCTCTGAATCGAAATGGATTCTTCTAATCTGTATGGGAAACACCGTTTCATACAAGCTCCCGAACCCTGAAGGTTATTTCATCGGAATGAGACTTCAGATGATGCAGCTCCACGACTTTGAAGTGAACAAAGTTTTCGAGTTTTCAATTCATTTCGAACTAGTTCTGATTGTCGATTGGATTATTTGTATTCAGGGTTTGGCCGAGGCCCAGCTACAATAACACAGATTCACTTCGTACAACATTGGAATCGTGCGAACTGAGGAGCAAACGCTCCGCAAAACGCACCCTTACCAACGTTCCAGTGATATATTGGGCGGTCCCTGAGGGGAAGGGGCTGCTGGAGCTGTTAATGGAGACAATAAGTCGGCGGGTATTGTGTTTATAGCGAGCTGTGATGTGGGGTGACCGATCGAATTATACGCTCCCCTTCGATCCGACGACGACGAGTCAAGCAGGTAATCGGACTCTGGCACTTTGCCAGAAGAGCCGAAAACCCTCACGCCAGCGCTAATGGTTCGGATTTGACCGGTTCAGAAAGCGAAGTGATTAGTGTTAACCCTAGTGGACGAATTCACTCGTAGGCGTTGAGTTAGGAAACTACGTTATAAAAAGAGCAACATCAGTTAAAATCCTTGGGCCCTGATTGGACAGAAAACTACGTTGGCAACCCCACGTTGAGTACCATGTCATGGCAGCGAAAGGTGAGAAGCACCTGAACATCCTCAGAGCTGTTTGCTGCAAACGTTGTGGAGCAGATCCAATAACCACGATCAGAGCGATCCTTGATTTCGGCGCGATCTTTTATGGCTCTACTAAAGCGACGAAGTGTACTGCAGTCGAAATCTCTACGGCTATGCCTGGGTAGTTTGCAATCACCACCAGTGCACGTTCTCCTCTCCAAAGCATTTAAACTGCCACTGGATTATAGACGGCAAGAACTATCTGACAGATTTCTCCTCGAAATATTTGATACCAGGACAAAGCTTTGGTATCGGCGTCAGTGATCTGAGCAGTCGTTACTGGCAATATTGGTATTCTCTGCCGCTGTGCCAATGGCTGATGCGTTTGCTGCCAATACTCCCACTGACGGACATTCTCAGAAAGCCGTTAAACTTCCAGCTGCCATACGAGGCGCTGTATCCTAAATTAGAATTCACCAGAGTGTTCATGAGGAAAACGATTCCTGCAACCCCAATCAACGCAATATTCAAGGAGGAAGTCAGAAGAAGATGGCCCACAGCACGGATCTTATTTACTGATGGATCGAGAATAGAAGTCAAAACAGGGCTCGCTTGTTATGACGCAACTAATGATCAGCAAGATTGACCCGAGCACCCGATCATACGTCAGTGTATTCCGTCGAGATGAGGACCAGGTTACAGAGGATTTGGTGATGTTCACTGACAGATTAAGCTCGGTCAACTATTTGACCGATTAACTGAAAATTTGGTGTGGGTCTTCTTTATGAGGATAATAGAAAGCCCTGAAAGTTTAAAGTCGCTAGATCTAAAGGGAACCGAGTTTTATAACTTCAAAACTCTGTTTTTCGCCCTTACCTTGTTCTTCTTTTTCTTCTCCTCCTACTTCGTCTTATTCAGATGGTCAAGGCTACAGCCTCTTCACCATCACCGATTGACTTAAAATTTGGCACAGAGCTTCGGTTCATCTAGAGACAGAGCCTTCTCATTTTAAAGGATTTTTTACGCTGAACACGATGGTGAAATTAGAATTGCGATATCCCATTCCGTTCTCAAAATGGAGCACTTTGAAGATGAAGAAACGTGGTTGATACTTGAGATGTTCTTCATGTTTAGTCTGCTCAAATCTGATAACGGAATGAGATATCGCAATTCTGACTTCACCAGCGTGTTAAGCGTTGAAAAATCTATAAGCTGTGGGAGGTTTAGTGAAGTTGAGGGGGGGGGGGAGAATTACCCATAAATTCCCAAAATTAAACAGTCTGACAAGTGGTAGTTCATTTTAAAGGTTTTTCTATGCTGAACACGATGGCGTGTGACGAAATCATAATTGCGGTATCCCGTTCCGACCTCAAACTGGAGCACTTCGAAGATGAAGAAACGTGGTTGATATTTGAGATGTTCTTCATGGACCCACAACAGTCCCAATGAAGACATTTTACGAAAACCAGTTATTTCTTCAAAAATTCGCTCGTATAGCCATGCTGCATGACTGGGACTTTTAGTTTTAAGACTTTGCCGACTTCTGGGCTACAATTATTGTAAATCAGTTGTAGACGAGAGAAATCGGTGGAACGAAGTGCAAAGAGTTGAGATGAAGGGGGCGTGTAGCAGTTGTGTGGGGCCTATTTATCGAGTTTATCGACAATGACAACACTTTAACTGGTAAGTACATACTCGTCGTGTGTATCCAAGTAATGTCCTTATAATATGTGGACAAAGGCGGAACTCGGATGCCGGTATGTTTGGATCTGCATGTAAATAAATATTTCGATGGTCGAGGTGGATATGTATCAATATGTACGTATTATATTGTACGTACAATATACATACGGTGCCTTGTGTGTGCGTTGAAGGGGGAAGCGAGGACATAAGAGACGTCGTCTATTGTTTATACCGCCGGTAATGGTGAGGTATGGGCGGGATGTTTGTGGAGGAAGATGTGCTTTCAGATTAGTCAACAGAGGTGGACAGGTAAAATGAACACGGCAATTCTGTTTGTCGGTCCGTCCAGGTGTTTGATGCCCACTCCCTTGAACTCGTCGCGGAGGGAGGAAACGAGAGAAAGAGACGAAAAAATAACAAAAAACCTTTAACTGTTTATTTTTCCCCCGTAAAAATAATACACAACAAACCCGAAACCGCCGGAAACGTGAGGAATCGTTAAAATTGAACCGGGATCGGGTCAAGACAACATGACGCATTTTTAGTTGTTCTTCGTCTTCGGCCGTTTTCGGGTCGAACCATTGGAGTCGACAACGAAGAAACAGTTCGGGCTTCACACAATTTTTCGTAACCTTAAATCAATAAGAAGAGGCTCAGAATCAGCGTCGAAACGCCAACGTCGAAAATTTTAAACGAAGCAGTGACCTTTTTAATAGCTCTCGATTCAGAGAATATCTTAGCTTCGTTCGGAGTGGACGTTCGGAACGTTCCGAAAGGTTCTGTGCAAGCGCAGTCTAGTTGGTCGTTCGCAGTGCGCGTTCTGACAGTTCCAGAACTACGAGCAGTTCGCAGTGGCACGCATATTGTTTATTATTTATTTGCTTACCGTTGAATTTATTCAATTTGCTTATTATTCTTATTTATTCCAGTTAAATTGTAAACTAGATCGAAATGTCAACCACTACCAGCGATAGTTCAGCAATCGATAGTTTCGACGACAGTGCTGAAATGGTGTGGTTTGAAGACGATGAGGACGAGATCGAAGTTGTAGTAGGTAAGGTCTCGTCTACACCCAGGGAACTCTTTTTTTTCTCACGAAATTGTACCGCGGTTCGACGACGAAAATTTGTGCAATAATTTTTGTGAGAGGTATACAGAAATCTCAAGTATGATCGTTCTTCAGAATGGGGCTTAAAAACCCCCAAAATTGAATAAAATGCATTTTAATCAGAGATGTTTCGACGGAATTTTCTCCTTGTTTTATATATAACATGGCAATTTTACCGCGACCCACGGGCTGTTAAGTCTCTTTGCAGGTCTCTACCAGTTCTTGTCAGAGACCTGAGGATCTGAGACTTGGAGTTACGATTTATATGTGGTTCAAGGGCACACCAGCAGCACCGGTAACACGAGTTGAGTGAGGTTACAAACAACAAGACAGGTTATTCTACTTCCAGTTCTGAAATCGTTGGCAGTGTTATCGTAGAACTTGTAGAATCTTGTTCTACAGTAGAACGCAATTCTACGGCACTGAACAGAGCAAAGCCTTCTTTAGGACCGTAGTCAGAAGGCGGGTCGGCCATTGCGTCACCAAAACCTATCTCCACAGAATTGGAAGAAGTGACAGTGAAATGTGTGATGACTGCCAGAAGCCAGAAACATTGTCTCACATCATTTTGGACTGCTGAAAATTCCACAGGGAGAGATGAATTCTAATCGACAATCTACCAAACAACGTACCCCGGCCGTTTAACCTCCAAACCATCCTGCAAGCAAACGGCTTGAGCAGCTACGACCTACTCTCCAGGTTTCTGTGCGACTATAACATCAAAATTTGAAGATTAATCTTAACATTAACATTAAACAATTACAGTGTGGTGCCACCTACTTTACAAAGAATTAAACGATAACTACCAGTATATCACCGATAGTAAAATTTTGAGGGACATTATTCTGATTTTTAAAACTAGGTTAGAAATTTTTCACTCGAATTACAAGCCATGGGATGAGGGTTATGTTTGGCTGTGCTCATTGTGCAACCTGCAATTGAGTCCACCGAGGAGTTTTTGGGCTGATGTCGCACTTGGACAGGATTGTGCAAATATTGGATGGTGAAGATCTGGTTGGATTGTGTAAGTACGTAAAAAGTGCTCTCCCATGCCGTTCTTATCTAGTCTCTCAATTTAATTATTAGGTGATTAAATGTGATTAAAGTTTGTTTTAAACGTGCTTTCCTTATATCTTCTGTTATTACTCTGTTATCTTCCTTCTGTTATTTGTGTCCGGTTGTAGTTGTTGATGCTGCTATTATGCCCCATTTGTGATATGTATAGTGGTGAGTGAGTTATGCATAGACTAATATGATATAACAATATCAAACTTTAATTTAGCAGGTACCTATAGGCATTCAAACCCAGAATTGTGTAATTTGGCCATTAATATGTAAGAAATGTATTAGACCTTTAACTAGAATTATTAGACCTTATAAATGTATTAGAATTTATTAGACCTTTTCAATGTGGCGATTATTACAACCATGGCTCTTTTTCTATCAATTACTGTGTGAATTTATAACTTACTACTAAAATAACAGTTATTTTAGTAGTAAGTTACAAATTTGTAGTTACTACAAATAACAATAAAAATGTAAATTTATAATCCTACATTATGTATAACACAATTTATCTAGTATAACACAATTCATACCTACTCATTCCTGATTGGCAATAACTATGTACCTACTATGGATGTATGGTAATACTAGGGATGGGGATCTAGTACTCAATGTTTCAAAACATTCAATGTTTTTGTTTAAACATCGATGTTTTCACACATTCGATGTTTTTCCTTTCTTCCAAAATACCTACAATAATTATAGGTATTATGGGTATTATTAGGTATTTTTTGTAAGTATTACAAACCTACTTTACGTTTCAGTATTTGATTGCATTCTCTTTCTTCCTTATTCGGCACTTTACTTACCTACTACATTATTTTTTATTTTACGTGGCCCTTTTGCGGTTTATTGTTCTAGCTGCAATGTTAATTCATTATTATTTTGTGATATTGTATCAAAGCTTGATATTTTCCAGTATGTTGGTATTTTCTTGAGGTTTCGATTGCTCTCCGATGATTACACACAGCCCAAGTTCTAGATCTGAAAGACAGACCATGGTATCCCTATGCATTTTTTAACGCTGAATCCGAATCCGATTTCCAAAAAATTCGTACAGTCCTATAATTTGCACCTACGCCCAAAATCATCCTCTAAATAGGGATTGAAAATTGATATCCGGGTGACGAATCGTCGACAAATGTGAATTAGCCCTATACAAATCAGACGATCCCGTGTACACAGAAATCGAGAATAACTTGGATGGGACTGAAGCGGAGCTGAGGAAAAATTTCAACCGCTAACACAATTATTAGGGATGTAAGTACGCGTTTTTTAGATACCTGATTCAGCGTCGAAAAATACATAGGGATAAAGACAAAATTTGTATGCTATTTAATGCTATTGAATAGCATCATTGAGTAGTTGTCACCCGGACGTCCATTTCCAACCTCTATTTAGGTGATGATTTAGACCGTTAGGTGCAAATTATAGGGGTGAACGACATTTTAGGATATCAGGACTCTCCTTTAATCAAAACGTGATAGATAGAGCAGCAGCAGCTACGTTCAAGGTCCTTCTTTAGACTCTCCAAGATCCCAATCAGCACCAAATACACAGTGTTCCAGGCAACAGATCGTTTGGTTCTCTGTTATAATGCACAAGTGTGGGGATTTCGAGAGCATCGGGTGGTTGAACCAGTATCCTAGTATTATGTCAAACGAATTTTCCACCTACCACGGAACACCCCTGATTAATTCATCCATCTTGAGACCGCAATGGAGCCCCTGCTCTTCTTCACTCTCAGCATACATGGCAAATACCTTCTCAAGATTTTGAAGATGCCAAATGATCGATTCCCTAGGTTTGTGGCCACTGAAACCCTTCGACGCCAATTATACTGATCTAAGAAACTATGATTGGAGAAGAAGTTTAGAGGAGCTGCATATGAAGTTAAGAGCATCATGGATGGAAGCACTGAAAACTAAACCCTCTAGACTCTAGCGTCCGCCTGCCGAATTTATAGATTGCTGAACAAGGAGGTGAGATCATTGTGATCATTGTTCGTTCTGAGATGATTGTGTAGAGTTCGGGGAGACCTTCTGAAGCTCAATAGTTGACCTCACATTCGACAAGAGGAGGAACATAATGAGAATTGCTCCCTCTGCAACATGGGAGTCCCCGAGGGCATTCTGCACTTCATGACGATCTGTCCTGCACTTTATGAGTTTCGTGCGAGTGAATTTGGTACCCCTCAGTTTTCATTGGAGCCTCCACTTGTGATCTTGAACGTTGGGAATTGGTAACCATTGGCAAGGAGGAACTACCGGGCAGAATTGGTTCAACATTTTAATTGGTACAATAATTATTATTAATTATTAATGTTAATCATCAGTAGTTAGAATTAAAATAATACACAACATGTCACCCAAATAATAAATTGTAGTTTAAGTAATATTCAAGTCAATAACATACATAGGCACACTCGGTCAGACGGTCATAGCCCATTGTCAATAATCATGTATTAGGTATACCTTATTGTTTGAAAAAGTTGTTAATAAATGGATGTTTTTGTTTTTCCTCTTTCTTCTTCTTCTTCTTCCGTAGTCAGTCTTTCGGATCTTGAACTTTTTTGTTGTTGTGTTTTCTGCAGCCCACTAGAACCTACCGAATTTTTCAACTGCACCCGCAACAACGCGCGTTCTTCAAAAACTCGCTTGAAACAGAAAAAAAAAACAACCAGGAAATCTGCGCGGTATAAACTATTGAAATATCCACACCCGGCACCCTGAAAATGCCCTTAAGTGCCACCGAATTATTTCGAGCTGCTCGCAACTCGGGGTCCACCGCGTCGGACAACATTGTAAGTACAATGAAACGGGGCAAAAACTGGGAAACTCTCACTAAAAGAAACGAAACAAAAAATTGTACACACAAAAGAAAAACGAAAAAAAGGGGGAACCTCTTTTG
Organism: Stenodema calcarata; assembly: GCA_963920205.1. Taxonomy (NCBI): domain Eukaryota; kingdom Metazoa; phylum Arthropoda; class Insecta; order Hemiptera; family Miridae; genus Stenodema; species Stenodema calcarata. The sequence goes on from OY986048.1 coordinate 25,021,802, forward strand.
ACGGATAAGTTAAACCAGTTTTCAGGTGAGCACAAGGATTTGAGGGTCGTTAATTCTGAAGGTGGAGCTCGGCACAATGAATATTTCCCTGTAATTGTCGTTTTCTCCAACTCCGTTCAAATGGGGCGCCCACAAATATTGACAGAGCTCCGAGTTGACCAATATTTACCGGGTTGCTCGTCCGATTCCTTCCCTTTTCGCGGTGGCCTTCAGAAGGAAAACCCTCCCTCTGATGCCCCTCGCCGTCATTTCATCATAAAGTCAGCTTTCGTTTTATTACCCGTGACAAACAAATAAACGTTCGCCCCCTCCAGCCCATGACGCTGTTTATTATTCGTCTGTGATATGCGCTAATGCGCTGGCTCGACGTCGAACGGCGGAGATACAACTCTCGCACCTCCAATTACGACGATAAATAAATACGGAGGATTTTTAATGAGGCATTTCTTGGAAACTCGTCCGCTCGCACTTTATCAAATCGTAGCGTGGCGATTAAGAAGTCATCATTTGGCAACGAATAAATACGAGTATGGCGACTGAAGGCCCCAAAAGTGTTTTTTTAAATATTTATTTCATTAATTTATTTATTTGGCATCGGTATTACCTAGGGATGGGTATCGGGGGATGGGTACACATCGATATTTTTTTAATGCGGTGGTGGTGGTGGTGGTTTTGGTTTCTTTTCTACAGTCTTATCTTGAGTCAACCGTGACTGACATGAAAAATATGCAATTGGTCAGAAAAAACGCTGCAGATTTTTCCACAACGGTTCATCTCTACAGATGTGTAGATCTCCCTTATGTGTAGATCACTGTTCTGTACATCTCCCTGTACATCTCCCTTATGTGTAGATCACTGTTCTGTAATTGGAGGGTGTTCGAAGGTGACCAAATGGTCATCTACAAGTGACATTTATATTTATAAAAGATTTGTGGGGGGGGGGGGGGGAGAATAGCTCAGTTATGATGGTTGATCTAATGATAGATGTTTCAACTAAATTATGAATAAAAAATGTAAGGTCTTCATAATTTTATTTTTATTTAAATATAAATGTATTCCTCTAATTCAAATTATTATTTATTTATTTATTTATTAACACACGGCTCACGCCAATTACAAAGTTTAGTCGTTGCACAACGACAGAGAGCGCACAATGAGGTACTATACAGTGTAGTTAAATAAGATACTTTACAAAGTAATACAAAAAGAAAAACCAAAAGGTTTACTATGAAAAATGAAAAATGAAAAATGAAAAACACCCCGAAGCACTGTAGGCCGGAAGAAAAAAATTCACTCAGTAAGGTGATAAATGTCTAAGCTAGTTCTGAGGCGAGAAAGGCTACCATCGAAGAAATCGAAATCCGCTGCCTGGAGGAAAGCATTAACCTCACGTGGTAAACGAAACAAGGGGCGATGGATTTGGTAGTTGTAGGCAGCAAAAGGAGCGTGGAACAATGTGACTGAACGGGTGGGGTAGCTGGGAACGTTTATGTTGACGCGTGAAAGGAGATAAGGGCACTGAAGCCTACCATTTACTAGCTTGTGGTAGAAAACAACATCGGCATCAAAACGGCGCTGTTCCAACTTGGGCAAATTGTAAGTGGCTGCAAGGGTTGAAAATTGGTGGTGGTCAGCCGGCAGTCGAAGCTTGTAGCAGAGATACCTGAAGAACCTCCGCTGCACTCTCTCCAAGCGATCTTTATGCTCTTCATAATATGGGGACCATATAGGACTTGCGTATTCCATTACAGGCCGTACTAATGATTTATAAAGGGTAACAATGGCCTCAGGAGACGTGAAGTCACGAGTGCACCTTTTAAGGAATCCAAGCGACTTATGCCGGAACTTCATCGACTCATTCAGCAGGCATCAGCCTGCTTGATTTTGTTTTAACGACACCAACGTCTTCCAAAGGTTATTATTGGCAAACAACAATTGAGGACAAACAAAATACTTTTATAATTTTAAATTAACTACAAAACTGTTAAAAATTGCTGCTACAGCTGATACAGCCCATGACATCATTTGCACAATCTGTGATGGTGACTGTTGCTACACTTTGATTTATATCGTCGCACAAGTTGAGCTCATCACGCCGTTCGCTGAGAAGGTTTCTTGCAAACAACTTTACTTTTGAAAATACCTTCTCTGCCTTGCTCAGCTGCGGTGAATACGTTGGAAGGTACTTAACTTCAACACCGAGTTCTGCTATACGACGTTTCACTCCATCAGCATGATGGATACGCGCATTATCCATTATCAAGTAGGAGCTGTTTGAATCGGAGAGCTTTGCGACTACTCGTATATCTGTCAAAAACACACCGAGTTCGCTTGCATTGCAGTTTCCAAGCGTTAACATTTTATAATGCACAATGAAACAAGCAGTTCCTGAGTGAGACCGGCAGTATGACATATTGTGGCCTAGCGTTGTTATGAAGGAGTGACACACCACAAGTCAGCTCTGCTCTCCTTTTGTGCATGATTTTTTTTTTCAACTTCTTGTGTGTCTCTCAGTGTGCAGCTGTATTTATGGTGGTTCCTTTATCATGGCCTGGTTCCAGAGTAGGAACAGAAACCACAGCCTCACCGATGAGAACCATGTTTCCTCTTTCCCGTGGTGCCTATGTGTTGAACCCTGTGGCTTATTCGTTCCTTTTTTCTTATTGCGTTAAAATTCATGCGATCTTCTTCCTTATGTGCTTGTTTCAGGTTAGTCTTAAGCATAGTTAATTCTTTGCTGATGGTCGATTTTAATTGATATCGATTTCCAATTACTCACTTGAATCTGGGTCCTTTCCATCTCAATGGAAATTCTCCTACAATACCCCAATTCATAAATCTGGTGATAGATCGGAGATCAAACATTATAGACCCACTAGTACCATATGTGCCATTCCAAAGATCCTTGAGAAGTTGGAAGTTTCGCAGATATACCCTGAGTTGTCGGTCTACTTGGTCAGTGAACAGCATGGATTCGTGCGTGGACGTTCAACCGTTACAAATTTACTCGATTTTCTGGAATTCATAATGAGGGGCTTCGAACAGCACTTACAGGAGGACGTAATCAACACTGATTATTCCAAGGGGTTCGACCGGCTGTCCCATCGCCACGTATTGATGCCACTGGAGTCCATAGGAGTCATGGCTCTCTCCTAAGTTGGATCACAGACTACTTCTCCGAAAGACACCTTATCGTGAAAATAAAGGGTGACCTGTCGAGGCCGTTCATTGCTAGCTTTGGGATCCCTCAGGGTTCCCATGTGGGTCCCCTGATCTTCCTAATGATGATCAATGGTGTTCGTGAGGTCTTTGGTCAGGTGAAATGTCTTTTATTTGCCGATAATCTGAAGTTTTTCTCGTGCATCGAATCACATGTCGACTGTTTGAGGCTTCAGGAGACCCTGGACCGAGTTGGTGACTGGTGTGGGCTGAATAATCTGTTCCTCCATGTTGATAAGTGCTCCGTCTCCACCTTCAGCCGTATCCATAGCACCTTAACTATTGACTACCAGCGCCGTACCTCTCTATCAAGGATGAATGTGGTACGAGACCTTGGGGTCTAGTTCGATTCCGAACTCACCTTCTGCAACCACATTGACCGTATTGCGGGCAGAGCAATGAGGTCTCTGGGCTGTTTGAAGCGGCACACAAGGGTCTTCACCAACATTCCTGCCATCGCCCTTCTGCATAAGACCCTTGTGCTCCCTGTACTCGAGTATGCGTCCGTTGTGTGGTCGCCATATTATAAGTGTCACATAGCCCGATTGGAACGGGTACAGAAGAACTTTCTTCGTTATGTAGCCTTCAAGTTGCACATCCCTTCTGATGAGGTTGTCTATGACTCGTTGCTGCGCGTCTGCAGCCTGCGCTCGCTCGAGGACCGGCGTAAATGGGCAGACATCGCTTTCCTTTACAAGTCGGTGAACGGACCTATCGACTGCCCCTCAGTCCTTTCACAAATCAATTTTTCAGTCCCCCAGTTCCATTCTCGCTCGGCTTCATTATTCCATATTCCCTTCAGCTCAACAAATTATCTCTATCACAGACTCCTTTCCAGAATCCCCCGTGAAGTAAATGCGATGCTGCAGATCCATCCAGACCTTGACTTCTTTTCCTCTCCCTTATCCCAAATCAAAACATTTTCTCCGATCGCCACTCAAAGCCTTCCTTAGTTTCAATAGTAATTATATTTTTAATGTCATTCCGGCAGATATAAATGTCGTTTTTTTCTTCATAATTTTGTTACATGTATACTTAATAATTCTGTTCAATAATTCCTACCTAATTCTGTTAGTATGTATACTTTATATTCTCTTATTAAAGAGACTGCAATTGGGCTTGCCCGTATTTATAACAAATGAACAAATAAACTATGATCCGCTCTGCTAGATACCCGAGGTACCATTGAGTACTCCATGAAATTGTACGAATGTCCGTAATTTGAGAGTTTTCGAGTTGGCCGCCACGTTACCGTCAGTCGGATGGAAACTCCATTCGGGAATTACACGAGGGCAGCTGTGCTCGTCAAGATGTTGATTCAACCAGCTGCGTTTAGTTAGGAATTCGCTGTAGGGGCGATGCTAAGTGGCGATCTGATGTTTCAACTCCCATCGCCCCCCCTTGTTCCGTTTTAGATTACCATCAGTAGGTAGTGGCTGGTTCTGGGCGGGGCCACTTACGTTCCTCGTTGGATCCGATGCCCTCCCGATTAGGTTACAGGGTTTTTATCCCTTCTCCGCCTGTTTCTTTTCCTGCCCCTAATGAACTTCCCACCGGAGTTCATCTTCCCTCAGTCTGCGACGGACCGTCTGTTCAATCCCCACTCTCCAGTCCCCACAGGTTTCACACGCGAGATATCCAGTTCCGTTACGAAGGGAGACTCTTCTTCCTTCCATTTTTTCTCAGCCGTCACCATTTTTTTTTTCTTTCTCTTCAAATATTATAAAGATGAACGAATGGAGACGGTCCCCCGCTTCGATGATGGTCCAAGAAATCAATTTCACTCGCAAAATGTGCGAAAAGCGAAAATGTCTTGTGATGAGCGAATTTTCGAATTCAATCAATGTACTCCATCACCTGAAAGTTTCCACAGTTTTCTCGTACCATTAAATCAAAACCCTGCAAATTCCTCCACAACATTTAATTATTTTCTGTACTAATCATTGCTCCACGTGCAATATGTTCAATACGACGTGGAATATTGTGCTCGTTCGAAAAGTTTCATTTATTTCACAAAAAAAGTAATATAAGGAAAATAACATCACAATAACATCACGAAACCTCTTAAAAAATGAAAGAAATTAAATCAAAATAAGAAATGAAATGTCACCGAAAAGCTATGAACCGTTCGGTGATAGTTGCCCTCATCCGTTCCTCTATAATACCTATAATACATACTTTTTATTTATTTGCTCTCGTCGTATTTGCTCTTATTTTTAATTATATATACGGCAGCGTTCTTTGCATATAGGTGATAAATATTCAACAATCTAAATTTCATTTTAAACTGGGGGAAAGTCAACTAGGTAGCTCAGAGATGGTCTCGACAATATTCCAAGCCGATTTGTATAATTAATTGGTATTTACTCGTCTCGGATCCTTTTGGTTACCCGTCAACAATACTACAGGCCTCACAGGAATATCCAGTCGTCACGATGCACAGCAAGTCTCGATTGCCTTTCCATAGTTTTCTACTGTTTTGTTATCCGGGATCAATGGGTCCTTTTTTTTTTTAGAGGACTCATGATATTGCTGGCAGATAACCGAAACGATCCCTTGTACGAAAAATATCTCAGAACGAGACACTCGATATCATCGTGTTATTTGAATCAGCTATTCCGCAGCATGGTCGTAAACCGGACATGTCGTTTTTAAATTGTCGACGTACTTCGGCGAAAATTAAATAATTAATTGTTAACTGTTATTATTTACTCAAAAGTATTAGGAATTATGATGAATTATTAAAACTTATTATTATTTATTTAATAATAAATAAAAAGCGCCTGGCGATGATCTGATTACAGTTGGGATGGTGAAGCGACTACCACGCAAGGGAATGGCGTTTCTACTAAGCCGGTAATGAGACTTGGAGACTTGTACTGGGCCGGCAACGCCCTAATGAGACTTGGATATTATCCTGAAGTATGGAAGCATGCTGTAGTAATTGAGGTAGGGAAGCCAGTAAAGCCACAGCAGCATCCTGCATCTTATCGACCCATAAGCCTATTGTCCACACTAGGGAAAATCTTTGACAGGATCTTGTTGAGCAGAGACATCAAGGTCCTCAATGTGTCCCCCCCGAATCCCAGATTGTCAATTTGGGTTTCGGGCTCAACACTCGACAACGCAGCAAGTTCAGAGGGTAGTTGACTATATTGCCAAGGGTTACGAGGAAAAGAAGTTTACCGGAGCGGTGTTTCAAGATGTCCAAGCTGCGTTTGACAAAGTGTGGCACGATGGGCTGCTGCTTAAGCTTAAAGAATTCTTGACGAATTCCCTTTTCCTCCTCATCCAGTAATTTCTCAGTAACCGCACCTTTAGGGTTAAAGTCGAGCAAGAGTTTTCCTCATTCAAGGCAGTGTATGCTGGAGTACCTCAAGGCTCACCACTATCCCCTCTGCTATATAGTCTTTACTGCCATGACTTCCCCCTCTCCCCAGTGACGATGACTGTCCAGTTGGCGGACGACACGGGTATTCTTGCCACAGGTAGAACAATTGCAGAAGCGGAACAGTGCCTACAAGAACACCTTGATACAGACGACCAGTGGTGCCAAAAATCGACATTGGCGAAATTCACCCTTAGGCGAGGCTCCTGCACCAATGTCCGTTTGGCAGGCAACAATATACCCCATAAGCCAGAAGTGCGGTATCTGGGACTGTTTTTGGACCGCCGACTTACCTGGTGGCCACACATCAACGGCGTAGTGAACGAGATGAAGCGGCGTGTCTACCAGCTTTGGCCAATGTTGAACCCCAAATCAAAGCTGGATCTGGCAAACAAGAAGCTGCTATACACGTCGCTTATCGAACCGGTTTGGGCGTATGGATGCCCACTCTGGAGCTCGGCGAATGCCACCTCAGTGAACAAAATTCAAATAAAGCAAAACAAGATATTTCGGCTAATTTGTGGCGCCCCTTGGTTTGTAGGGAATGATGCGCTCCACAACGACTTGGGAGTAGGGACGGTGCAGGAGAGGATCAGAAAGTGCTATGGAGTCCTCCAGACAAGAGCCATTGACCATCTAAACCCAGAGGTTGCGCACATTGCTGGGCCAGTGGCACATGGTGAGCGTAGGTTAAGAAGAAGAGTCCTGAAGGACAACGCACCCACTCTGCTGGACTAGGACTAAATCCCCCACAGTTCCCTGAACAAGCCATAAAAAATTACAGCTAAACATACCTACTCGTACTTCCCCTTGATCCCCACAACCCGCCCTTGAGATATACATTGTGGAATAAATTGATTGATTGATTGGGTTTGACATTAATTATTATTAAAATTATTATTATTTATTAACTCGACGTCTCAATACCAGTGTGCTATTTGAATTAGCCGGGCCAGTATGAACAAGATCCCATAGGCTGCCTCATCATTCACCATCATGTTGAAAAAAAAAGAAAAGTTGTTTAAACATGAACTGAAATTTCGAAATCCGTTATGACCCTCCCCCCCCCCCCCCCTTGGGCAATGAAAAGTTTCCAGAATCATCCTTCAATCCTGTGAACCAAATTTCGAAATTTTAGCACAACGCTAACTGGGCTAAGTGCCGGGGACAAGAAACCGAGTGAATATTGCATTGCCATCCATCTTTCCTCCATGTTTAAAATTTCAAGACTCAAGTTCATCATCCAAATTCAATTTGTTTTAACAAATAGGTATTGTTTAAACTATTTTACAAATAGGTAACTATCGAACATAATACACCAAAATGGTATCACTGAGGAATCAGTGGAAAAGAATTCCGAACTGGTGTGGTGTTCAGCATTTTTACACAAAATATGAACGTTGAAATGGCAGTGTCCTAATATACAAGTGACGTGAGACGTCAGTGCCACAAGATGCCAGTGCCGCAATGTACCAGTGAATTGTGATGGTAGTACCACAAGATGCCAGTGAGGTGTGAGCCTGTGTTTTGCCTGATACCAGTAACGTGGGACGGTAGTAACGTGTGATTTCAGTGCCCCAATATAGGACCAGTGATTGTGATGCCAGTGCTGCTATATAGCAGTGACTTGTGATGTCAGTGTCACAAGAGGCCAGTGAGGTGTGACTCCAATGTGGAGTGATACCACTGACGGGTTCTGCCAATGCCACAAGATGGCAGAGGCGTGAGACGTCAGTGTCGCGTAATGTCAGTGAATTGTGAAGTCAGTGTTTCGCTATACCAGTTACGTGTGATTCCAATGTCACAATACCACAATGACGCGCTATATCAGTGCCGTAAGATGCCAGTGCCCTGTGATGTCAGTACTGCATAATACCAGTGACGTGTGATGTCAGTGTTATGTGATACCAGTCACACGTGATGCCCGTGTAGCGAGGTGCCAGTGACGCGTGATGTCTGCCATAAGATGCCAGTGACGTGTGACTCCAATTTGGAGTGATACCACTGATGGGTTCTGTCAATGCCACACGATGGCAGTGGCGTGTGACGTCAGTGCCGCGTAATGTCAGTGTTGCGCTATACCAGTTATGCGCAATGTCAGTGCCACAAGATGCCAGTGACGTGTGATCCCAATGTGGAGTGATACCACTTACGGGTTTTGTCAATGCCACAAGATGCCAGTGACGTGTAAAGGTAGTGCTGCGTGATACCAGTCACGTCTAATGCCTGTGCAGCGAGATGCCAGTGACGTGTGATCGTATTGTGAATCACATGTCATCATTTCATCTTAAATTTTCACAGTTTTCACTGAACACAAATATGAGCTCGTAGATGACGCCCATCAGTTGTTATTTGTGGAGGTGGTGATGGGGATGAGGAGGAGAAAATCATTTTAGTGCATCACTTAGTGTCTCGAGGACCCCCTCCTCCCCTCGCCCCTTCACCACCTCCCACTCCCCTCCCCGCAATGATGGTTGGAAGTAAGTTTTCTTCCCCCTCCCCCACTCTCCTACTCACTTCCGCTCACTCACTCCTCACTCTACTCTCTCTCTCTATCCTCTTTACCCCGTCCACCAATCACTTCGCCTCCAACTTCTCCCTTCGCTCTGCTCACCCTCAAACCCGTGCAACGCCAGTGTTTACTGTGGAGGAATTTTCCATAACGATAATTGACTGAAAACCTACCCCTCCCCACCGCTCCCCTAAACCCCCTCCCCTCATCCCCCTCGTCACTCCTCCTCGCGAACCGCTTTTTCCCATTTGATAATTCTGGTAGAATGGAGGGGGGGAGGGGGAAGATTGTTATGATAGATTGGTGGCGAGTGGTGGTGGTGAGGAGGGGTTTAGAGGTAGAGAGAGAAAAGAGAGAGTGGTTGACGGGGTGAGTGAGTGGAGGGGGGGGGGGGGGGTAGTAGGTGTAATGGAAATCGTTTGGCCTAAATAAATAGGGAGTAATGTTTGCCGTGAGTCATCCCCTCCCCTTTCCCACTTCCCCTCTCGCACTCTCTCTATCCCCCCTCCCCACCACTCTCTTCTTCGTTCTTCAATTTTTCTCTCTTTTTCTCTCCGTCTCCATTACGGAGGTTCTTACATTTTTTTTCCCGTCGTTATTCACACCCTCCCCCTCCCCTCCACCCACCTACTCCCTCTACCCGTCACTCCCTCACTGAATGGGGACGTACTTCACCACTACATTCTGTGATGATAAGGGGGAACTTGGGGGGGGGGGGGTCCTACTGGTCAACAGTCACGGGGTCGAACCGAAGTCGAAAAGAAACAAAACTGACGAGGAAGTGAAATGAAATAAAAATAAAGTTTATTTCTTAAAATAATTACAATTTATTTATTTATTTACAATATTTAACGGGAAGATGCCCAATTTACAAGAAAATTATCGTCGCTTAAAGCCCCGTTTACACCGGCCGAGCATTACAACAGTGTTCGCGAACCGATGCTCGTCCAGTTTAAACGGCCTTTTGACGAGAGAACGAGCAGCCGGTGGTACTACATTATTTTTCAAAACTTTCCGAGGTACGTGTCACTTATTTCGGTGTTAGTGTTGCGTGGTGTTACATACTTGGTCTTTTAGCGAATTGTTGAAGAAAAGGAAGCTATTGTTCTCGATCCTAAATTTTTAACATTCGAAAACCTTTTATACCAAAATACATTTCCACTGCCTTTTATACCAAAATACATACAGGTCCACTGCCAAAAGATACAAAAAATTATATGTATATCGTCCCCATTTAGGCAAAAGGGCGAATACAGCAAAACCTAAATTATGGGAAATCGCGTTTTTCTCTCACGGGTCGTAAAATCGAACCAGTCATTACGAATTTGGTACTGATCAAACCAGTTTTTTTTTTTTTTTTTTTTTTCAGATTCTTTAAGTATAGTTGGATTCGTTCTAACACCAATACGAACAAAGTTATGCGTGAAAAACTCAAATTTTGTGTCATATTCGTCCTTCCGCGGTAAATGACCTCAATAAAAATTCTGCTATTCGCCCTTCTGCCCGTCAGTGAACTCAGCACTCACCCTTCTGCCTGATGCGTTTCAGTCCTGTCCGATTACCAATGTCAAAATTACAAGCCAACACATTAATCATTGTCATTCCATTAAAGAATGGAAACAAAAAAAGGGATAAAATTAGAAAAATTGTCGAAAAAATTCAAACAAATCATTCATATAACTATAACTGTATAGGCTATAACTGTATTAGGTTTTCAAGGGATTTTTTGCATTTGTTGACGCAGTGAGCTGAGCTCCAGCTCCAGCGCCAAAGTTCCAGCTTCAGCTTTTTATATCTTTATTTTCATAAATTGTGTGTGTTTTTTTAATTAACTTCATTTAAGTGCTTCTTCATTGTTCAAAAGGTGAATGCGACAATGGAAGATGACGAAAACAACAACATTGATTTGGTTCGTAGGGTGTACGATCTCGTTGACGGGTGCCTTGTTCGGGATTTCCAAGAAAAACCGTTCGAGACTACTTCTAATCGATTCGCTGATGAAGATTTTGTAGAAGACAACGAAGAGCTGAATGATTCAATCTCTTCCACGGAACTCGAAAATGCCGTCAACGAAGTAGGTACTAATTTTCTAAATCTACGTATCTTGCTTGAAACGTAAACCAATAAATTTTGAGGGGGGCTAACAAATGTTTTTCTTTGGTCGATTCCAATGGTTCATTATCGAAGATAATAAACCAAAATGTTGCCCGACCAAAGCCCTCTTAGCTACACCCCCCCCCCCCCCCTCATGAGGTTTCCAGATCCTCTACTGCCGCCCCGTGTATAATTCACCGTCTGCGCGATGCAGTAGCAGACACGAAGATGATGAGTTTCCGGTTTCGTTCAATTGTGACGACGACACGACGACTACCTGCCACCGCTCAAAGTGCATTTCAATGTTGTCACCCGCTCTTGACCGTCCCCCGAGAGTTCACCGCTGCGATAAAAAACCTTGACCGGGAGCTGCGTTCACACCTTTTACGACGACATGCAATTTACAAAACCATAAAACTCCCAACCCGAGCCGGTGAGTTTTATTACCTGTGATAATTGGATTTAAATTTATTTGCATCCTGATCTCCGGCTCGTCGTCGGTAGCCGAACACGGTTCGAGTTTGTTTCCATCCGCGGTAGAACTTCATTTCGTACACACGAATCCTGACATCCACTGAACACGTATTTACCAGGGGCGTCAGGGGAAGCGCAGGAAGCAGCGTTTTCCCCACAAGAAATGAAGAACGTAGGTGCAAGTTGAATGACGAAACAATGTATTGAGGATAACAAAATATTTAATCAATAGTAAAATATCCAATTGAACCACGTTCTGCTACCATGTGATATAGTAGGACTTATTGGAAAAAGTCAACCCTATTATGTCAACGACTATTCCTCGGCACGAGTCCAAATGTACCACTTAAAATCTGTTAAAATTCGTACCTAAATACTTCACAGCCCCACTTAAAGTTCCTGAAATACGACGTTTTGAGTTGACTTTACTCGTCATTTCCCAACTCTTCAGCACATCAGGTGTCTGTGTCTGGGGGGGGGGGGGGGGGGAATAGCGTTTTTAATTCAAGAAACCCTCAAGCAGTGTCGATGTCGAGAAAGAACCTGGGTAGGAAATAAATATAGGAGGGCCCCAACAGAAACGTTATCAGAGCAATATGGCTGTTTATCTTATCACGAGCGTCGCGTCGCTGATATGGAGGCTCTCTTCTCCTCGAAACTCCCTTACAACAAAAACTCGCCGCTTCCCAAAACCATAAACGCTCATTTTATTACCTGCCTGCGAGGCTTTTACCCGACCGAGACCAACATTTTTCGAGTATCTGATATTATTAGTTTGTATGAATAAATTCGTGGGGTTTCAAATTATTGTCTATTTCGTGGAGATGATTTCGTCGAGTTTGCGCTTTTTCTTCCGATGGGCTTGAAGAGAATTTTACTCATTAAAAACACGAGTTCTCACTCGATCTGCACGTTTCCTCCGTTCCTCAAGGAAGCATCTTCGAGCCATTCCTGCACTTGATTTATACAAGCGACTTCCCCACCAATGACCAATTAACTCTAGCGCTCTATGCGGACGATGTAGCGGCGTTATGCAAGGCGAACGATCATGAGCAAGCTGTAGAAACTGTCCAACTCTTTACGCAGATAATAAAAAACTGGTGCCGCAAATGGAGCGTGATAATGAACCCTGGCAAATCGGTCCTGCTCAACTTCACGCTCCGACGCACAGTGGTCGGAAAACCGATTTTATGGGACTAAAAAGGGTAAAAATGAAAATGAAAGATCGGGATCGGTGTTGTAGTGAAAGTGACACCCAGATACCTACACGAGACAACTCAGGTTTGTTTACTCGCTAATTTTCCCTCTTGAAACGATAATAAACACGTTAGGACGCGCATTCCTCAATATGCTACTAAGTATAATATTAGCTCGCCCGTTTAACTCACAACTTTCTGGTGCTACCTACGATGGATACTCCTCAAATAGGTAAGTAACAAACATATTTCATGCAAAAAAATATTTCGAAAGTCTGCCAAAAGTGAACATGACTTATTTTAAACAAGATCCTTTAATGAATCTCTCCAGTTATGTTCCTGTAGAGGTTTAAAACCAAAATCAGCTGCTACTACCTGCAACCTTTTGTGTTTCAGTGTTGCGAAACGGTGCTTCACCTATTGCGTAATTACACGGCTTATTGTTTATATTATAAATAGGAATCTGTTACTTTTTCAAATATACATATATTCGAATTCCGTATTACCATGGAAATCACACCCCCAAAAACAACTGCGTTGTGAAAACTGGCCCGCCAAAAAACCTTGTCAAACGCAAAAAGGAAAGATATCCATTTTGCCAACCAGCCACGTATATTGGATGCTTCGCACCTCGCAGTTGAGTGTGCATATAGAAACCTAATCCTCCTACCCCTAACCACCACCACCAATGTTTTCCTGTTCCCTGTCTTCTTCCCACATCCCCACTTTCACCCTCAGTCCCCCTCGGTTTCACCGAATATGTTTCCTCTGTAGCACCTAGCTAAATGTATTATTTAAAAAGATGAGTAGGTTATTCCTATTAAAAAAAAAAAAACTGAGCTAGTACATACTTAATTTATTGATGTTTAACATCCATTTAAACATTTATGGCACTTAATAGCATTTTATTAATTTAACAAAAGAAAACCCAACCATGTATTAAGTAATGTAAACAATAAAATTTCATGACAGTCAGATATCACTTAGATGTCTATCGAGATTTGTATAATTTTCGTCATCACAGTCACTGCTGTCACTCGAAATTGTTGGAGCATCTGTGAGAAATTGTTGAACCTCGCTTTCCTATTAATCCAGGTCTTTAGCAGTTCGAAGAAATACAGTGATCAGCAGAAATGGCAGAAATTAAACTTCAGAAAAAAGTCTCAAGTTACTACGAATAGTGACATTAAATGTAAATTTTGCACAATTTACTCGTCTCCTCGTTATGAGGGGATCAGAAGAGACGAGTAAATTGTGCAAATGTCACTATTCGTAATAACGCGGGCCTTTTTTCTGAAGTTTAATTTCTGCCATTTCTGCTGATCACTGTATTTCTTCGAAATATGTGTCATAATAATTGCATTACCTTTAGTAAAATCAGTATTGTTAGCCTTTAGCACATCAAATGACTCCCAGAGGTTAATGACGACTTCTTACCCTGATAACAGAAAAATTGAATAAGTTTTAGAATCACAAGTGGACGCAGCTGATTTTTATTTCGTTTCAAAGTGTATCAGTTAGGTAACGTGTATTTAAAACAATTTCCTGGTTCTGGAGAACCAGGAAATTGTTTCAAATACACGTTACTGAACCGATTGGTTCCGTAAAATTTAGAGTATTTTGAAGGTGAATATTTTAGTCATTATTTCTTATATTTTTAAAGTCATCATTCAATTGCTTGAAATTTTTTTTCTTAGGAAACCTTTCAAATAGTATTTTATTCAAATGGTATTAAGAGGAGTCCATTTTGAAAAATTGGCGAAAACAGTTATACCTATAACGACAATGTCTACACGTGAAGGAAGCACTGAAATAACTGGTACGGAAGCGATCCGCATTACCTGGCGGTTTACATCTAGATTGGGCACCTTGTTTACAAGGTCCTTTTCCTTTTCCTTTGCTATCAGGAACATGTTACCACTTATTCAAAATACCTTTCATTCGGATTTAAAGGGGTCAACTTTTTCATTTTTGATCAGCTAGATTCGTAATTGGGATCTTAATACTCCCTCTACCACGAGTCATTACCGAGTCAGAAAATGGGGCTGAAAGTAAAGTAATGACTTGACTTTCGGTCTATGAATACGGCCAAAGGAAATGCTTAGGTATTTGCTAGAGCATTTCCTTAGTGACTGACTTTGAATAGCTCAAGCAGCCGTTCCTCCTCACACCGTCACTTAAGCATTTCCTTTCAACTTAGTGAGGGACTATGAATTCCGCCCTTAGTCATTAAATCATTAAAATTAGTCAGTAAATTTTACTTACTCGATATTTGTAGGTTCCTATTACTGTTACAATATGGACAGTGTCCGACAATGTTGGAACCTGTACCCAACCAAATAGCTCCGTCGAACGAAATCGCTTACATTTTTTAAAAAGAATTTTCATTAATGATTTTTGGGCCACTACAAGGGGCTGGAGAGCAGTGACACCCACAGCTCCCCAGGCAGCAACATTATAGGACAAATACAGAATGGATTACAGCGAAATAAAATTTCCGCAAGTTATTAATATTGAGAAAACCCCAGACTTCCAAAGAATACCGGATAGCCTTCTTAATCTTCGACATAGATTAGCCACATGATCCTTCCAGGTTAGGCACTGGTCTAGTACATTACACAAATACTTTATTGACTTGGGTTATAGCGGGGCAAGTACATAAAGAGTTTATGCTACACTCATGCCCGTGATAATTAGGTATTTAATGCTGGGTACTCCAATTAACCGCAGAGAAAAACAGATGAAGTGAGTTTTTATGACATTAAGTTTAAAAATAAATTTTTGCAATGCTTTGCCAATGCACGAGTACTTGCGACAGTTTAACAAAGAACTGAAGTTATACTACAATTGTCCGGTGTCTGACCTGCGATGACCGTTTTTCGAAACTAAAAACTGGTTGATTAGCGTGCTGAGAAAACTAAGGACACAAGTTGCGTGGCGGCGGCGACCCATTCTCCTGAGGGTCGCCTGATTAAAAGCCCCCACCGACCTCTGTCAACATCGTAATCCATTTTTATGCCTTTTCGTCGACGATAAACTCAGGTGAGGCTGGACGGAGTGTTTGGACACGCTCGGTGTTCCGTCAATGAAAGTTATACGCCTCGATCTAGACGGTTCAATTTTACTTTTGCGTTTCAAACTCGACGTAATTATTCACGTCAACCTGAAAGCCCTCATCACAACTAAGAAGATGAATTCCAAAATTCGCTTCTTGCTTTTAGCGAATTTTCATGTTCTCGGTCCGCGAATTTCTGAGAAAGAAAAAATTATACCAAAATCCGTTCCAGACCATCTTGAATTCACTGCCAAAAGACACCAAAACGCATGTATACAGGGTGGTTCTTAATGAACATCCCACTTTTTTTATCTTGATATAAAGAGAGATAGCGACAAACTCATCTAAGTAACGTTATTTTGTTACAAAGATTTCAATGATCCGCCACAAATGCTGGATACGCATGCCAACTTCGTTTTTTTTTTTTTTTTCAAATAGAAACCCCCTTTTTATAGCAGATTCGGATTCTACGTCAAATTTCATGATCTTTTTACTCCAACAGCCTTTTTTTTGGGCGCACCCAGGAGCGTCCAAAAGCGCCTAAAGTTGGACTAACCGCGTTTGCTCGTAATTTCGATAAGACGGAAAACCCTCAGTGTGGCTCATGAAATTTCATTATTGTTCGACACTGAAACACGTGGTGTCATCAGTTTTTCTTATTGGACTTGATGACACCGGGATTACAGCCTGAAACATGAACGTTTTTAAGGAAAATCACCTTATTCTATCTTTTGATAATTTTAGTTGTAGTTGGATGAGTAGGTGGGTGGGTAGGTTCCTACACCCAGAAGGATACTCAGAGAAAACATGAAGGTTATGTTACCAAAAGCGTTTCAATACGATTGAAGGGGGTTTTCTTGAACTTTCGGTCAGAGGAATATGGTGTTTTTGAAAAGATCATAACTTTGGTAATTTTGCAAAAAAAAATAAGAAAAAAAAAAGTTTTATTGATATCAGGACATTCGCAAGGATTTACCATTTGAGAATATCAGGTACGGAATATTACATTAGGCATGTGATGCCCGTTTTCGTCAACGGAGTTCTGAAGCCGGTCCCGGAAATCGGCATCAACTCTTTCCCGTAGGTCTGCATTGATGAGGGTGATTTGTTGTTCGATTGACACCTTCAGTTCTTGCAATGTGCATCGTTTACTCTGGTAAACATGTGACTTAGAAAAATAGCCTTAAAAAAATCACAGTGGATAGGTCAGGGGACCGAGGAGGCCATAAAACATCACCCAATCTTGATATGACGTGGTTGAGGAACAAGGGACGAAGAACAGCCATCGATGCCCGAGCTGTGTGTGCCGTGAAAAAAGTGGAAAAAATGGGAAAAATGGAAAATGAAGAAAAAAATTGGAAAAAATGGAAAAAATTAAAAAAAAAGTTGGAAAAAAATGGAAAAATGGTGAAAAAATGTGCGTGCCAAGAAGAAGAAGATAAAAACGAGAAAAATGGGGTTAAACTACGAGTGGAATGCGTGTAGCCTCCCCTCCCTCGCTTGCATAAACTCCAGAGTACAGTCCGTTTCGAAATTATTGAGATAAAAAGTTCAAATTTGCACAAATATTTCGATTTTCTTGGCAATCAAAAAGGCTAAGTTCGTAGATGGGCGGAATCGGCCTACTTGATGGTGAAATCAGAATTGCGATATCTTATTCCGTTCTCAAACTGGAGCACTTTGATAATGAAGAAACGTGGTTGTTACTTGAGATGTTCTACACGATTCATCTACTCTAATATGATAACGGAATGATCACAATTCTGACTTCACCATTATGTTCAGCGTTGAAAACCCTATCAACTCAGGTGTTACCCGGCAAAGCAGGAAACAAGACGCGTTATATAACCTGTAAATATAAAACCAGTTATTTCTTCGAAATTCGCTCGTATAGCCATACTGAATGACAGTGGATTTGTTCGGTACACGACGGCAAGGAGTTTAGTTGGAGAACTGCGGAGTCCACTAAGTGTACCTATAAGTCTTATACACAAAACATTGATCTAGACAGAAGGGTGATCTGTACGGTTGTGAAAAGCTTTGCGGTGTTTGAAGAATCAATTTGCGTTTTCATTCCATTTTAACATTTTTAAAAGCCGTCTTTCAGTACTTTCCCAGCGGACGCGGCAAAGTCAATTTTCTTGTTACTGTTGGACCAATTAGTAACCACCTAATTTCAGCCGCCCTCAAATACCTTCAATAATTGGATCATTTTGGCCGATTTCAAATAGCTGCCATTACTAAATCCAGCGGATTCGTGCCGGCAATTTGGCTGATTTGTGTACACGTTGGTGTTCCCAACGATATTCTAAAATCGTCCTCTAAAATTGATACCATTTCACAGCTGGCTCCGGGACTATCAGATTTCGAAGCGTCAGTGTACATTTGATGGTAATTAACGTATGTGTGTGTCAATATGGCCATTGTTTGAGTTTTGACTTCAACAACTCCAGTGGTGGTCGCTCACACACTGACTGTCACCGTTGAAATTGAATATTTTAAAGAATATCTCAGGTCGTGATCTCTTTTCATAATATTCATAGCTGAAGTTTCGGGACAAGAGTTGCTGGCATGTTCCGTGTGGATACGATGAGAGGCATCGATGTCAAGGATGATGTCGGAAAAAAGACTCTGTAAACTCAGTAATGTTACAATTGTGTCGTCTGGTTGCAAAACCGGTCATCTCCATAACAGAAAACCTTTCAGGAGAGCCGATTTTCTATCACGCCTAGGGAAGTTAAGATAGAATCTAAATCTCTTGTAGTTAATGTGTCACTAGGATAGTAGGTTTTGAAGCACCATAAGAGAATCTGGGGGAAGGTGTAGGGAAGGGGAAATTCAAAATGTTAGGCTTTGGCCGGTTTTGCAACAAACTGAAGCTTAAAATATCGACGAAATTGACGTTAAATAGCGAGGTTTTAGGCAAGAAAAGTTATTCACGATGTTTCCTGTAACTGATCTTTACTTCAGGTTGACTAAAGTTATGAAAAAAAATATATGTAGAAGAAACGAAACTTCACACTCAAGTGGCTAAGTCACCTTCCTCAGGATCGCACATAATGCCGTCGATATTCTCCAAGGATTCGTCATTCATTTCCTCGTAGACTTTCTCGTTACCACCCAAGTCAGCCAAAATGTTTTGATAAAAAACCAATAGGTCGTCTTTGTCCCAATCTGGTCCATAATGTATCGTCAGTAGAGCTGCATTGGTAAGCTTTAGGTGAATGCCCACAAAGGGGTTTCTTCGACTTCCCAGTAGGGCAGTATCTGTATCATGAAACGTGAAACACAATAGGAAACCATGAAAAATTGCATAATAACACGATCTTTCTACAATACATTCTCTACATTCAACACTACATTAGGAACTAAGATGATAGTAACCTAGCAAAATTCTAATGGAGATGGAAAAGTCAATGCCAGTAAAAATAGTTGTGTACATACCTTAAAACTTAGTCCTGGTTCCTTTTCCATGCAATTGGATTCCTCTGCCGCTTTCTTCCTTGATGTGCAGGCACTACACCAACGAGTTTCTCTATTGAATATTTTAAATCTAAATTTCAACACACCTGTTTCAATGAATCTGTAAATGTTTGTAACGAGGTGTGATAATTTTCTAATGGATTTTGGTTACACTGCGGTTAAAATTGATTGGGATTTTTCCTTTATAAGAAATTAGGGGAATTACGGTATAGAGGATAATATATTTCTCAGATTCCTCAGTCTAGTTCTGCCAGATGTGTGGGATGTGTAGTACGTCTGGCGAAACCCATTGATAAGAATTTCAATGAAGGGCTTTTGCGGATGCTGGTGGACACTGTTGCTCCGGTCAAAATGATATCCGTATGTAGGTATTTGAAGAAGAAACCCCCCCCCCCCCATGGCCACGAAAGGTTTCAGAAGGGATTCAGGCAGAATTCTAAATTTCATCGCGTTGTGACCCATTTGGGTTCGAGATGGTTTAAAACCGAAGAAAGCCAGTGGAAATTTTATGGGTAACTTTCTGACGAGGACTAACTGGACGAGATAAACACGATGTCCATATAAAATAATTCGTGCTACGAGCATGTTCATTACGATTCCAATTGTAGTTTAGTGCGATAATTTGGTGAGTGGTCGCGCTGATCGACAAGCGGAAGTAATGTCATCAACGCGATGGTGGGAGATAATGAATTGATAGGTTTTTTTCTGTAGTTAATAACGGACGTCAGCCTGGTGGAGGTGGGGTGCAGCTACGTCACGTCGAAAGACTCGATGTCATCGATCCAGATGACTAGCTCTGCGAGGTGTGGTGGTGGAGGGCACTGGGGCCTAATTACCCACCATCATCATGTTATTGTGACTACCCAACGAATAGTAGATTACAGAGGAAATTACTACTGGAATTTGTCCATTTGGATCGACGCGTTCATCCCATTTGGTTTGGTCTGGAACACGAGTTGTTATGGCCAAATAAGAGGTTTCAGATATTTCAGCTCCTTTTCCCTCATAGTACGGCAACATTTCATAGATTTCATTCATTTAATTTTGGTTCAGTATTGAGAAGGAATTCCGCTGTTTTATTATCTTCTGTATAATGTATGTATCTTTAATATCCAAGTAATTTCAACATCTATACGAAACAATTGAGTTGATGAGGTAACATGTTGTTGGAATAGCCTCCCAGGTGGCCAATGGGAGGGGTAGGGAAGTAGAGTCGGTAACTAGCTCAGTGAAGATTTATAGTCTTAACGACTTTGTCCTAGGCCCAAAATGTTTAATCTAGACTTTTTATACCAAAATCCTCTCCAGACCATCCTGAATTTACTACCAAAAAACACAAAATTCATATGTATATACATGTGTCATTCTAAACGACAACTCTCGGCAGGATTGAGATAAAAAGTTCAAATTTGCACAAAACATCTGTCTTGGCAATCGAAAGGCCAAGTTCGTTGATGGGCATAATAGGGCCATTCTAAGGGGGGTTCAAGGGAGTTTTAAGGGGCAAAAATTATTTATAAATTCCGCTTTCAAACTGGAGAACCTTGAAGATGAAGAAATGAGGTTGTTACTTGAGATGTTTCACGGTTCATCTCCTCTAATCCGATAACGGAATGAGATATCGCAATTCTGACTTAACCATCGTATTCACCGTTAAAAAATGTATAAAGTGAGGTGTTACTCGGTAATAAAGGTTGAATTCGCCAATATTGTTCTCAGCTAACAATAATGTTCATATCTTTTACGTAGATCAGGTACCGCCATGTTCAAAAAATCGTCAGAAAGATGTTTTATTCAATGAGTTTAAGTAGATGATCCAACACGGACGATTAAGCGGTGATCACAAGGAATATTTATACAGGCTCAATCAAAAGTCAATGATTACTTGATTTATAAATGAATTCGAATAAAGTTAAACGCTGGTATGCAGTTAGAAATAATGATGTTGGTTCGTTGCTCCAGTTTGCAGCGGTGGAGTCAAATAGCACATATTGATAGCCCTGAAACGTCTCTCAACCTCACACACGCTCCGACACACAAACCCCCACTTTCCTCATCACCTGTATAAATAGATTGGGCGTTTACTGTTTCCACAAATGGCTCACGATGGTATAAATTACTCTCCCGGTCCCGGTATTAGTTGACAGTTGATATAATCGAAATATTTAGAATCTTTCCCGCACGTTGTGTGCTTGTGCTGAAGGAGAAGTACAATCATTACCCAACTTATGTGTTTAGTACCTGCCGTCCGATATGAGATTCTGTGGGCTTAGATTGGAACACTTGTTTCTATAGTAATGACGATGGTCATTCATGACGTGATATGCGGAGGCAGTTGTGGGAGTCATAGGAACTACTAGACTGCAAGACCGACGAAGCTAAATACTGCCGTGTTAACTTGACACGTCCTATATCCAGTTTGGCACTTTTGGCGATAAGCAGAAGGCTGTGTACATCTCGACATGGCGCGTCTTATGAGTTAAATTTGGCTCGTGTGAAATTTTGTGATTACCGAGCTTTGCTTTCTAACAGTCAGATGCCTCTCCGCCAATGGCAAGCTTAAAGATGCTCCTCAATGACGTACGAGTGCTATGCGACACCGTATCAAATTCGGTCCTCGGAACTAGAAAAATTTTCAAAATCAATAATTGATTGATTATTGATTAATTATTGATTATTGATAATTATTATCCTGTGAGGTGGCAAGCATTATATGCCAGATTATGGCATCTTAAACTTACTACTCACCAGTAGACACGTTGCGTGATCTTGGTCTTAGAGTCGTCACAGGATGTCTTGAAAGAACAAACACGGTCTACAGGGCTGTTGCGAGACCAAAAACCGCAGGTCTGAAGTCTCCCGATCGGAATGGGAGACTTGATGCAACGTTTGTGTGACTGCCAGTCGAGGAGAAGCTGTGATGGTTTCTCTAAAATTTGTATCCTACTTCATTATTTTCCCTCCAACCATCTGAAGCAATTCTTCAAGATAATTAGACGTCAGCCAGGCGAAATACCGAAAACCTTGGTCCTTCTGCGATCAGAATTAGCAATGTCCGTCATGATGGTTTGCGAAGATAAGTCTGAAAAATGTCACATTACAGTGTGGACGCTAGACGAGACAAAAAAAGGTGAATATAGGCCATGTCTATGTCTCAAGTCTGGACCAATCGCACAACATGGTCTAGGAGGTGTACTACTAGTCTTTGAGTGATTATGGATTTCCTGAAACCGGATTGAGCATTGCAAAGTAATTTAGTCTGTTCTAATAATCAGGTTGGAGATATGTGGAGAGTAGAGGCCCAAAACAGACTGATGAGATCGCAGGGTGCTTGGTATCTTGTCTGTCGTATATGAGGACTGACGATTGCTGAATTATCAGCGGATTCAGTGAAACAGGTGATGTTATTAGGTAGCGCATGATACGTGTCCGGGGATCAGTCTCTGGGGATTGCATACGATCATTGCAGAGAACATTCGCTCTGTACAGAGGGTCAGCTGAGCCGCCAGCCGACCCATTATACGCCCGAGGGATTTAAAATCCGAGGGACGACAGTCGTTTGATTCCACCTGTTTCCAAAATAATTGGATCAGAACTGTCATCTCGTGCCCCCCCCCCCCTCCCCACCAATCCATCTGCAGGGCTCACGTGCGTGGGCCAGAGTGGAAATCGCCCCCAGTTCTCTCGCTGTGGGATTTGTATCTCCCCCGCTTCCCTTCACCTTCCGGCTCCCCTCAATGATTTGTCATGGGGACGAATAATAGCGACAATTCAGTTCCTTCACAATCCCGCTACAAAACAGTACACACGTTCCCTTGGGAGGGGAAGCGCAGAGCTTAAGCCGATCACGGGGCACATTAGCACCTTCATAAAGGGTATCAGAAGGCGTGCGGTGAAAGGCGACAAATGTTCAGCCTCTGCGCTTCATCCTTGAGTGACAGTTTCTGCCGCTGTTTGGGGGAATGTACGTATATCGTTAAAAGTCCACCACATCAATTAATGCCCACCCGTCCCGTACCCAACAATTGATTTGAATCGACCCTTCGTGTCTATTATGTGTCCTGTCTGAGTAAAACGATCTCCTCAACTTCGGTCTGAGGCTGCGTCAAAGGGGCGTCACGGCACATCAGACTGTAATAAATTATACCACCAAGTAGAGATGTTTCATTCCCATTTACACTCGAATGTATTGTAGCGTGAAGAATTTGTAAGTACCGCTACAAATCGTGTGTTCCGGTGACATGTTCCAACAGCTGATTGCTGCATTTGGTTATATCCGGGCCGATTTCAAGGCCTTATCCCCCCCCCCCCAGGATTGCCGTAACTTCATTGTGCTGCTGATTGGATATTTTGGTATGAATCAAGACTCAATTTCTAGCTTACAACGCCTGCCGTTATATGCACTCGATTTTTTTTTAAAATGAATATATCGTGTTCAAAGAAGTTCCTGACTGAATTCTGTGCAAATGATATCATTTGTCTCCAGGTGTGTCCTCGGAGCTGTGAATGAGTTCCGAATTCCGTCGCGTCACTCACAAGGAAAAACGCGCCTCTCGCCATCTCGCACGTTGTCATATCGTGGGCCTCACGGCAACTCCCCACAATGTCATTTTGGCGACTTTTCAGCAGAGCCAAAAACCATCTACCTCTGACTATGTTTACTGAGTAATTCAGTAAAATAAATCGTGAGATTTAGTGTTACCTAACGTAGGTACCTAACTTATACTTAGTTAGATCGATCCGCCGGGAGAAGACGCTTCGAATGGTATGCATAGGTAGGTAACTCATTTTGGCCAAAAGTGACGATGTGGGGTGTTGCCGTGAGACCCTCGATAGGTTTCTACGTTGTCTCCAGTCTCAGATCGAATTCGTGTTAATCAACTGAAACTGATTTTCTCGACTCGCTCGATCAGTTTCATGCACGGGCTCGAATGGATCACTTCGTACACCGGTATCAAGAATGAGGATCATAAGCCACACTGCCGCCTACCGTTCATCTCTATTCGACTTCCTAAATTTGTAGCTGACAAGTAAATCTTACCGCCAAAAAACCTCTGAAGTCGCAGAAAGGAACGATATCCATTTTGCCCGCCAGCCACGTATAAAGGATGCTTGGTGTTTCGCACCTCGCTGTTGAGTGTGCATATAGAAACCTGATCCTCCTACCCCCTAACCACTACCACCAATGTCTTCCTATTCCCTGTCATCTTCACACAACCCCCCTTTCACCCTCCTCTGTACCCTCTGTTGCACCTGCAGGGAGCTTTTCGCTTTTTTCAATGCTGTTGGCGGGAGCCCGTCAATGAACAACAACGCGAACGAGAACAAGAACAACACGAAAAACGTGAAAAATAGTGGTTTTAAAACTGCTATACCCCCGACATCTGATGGTCCCGAGAGTTGACATTTGGTTTACGTCCTCACGTGCCCTTAGAGAGTTGGTGTACAAAATATCAACTCCCGAGACAACCAGGGGGCCGAGCTATGGGAGGTGAAAACCCCAACTTGTTCCGTCGCGTAATCAGTGTCTCAGTCGCTTCGTTTCTCGGTTTCGGTTTTCTTAGCGGGAAGGACGCTCCCGCGTCCCTAGATGTTTTGTTTGTTTTTTTCCAGTTTTTTGGAATTGTTTGGTATTTTTAATTAGTTTTAGTATTTTTAGCTCATTCTGCACCTATTTCGATGAAGGTTCCGTGGTTTTACATCCACGGAAATAATGATCATATAGGGAAATAATGATATTTACTGAAATAAGTCGTTATGAAGTTTCGTATGGGACAGAAGATAAGAGATGATTGGTAAACTACAGAAAATTAGTTGTGGATTCTTATGAATCAGTAGCCGAGAATTTGAGGAAAACTTTTTTTTTAAATGACCATAAAATTGCCCATGCATACAATCGGAGCGAAGACGACTTTCAGGTAATAAGGACTCATATATTATGACTTCAGGGTATGTGTTAATGTTGAATCATGATGTAAAAAATTATTGTTTTGCAGCGCGGTTGAATACACTTTGTTTTATTCAATGATAATATGTTATTGTTGGTGTGGTAGGTACGTCCAGGCTGATTGCGGTTATCCATTATTGTGGGTTGTGTTTTTAATAAAACCACCTTGTAGCAGCCAATAATTTTAATAGAGGGGGGTGACGTTTCGGTCTCCAGTGTAGACCCTAATCATACCTATTGAACAGTCAAATATATATAAGAACAATCAACTCAGATCGACTAAACTACATGTAGATGCCGTAACTATTAAGTGATAAGATCTAGGCTTACCTTACAAGATAAATTATACTAAGATGATGTATTTACACTAAGAATGTATTTTCACAATGAATAATGACTTTTATATACACGATGAGAAGAGAGAACGATGAGATGAAGAAAGTGGTCTACGGATGTGATGGAATGGGATTCCATTCCCATTCCATCACATCCGTAGACCACTTTCTTCATCTCATCGTTCTCTCTTCTCATCGTGTATATAAAAGTCATTATTCATTGTGAAAATACATTCTTAGTGTAAATACATCATCTTAGTATAATTTATCTTGTAAGGTAAGCCTAGATCTTATCACTTAATAGTTACGGCATCTACATGTAGTTTAGTCGATCTGAGTTGATTGTTCTTATATATATTTGACTGTTCAATAGGTATGATTAGGGTCTACACTGGAGACCGAAACGTCACCCCCCTCTATTAAAATTATTGGCTTCTACAAGGTGGTTTTATTAAAAACACAACCCACAATAATAATATGTTATGATTAAAATTACCTTTTGACGCTTGCAAGGCAACAGGTTGTATCATGTTTTTATCAACTTTTCAGGAGAGACAAAAAACTAGTTCCGCACCATAAAAATTAATCAATTGCTTGTTGCAGAGGTCAGTGCTACCTAAATCAACAAATAAAAACTTATTGATTGATTGATTGATTGATTGATTGATTGATTGACTATAAAAATCAATCGATTTTGATACAACCTAATCGATTCCCCACGAATTTTGATACTATCGAATAGAGATACCTATAAACCATGACTTCCATTCGATCTGGCGCCTAATTTTGAATCTAGAGAGTGAAAAACCCTAAAAAGGCGAAATTTATTATAGGACCTGTTGCCTTGCAAGCGTCGCTTTACCACTTCGTTATTTTCATTTATTTATTTAGATACATTACGGGATGAGCCCAATTCCACAATTAAATCAGTGACACTAAGGCAAAAAAGCAGACTAAAAAATAAAGAAAACTTTGTCGAGAGTGGGTAAAATGCACTAAGATGGGGCGAGAAGTTCATCAAACAAACGCTTCTTGAGGCTTGAACAGTAAAATTCGTGCTTTGAAAAGGAGTGATTCCAGGGAAGGGAAATAGTGTTGCGTATCAGGCCAGGCACCATGACGTCAACAATTCAGTTGAATTTACCATTTGGTGGTCCAGTTGGAGAGTCGATCAATGTCGATGTACGCATTGTAAACTCGTACATACAACAAAGTGGACCAGATACTCGCCAGTGAACCAACCGCCTGTTCAAATACGAGTGTCAAACCATTCGGCAATAGAACTTCAGCGCTAGTTCCAGCCGTTTGAATGGAATGAAAGCACGGTGGAACGCATGGTTATGCTGTACCCAGCGTACAGTGAGTATAGTGATAGTGTGAGAAAGTCATTGATAACCCTACCCGTGCATAATTCTGCCCAAATTTGAGAACTGGACATTCAATTTTATTGGTGCATTGTTAGGGATCTGGGAAACCGAATGTAAATCTTAAATGTAAAATGGCGTCGGGGAAAGTAACAGGTAAGTCTAAAAAAAAGAAATATCACATGATGAAATTCCGCAGCCTTCTGCAGTTTCAAATCTTACTCCCAATTCAGTTGTCTCCTAATAATTTACGCTTTAGCCTCACATTATTCCACTGAAGTATTCCAAAACCGAAATGACAACTCAAACTGCCCCTCAAATTGGTGAATTCAAACGTTTTTGAAAAAAATGTCTAGAAATAACGGTTTACTCGGTTCTGTTCACCACGACAGCCAAATAAAAGTTTAGTTCTGGTTTAGTTTCGTTTAGAATCCAACAGGGTCATAAACGATGATACCTTGGTATTATTAGTGTTTTATAATGCGTCATTCATTTGTTATTCAGTGGTCTCGTGATCTGACTTAAATTGCCACTACATGTAGGCAGTAATATTTTTATTTAAAAAGCTAAATAAAATGAAATACATATTTTTTTAAACGAATTACTTTGGTGCCATAGGATTTAATATAGACATCAATTAATTTATTTCGCTGGTCCTCCGCAACTGATTGTTTCTACAGAGTCAAGTAGTAAGGTGTTGACACGGACTACTCCCAGTTCCGAACGCTCTCTCGATTCCCAGATTGATTTACAGGGCAAATCTGGAAATCAGGGTGGCCTGGAAGAGGGGGAGGGGTGCCGTGTGGATGTGGAGCATTTGATTAATCGGATGAAGCTTAGCAACCCTGGTTTTGTTGCATTGCAGGAACAAACGAGGGATCAAAGTTACATGACGTGTAAGTATAAAAAGCGGTGCTTTTCAAACTCTTCTCATCCCTTTCGCTATGGTTAGTTAAACATGCTTTGAGCGGGGTTGGCACCCTCGCGAGGCCTCGCTTCCCTTCCCGTTGGGATAAACGCGACTAAAACTTCATTAGGACCAGATTTTTTGTATTATCCGCTGCATTCCCCGATTCCCCCAACCGATTCTCCCTTCACTTTTATTTCCCTCCATTTCGTTTCTCTTATTTCCCTGTTCTGATTTAGATCCTGTTAAACCTCTTGGGTGCCTTTAGCGGTTCAAATTCCAACCCAGAAACAAAATCTTTAAATTTGAACATTTAGTCGTGACGTTACGAAATGAAGTTAGTTTCCAGCTAGTGGATTGAAAAAAAAAAAAATAATCCTGTAAATTCACTATTACACTATGTGTACACTGTTACGCTATGTGTAAAACGATACTGAATTTCCGAGATTTATATGAATGAAAATTTTACTAAGAAAATCTTGTAAATTCACAATCGTGTTACTGAATTTTTATTTCTAGATTAATGGTAACACGATAGTGAATTTCCGAGATTTTCTGAATATAACTTGTATGAATGAATAAATTTTACTAAGAAAATCCTGTTTTGTAAGGGGTTTTTGAAGTTATATCTTTCGGCTCCCTCAATACCTAGCAACTTGAATCTATTAAAAGGCACTGGAAGAAGTAGAAACAAAGCTCTGTACAAAATTTCTAGTCAATCAGTGAATGTGGAGAAGCTGTAGCATTGGCTAACTGAACAAGAAGAAAATCCACAGTCATGCAGCATGGCTATATGAGTGAAATTTCGAAGAAATATTTGGTTTTATGTAAAATGTCTACATTAAAGAACATGATGTCCATGAAGAACATCTCAAGTATCAACCAGGTTTCTTCTTACGTTTCTTTTAAACCACGTTTCTTACTTGAAATCGGCTCGACACGTATAATATAGGTACGAATCAGCTGTGTTTGCATTGCTATCAGACTTGATGTTTAACGTGGACTCGATGCGACGTTAACAGACTACGGAGTTTTTCGCAGTTTAGCACCTTTAACACGTTACGACGTCGTAAACAGTCCGACTATAAATACCGCTGTTGTCACACGTGGGGATGAGGAGAATTTTCTCTTGATTCCCCTGTTAATAAGTCAAACTTCATGCTGGATTTCTACTACGGTAACTAAAGATGTGAAAACCACTTGATATCCT
Organism: Stenodema calcarata; assembly: GCA_963920205.1. Taxonomy (NCBI): domain Eukaryota; kingdom Metazoa; phylum Arthropoda; class Insecta; order Hemiptera; family Miridae; genus Stenodema; species Stenodema calcarata. The sequence goes on from OY986048.1 coordinate 25,050,986, forward strand.
GTTTTATTTTACAAAATTTGTGAACATCCAAATTTGTAAATTTGTAATTTTTACTAAATAAGTAATCGACATTTAATGTCGATTTTCCTGGTTTAGCAAATATAGGTATTTTGACATGGGGACTTTTGGCTAGGGTCATTCTAGAATTGTGTAACTTTGTTTTATCGCAAAACATGTAACGAGATACCAATAAACAGCAACGGGCAATTTGGTTTGGACTTGAGTGGCTCCAAAAGCTAATTTCTAGGCTATTTGGTAATTTCTTGGTAATTTGGCTTTAACCTGACGCTGTCCAGGCCTCGGATCAGCTGAGTGGCTCCTAAAGCTAATTTTATGCTACTCACAGTATGAAGGTGTAATTTGGTATGTAGCCTCCTTAAGACTTTAACGTGCTTGATAGGTTTCCTTCAGGTCCTAAGCAGGGTCAGCCATAAAACTCTTCCCCTTCTAGTTCTCCAGCCTACTATTGTCTCACTATTGTACCACATTATTATAACATTGTGGAGTAATAAATATTTGTATTGGGCATCAGCCCGTATTCTATTAAATAAACAAATAAACAACTTGACGCTGCACATGCCCCGGTTCAGCCGAGTGACTCTCAAAGGCGTCACGTTTCTAAGCTCGAACGTACACTGAACGCAATTAAAAAAAACTCTGCACATTGTTGACACAACGGTTTATTATATTCTTTGTAGAGATCACACTTGTGTCTCGATTACTGAATGATAGATTAATTGTTATTATGAATTATCATTAATTATTAATAATCATTATCAAGTAGTGTAAATTATTAATATTTATTGTTGGTTAATATTAAGTTTTATGAGTGTGTGCGATTTAGTTTGACCGTCAGTAAGAATGATGTTGAGGGATGTCGAGGTTTGACTGACCCTCGACATCCCTCAACATCATTCTTTTTAATAATTTTTATGCTTCATTATTAATAATTATTATTAAATATTATTCATTAACTCGATATTTGAAAAGCATGTGCTGTTAGAATCAGCTGGGCCAGTTTGAAAATGGACCCGACTGGCTGCCTTACGATTCACTCCCATGTTGAAGATTTTCGATCTGCTCCAACTTTGAGCCGTCATTGTGAACGAACGGCTGGTCGTACAAAGCTGTGGATGGTCTTAAAAAATTCTACAATATAAACTCCATCTAAATATGAAATAAAAACTCTGCAAATTCTTGACACAACGGTTCATTATCTTCTTTGTACAGATCACCCTTCTGTCTAGATCACTAGGTCTAAATGTCTAGATCCTAAATGTTAGATTAATTATTATTATCAATTATCACTAATTATTAACAATTTTATCAAGTAGGTACCTAGTGAAAATTATTATAATTTATTGTTAGGTATTAATAATTCGTATTTATTATTAATAATAATTATTATTAATTATGATTAATTAATACGATATAATCTGGGGTTTTTAATACTACGTCGGTAATAATTTTTCTATAAAAGAAGTACCTACCAACGAACATTCGAAATTACCTTCATTTCCGTAGCACGAAACGCACCTCAGAACAACAAACTCGACATCACTTAAGCCATAATAAAATCATATTATGATGTTCCAAAGAGCTTGTTAGTATGAAAATGGACCTGTATTTCAACAGTTTGATACACGATCGTGTTGTGAGGCACAATCTTTGAGCCCTCATTGTGAACGAACGGCTGGTCGTACGAAGCTGCGGATGGTCTTAAAAAATTCTACGGAACAAACTCTATCTAAATATGAAATAAAAAACATACCGTTTGATGGGAATTTTTCGAGATATGGAATTTTCAATATTTCAAAATTCGTTTTGAACCCCTTCCCCTTGACCTAGGGTTAAGAAAAGTTTCGAGGACCATTGTGGGGTTGGTCGAAACCCATAAAAAAAATTTCGTAATTTTAACTCAACGCTAACTGGGCAAAGTGGCGCGGACGGCGGACGGCGGACGGCGTACGGCGGACGGACGGATTTTTTTTTATTCGATTTTCTGAATCTACGTATCTTGAAACGTAAACCAACAAATTTTGAGGGGGGTTAAAATTTTTTTTTCTTTGGGCGATTCCAATGGTTCATTATCGAAGATAATAAACCAAAAACGTACCGTTTGATGGGAATTTTTCGAGATATGGAATTTTCAATATTTCAAAATTCGTTTTGAACCCCTTCCCCTTGACCTAGGGTTATGAAAAGTTTCGAGGATCATTGTGGGGTTGGTCGAAACCCGTAACGAAAATTTCGAAATTTCAGCTCAAAGCTAACTGGGCAAAGTGCCGCGGAAGGCGGACGGCGGACGGACGGATTTTTTTTAATTCGATTTTCTGAATCTACGTATCTTGAAACGTAAACCAACAAATTTTGACATGGGGTTGAAAAAATCTTTTCTTTGGGCGATTCCAATGGTTCATTATCGAAGCTAATAAACCAAAACACCGTATTCTCGCCCATGAGCCGACGCGACAAGGGCGCGCATTTCCGCAGTCCGCACTCGTAATATCCGGTCTATTGTCGATTGAACCAGTGGATCGACGGATTGATCAAAAGGGAAAGGAGGCACCGAAGGCGATTCACCACTGAAGTGCTAACAGATTGCCTCTCGTGCCCAAGGGACAGAAAGTTAGGGAGATAATTATTTTATATTGGTAATGATTGTTTGGGGCCCAGCAAAGGGAGCGCCGGAGGGCAAAAATTCACATGAGGGAGAGGAATGTTTGGGTCAACAACCAGCGTCGGATTTATACCCCACGCCGCTCCCTTCGCCATCCGTGAAGCACAGTTAAAGCCATGAATTAATTGAGCCGCATGTGTAACGCATATTCCATTGTGCCTTGTGCCGTTTGATTGACGGGCCACCGCTAGACATCTGCTCGGATGCCCTCCGGCCCTGAAATCTCCTCTCAATTGCCAGAGCGTTTTTCCACTTGATCCGCTCCCGCCCGCCTCCAAACAATTCATCAATGACCTTCTTCATAATACACTGGTACCTTCTCCTCGTATTTACAAACGGAAGATATCGATGACTAATTGTTCGTTGTGTGACAAACACTTTGGGCCAACTTGCTCGCATTCAAACATGAAATGATACGATTTCGGTTTGTTATTTTCTATAATGAACCACTGGGATCATCAACACAGAAAAAGCATCTTTCAACACCGCTGGGTTCACGTTTGAAGACAAGCAAAATCCAAAAATTGAGTTCTGTTGCGCTCACCTTATTTTCGCCTCCTTGTCTAGTCCTTAACGTAACTTCACCAAATACATGCGTAAAACCCAAACATTGTGTAACGTGTCGAAGATACCATTCAAATCATTGCTTTGCCATTTGCCCTTATCACTATAGCCTGACGATTTAGGGACACAAGTGATCACACCTACACCAAAGGAACATCTCCTAAGCTCCCTTTATGAATTACCTGTTGAACAATAGATAGGTATCTTTTGGTGTTCTATCACATTAACACCGTTCCTAAATTTGAGCACCCACAGTTCCTATAGTATGTTAAAATATAGTGTTATGATATTTCATAAACTATTTTCTCCTCCATCTATAATAAGAGGAGCCGGTAACTAGCTCAGTAGTTTCTCATATACATTCAAGGCTTACTTAATGAGTAATTTTAATGAAATGATCGCATATATGATCAATTTCTATTTATATATTATTCAGGGCTTTAGTCGTGAACGTGCCTACGTCAGCGATAATTTATAACAGTAAATGTTGGCAACAAATATTCGAAATTTAAATCTCAGAACGAGAGATTTGATTTCATAAGAACACCTGTTGTTTGGATCAGCTGTTTCTCAGTATTAAATTTGGCCTGAAGTTTCACCGTTTGATTCCCGCAGACGATGACGTTTACATTTGGGTCCTCATTGTGAACCAACGTGTAGTCGCACATTCCTCCAGGTGGTCATAAAAAGTTCTCTGAATCACGACCTATTCAAATTTCTACCGAACATTATACTATTCCTATCGGAATCACCGAGATGTGACGATCTGAGGATTTCAACTTCGATTTTACAACCCTTTCCATTGACTTAATGCCATCAAAACGTTTTCAGGACCATTCTTGCCCTGGTCTGAGCCCACGTCCAGAATTTCAAGTTTTCAGTTGAATTTCAAATAAGTAAACTGCCGCGGGTTTTATGGTATATCGAGGGTCTCACGGCCACTTCCCACATCGTCGTTTGGGCGACTTTTCATCTGCCAATGACTATGTTTACTGAGTAATTCAGTAAAATAAATTGTGAGATTTAGTGTTACCTAACTTAGGTACCTAACTTATACTTAGTTAGATCGATCCGCCGGGAGAAGACGCTTCGAATGGTATGCATAACTCATTTTGACCAAAACTGACGATGTGGGGTGTTGCCGTGAGACCCCCGAATTTACAAAAAAAAAATGTATATCAAAATCCGTTTCGGACCATCCTGAATCCGCTCCGAAAGACACAAAAAATCATATCAAGAATGTCACATACCTAAATATTATTTAGGTATGTGACATTTCTGATGTTAACTCCTGACAGAATCAAGATAAAAGTTCAAATTTGCACAAAAAATCTGTCTTGGCAATCGCAAGGCTAAGTTCGAGGATGGGCAGAACTTACAAAAATGAAACAGTCAGACAAGTGACGACTCATTTAAAATATTTTTCAACGCCGAGTTTATTGTAAATTAGCTGAGAGGAGGTTACAAATTTTGGTCGATTCTAATCATTATTGAGAAAAATTAATCAAAGTGATGTAGGTAATCTGTTTTCTTCAGAATTCCCTGCGAAGGAGTCAAACCTTATGCAACAACTTCATCATCATCATGTTACTGACATCTTAATATCAATTTCAACATTGTCTTCAAAAATTGGCCGAAATCGTCGAGTTGATGATATTTATTTGGCGACATCAGACGACGATAGTACGAGTACTTGATTCTATTCAAAATCTACTTATTTCGCATTTTCGACGTTTTCGAATCGAAAATTTGTCTTCTTGAAGGTCCATTAGCGAAGGAATAATAATTCGCGTGTGGCAAAATCGACAAAGCACGAAGAAGATATAAGCTAAAGAAACGGATCAAATGGCACCCCAGTGACCGACTCTGAGACTATAAAAAAAATATTTAAAAAAACAAGAAGAAACGCGGCACTTATTGTCGGTTGATTCAACATCAATAAGACTAATATTGGCATACCTCCCTCATTTGTCAATATTTGGAGAATTTGAGTTCGGTGGTTCGGCTGGTGGTTCAAGATTTTTAATTCTCCCTGTTCGTCGTATCTCTTTTCATTGTAGGAATTTGATAATGAAATGGGAGGTGTGAGGGGCGGTGGTGGGGCGGCGTCAATATTTGTGTTTGACTGGGCAAGTGCACCGTTATTTTTGTCCCAGTTCCCCCGCCGCCGCTTCCCTCCGAGCCGCCATCACTGGGCCATCTTCGCCCTTTGCTTAATTACTGCAACCAATCAAGCCTTCCGACAGCCCCCCCCCCCTCCCACCAACATGCTCAGAGTCAACATCGTAGTTGACGAAGAGAGTGTGAGAGGGTGAACCATCTTATTACACGACGTCGACGACACTTCCAGGTCGGCTCGCGTCGTGTAGCAGAAAGAGTTTCAGTTTTCCCCGGAAGGTGCACAGTACGGCTGCGACATCGACAGGGAACATCGATAAGTATTTAAATACATGTTTCAAAAACCCACCATCGATATCAACAAAAACATCAGGGTCTGCAAACATAGATTTTTCAAAAAACCAAGAGGGACCGTACAAAGGACCGGACTGAATTTCATGTCAACAACAAGTTCCAAGCATCCACATTGCACGCACTCCTAAGCTGACATAAAAACCACTTCCGAATCTGGATTTGAATTTACCGGAGATGGCAGTTGCTTTCGCTTTTGATGATCCGAAATTTTAGGCGAAACTTTAATCGTGTATAACCTTCAGACCCCCAAAAAAACACTCCGTTTAAGAATATCATTCTACAGCAGCCGGAAAAAGGTATGATGTCCACTTTCCCCGCCCGCCTTTTTCCTTCCAACTAAGAAATCTCTTCACAAGCACCGTACGCGTTTCGAAATCTCACCATGGCGCCATGGAAAGACATTTCTATTACTACAATTATACGTATTAGATTTGTTAATATTTGCGAGGAGGGGTGATTTTTACACGCAGTGTTTCTTGGGGGTTATCACATCTTTTTGTTGTTGAAGTTGGAGAGACCTGTACTGCCCTCCTAGGAAACATTGTCCTAACCGACGAAATTGCAATTCTGAGGTTTTCCGCCCGTTGGAAAGCTCTCGATTTATATTATTTTTCCATCCTAGTTAGAACGTCCAATTCGCGTTTCTTGGGTCTTGAGAGCGTTATTTAGTTTGTCGTGTCTGCAGTTTTACGTAGATTTCTAAGTTAACCTTCGAAGGATACGGTGGGTGACTGGTGGCATGGAAGGTACTGTGGGGTCTGTGCAGACCCCAGCCGATTTTTCGAATTTTCAACATTCAGGAGGTTGAAGTGCAGTAAACCTGATACATAACTCCAATCTCTCATGCGCGATGCTTTGGGTTAAGAGACCTGACTTTTGGGTACATTACCACTTATAAAAGCGACTCGAAATTATAAGAATAAATCTTTTGAGCCTGGAAAGTGTGAAATGATGTTCCTGGCTGGTATCTTGCTTTCCCTCCGACTGAGTAGGGCATACAAGTTTTCAGTGATTCTTATAACTGAAAGTGTAATACTATGTAGTGTACAGTATTTTGGTGGTATTCTATTATTGCATCTTCTTCAACTGACTATTCTTCCTATTACAGAATGGATTTGTTCAAGACTGACTTTGACTCAACAAGTTGGAGAGGCAGGAAACCGAGTTTCTCAGTGAAGAGGATGACGATTCTTCTGAAGATGGTATATTGTACGATGATCCCCCAGAAGAAGACAAATTTGAAGTTCCTCTACAGGCAGATGGATCCAAATATGATTGTGGTGATCACGAGGGAAATTTTTGGAAAAGACAACGAAACGATTTGGAGTGGTCATGTGATCAGCTGGACGATAGGCTCTTCTTCAATGTCTTCTGGCAACACTTCAAATTCGTCCTCTTCTAGGCGATCATCTAGGCTTCTAGGGCATTGTCAAACCACTGGTCATCAAAAATACCAACTAGACGCAGATTGTGAAAACTGTTAGGAGTGGGAAAGGCACCACGAAAAATATGAAGCTGCTCGCATTGAATATCAATGGATGCATCTGGAGACATTGATGAAACAGGAATTCTAGTTTCAGCAGATTTACAGATGATAAGAATTAGCATGTACTCTCTGTAAGTCGTTCTTCTTTTTTACCCTAAACATTGCTTCATTTAAAAAACGCTTTATGTAATGATGGAAAAACACTCAAGTAGGAACTATTAAGTTTGATTAAAACACGTAAAATTTCAAGATGAATAATGTTGACACAACCAATAAATGACTAATCTTTTGATAAAATAAATTGAAACAAAATTAAACTTTGTGAAAAGAATAAATTTAAACCCTTCTTGAAAAATATATACCTACCCATATGCATTTTGACTGTAGCTAGGTAAATAAATTTATTTTCGGCCTTACGACCTTCGACTGTGGTTCATTTCACTTTTCAGCCTTCATCTTCATCCCCTTCGGCTAAGAAATAGTTAGACACAGTAACCATCTTCAAGTGAAGCTGTTTTAAACGGTGAAACTCTGCCTTCTGTAGGCCAAAATATTTTTCAGTCAAGAGAAGGATCTTTCCACGTCGACAGATGTGATGGGACAAAACTTCAAGCAACTCAACTCTGGACTTAGATCAATCTGACCAGTTCTTTCTTGATAGATCTCGTTGACAGTCTTCATCAATTTCCACCCTTGATTTTTTTCGAGCACGTCAGCAAGCTTGATGGATGCAATTGTTTCTCCGTTCTCGGTCCACTTCTCTTGCAATCCTTCCACAGCAGCAATACTCTTTTTTAGCTGTATGCCATCAGCTTCGTGAAAATTTATCTTCTCAATTTTCCATTTCCAATTTCGTGAGATGGTGGCGAGTAGTGATGAGGGCGATGGAGAGGTGATGGCGATTGAGAATTTAAGGTTTGATTTGATTATGAAAAGTCATATCAAGCTTATCATATCAGTGAACACAGCTGTTGGTTGCCTCCTCTTCCTATGAAGGACATAGGCGTCACTTTCCCGCATCTACATAGGGAGGTAGGTAGCGTGTGAATTAGGTCGCTACCTACACCGGTCCTTCATTCTCTTAAGAAAACAATTCTGGAGGAAAATTGAACTTTTCGGTTTGATTTGAAATTTATGCACTTTAACCTATGCTGCATATTTTTCCTCAAAACGAGTGGCTGGCCACGTAGGTAGGGAAAATATGCAATTGAATGCATTTATCTAGTGGATATGCTAATATCGAATATTTTATGCGCTAACTTTCAAAATATGCAATTTTATGCAAAATATGCATTTGTATACAAATCCGCCCTCTATTAATTATTTATTCATAAGTATATAAATTATTTATTTATCTATTAATAAAGTTTAAGTTTCTAAGACAGGTTAGGTTTAAGGTTTAAGGTTTAAGGTTTAGGTTTCTCGTAGTTACAATCCGAGAATTGAGTTGAACAGAAACAATATTCCGTGTGCGACACTACAGTATTGGATGACCCTTGAAAGTTTCCACAACTAGGTAGTCTCATAATCATAAGTGAGGGCCCCTTCGGTTTGGCCTTGACTACACATATTTAAAAGATAAAACATGTTATCTCTCTTTCTCTCGGTCTAAAGAGAGCTCGCATTTCTGGGGGTGTTTGAGCGAGTTCCAATAACCGCATAACGGAAAAAACGACCGAAAATCTGAGAGCTGACAACTGCGAGCGGGACAAAATAAAAACCGGGAACGTCCTCCCCGCTCCGTTCTCGCCTGTATCTCCGCCAGTGACGACCGAAAAAATAAATAAAAATAAATAAAACTAGGCTGACCACAGGGCGCGGGAGCAAATGCTGCGGCGGAAAGCGGCGAGCGGGATGTGAACAGTCGAGCGGACTATTTGCGTTGCATGGCCGCTTTCGTGATTGTAAAATAGGAGGGCAAGAAGACAAACTGGCCGTGGGCCGCTCAAACAAACAGGCCAACATGTACGAGCCATCAGAACAGAACAACGGGAGCTTGCAAACATTTACTGATGGCCGACAACTGACAAGTAGCGAATCGCAACCCCGTCCCAACCGCTCGTTCCTTCTCGCCCGTCCCTGTCACACCTTGTTCCATATTAACCCTCCGGTTCACTTATGGAATGATAAACCATCAATGGAAGATGCATAATGATACCTCGTAGAAGGGCGAAAGACCCTCTCAGCCCGTTAAAGAGGGTGAGAGAGCTTCACGAGTTCTGATTGAGTTGAATAACAACACGCAAACTAAACCAAACATCTTCTGTAATGATCACTACACCTTTTTTTAAAGCATCTTGAAGATTCTAAAAACAATTCAACTATCGTCGGTCCAACAACACAGCCCCCCAAACAAACAAAATTGAAATAAGCCTTTTCTGCTATTTATGGTATAAGTAGAAATATCGCCTCTTGGTCACGAATTTGCTATCAGAAGAAAAATTTATTTGCATATCCGAAGCCATATTTACGTGCATACGGGCCCATTGAACTTGAATCCACCGCTGAATTGTGAAAAATTTTGCTTTCTTCTCACCTCAAAAATCTTGATTTTTGAAAATTCAATCGATTTGAGCCAAGTGTGGTAGGTATAGACAGGTTTTGAATAACTGATCACGAATCTAAAATCAGATTTGCAAAATTCAAAATGGCGGAGAAAATTTTTGAAAATCAACCGATTTGAGCCAAATGTGGCATAGAGTGGTTTTGGGGTCGGTGATCACAAATCTGAAGTCAGATTTGCAAAATTTAAGATGGCGGATCCAATATGGTGGACGAAACTTTTGAAAATCAACTGATTTGAGCCCAATTTGGTATAGAGAGTTTTTTGGATTTTGGACCGCCGTATTGAATCAGCTATCTCGAATTTGGAAAATCTGACTTCAGATTCGTGTTCAATGTCCAAAAAAACCCTCTATACCAAATGTGGCTCAAACCGATTGACTTTCAAAAACTGTGTCCACCATATGGGATCCGCTATTTTGAATTTTTCAAATCTGTCTTCAGATTTATGATCAGCGACTCAAAAACCCCGTCTTCACCAAATTTGTGCTCAAATCGATTGGATTTTCAAAAATCGTGATATCTTGCTCACTTTCGAGGTTAGAAATATAGCAACATGATTCTGATAGTAAATTCGTGTTCAGATTGCTAAAGACTATTCTGCAATTTTGTTCTACTATTCTTGGGTCTCCATACGAGTGTGTAATGAGATAACTGTAGAACGAAATTGCAGAAAAGTCTATAGCAAGACTGGGCACACGTTTTTTGTCTCTCCTGTAAAGTTGGGAAAAGTGAATTAGCCCATGTGGGATCTTAAGTCACGAAAAGGCTCACCCATTCTGGTAGTGGGGGGGGGGGGGGGTTGCTATGTAATCTTCAATTAGAGATACGAAATTGCACATTATCGCCACACTGGTGAGGTGAGTTGACGTCATCTCAATTGAATCGTTATAACTCTAATTTATTAAAAAGAAAATACTTTACTTATCTAATAAAGAAGTCTGGGCAGCCTGCAACAACGAGTTTGGTTTATCATCTACAATTAACACTAAAATGTTAACCCCCCTCAAAATTGCTGTGTTTACGTTTCAAGATTCATAGAATCGAAAAATCAAATTTGAAAAAATTTGAAATTCAGGTTGCGGGCTCGTACCAGCCTGAGTGGATCAAAAATTTGGAACCCCAGGCTAATTTTCATACTAGGGAACAGCTGAGTCAAACAAAACATTGTCGTGTGACGTAGCGTTTCTCGTTCTGATATTCATTTGAAATGTTGCAGTAATTATATTAAGAAATTATCATTAGGTCGAAATTTAGTCTGGAGAACTGAAGAGACTATCACTGAGCCAGTTACCGACTCTCCTCTTCACTCGGTGATTACCATCCGTCACCTTCTTGAACGAACACACAATACTTCAGCATATTCTCCCTATTATTGCATATAGTTTTTGGACTCACGAGGGTATTGTGAACAGTGATCTGCACACAAGATAATAAACCGTTGATGACAAATTTGCAGCGGAGAAAATCACGGCCATCAAATACCTTGCTCTTATGCTGAACCAACATTTAAAGTGTAAAGAAGACCTTTTAATCTCCCAATTTTTTTTTTATTGTCCCAAGAAATGTCTTGTGGTAATCTTGGAATGATTTACTATGCGTATGTCTACAGTTCCCTTATCTATGGTATTGTACAAGTAGCACGGGGAGGGGCTTGTACCAGCAATTTTCATTATCTTGACGTCGCTATCAATGTGGTTTCATGAATAGCAATGATATCTCGTGGACTCCCGTCTTTGAACCAACTGAACACAAGAAAGATTGTGAAAAGTAATCAAATTAACACAACAATGACAGAATCTGATATCGTCGGGTCGGTATTAAAAGTGATCAAAATGAGGTTTTTGCTTATCAAGGCACTACAGTATATTATGTATAGCTGAAAATAAAATAAAATTATTTAATAAAGTTTCTTCAATGCAATTCCATCAACTTTGTGATATTCAGTAACTACAGGGTTTTGAATAAATTGTTTCAGGTAAACATGATCAAATATTTCAGCGGAGATTGTGAAACTATCCAATAGATGTTTATTGATATTATGGTGGCTGTTCCTTGGAGAACACCATAACATGGGTTTAGACCTGGAAATTATTTTTTATTAGCTATGATTTAGTAAAAAAATAGAGTTTATAGGTACATAATGATCATGTTCGAATCATCACTGTTTCCATACAGGTAAAAGTAGTCTAATTACCATTTTCATTAAAAACCTCAAAAATATCAGTTACGTGGCATTTTATCCTCTTTATCCTCCACGTTTTATTCAGGTATGGTATTTGAACCTTAGGTATTTGAAATATTAGGTAAGCAATCCACACTTTCCTACTAGTCAAGCTGATAGAAAACTTTGGCAGGCTCTCCTGTAAAATGTAGACGCATGCATTTTATCATTTTTACCTCCAACCTGACGATATTATTGTGAGAAAAATGTATTGGAATAAATAACAAATGAAAAAATAATTGCCCTGGCGAAAACACTTCGAAAGACTACGCACGTGTTTGACCAATAACAGGGAGAGAAAGACTTGGTCAGGCCATTGTGACGTATAGGGCAAATCTTAATTAATGAGGAACCTAGACGTAAGCTTGATCTGTACAATTCTTTAACATAATATGTGTGATATATTATGTTAAATGTTAAAATGTTAAAATGTGATATATTATGTTAAAAAATGTTAAATATATTATGTTATGTGTGACATATTATGTGTGATATGTGGTTCTCTGAACAACCCCAGGCTACTCGCCATCACATACCAAAAGCGATGACGTCAGCAAAGGTGACTGATACCCCGCGGAGCAGCTCAGGATGTCCCTCAATGTTTAACGAATACGTGACGCAAAGTTGTCACAAGCCCCGTCACGTTGTGATAACCGCTCGGTAAACTCGTAGCAACATGAATTTTCTTAATTCACTGACTGCTATCAGCAGAACTCACCTTGCCCCAACCCCTTTCACCAGCTCGGCCAGCAGTCACTTCACCCGCTGTTTTCCAGACTTTGCTGATAGCCCGGGAACGAAGTGGAGTGTTTGTGTCGGTTGTGTAGTTGACTTCATTGATAATATTCCCAAATCAGTAGATCGTTCTGAACATGATATTATGGCATGACCTAATGAGAGGTTTTCGGCTGACCGATATCCACTAGTCTGACAATTTGAAATGTACACATGAACTAAAACTGTACTGACACAATTACTAACTACGTATGTTAAAAAGTTCCAAAATTGATTCCCCCCTTCCAAAAGCCATAAAGAACCAAACACAAATGTTCGTTCAGGCGTCTAGTGAATTCCTAACAGATGGCCGTATACTTGTTTACCAAGCAATACAATCTACCAGGTATTTGCCAAAACCTGTGCTTCATGTTGTCGACCCTGCAATCGAACGGAATGGCTTTTTCGCTCACCCACAACACTTACTGTTAGTCATGACTCAAGATGATAGGAAACACATAAGAGAGATTGGACTTCAAAGAATTCTGAAGGCAAGGCAGAAAGATGCAAGAAGGAAAACAGTAAGAATGTTTAGGCCACCAAAAATCAACTTCAGTGCACAAGATTAGTTAGAAATGATTAACAGGATGGACTGTGAATTATCTTCTCCACCATTGTTGCCGTAAATGAGTGGTGACGAAATAGAAATCGCGCATCGACAGTGACCAAGCGATTCCCACTTCACACGCTGATTGTTGAACGCTGTGTAAAATCGTCACGGAAGCCTCAGGAAAATTGATTTGGAGATGGATTTATAAAAACCACTCCGCTGTCCAAATCATCTATACCGAACTTCACCAGCAAATCCGTCTTCAAAGTACCTAAGGCTACAAAATAAAGAACAGTGAAAATGAACTGGTTCAATTAATATAGTTTTTTAATAAAATACCTAGTGTTTTGTCAAAAACTGAGTTTTGTCAAAAAGCTCTTTAAATATAGAGCAAGAGCAAGTTGAAAACTATCATGCATGTTGTTTCTGTTACCACCCATATCATAGGACTAACTATGCCTATTTTTTTGAGGTTGTTGTTATTCACACCATAATAAAACACAATGTTCTTGTGAAGAACATGTTCAAAAATATGTCAATATATTCAACAATTCAAAAAACTGAAACTACTTATTACGTCGAAAAAATTATATTTCAGGCACAAAAAATCGTAAAAATTTGAAATTGTCAATATTTTAGCAAATTTTGGAGCTTGTGCGCGATCATGAGATATGAAATGATCTAAACCAAATGATAACACAATGTTTTTAGGCTCTTATTGAAGACGTTACTTCCTATTACATTAAGAATTCATCTAATTCAAAAACTAAAACATTTTTTTTTTTTCATATTTTGTCAAACTTTAGGGTTTATGCGCGACCGGAAGGTGTCCACTTATTTCGATAAATTTGGTTTTATTTTTATTTTTTATTTATTTATTTTATTTTATTTTATTATTATTTTTTTTCTTTTGTCTATACATATAATTTGCAAATTTGCAGCGCTATTACAACTTCAAAAAAAAGAGAATTATTTCGGCCCACCCCTAATTTATAGTCAATAGGCCTTATTTAACGAATTTCAACGACAAATAAAACATACTTACTGATTGATTCTACTTCAATTCAGTATCAAAATCTACTTACTGAGGGTTTGGCCCAAATATGTGACCTCCGGCCACTTTATGTTGGTATAATATTCACCCTTTGGACTCACAATCAATCAATATGAACAAATTCACGGCCTTCCTAATAAACGCAGATAAAAAGTGTCGCAAGGAACGGGCCCAACAATCCACAATATCTCACAATAAACAACAATACAGGAAGAAAAGCGAGGTGAATCACTGGAGAGAGCTGTGAGGTTGACAAACTGAAACCAACCAAGTATTTGCAAGCTACTTTAGTACATATTTGCTGTAAATCTGTAAATGTATATAGAATTAGATATAAATATCAAACACAGGTTATTGACAGTGACATTAGTACGTTATCAAAATAATCTTTGTGTGCCTTTCTGACATATAATCCGTAAATATTAACTCTAAATTTCAAAACCCACCTCTTCAACCAGGAGTGGTGGCACTACAGCCCGTGAAAATATTGACTTTCTGGATGAAAACACGGAAACTAATTGGAGGCTATTTTTAATATATTTACAGATCTTTCCGGTTCCTGAATTACCTCGATGTTTTGTGTACTCGAGTATTCTAAACATTGTACTTCTTTCTTCGGGTTGAAAGAAGATTTCGGGCCGTGATTGGCGTCCGTGTAAACCGTTTTCAGCGACTGATATTTGCTGTGATTAAACTTAATTTCCATCTTTCCCTTTGAAATGTTCGAAGATTCGACCGATCAAACTACTGACGGAACGAGTTAACTCATCGATTGAAACTGGCAATTGAACTGGTTTATTGAACTGAGCAGGTTGTCGCCAGCAGGATGACCGCATTTGAAGGAATGATTAATGAACGACTGCTGATGCTGAAGAGAAAAATTCAAATTTCATTCAGTTACTTGTCTATGAGAAGCACCATTTTCTGAAACATATCGACTTTTAATTACGTGGAAGAAGAACTATGAATCTGTATGAAATTTGACTCAATTGAACTTTGTTTTTTATTGTTTCTAATGATGAAACATTGGAATTGTAGGCCTCAAAAGTAGGCGGTTTGTGTTTCTTCCCCGAAAGGTCATTAATTATTATTCTCGGTCCAAAGTTTTTAAAAATCGAATTTCCAAAAAATTGATATACCAAATCCGTTTCAAACCATCCTGAATTCACTTCTTCGAAAATTCACTAAAAATAACTACTATACAAGGTGTCCCCATGAGCGTACCCCCCCCCCCCCCATTCCCCCCTGCTAAAATCGTTATTATTTGGCTAAAAAAAATCCCCATTTTTCGAAAAAGAAAAAAGAAAAGACCTCTTTCCAAGGATATTACCATTGGATATTTTCGTCAACGAGAAATTAGAGATTGAGGAGAAGGTAAACAGTCATATGCTGTCTGTTTGAACTCCTGGTAGGGACAGAAGGTCGCGTAAGCTCATGATAAAATTCAGAAATTTACTGAAGAGGTTTCCAAGACTTGGAAACCTACTTAGTAGACACGCTGGTTTAGCCCTTAAAAAATGCATTTAGATCTCAAGATATAGATAAAGATATAGATCTCATTAACAATATTCGTCTGACCTAATTATATTACAATACTTGGCATTTAGGCTCACGATACATAACTTAGTCCTTTGTCTTTACGATTATTGGTGGGACACCCTGTATAAGAAAAATTTCTGACGCTGGGCGCAATGAAAGTGTAGGCCGGAATAGAAATATCAAACAGATCACCTCTCTTAAGGTGAATGACAACATTTTAAAGATGGAAACGGACTCTAAGGGAGTAGCGAATCAACCAAACCATCACTTTTCCACTATAGGGGAGAACATATCAAGAGCTGTAACCAAGGAGCCAATCCCGCTGATCGATATTACTAATCGTTCCTTGAGGTTTCACAAGAAGATGTAGTGAAAACAATCGGAGGTCTACGTGGCGGCTCGAGTCCTGAATTGGACAAGTTCACCGTAGAATTGTTCAGGAGATTTGGATCTCCACTCGCGGCACCTTTGGCGTTCATCGCGAATTTCAGCTTCCGTGAGAACATCTTCCCATCAATGTACAAGAAGGCGGTATTAATCCCCCTCTTTAAGAAAGGAGATCCAAAAGATATGGGCAACTACCGACCTATTTCTCTCTTATCCATAGTAGCTGAAGTAATTGAAAGAATGGCGAAGACATTTTTCGTTGGCTACTTGGAAGGGGAAGGCAAGCTTAGTGATCGTCGATTTGGATTTCGCCGTGGAAAAAGTACTGACGATGCTATATGCTTTTTGGTGAAAAGAGTACTGACAGCCTTGGACACCGGAGAGATGGTTATTTGTATTTTCAAAGATATGACAAAAGCGTTCGACACTGTACCACATTCTAAGCCAGGGATGGCCAACTGGCGGCCCGCGGTTATGTTTTATGCGGCCCCCGAACAACTTTTTAAAAGTATTACGGCAGATATTTTCCAAGTATTTAGGTAGAGTCATTCAATAAACGACTTTTGGATTTTAATGAACTGCGACCACGTCTCTTCTTATTCAACAATCCCATGACATGTGACATTTCCCAGCAAGATGACGACCTACAGTTGGAGCTCTGTGATTTGCAAAGTGACCCAGTTTTCCAGAAAAGACCAGAAACTGGTGTCGAATCCTGGAGTAGGCTGCCTGAGGACAAATATCCCAAACTACGTGATTTTGGTAAAAAAATTGTTTCAATGTTTGGAAGCACTTACATTAAATGTATTACAAATTTTGTGAGAGCACTTTTTCCTCGATGAAATTTATAAAATCAACTCACCGTAACAGACTTACAGACAACCATCTTCAAGATTTGCTTAAAGTGGCCACCACCTCGACAAGAATTGATTTTGACAAACTTGTGAACGATTGTGCCCGCCCTCAGTGTTCTCACTAGTGGTTTTTTTTTTTTAGTAAAATTGTTGATTTTGTTCTGCTGAACTCTTGTATGATTAGTATATATTATTTCAACATTAAAGTATGTTCAATATCCATAGCATTTGTTTATACATTAATTTATATAGCCTAAATTTCCCTTTAAGTTCTTGTGCGGCCCCTGCTTTTAGCAAAAGTATGGAAGTGACCCTTTGGGCAAAAGAAGTTGGCCATCCCTGTTCTAAGCTAATAGAGGCTGTTGAAGCAACTGGTATTAGTGGAGGGTTCGTCAAATGGACAGCAAGCTACTTAGCCGGTAGATGCCACATCACAAAAATTGGTGACGTCCTTAGTGATGAGGCTCCATCCAGGTGTGGTATTCCTCAGGGAACGGTTTGGTCCCGGCTTATTTTATTGTTTTTCTAGAGAAACTCCTGAGGACTCTGGCAGAGGGAATTATATTTTCTTTTACAGAAAATTTGGTACAACATCATGGTTTCTGGCTGAAATTGGGAAAAACGCCTGTAAATGTGGCAATTGAACGATTTCATTCCTTCCTGAATCGACTAAAAATGTTCCAGTTTTGCAGCATAAATACGCACCTACATGGTATGCCATTCAATTTACTTCATTCTAAACCTTGCAAAAACGAAAATTCACCAACGTGTTCGCCATATGAACGTTTTTGGCCTGTAAGTATTAGTTGTTCTCAGCCCTAGACCCAAATCTTACGTGAGGCTCCAGTGGACACATTAATGCGAACCCACCCAACGTGTCTTCGCACCCCCTGACCGCTCGTTTAAATTATGTTGAACATTTTGAGGCTCGTTCAAAGAGATATCCGAGGGACAAGTTTCTCCTCTCTTACTCTTAAAGGGTCGGACGGAACTGAAGGTTGTTTGTGAACGATCTCCTCGAAAACCCCGTTGGTTCCCCACTGCTGATCTGTTTGGCTGAAGTATTTACATTGGAGCAGCTGTAAATAAAATCCGCTTATTAAAACACAAGAATTACCACCTCCAACCATTCAGAGAATTTGAACGCTGAGCAAATGTCAGTTACTCGCGCTTACAACTGAAGCATTTATACACATTCTACGACCCTACTTTTCTATCACAACTTACCATAAATATTATGCTCAATCCTACCATCCCCAACTCACCTCTTCAACAAGAAAGATCTCTTTTCGTACCTCATTGCTGCCAGTTCATCACAATGCGATGCAATAACAACCAACATTTGAAAGTTTTATTTTATTTATTTATTTTTATTTATTTATTTATTTTTTATTTTTTTATTTTTTTTGCTCTGTGGTACAACAATATTTTCCTGTACCCAACAATATTACTAATCCATCATCTTTATATCTAGTTTGAGAAGAACGAACGGTAGGTACCGAGTGAATGTTTGGACGTCACGAAACGCGTTTTCCAGCTATCCATATCTCGGATCCTATTTGAACGATCAACTTGAAATTTGGTGTGGATCTTTTTGGTGTAGATAAAAGAAAGCCCTGGAAGTTTCAAGTTGCTAGGTCTAAAGGGAGCCGAGTTATATAACTTCAAAAACCCGGTTTTTCGCCCTTACCTTGTTCATCTTTTTCTTGTTCTTCTAGTTCAGTTCGCCGATGCTACGACCTCTCTGCCTTCACCGATTGACTTGAAATTTTGCACAGAGCTTCGTTTCAGCTTGAGACAGAGCATTTTAAAAGATTTAACCCATTGTCTCAATCCAAGATATTTTCAGGAACAAAATTTTGACTACTTTTGGCTAATTTTTGCCACTTTGACGGGTCCGAAGCCCTTACCACGTGTTTCTTCTAGTTCAGTTAGCCAAGGCTGCAGCCTCTCCAACTTCACCGAACGACTTGAAATTTTGCACAGAGCTTCGTTTCAACTTTAGCAAGTGCCTTTTAAAAGATTCAAGTCACTAGGTGTGGAGAGAGCAGAGTTATACAACTTCAAAAACCTGGTTCTTCACCCTTACCATGTTCTTCTTCTTGTTCAGTTTGACAAGGCTGGAGCCTCTCCTTTATTTTTGCTCAATCAATGAGTTTAATTATTTAATTTTTTTATTAATTTGTAATAAATAATTAATTAGGTAATCATTTTATAAATGTGCATAATTTATAAATGCATATTGCCTCCACATTCTTGCCTTAATTCTTGCATAATGCATGTTGCGTCCCTCGAAACGAACCTCTAACGACTTGGCGTTGCTTCTAAATTACGTCTCAAGACCCTCGATAAACCTTGCGATAACAACCGATACAGCCGTCGGTCTGGTTTTCGATCTCTCCAATCCACGTGAGAATGGGGCGAGTAGGAAGTTTTCCAGTCCTGTTTATCAGGATAAAATGGTTCCACGTCGCGTCGCGTCGTAGTCCGAACGTTCATTCCACTCATTTCCTTATCGCCGGTGACGTAACAAACCCTTAATGCTTCGGACAAAAGACTTTCATTTCTCCTATCTCGAGTGCATCGCCTTGAGATATACCTCTTTATAGATAGCTTATAAATATAATTTGATTTTCCCGCAGTTCAAACAATTCAACGACTGAGATTAAATACAATGAATTAATCAATAAAGGCGGTCTACGTGTTTTTGGTTAGAGCAGGTTGGAATTGTGGAGAATCCCCGCTCGTAAGAAATGCAATTTTGAAATCCGGCTTGCGAGGAAGATTTTTGAAACTTTTCATAACCCAATGGCGGTTGGATCGGGGGCAAAATAGGGTTTCAAATTTAAAAAAGGCCACATCTCGGAAAAGTTGAATAGAACTGAAGGATTTTTTTGTTACAGAAATTTGAACAGACTCTGATTTACAGTATTTTGTAGGACGTCGGGAGCGTTGGAAGAGACGCTGCTGGAATTCTTCCCCGAAAGATCATTATTTCCTGTATAGGTCACCCACCTGTCGACAGAAAACGATTCAGTTATGCAGCATTAATTAATGATCAAATTTTCGAGGGAACGTACCAACATCTGCCCTTCAATTAACTACATCATTACATAATTTCACACGTTGTCATCCCTGAAAAATGAACATTTACTTATTTAATTGTTTTATTTATTGCTTTTCGAATAATTGTTCAATGGTTAACATTGTCAGCCTCCCACTACTCACGTTGATTTTGAGGAGTTTATTCATGTTTCGATAATTTTTCATGTTGAGCTGGCACCATCTCTCAGTCAAAATCTTCGAAGAACGAACCTAACACGGCGTTTCTGACGGGGCGCCATTGCGCCGCTCCCTGGCGCCTTCTTCAGCCGGCACAGAGCAAATTTGGAGTATCTACTGCGGGAGAATAACTGGTTCAAACAACACGTGGATTTGTAATTTATAGTATTTGTTGGTAGTTACTTCATATTACAAATTATCTAGAGTGAATAATTGTTAAAAAGAAGAAACTTTAGGGAAAAGAAGAGAATTATCTCATGTTTTTCTCGAGGGCGGTCTGTTTTATAGTGCTGCTATTTGCAGGTCCAGCGAAGATTGAAATCATCACTTCTCGCTTTTCATCGACTGCCGGCGGATGCCCTTTATCTCTTTTATACAGGGTGTAAGGCGAGTGGTGTCCGATACCTCTCCTACGTGTTCTACTTCTAATTTCCGACCAAAAGTGTCTCGTAGACAATTTTTTTAAATCCTCTCAAAATCCGACTTTTTCCACTTTTAAGATTTTTTCGTGTTTCTGACCATACATCACTAAAATTGGTACAAATCCCTTAATTTGCACCAAAATTTGAATTTGTGGATACCGTTGGAAAGAACGTTAAATTTCCTACCTCTTTGATGCCTACAAAATTTATTTAGGTGGAACTAAGGAGTGAAAATGGAGACTGAAAATATTTAATATTTCTCGCATCATCTATTCACTTGATCATTTATATAAATAAATTATCGACCATAAATGACAAAAACGTGCTTTGGGGTGTTCCAATGGTTCATTAATGTCCATAATACACCAAGAAGAAGAAGAAAGAGGAAAATGTGTTTATTGAAAGAAAATGGAGATTTAATAAACATAATAAGTTCCATTAAAACTAATAAAGGATTTAGCACATTTGGCCGTGAATCCGGGTTCGCTGGCTAGAATGAAAAAAATAAAAAGTGTTACCTACACCCTTTTGAACATTTTCTTTAAACTGGGTACAGAAAATAAATAAATGATTTATTATTTTTTTACTGGGTACAGAAAATATAAATAAATTATGTGTGCATATACATGTATAAACATTTTACAAAATATTTCCACCACATGAAAATTGGGCATCTACAAAGGAAGTGATATGTATCCTCATTTGTCCCGTGTTGCGCATAGAGCAATTTTCTTCCTGAGTACCCCAATTCTACAGCTTACAGTTTAGCTTGAGTTGCTCGCATTGCACTCTCAAAATCAAGTCGCTTCTGCTAGTGTCAGATTCCTATGCTTAACAACAAATGGGGTTTCCAAGCATTTATACAACAAATGATTGAGCTGATTGCCATATTGTCCCACTCAAGGGTTTCTCAATATTTTTTTGGTAGGTTATTTCATTAAAATTTCATTCGGGGTGCCAAATTTGAAACTATTTAAAACTGCTCCATGTTTCTCCGCCAAGTGTTTCCAAGCCGTGAACCAAAAATCAAATAATAAACCAATACACCAAGAATTTCGTGAATTGAATTATGAAGCATTGAAATTTCGAGAATTATTTTAAGTTACCTATCTAATAATTGGCACCAGTGGAGTGAACCTTTAGCAGCGTCTACCAGACCCTACCAAACGTTCTGTGACAACATGTTAGAACAAGCATCCCATCCACCGGAGGCGTTAGTAACTGTTTTGGTGGAATGAGGCATTCTACCTGAAGTGAATTATACAGTGCGGTATATATAAGAACACCTAAAGACTAACTACCTATAGGGTGAAAAAAATGAAACATAGAAGGATGGGACATTACATAACCAGTAATGTTGAGGAGAAAATAGGCGACAATTCAAATCGTTAATGTGTCGAAAATGTTACTTGGTCATTTTTACTCAGGACTTTTTATGATGGACCAATGGACTAATTAGCAAAGTTTCATTGACTAGTTATACCGAGTTATGTTCAATTCCCCAGTTAATTTTTGTGTGATTCATACAAGTGAAATTATCAGTGGAATTGCTTAGCGTGAATTAGGTTAGAAAGGAAATGGCTTTAATGTTAAGATAGCATGACAAGATACGCTGAAGCAGCAATACAGGGAAAACGTGTTGGAGTTATGAATGGTATCTGACGCACTAAAGGTCACTTTGCCCTTTGGGTATAATCTGGGTTAACGGGACCGGCTCGATCCGACCAATGCCCCAAACAATTATCTGGGTGAATTCTACGGAACCCCTCAATTGAAATCCTTTCGGTAATCTCCGTCGAGACCTCCACCCTAATTTAGATAAAAACTCTGGATAGCGGAGAGAAAAGATAAGAAAGAAAACCCAGATATTCATTTTGTCAACCTCGGCCTCAAGTAATTTGTTGCAGTAATATATCTTTGAAGAGACCAGACGTGACGTGTCTGAATTTCAAAAAGCGGTACGCAGGCTTAAGGAGTTAAGGGAAGGGGGGTGTCCCACGTTATTTATGTTTCTTTTCCGCCTTATCGAACCGGCGTTATCGCGCGGTTCGTAGAGTTTTTAACCCTTCCTCAAATAAATGCGTTCGCATGGACATGAGCAAACACGATGAGGTAATTTGGTGAAATAAAAAATTCACTTCGCCATAGCCGCCGCATATCAAACCCAACTCGATCCATGTTCACAAACAGTTCGAAAGAGAAGAACCCTGCGAATCTACATTTCGTCGCTGAAATCCCAACATGACATAATTGATTTTGGCAACTTTTCAGGAAATCAAAAAAACTGTTTCATTTCCTAACTTTTCTCATTATATGTATGCTATTATTTCTAATGGTGGTTAACGTTTTATACAAGTATTAGTTGCTTGTGGAAGTAATAAAAACGTCTCGCAATAGCGCCAACGGGAGATTTCGAAAGGGGTACGGTGCTTGTGAAGTGGTTAAGCTTTTCATTATACTTAGCTCCTTAATGAGGAAAAGGGCGGGCGGGGAAAGTGGATATCATAACTTTTTCCGGCCTCTGAAGAATGATATTTGCGAAATTTCAATCTCTATGCGAATCTCTCAAGGTCTATGCGAAATTTCAAGTCGATTGGTCCTTTTACCCAGGCTGTAGACTCGTCAAAGTTGCCAAAATTAGCCTAAATTTCAGGTTTTTTGTTTCTAAAAGTTTTTTGGGTTGAGATAATGGGTTAAACTTTCAAAAGGCACTGGCTGATGTTGAAACGAAGCTCTGTGCAAAATTTCAAGTCAATCCGTGAAGGTGGAAAGGCCTAACTGATTAAGGAGAAGAAGAACAGGTAAGGGTGAAAAACCGGGTTTTTGAAGTTATATAACTCGGCTCCCTTTAAAGATATCGACTTGAATCTTTCAAAAGGCACTTGCTACACTTGAAACGAAGCTCCGTGCAAAATTTCAAGTCAATCGGCGAAGGTGGAGAGGCTGTAGCCTTGACCGACTGAAAAAAGTAGAAAAACATGGTAATTGGTTTTTGAAGTTGTATAACCCGGCTCCCTTCAGACCTAGCGACTTGAAACTTTCAGGGCTTTCTCTTATCCACACCAAAAAGATCCAAACCAAATTTCAAGTTGATCGGTCAACTAGGAGCCGAGATATGGCCAAAATTAGCCTAAATTACCCTAAATTTTAGTTTTTTGTCCCTAATTTTTTTTTTGGTTGAGATAATGGGTTATTTCGTTCAAATGGCACTGAGACATGCTATAAAGAAGGTATGTAAAAAAATTCAAGTCGATTGGTCCTTTTACCCAGGCTGTAGACTCGTCAAAGTGGACAGAATTTTCCTAAAGTTTCTGGTTTTTTGTTTCTAAAACTTTTTTGGGTTGAGATAATGGGTTAAATTTTATATAAGGCTCTGTCTCAAGGTTAAATGAAGCTCTGTGCAAAATTTCAAGTCAATCGGTCAACGTGGAGAGGCTCCAGCCTTGCCTGTCTGAACAAGGAGAAGAAGAAGGAGAAGAAGAAGGAGTAGGAGAAGAACAATCTAAGGCCGTAAAACCGGGTTTTTGAAGTTATGTAGCTCGGCTCCCTTTAGACCTATCGATTTGAAACTTTCAGGGCTTTCTAATATACACTCAAAGAAGACCCACACCAAATTTCAAGTTGATCGGTCAAATAGGAGCCGAGATATGGATACCTCGAAAACGCGTTTCTTGACGTCCGGTAAATATACACTCGGCATCGTTCGTTTTCTCAACTTCTTTGCTTGGCGGGGCGGAACGCTACCGCGTTCCTAGATCAATCGCAAGTAGGTATTCTTTTTAAACTGTTGAAATTCCATAAATCATCCTATCTTTACAACGAATACCAATTTTTGGCCACATACATACCGTATCAACCCGTAATGCAGCTTCCACCCTCCGAATTCCGCACCATCTTGTTTAGCAAATCACCCCCTCCTTCAATCTATAAAACTAATCAATAATAATTTAGAGCTATTCGGTTCATCAAAATCTGTAAAATTTAGAGCTATTTAATAGCTTTATCAAAATCTGTAGAATTTAGGGCTAGTATTTAATAGCTTTAAGAGTACCTATAAGAAAATCTTGTTAAAAACTTACAAAGTTTGACGGTGTTTTCTGCTTATTGAAGTGATGAGAAGTTTGTACTTTATTTTATTAGTTTATTTTCATCGCAATATTAATCATGAATACTTAGTCGATGTCTATACACGATAGCACAAGGACTATTTTTAATTTGTACAGGGATGGAGTAAGAGAGGACCATCATGGTCCTATCCTCACCCTGTTTGTTTGAAATAAAAGTCGTCAATCAATCAATCAATCCTAAAAAATTGCTATATAAGAGCCCTACTTGCCTTGGACGGTATCAAAAATACCAATAAACAGCAACGTTACACAATGCTAAGCAATTAGAAATATACTTAATGACGCGATTTGACATGGGTAGGTATTGGCCCCGAGTTCCACCGTTTGTTTCTCGTTCATATTGTCGATTTTTTTTATCGATTTTTGAAAAACAGCGCCCACATTTCGGTCGTACAACGGTCCGGGTAGTATTAACACATTTTCCTAATGAGATCTATTCGAATATGAACGAAAAACTACACAGTTTCGTTTGAAATTACCAAGTTATGACGTGTTAATTTGCAAAAAATTGTGACAAAATTTGTCATGATTATAGCGGTAAAAGATTTTATAATTAACAAAAATGATATTGAGGGAACTGGAAGAACCTTTTCTTTCCAAGATGACAATTAACTACTGAGTAGACAATTGTAAGTACCTACACCTAATATTACCCAATTAACCGAATAGCTTCATACTTAAATACCTATAATTACCCAATAAATTTAAGATTGCTGATGCAGGGTGTTCTGTGTGCAGGGGTAAATTGAGAATCCGGTTGTTAATTTTCTGGTAGGTACTTGTCGATGCCTACTGTTTTTCCGCATTCAAACTTGAATTTCTCCATGAGATCGAAAAGAAATTTCAAAGTTGACCATACCATTAGAAAGCTGATTAAATTTGCAAATTTTCATGAGATTTGCCAGCTTTCAGCGGTCGAAAGTAGAAAAAAGTGGTATTAAAGTGAAGAAATGCTGGTTTTGTGCAAAAAAACGTGGTTTTCTGACAAAAACCTTTAAAAATCATATGTTGGGAACGGATTGAGATAGAAAGTTGCGGTTGGCGGCGTTCTACTCCATTTTCAGCCTAGTTCCGCCCATTTATTTCTCTTACACCAAGTGCTGAACACCCTGTATTTGATTGAGTTGTTCCAAATATCACATTTACATAAAACCAGTAATTTCTTCGAAAATTCGCGCTTATAGCCAAGCTGCATGACTGTGGATTTTAAAATTAGATTTTCCTGTTCTTCGCATCTTGAAACGTGAGCCAATCAATTTTGAGAGCAGATTGAAGAAACAAGAAAACTTTTCGGTCGATTCTAATGGTTCGTGGTTGAAAACATGATAGTAATATACAGAAAATGCGATGCAAATGGTAGAATCGGAGTATTACAGCTAATAAATCATGCGGTAGGTCAAAACAATATCGACAGCCACGTTGCAAAAGCCTGTAAGTCCACATTTTAGTGAAAATAAGGATATAATTGTTCCCGATTAATGGTGGCCATGGGAACATGCTGTTGTCAACGAAATTAATTTACGACGCTTCATTCCTTCTCTATTACTGTTTGTAAAACCTGTAAGTTAGGAACACCCTCCATAAACTTAATATACGCTGTTTTTTTTCATCTCCTGAACAATTATAGTTTTTGGACTCACAGGCTTTTGCAACGTGGCTGTCGATATGGGCTGTTGCATTCAGAACACCCGAACCGTTGAGTAATAAATTGCCTACGCGTTTCACATTGTAGTTCTTCAAAGCGCTTCTATTGAGGTCAGACGTTCCACAATCTCCTCCTTCTCCATATTTTTTTCCACATATTCGAGTAAGTTTAAATGATCGAAGGCCAGAAAACGTAGAATCGGCTCCTCATCCTACTCCGGGAACGTGGATGATGAAAGATATTTCGACGGCAAAAACGGTGTTTCGAGGTTGTGTCTACAAGAGGATGGCGACCTCTGACGTCGGTCCCTTCATATGCCGACTCTTTGTGCACCTGAGTAAACTCAGAAAATTAAGACAAAAAGTCTGGCGAACAAAGAGAACAACAGAATATTCAAATTCCACACATATGCGCCGTGGATTATGACGAGTGTTTGCTCATCCTGACGCCAATCTTCGATCATCCCAAACACTCGTGTTGATTACGAAGGATATTTATAAATATCTTTAATAACTCTCAACTCTTCCGTAGACTGTAAATCTATGAGCTCTAAACGGGATATTCCGCCGGATAGAGGCCGTCTAACGGCGTTGACTGGGTTCATATAAAAACAATAAAAAAGTATCACAGAACGTTCAGAAAACTCAGCTGTCCTGATCGTACAAGTCGTATCCATTCAACATCTAATCGTATCCAATTGCGTAAATGTCTTCCTCAGTCTGCTCGAATCGGCTCCTTACACTACCAAGAGTTACATTACTCGACGGTTTCAGATCATAGTAAGGGAATGTCGAGTGGTGAGCCACAACTCTCGCCAACTACTTCAATTTCCTTCTGAATTTTTGACTTCATAGTTGGAAAACATCATGAAGATACCCTCAACCTACTGATGACTTATGGAGTTTTTTCACGGTATTTGAATCATAAGAGCTAAAATTTGTATACCTACTTTTTCGACCTCCAAAATTCCTCGTTATAAATAATCGAGGAATAAAATTACCTGATTCACTTACTTTCTACATGAAAATTCTTTGCTCTGACTTCCCCCTAACTATATTGTGACATCTTCCTTTTAGCATGATTTTCACGTAGGTACAACTAATCCGTAACTAGGTAATTGTAACTCCGTCTGTGTAATCGTTCACCAAGGTAATCGTTCACCACTCGTTGAAATCGTCGGATTTTATAGAATAGTTTCATTTTAACCAGACTCACGAATCTTCAGTGGCAGATGAGCTGTACAGGATGGAAAAATGAGGGTAAACAATGTTCTCAGCAACACAACTACGAGCGGTTCAAGTTATGTATAAAACTATAAAACGAAGTGCCGGTTTTCGTTCATTATAGAAACAACCGCTTCATAGAAAAAGTACCTATCCCCCCAAAAAACACTCCGTGTAAAAATCACCCCGCCTCGCAAATATCATTCTTCAGAGGCCGGAAAAAGTTATGATATCCACTTTCCCCGCCCGCCCTTTTCCTCATTAAGGAGCTAAGTACAATGAAAAGCTTAACCACTTCACAAGCACCGTACCCCTTTCGAAATCTCCCCTTGGCGCTATTGCGAGACGTTTTTATTACTTCCACAAGCAACTAATACTTGATGGTGGTTAACGTTTTATACAAGTATTAGTTGCTTGTGGAAGTAATAAAAACGTCTCGCAATAGCGCCAAGGGGAGATTTCGAAAGGGGTACGGTGCTTGTGAAGTGGTTAAGCTTTTCATTGTACTTAGCTCCTTAATGAGGAAAAGGGCGGGCGGGGAAAGTGGATATCATAACTTTTTCCGGCCTCTGAAGAATGATATTTGCGAGGCGGGGTGATTTTTACACGGAGTGTTTTTTGGGGGGATATCACATCTTTTTGTTGTTGAAGTGGGTCATTTTATAAAGAAGGTCTATGCGAAATTTCAAGTCGATTGGTCCTTTTACCCAGGCTGTAGACTCGTCAAAGTTGCCAAAATTAGCCTAAATTTCAGGTTTTTTGTTTCTAAAAGTTTTTTGGGTTGAGATAATGGGTTAAACTTTCAAAAGGCACTGGCTGATGTTGAAACGAAGCTCTGTGCAAAATTTCAAGTCAATCCGTGAAGGTGGAAAGGCCTAACTGATTAAGGAGAAGAAGAACAGGTAAGGGTGAAAAACCGGGTTTTTGAAGTTATATAACTCGGCTCCCTTTAAAGATATCGACTTGAATCTTTCAAAAGGCACTTGCTACACTTGAAACGAAGCTCCGTGCAAAATTTCAAGTCAATCGGCGAAGGTGGAGAGGCTGTAGCCTTGACCGACTGAAAAAAGTAGAAAAACATGGTAATTGGTTTTTGAAGTTATATAACCCGGCTCCCTTCAGACCTAGCGACTTGAAACTTTCAGGGCTTTCTCTTATCCACACCAAAAAGATCCAAACCAAATTTCAAGTTGATCGGTCAACTAGGAGCCGAGATATGGCCAAAATTAGCCTAAATTACCCTAAATTTTAGTTTTTTGTCCCTAATTTTTTTTTTTGGTTGAGATAATGGGTTATTTCGTTCAAATGGCACTGAGACATGCTATAAAGAAGGTATGTAAAAAAATTCAAGTCGATTGGTCCTTTTACCCAGGCTGTAGACTCGTCAAAGTGGACAGAATTTTCCTAAAGTTTCTGGTTTTTTGTTTCTAAAACTTTTTTGGGTTGAGATAATGGGTTAAATTTTATACAAGGCTCTGTCTCAAGGTTAAATGAAGCTCTGTGCAAAATTTCAAGTCAATCGGTCAACGTGGAGTGGCTCCAGCCTTGCCTGTCTGAACAAGGAGAAGAAGAAGGAGAAGAAGAAGGAGAATGAGAAGAACAATCTAAGGCCGTAAAATCGGGTTTTTGAAGTTATGTAGCTCGGCTCCCTTTAGACCTATCGATTTGAAACTTTCAGGGCTTTCTAATATACACTCAAAGAAGACCCACACTAATTTTCAAGTTGATCGGTCAAATAGGAGCCGAGATATGGATACCTCGAAAACGCGTTTCGTGACGTCCGGTAAATATACACTCGACAGCGTTCGTTTTCTCAACTTCTTTGCTTGGCGGGGCGGAACGCTACCGCGTTCCTAGATTTTAGTGTTGATGTGGCAAGATGGGCTTCACGGCAGCAGAGAGGAAGAGGAAACAGCGTGCCTATGAGCATTTTTTGAAGAATACTGCATTTTCCTCTGAGACATCTAGCAGTGTAAAACGGGCAAAATTCGAGCGTATTCATCTCAAGGAAACCCCCAGGTCCGAAAGTCACCGTCAAAATCAACGACAGAGAGGGTGGCCGCACATCGAGCAAATGTCAAAAAGGGAGGTTTATATGAACTACTACCTTCCCAATCTTTAGTGATTTTACGGGATTATTTACGGTCTTTCGCTATTTCTAAGGTTACGACAATGTCAAAATGACATTTGTGGTCAAACACATTTTGGACATAGGATACGGTGGATTGTGCAATAAGCTGGCCCCTAGGTTTGATGAACCGGCACCTAGGTTTGTCAATATTATTCAGGCTTTATCCAGCCGATTTCTATCGCCGTTGTAGGGCTGAATTTTTTCTTTTTTTTTTAAATAATCGATATCTATTTGGCATATCGATAACAACAACTGAGCTTTGGCCTATCAAGTTAATTTTTTATAATACTATAAACTTATTAATAGGTTTAAAATATTATAGTTGTACACAGTAACTCGAAACTAAAGTATCTTTTTTTTTTAATTTCAATCTTTAATTAATTTTAATGATTTTCTTCTAACCAGAGGCCCTCTTGACAGGTTCTGTTTATAGACCTCAAAATTGGCTCACAGAAAGTAGCGAGTTGACGTTAAACATGAAGGGCTGATCAAAAATCAAAATAAAATATTTTAGGGGTTTGATTTTGAAGTTTATTTATTTATTTGTTTGTTTTAATTCGGAGTTTAAAACGGTGTTTTAGTGGTTTTAGGGGGACTTTGATGCCAGTACACCTACCACTAAATATTTATTAAATGGTATACCATTAAAATTGTTCTATTTTTGACATTGAGAAGATCAATAGAGAACCATTTAATAAATATTTAATGGTAGTGAAACGATTGGTAAGGAAACGAGGTGAAATTTAGTGTACCTAATGATTCAGACCCCCAAGGTTCTTCTCGCATATCAGTATTCTTTTGTGAAATGCACAGGTCGTTAAATAATAAAAATGTCAGTTTTGAATTCAAGTTTGCTAAAGGAGTCATAATTTCGTGTATAGTGAAAAAGGAACCAAGTGTAATATTTGTTACAAAAGCGTGAATAATGTCACTACTACACGGAATAAAATATTGCAAAAATTTCTTTACACAGTGAAGAGTATATTCTTCCCAACGAACAATTGATTGAACTAAAGGACGATTTTGGAAACCTCCTGGTGGTGACCTGGCGTTTTGACTTCCCAAAAATTAACTTTTTGCGTTTTACTCTCTTTCCGTGCAGGCACATATATTGTATTTTGGTATAAATTAATCTACTTCTTGATAAAAGGTTGAATAAGCAGTAATTCGTTGAAAGCAAATGAATCCGCTGCGATAGAAAGGCGTTCTAGCGTTCACTACAGGCCGCCTCGGGCGGTGAAGCACAGGATTGTGAAATCCTTCCTTATCGAGTGTCACCAAATACAACGGAATGAGGGGTCCCAATATAATCGGAGATAAGATAAACATGGACCGACCCTGCATTAACTGACAACACCAGCAGGTTTTGTCAGCCTCTCCATACCCTGAATAACCGGAGTTTGGATAAATACGCAGTTGAAACTATAGGTTTTCCAAGTCAGATTGAGAATTTTCCAAATTAAATTGAGAATTTCCAAACCAATCTGAGAACTTTCCGAATAAAATTGAGAATTTTCCAAATCAAATTGAGAACTCAGAACTTTTTTTGGACGCAGGTATATTTTGTAGAAGAGACAAAAAAGATGAGTAATACAAGATGGAAAAACTCTGCAAATTCTTGACACAACGGTTTATTATCTTCCTTGTGCAGATCACCCTTCTGTCTATACCAGACTGTGTTGCAAATCGGTACCATACCATATTCACACCGTACTCATACCATACCATACGAATTTCTTTCCTATCATACCATACTGTACTATACTAAATCATACATACAATTATATACCATACCATACTCATACCATGTCATACAAACCGAGTGAATATTGAAATGCCATCCATTTCTGACCTATATTTAAAATTTCAAGTATCTAGCTCATCATCAAAATTTAATTTGTTGAAAAGAATAGGTATTATTTAAACAATTTTACAGACAAGAAACCGAGTGAATATTGCATTGTGATCCAGTTCTGACCTATTTTTAAAATTTCAAGTCAATAGCTCAGCATCAAAATTTAATTTGTATTATTACAAAAAGGTATTATTTAAACAATTTTACAGATGAGAACTCTGTAAAATCTTGACACAACGGTTCATTATCTTCTTTGTACAGATCACCCTTCGGTCTAGATCACTAGGTGTAAATGTCTAGATTGTTAGATTAATTATTATTATGAATTATCACTAATTATTAATAATTTTATCAAGTACCTACCGAAAATTATAATAATTTATTGTTAGTTATTAATAATTTGTACTTATTATTGATAATAATTATTATTAATTATGATTAATTAATACGATATAATTCTGGGGTTTTTAATACTACGTCGGTAATAATTTTTCTATAAAAGAAGTACCTACCAACAAACATTCGAAAGTACCTTCATTTCCGTAGCACAAAACGTACCTAATAAATTGATGGGAATTTTTCGAGTTTTGAAATTTTCAAAATTTCAAAATTCGTTTTGAACCCCTTCCCCTTGACCTAGGGCTATGAAAAGTTTCGAGGACCATTGTGGGGTTGGTCGGAACCCATAAAAAAATGTCGTAATTTTAACTCAACGCTAACTGGGCAAAGTGTCCCTCGTGGTTGCGTACTCATACGAAAGCTGTACGCACTTTATGGTTGCCTTGAATCACGAATCCAAATGCCTATGACTGGCATGTCTGAAGCCAAATCATCTAAGAAGAAGAATTCAAATAAACACCTCGATTCGATATGAAGTCTATTTTGTCTCCTTAATTCACCTCATCCACGGGCCTCTCAGATAATATGATGTCGCAACACAAGCGACCAACTACGTCAAAAAATATGACGTCAAACAGGTGCCGCCAAGAACACCTCACAGGATATGAGGTACGTTGACCGGCAGGGGGTGGTTGACGTCAGACAAGTGGCTGGTAAGACCACCTCACTGGATATGACATACGTGGACTGGCAGGGGGTGGATGACGTCAGACAAGTGGCGGGTAAGAACACCTCACAGGATATGACGTACGTGGACCAGCAGGGGGTGGATGACGTCAGGCAAGTGGCCGGCAAGAACATCTCACAGGATATGACGTACGTGTACCGGCAGGGGGTGGATGACGTCAGACAAGTGGTCGGCGAGAACACCTCACAGGATATGACGTACGTGGACCGGCAGGGGGTGGATGACGTCAGACCGTGGCCGGCAAGAACACCTCACAGGATATGATGACGTACGTGGTCCGGCAGGGGGGGGATGACGTCAGACAAGTGGCCGGCAAGAACACCTCACAGGCTATGACGTACGTGTACCGGCAGGGGGTGGATGACGTCAGACAAGTGGTCGGCGAGAACACCTCACAGGATATGACGTACGTGTACCGGCAGGGGGTGGATGACGTCAGACAAGTGGTCGGCGAGAACACCTCACAGGATATGACGTACGTGTACCGGCAGGGGGTGGATGACGTCAGACAAGTGGCCGGCAAGAACACCTCACAGGATATGACGTACGTGTACCGGCAGGGGGTGGATGACGTCAGACAAGTGGTCGGCGAGAACACCTCACAGGATATGACGTACGTGGTCCGGCAGGGGGTGGATGACGTCAGACCGTGGCCGGCAAGAACACCTCACAGGCTATGACGTACGTGGACCGGCAGGGGGTTGATGACGTCAGACAAGTGGCTGGCAAGAACACCTCACAGGATATGACGTACGTGGACCAGCAGGAATGGATGACGTACGTGAACCAGCAGGAATGGATGACGTCAGAGGGGTCAAGGGGAGCCAAATATTTTAAACCTCCATTTCTTCCTTACTAATATTAATAAGCATTATGTAAATACGGATCGTAATCTTGAATCTACTTGTATACCACGCAAATGAGTTCTACAAGCGCTACCCCCAGACCGAAATCCCACATATTGTACATCAACACTGAAGAGGCCCTGCAAATAAATTAAAAAACCCACAGTCATGCAGCATGGCTATAAGAGCGAATATTTATGTGAAATGTCTCAATTTTACTGGTTTTATAAAACATTTTGTCACCATTTTTGCAGAGTAACACCTCAGTTTATAGATTTTTCAACGCTGAACACGATGGTGAAGTCAGAATTGCGATATCTCATTCCGTTATCAGATTAGGGTAGTTGAACTTTGAAGAATATCTCGACTAGCAACCACAATTCTTCATCTTCAAAATGCTGCAGTTTGAGAACGAGATAAGATATCGCAATTCTGACTTCGTGTTCAGCGTAAAAAGACCTTTGAAATTACGAGTCACTTGGACCGAGAACCAAAGATTCATTTTCTTCGAAAATTCGCTATAAACTGATATAAAACTGACTTCCTTGACCAGATTGGTAGATGCATTTTTGTAGAGGAAACTACTAGCTTGGGTGAAACTGGGAGATTTTAATACTTCTGTTGAAAAAACTGCAAATTCTTGACACAACGGTTATCTTCTTTGAGTAGATCACCCTAATGTTATTCACGAATAAATAGATGAAATGATAGAATGATAGATGAACTGATAGATGAACATGATAGATGATAGAAATGATATATGTAATGATAGATGATAGATCACTTTTTCGTCGAAAATTCGCTAAAAACCCCTTTCAAATTTCGCAACTTTTCAACTACAGATTCTGTGTGATTCTTGGATTTGAGACGTTCATTATATTTTTAGCCAAAATACTTGCAACTCTTACTGATTGGAACGGGCTTACGTGAACAATCAGTTGATTGACAACGTTCACAGTGAAACCCAGCGTGGTCGTTGGGACTCGATCTTTTCGCGTGGGAAAACCACAGCGCTCATGCCTTGTCGATTTAAGGCTCAGATAGTCCATATGTACAAGTTCGTGATTCACTTTGCCGTCCATAATCCGTATCCAAACAAATAGTGTCATCGGAAAAACCAAACACTGCACACAATCAAGATTATCGTATCGATATGAAGAATCTGAATCTGAAAGAGTTTGTTGTTCTTTAT
Source organism: Stenodema calcarata (assembly GCA_963920205.1). Taxonomy (NCBI): domain Eukaryota; kingdom Metazoa; phylum Arthropoda; class Insecta; order Hemiptera; family Miridae; genus Stenodema; species Stenodema calcarata. Next base: position 25,085,941 of record OY986048.1, read on the forward strand.
CATCAACTCGAGAGAGAAGGATCACGAATCGATTGAGTTCCAGATGTTTTCTTGAAGTTTTTACTTGGAATCGGCTGATCATTAATTCATTTATCGAAATTTTTGTAGTGAAATGCTTCATGTTAGGATCGATACGAGTCCTATCAGATGGGCTGCCATCGCCGCTGATGCTCGGGGCCTCGGCTGCCGATGTTATTGTTTGCTCAAGGCAAGAAGCACAATTACGCAATGGAAGTCATCCACCAACTAATGAGTATACATCATCAGTGCGCTTGATGGACAACAATCAATAGTTGCCCCCAAGTTTAGATGAACGTATCACCCCGGCCTTCGGCTGCCGGCTCGCTGCGTCAATCATTACTACGTCTACACCCACCATACGCAAATAATAATATTATAAGGGGGTTGATAAAATGGGGGCTTCTCAGTCTCGCGAGTTTCTAATCAAGTGCTCTGAGGGATAATCGATTGCTCTAATGAAATATTCTGGCCGGAAATTGATCACAAAACGAAATCGTCTACATCTGCCAAGTGATTGGGAGGTATAGCATCCACTCGTTCATTTTTTTTTTTCTTTTTTTGGTTCCTTATTTTCAATGATGAACCGTTGAAATTGACCGAGGAAAAAAAAATTCAAAAACTGGCAGGTTTTTGTTCAATACGGAGGCGTGAAATATATCATTGGAAGTCTCAGAACTAGTGCTCTATTTTAAGGCCGGTTTCACCAAAATACTCTAATCTCGATCAGGATTAATCCAGATAAATTCCAAACAAGATCACTAATCTTGTGGGTTTCACGACGCTAAACTCGTTTCCACCCGAGCGAGTTTAGCGCTAAACGAGTTTACTGCCAAATCGCAATCTAAACTCTGGTTTAACCGGTACTTATTAAGAAGGCATTGGTCCCCAGCTTTTAGTGATAACATCGATAACTTCCCTTGAGTTCGTGTGTTTATTTGGTACCTAGTATTGTATATTACTGTTATTTTGTAGATACGTAGATGTTATATTGTTACTGTAGGTACGTGGTTGTTGAAATACGATGGCTAATGATGGGAAAATACACTGCCAAGGTGATGGCACAGGAGCTTCCTCGTCACAAGCAGAGTGACCCATTATAAAATAGAACAGACTCGGAAGCAAAATAAAGAAATCTTCACATGAAAAAGGCATTTTACAGACTGAAGAAGGTAGGTACCGTAAATGTTAAGATAAAAACAAGGGGTGACCTTGCACCTGTCCTCCGAAAAATGAATGACGCAGTTATGAAGTTGCTGCTTGTAAAAACCGAAGGAGTGGGGCCAGAGTCAGTTTAAAGGGGCTCTATCATGTTGAACAAGGAACGGCTGTTTGAAGAATTTCACGTTAGCGCCTGCGCAGAGACTACCGTTGTTCGATCACGATGATACTGATAGGGGACCTGAATGGGCCCTAACCGCTTAATCTCTGAAAATTACATTGAAATTGGGTGAAATCTTTGGTTATTACGGCTGTAACAAGGAAATTGAATCTATTTCACGCCAGCGAATGCGCAGAGCGCACCGAGGGTCCGATCATGCTGAAATTTATACTAGAACTCACTAGGCCTTGTCCAAACAACCCTTGAAAATTTGAGCGAAATTGAATCAAAATTGTGAAAGTTAAGTATTTGTTGAATTTCACGTTAGCGCATGCGCAGGCCGTATTGCTGGATCAATCATGTTGAAATTTGTATGGGACCTCAAGGGGCCTTATCCGCACCATCCCTCAAAATTTGAGCAAAATCAATTCAAAATTGTGGAAGTTATGGCTGTAACAAGGAAATGCGGATAGACACACAGACACACAGACAGACAGACACGGAACCAAATTTGTTCAATAGGCTTTGAAACGCAAAATGCAAGTGGAAATTTTGATTTCTGAAGACAAACATTTTTTGGCTCACGCAAGTGAACACAAGGCTTCCGCTGCTTTGCAGACTCGGAAGCAAAACGGAACCCGGCCTTCGAGCCGAGCGAACATGAACTTTGTTTTGATTGGCGATACGCTGTAGTTCCTGGAAGAGAAAAGTAGAAATATATGTGTACGTTGAGCCAGGTGCCCTATCAGTTCTCCCTTTGTGTCCCCCCCCCCCCCCCATAAATGATTATAGTAAGGCTAGGTAGCTACCATCACTATTGAAAAGTTGAAAAAAAAACATCCAAACTTACCTGTCACTGGTGTAACCACCAAGGTGAAAGTCCTCACCAAACCACTCGTAGGTACTCATCATACTATTTTACACACAGTAGTGACCGAAAAAGCCACAAGGAATCGTCAACAACAAGTTGGTCGATGGGCAAATAAACTGATTAATCTCGATTAGGTTCTAAACACGTTTCGACTTGAACGAGTTTCGTGATCCCCGACAGCGACGCTCTGGGAGCGTTTTGTGTTTAACCGCCGTTTAAAAACGTTGGTGAAAGATTTGACTTAAAAACCCAAAATTCGAGTTATGGGCTCGGATGTCTGAGGATGTTCCATGGAACTTTTTTTGACATCTCAATTCTATCGAGAGTTATCGTCTGGGATGACACAGCTTATTTTTGCTTCTTGTGCCCATATCGTGTATATATCTAGAAAATCTAGGGACGCGGGAGCGTCCCGCCCGCCAAGAAAACCGAAGCCCAGAAAACCGAAGCGACTGAGACACTGATTACGCGACGGAACAAGTTGGGGTTTTCAGCCTACCGTAGCTCGGCTCCCTGAGTGTCTCGAGAGTTGATTTTTTGTACACCAACTCTCCAGGGGCACGTGAGGACGTAAACCAAATTTCAGCTCTCGGGAACATCAGGTGTCGGGGGTATAACAGTTTTAAAACCACTATTTTTCACGTTTTTCGTGTTCTTCTTCTTCTTCTTCTTCTTGTTCATTGACGGGGCTACAGCCCAGCAGACAAATCGGATCGAGCTGAAATTTTGCACACACGTTTGTTATGCTCCAAGGGAGTAGTGCCTTTTGAACTTTTTTTCTCCCTCCCCCCCATTTCCCTCCCAATTAGGGGGGAAATAGTAATTTTTAGGAATTTCAAATGGTCATAACTCCTTCCAAATTGAAGCTTTTTCAGATTTTCTTTTTTAGTTGTATTCAGCATTTAAAACTGTTTAATTTGAGATCAAAATGAGCTTCCTAAGATGGAAAATAAAGGAGTTAAGGGTATTTTTCTATTTTCAACAACAACTGCCGCCAAAATTGATGAAAATTGGTGCGGTTGGTCTTAAAATGTCCGTTAGGTTGTCTAGTATATGCTCAATAATTTTGAACTAAATCTCAATCGATTCGACTAATCTACAGCCAAAAATACTTGAATAAATTCCACATCTACTGATTTGGCTAATTTCCGAAAACATCAAAGTTGAACGGTGGTCAGAAAAATTGTCGTAAAGTGGTGCCTGTTTAAGGATCGATAGGACATTTTATGGGCTTTCGAATGAGGGTAGCGCTCTTTGTCATTTTTCCCAACGGTTCTCGAGTTATTCGCGATTGTTGGTATAAAAACGTGCGTTTTACCTTTTGCAAACATTCTCTTTCCACTTTCTCTTCGACACCAATAATTACAATTATTGTAATGATTCTCAACAACTAAAATTTGCACAATCCCCAAGAAAAAATGCAACAAATTTTCAACAAATTTCTAATTCAAATTCATTCAAATTTCTAATTCTTTCTATTTTTTTACATTTAATAATAGGAATAATTGTTTTAAATTTTAATAATTTTTTAAATTGTTAATTGTTTTAATTATTCGACAATTTTAAAACTAATACTTAAGGCTCAATAGCCCTTGTATAGTTCTAAAATCAGCCACCACGTAGCAGCACCAAAATGAAGGAAATTTAGATAGGGGATAATTCGAGTTCTATTGAACCGATTTTAGATCTGAAAACGGCTATGGACGTAAAAAGAGCTATGGACGTTTTCGGAAATTAGTCGAAATGAGTCATAATCAAAAATTGAGAAAGTTGCGATCGTTTTTTTACATTTCCAAGCCATTTTTTGAAAAACTGAGGTAGCTCTGCAATGTACTGCATCGTCCTGAGTCCAAAACAATTTTCAGATTTCAAATCGGTTAATTAGAACCGACCGAAACGCGATTTTACGGTGTAGGAGAGGCAAGGGGTGGAGGTGATGATGGAGAAGCGGCAAGGGGCTGTTCTCTTCGTCGGAAACGATATGGAAAATGGTACAAACACGGTGCGTAATAGCGTGGAGTTTGGACTACGTCCTAACTAAGAGTACCTAGAAGGCAACAAGGCGATGATTTGGGGAACCAGTGAGTGGGGGAAGCCTCACACATCGTCGGGTCCCACTAGGCCCCTCTAGTATATTGAGACCCCCAAAAACAACTCCGTTGTAAAAACTGACCCGCCAAAAAACCTCAGCCGCAAAAAGGAATGATATCCATTTTGCCCGCCAGCCACATATATAGGATGCTCGGTGCTTCGCACCTCGCTGTTGAGTGTGCATATAGAAACCTGATCCTCCTACCCCTAACCTCCACCGTCAATGTTTTCCTGTTCCCTGTCTCCTTCCCACAACCCCTTCTCACCCTTAGTCACCCTCGGTTTCACCTAATATGTTTCCTCTGTTACACCAGCAGGGAGCTTTACGCTTCTTTCAATGCTGTTGGCAAGAGCTTTTTGCCAGATGAACAAGCCTGAATTGAAGCATTACTTCATTAGAGGTGTACCACCACTGATTACTCGTGACCACCAGTAATACTTATAATATAGTAATGCTTCAATTCAGGCTTGTTCATCTGGCAAAAAGCTCCCGCCAACAGCATTGAAAGAAGCGTAAAGCTCCCTGCTGGTGTAACAGAGGAAACATATTAGGTGAAACCGAGGGTGACTAAGGGTGAGAGGGGGTTGTGGGAAGGAGACAGGGAACAGGAAAACATTGACGGTGGAGGTTAGGGGTAGGAGGATCAGGTTTCTATATGCACACTCAACAGTGAGGTGCGAAGCACCGAGCATCCTATATACGTGGCTGGCGGGCAAAATGGATATCATTCCTTTTTGCGGCTGAGGTTTTTTGGCGGGCCAGTTTTTACTGAGCTGTAATAATTTGCACATGAGTGTATCCCCCCCAATTCGGTTGGCCTTATATGTGCATAAGTCCCTCGGCTTATTCGAAAAGAGAAGTGATGTGAGACCTACCAGGTTGAACGCACAAAGTATTTTATCCATAGCACGCCCAAGCAATGACTTCTACACTAGGCAGTTGCCTTGGCTAGCCCCCTCAAATTTCCAAAATTTGTCATCAGCAATTAAAACAACTAATTCTGTAGCTCTATTCAAAAAGCTAACATTTCAACACTTGATGAATCAAATAAATGCAAAATCCATCATCCTTAAATTTAAATTTTGAATTCATAATGACCCAAAAAATCCAACATCCCTATATGTAAAATTTGAATAACAGAAATGTACTACCACAACGACCTTCGTTAGAAGTTAAGTAGGTATGCTGGGTTTAGGTTTAAGTATACTACCTTTTAGTTTGTTAAAAGTAGGATATTTAAGAAGTAATTTTAAGTACATTTAAGAAGAAAATTAAGAAGTGACCTTAGGCTCAGATATTAAACAAACGAACGTTGCATTCTTAATTTGTACTTGTGAATATATCTGTATTATGTAAAATGTGTTCCTTACGCTTAGCGATCTTCAGCCACCCAAGCTTGTACCATGATCACTCAGTTTCGGCCTCGCAACGAACCTTATAGCCACATTTTGGGCTTATTGTAGTTTCGCTCTCAAGATCGCAGTAAGCTGAAGTGGCGCAGTCAAAATTTGGGCAGAAGAGGGATTTTACCAAACTCTTACCGAATCCTTCTGAGCTGGTACATCACCCTGAACACATCTCAACTTGAAAAACAATTATTTCATCCATAATGAAGGGAAGTGACTGAGAATCCTATTATTCAACATCCTCATTGTTATCATATGCATACACACAGGTCAAAGAGCTGATTGGTAATTCATAACGACATACCGAGTGTAAAGTTAATCTTCTGTATCACCGGGATATAATTAAACGTCCTTTTCACTGACAATTAGTTCGACTAATTAATCTGTAACAGAGAAGAGGAAAAAAAACTGTTGAAAAGAATAAATGAAATTAGAAACTCAATTTGCGGATTACGGCTGACCCATTATTCGTCACAATTGACTTGGTAATTAGTTCATTTCGTTTCTGAACTCTGAACGTAATGAACTGAAGCAATCAGTTTCCTCAGGGCTCAGGTTTCCTTATTAAATTTCAGGAGAAATCGGATTTTTTTTCATGGACCGCCGATGCTTTCCAACTAAATGACCGTAATAAAGTGGGAAGATTGATATGATTAACTCGTTTTGTTTTCAGGTGTTCGTCGTACGATCGCGACGGAATTGGATCGGTTGTTTGGTTTTGGTTTCAATAATTGAAACCAAAATTATTGTGGTGAGGTTTTCTGGGCTGACGCTCGTTGGCTCCGTAACATGAAATCAACTCAATATATTGTCCACCGATTTGGTTTCGACTTGTATATATCGCAACGTACGATTGAATATTGTCGGCCTATAAGTGATGCCTCGCTAGCGACAAAAATACATTTTTGGGTTTTTGGAACCGATGGATTCAGAAAAACCCACAGTCATGCAGCATGGCTATAAGAGCGAATTTTTCAAAAAATGAACGAGTTTATGTAAAATGTCTCTTTTTTACTGGTTTTATAACAACTTTTGACTCCTTTTTGCCGAGTAACACCTCAGTTTATAGATTTTTCAACGCTGAACACGATGGCGAATTCAGAATTGCGATATCTCATTCCGTTATCAGATTAGGGCAGTTGAACTTTGAAGAACATCTCGACTAACAACCACGTTTCTTCATCTTCAAATTGCTTCAGTTTGAGTACGGAATCAGAGATTGAGGTTAAAATGAGGCGTCACTTGTCAGACTGTTCAATTTTGGGAATTTATGAGTAAATTTTCCCACTGAAACTCCCCAAACCCCCCTTATTCAGCAGCCCGATTCCGACTGGGCCAAATTGGCCCAATGCACACCAACTTCGTTTTTTTTTTTTTTTTTTTTCAAATGTGAACCCCATTTTTTTAGATTTAGATTCTACATGAAATTTCATGAAAATTTGACCTCCAGAATTCAGATTTTGTGTAACCCCATGTGTGGCACATGAAATTTCATTATATTTTTACGCTGATTGACGTGGTTCGTTTCTTTATCTGAATTTTTCTAATTTACTGCAGAAACCTTTCTTGAAAACTAGAACTTTTTTTTTTTAATTCATACTAAAGGGCTCACAGCGTGGGTTGGTTGTGAGCGAGCGAAAAAATCGTTTGGGAGGTCAAATTTTCCAAAATTTTACGTAGAATCTTAATCTAAAATAAATAAAAAACGGGGTTCTCATTTGAAAAAAACGAAGTGGGTGTGCTTGGGCCAATTTGGGCCAAAATTCAATAAAGAATTAAGGACCACCCTGCATATAAAAATATGTATATGATTTTTGGACCGAGAACAATAGCTCCCTTTTCATCGAAAATTCGCTAAAAAAAAACTAACTGCCACTATCTCATGAGACCTCGTAGCGAGGTATCACATCTGGGCCGACAATACACTGCTATCGAAATGCTGCAAATTCCAACAACGGTTTATCGTTTCTGTACAGATTGCTGTTTTTTACGGTTCTTCCTAATGAAATTATCGACTCGAGATCAGATTACGTCCATTGTCATAATTGTCATAATTTTATCAGCCATAATGTGTGCAAGACGGCGTATTTAATACGCCGATAAGATTCAGAATCTCATAAATTTTATGACATGCACTTCTGAACTCACCTACTATCAACATACACAGCAGACAAAGAATACTTAACGACGTCATCGTTTCCAGATGAGGAACTGGACGAAATTACAAAGACGATCGGTTTGGATTAGCCATGACTCCTTCAGACATCTCGTGAACTGTAATGTAACGTATAATGTAATTAATGTAATTTACTCGTCTTTATACCACGTCTATGACACTACATAATGATGCAGACATGCCATTCGTACTAGATGTACTCCGGCTAAACTATTACCTATATGTTACACATGGACTATATCAAGTTTCTAGACACAATTTTAATATTTATTGAGTAGGTAAACAATAAATTTTAAAAACAATCTATATAAGCGTACATACGGTACACAATTCCACTTGTAAGCACCGTCAGGAAAACCATTTACCTACCAATCAAATTACAGAATGTTGGAAATTCCTACCTTAGATACAAAGATGACAATCTACCCTCGAACGTAATAATCAGCTAAATGTACCGATACGACAGGCACATCCAATCGCTTCTTTCAACATCATACAAACTTTTCATATTCGTTCTGCAAATATCAACACGAGACGAAAAACTCTGCAAATTCTCGACACAACGGTTTATTATCTTCGTTGCACAGATCACCCTTCTGTCTTGATCACTAAGTGATAGAAGTCAACATGAGGATGAATCATGTGGCAGCCTGTAGGTTCAACGTTCATACTGGCCCTGCTGGTTCGAACAGCGCATGGTTTTCAGATATCGAATTAATTAATACCTAATAAGTAATAATCATTATTAATTGATGCTAATTGATGACAGTTCATAATAATAATTCTATGACCCCGGTGAATAAGTGGTCAAGTCGAATTTTGCCCAAAATGAGTTAACTACGCTAAGGGAAGGGAAACCGTCTCATCTTAGTTGGGAATAAGTGGCAAAGTCAGGCCGTGACTTGAAACGGAGTTATTGCGATGTGCGTTTGTATCCATCTTATGATTTGAAAACCTTAGTTGGCTAGGTCAAGTTAACTGAATACACACGGATGTTTCTATTTGAGAACAAGTGTCCAAGTGTAGTTGACCATTCATGAACATACAGTTTTCTCTCGGCAAAGTGACCGAGTTGACCGGTTATGCCTTCAAACCTGAACGTGGTTAACTCTAGTTAACTATTTATGCACATAGACAACTCGTGGTCATGATGGGATACGTTATAAGTTCTTGAAAGCTTACCATCTTAATCATCTCCTAGAACTTGGCCATTAACTGTTTCTTTTCGTATGTTCTCTCCTGAGTTCATTTCCTAGCTTTTTTTCCCTGAGCAAAATTTCAAGAACACCATGAAGGTTCGGTTCTCCTAACGGCCACAGGTTTGGTTCAGTTCCCTTCTTTCCTTGGTGGATCAAAATGCATCCACGACGACAGTTCCTCGACGCCTTGAAAAAACAGTGCACCAAAAAACGAAATGATGAGTGCAGAATTGAACCGCAGAAGAATTGAACCCTGAAGAATTGAACCGCAGAAGAATTGAACCCTGAAGAATTGAACCGCAGAAATAATACGGAAGAAGGTATGTACCTATTATTTTCAATTATTCTAAAAGATGAACACAATTGAATGTATAAAATATTTTCTCTCTACTGCTTCATGTATTATTCAAGTTGGTTCTTTTAATTATTTTCTTTCGTTCAAATTATGCCTATGAGGAAAAAAAAAGATAAAATGATCGCAAAAGAAGATAACTCCAAAGGAGAATTTGCTTTTGATTTACAGCAATGCCTTCCAACCCCTTATCTTAAGACCTGTTTCTTTTTATAAGCGCCAACTTTGGAGTTTCAATCTAACAGTGCACAATTTAGCTTCGGATAAGGCCACTTGTTACATGTGGGACGAAACAATTGCTGCTAGGGGCGCCAATGAAATTGCCTCCTGCCTGCACCATTTTTTACTAAACTTAGGGGATGAAGTAGAGGAAGTAACGTTTTATTCAGACACATGTGGGGGACAAAACAAAAATAATTTTGTGGCGTTAATGTTTCTGTACGTAATGACTCAAAAATTGACTTTGAAGAAAATTAACCACAAATTTTTAGTGCGACACAGACCATTCTGTAATAGAACGTGCTAAAAAAAGAACAAACATGAAAATCAACCATCTTAATGATTGGATTCAGTTGGTTAGAACAGCTAAAAAGAAAAATCCTTTTCATGTTATTGCCCTGAATAGGGAACAATTTTATAACTTCGGCCTGTTAGTAAAAAATAAAGGGCCTAACATAATTAAAAAGAAAGATGACAACGGAGATAAGTTTTTGTGGAAGCCAGTTCAATGGTTGCAATATGGAACGGGAGAGAGACATATTTCTTTCAAACATTCATTGAATGAATCAGATGCATTCAAAACAATTAATTTCTTACGTAGAGGGCGTCCAAGTTTTATTGCATTACAAAATACGAGTATGTCAAATGACCAGTTACCAATATCAGCCGAAAAAAAGAAAGATTTGTTAACTCTGATACCTTTGATTGATGCTCCATTAAATAGAAATTTTAAATTTTAAAAGTTTCTATACCTATGAATTTAAAGACAAACGATGCTCCTCCTACTGACCCTCATTTAATAGAATGGGATCCAGATGAGGAAAATAATGACGTCTCAGAAAATCTGTAGACCATAGCCTATGTATGGTCCACAAGTATTAAAATAGTTTGAAGTTCAGCTCAGAATTCGAGTACCTACCTAACTAGTTTACATTGTAATTGTATTTTGTAATTGTAATTTTGATGTAGTAATTTTATTTTGTAATTTGTAATTGCATTTTGTAATTGTAATTTTGATGTCCATATGATTTTGAACATAATTTCAATTTCTTGTAAATATTATGTTACTTCAAGATTATACATTTTTATTCAAGTAAACTATGTCAACTTTGGGATTTTTGACATTTTTATTATCAAATAGAACGAGTTTTTGAGTAAGTTTTTGTTTTTCATTTACTGACTCCCAAAATTAAGAAGTATAAAGACACAAATGATGTACAATATTGATTAGAAGAAGTGAATAATTGGTCAAGTAAGTGCCAAGTTGTCGGTGAATATATGGTCAACTTGAATATTTCATTCCTAATTGAGGGTCAACTTCAATATCTCATTCCCAGTAAACCCCAATGAATCGTTGTTGTAATAGTGAATTGTAGACAACATTACAGTGTTTCATTCCAAATTTCAACCTTCTACGACAAAATCCTGATTTTAGGTGAAGGTTCAACTTTTATTAATGCTCCCCTGTAAAATGGGAAAATTTGAGTTAACCACTTATTCACCGGAGTCATAGAATTAATCTATCATTTAATGGTGTAGATAGAAGGGTGATCTGCACAACGAAGATTAAAAACCGTTGTGTCAGGAATTTGCTGAGTTTTTAGGGATGTAGGTACTGCCATTACACTCGTCATTAAATTTTTTATTAGAAACAAATTTTTACAGTTCTGCTTCTAATTCCACAACTAATTCTGTATCTTTATTCAAAAAGCCAACATTTCAACACTTGACGAATCAAATAAATGCAAAATCCATCATCCTTAAATTTAAATATTGAAATTAATTTCTTCCCTTATCTGCCCTAAAAATTACTTTTCATGCATTCGTGTACTCTATTCTGAGCTTTTTTTAGACCATTTGAGGAGGCAATAAAGTCAGTAGTAAACCTTTGTTTTTAAAATTTGTAATTCTTTGTATCCCTCGACTTACTTATGAGCCAAATTTACTCCAATACTACTATAAATATCAACTTTCTAAAATCCCTCGATTACATGGTATCACTCGACTTCACTCGGGTATTATGGTACCGATACCTTATCCGAAGTTTAATCTTATCTAAGGCAATTAAGTATGCTATTCAGGTCCCAGACTTTTTCATTAAGCCCTGCTAACATTAAGCTTATCAAACGATTTAGCCAATTTAAAAAAGTGTTTATGAGTTTCTGATGCAGCAGTATTTAAATTCCTTTATTCATTTTCCGTTACTGAACTTTTTTCTTTGGTATTTTTTCCTATTTACTTTATGAATCTTTTTCTCTAGGACTTGATTTGATTTTTGATCATTAATGTAAGTTTTGTGTATTATTAATTTGTATGCAACTCCTGATCTCCGGACAAGTAATTTTGGAGATCAGAAATTGACAAATGTTTTTGTTATTTACCTAGCTAAATTTTACTCGTGAATAATTTCACTTCAAGTATCCAATACTTTTCTTTCTATACTATGCGTATTAAGTTAATACATGGCTTTAAAACGAAAAAAATACAAACTGCTGAGTTTGAGCAGAATGATTCGTGTTTCACTACCTGCCTATAGACATCAATATTTGGTTTCTACCGATAACCCAAATAAGCTCTTCAATTGCTCAAATAATATATTTATTTGGCTTTGTGAACAGCTATTCAAAAATGTTGATCAACGATCTTTTTTTTATCTTTGGGTTTTTTTGGGGGGCTTTTTTCGTTATCAATTCGCCCGAAACTGCCCATCATCATGTCGACACGTGCCCGGCCCTGCGGGTAACTTAATCGAATGAAAACCATAATCGAATTAGTGTTATCGATCGGTTTGAGAGGAGGGGAAAATATGAGAGGGACATCCAGCGATGTTGTTGGAGGCTCGCTCATCGTGACTCGGTGGTATCCTACCTGGCTCGTTCCACCAGTCATAATACCGTCGAGTCATTCTCAACCAGTAGCCGACGATAGAATTTACATAGCATATAGCCCACCTATCCCTCGCCACACATACCTTTCATTGAGGGCGTCCAGAGGGTTCGTCTTCAACACGAGAGTCCGGGTGGTCGTATCGGAGGTTCTCGATGACCTGAATCAAAAGGCTGGAAACCCATTCGACGTTGCCGCTGTAAGTGTTTCTCGATCCCATCCGAGTGCATCCAAGGGCTGAGGACGGAGGTCTACTGAAATTCCTTAATAGCACTGAGAAAAAATAAAGAGGCGCCGGCGTTCGGTGTCACTGAACCTGGAAAATCCAAGTTCTCTTTGATCAGCTCTTTGATTGCCTGCTGTAAACATGATCCACTTTCGTACTACGGACATGACAGTTAATTACCATCAGTTCATACACATTGGGACGCTGAAAGTTGGAAGTCTACCATAACGGATGGCACCTCGGCAACACGAAACCTTCGATTCAGTGTAAACCCACTCGGATTATACCATCAGTGTCATTCTATTTGGATTATACCATCAGTGTCGTCCTATTCAGATTATGCCAATAGTGTCATTCTATTTGGATTATACAGTCAGTGTTATTCATATTCGAATTAAACCATCAGTGTCATCCTATTATTATTATTATTATACCATCAGTGTTATACTATTTGGATTATACCATCAGTGCCATCCTATTCTGATTACACCATTAGTGTCTTCATATTGTAATTATACCAACAGTGTCATCCTATTTGGATTATACCATTAGTGTTATACTACTATGGTATTTGGATTATAACGTCAGTGTTATCCTATTTGGATTATACCATAAGTGTTATTTTATTTGGGTTTTTGATAGGCCTTCATCCAAGCGTGACAACTCTTGTAGATCTTTCTCTTCAATTTCGTCCATTTCTGTGCGATACAACTCCCACGCAGGTGTGTAGAAGGCCATTCCGTTCTGAGAGAACGGGACGCCCGTCTGTCTGTATAGCTGGCCGGTAGAGATAGAAACTGGACTTCCAGGATCTGGTTGAAGACTATATTACCAGTCTCTTCAACGTCCAAATAAAACAAATTCGGATGAAAATTACCTCCAACTTAATGTAAAACAGCAAACACCCCCAAAAATATAACTACCCTCCTAACATCAAAGTTGCAATCGTTGTCATCCTATATTCATCCTATGATTATACCATCAGTGGAATACTATTTGGATTATATCGTAGTGTCTTCCTATTGTAATTATTCAATCAGTGTTATATTATTTGGATAATATCATTAGTTTTATCTTATTTGGATTATACCATAAATGTTATCCTATTTGGACTATACCATCTGTATCATTCTATTTGGATTATACCATCAGTGGCATCCTATTCTGATTATATCGTCAGTGTCAATCTTGCGGATACTACAGCCCCCACAGACCCACCTAATCACACATGATTAATCGTATTTTTTCGAACATTTTAGATTCACCTACTTCTGTTGGTTATAACCAAACCAAAAAAAACTTTGGGCGTGGAAAAGATACAAGTCGGTAATTATAAGTGCGCGAACGTCCTTTTATTACTTTTTCCCTCAATGGATGTTGATGGAACCCATATGCGGGTTCAAATGAATGCGTTCAACGCCCATGGAAGTGCCTGGGGAGGCCTATCGCGTTCATTATGAGGGAAAAAAAAACGCAACGGCGCTTCTAATTATTGCGAAAGATCCTAGTTTTTAGCTATGATTTAACCAAAGGCGTCAAATACTTCAGAAAATCAAGAAAGAGAAAAAACTTTTTTTTAGAGGCATCTTTTCCTGTGGTTGTCGACCCTGCCAACAAAGTATGAAGCAGCCGCTCATGCATCACCCGTTCGTTCGAACCAAGAATATTTAAACAAAATGAAGATTGTTATGAAAACATTATATAATTTTGTGAATTGAGAAGTGCAATAATAATGAGGAGTCCACTGGTGATTCGGTTGGTGTTAAGGGGTGATTCAGTTGTGGACCTCCCTGGTCGATCACTAAAAGTGTGTCGAACGTTGATACGCAAAACACCTACACAAACATGAGGAATAACTAAACCACGAAAAGTTTAAATGAATAGGAACAATAATATTATTGATTATTAAGAAAAGCGTTTTTACCTTGAGGCTCCTCAACCGAAGGCGTGAGAAAACTGATGATTTGTGTGATGGCAGCCTGTCGTCGTCTCGTGCCTTCAAACGCACGTTCCTTCGCCTTTTGTCACTTATGACCTGTTATTTTACATCGTGAAGGTTTACATTTGATGACGTGAGCATTCAACAAGCTCACAACTTTATTTGTATCGCTTGTTGATGAGGTCGACTTACCGGTGTGTTCAACCTCAATGACGGAGGGTGAATGATTTCTAAATTAACCGTAAACCCCATTTTGCTCAGCCGATTATGTGAAGTGGCCGTTGAGATGTCGGTTCATTCGGTTTTCGAGTATCTACAAGATCATGTATGATAATAACCCTATAAACGTTATACATAAGTATATCCAAAACAAGAAAAATCTTATATCCAATATTAGTCGTACTTTTCAATTGGGTTTCTACATGAATGTTAAAAATTTATTTTATTTTTTTTAAATACAGTACGTACAATGTTGATAATCCGACACATATGGGGTCATGGAATCGGATGAATTGCGCATTATGGGGAGTAGTAGAACAAAAAGAGCAACTTTACTATTTCATTGAAAGAATTGATCCTATAACTTGTACCTATGTATAATATACATTATTACGTCTGTATAATGAAAATGCTTACAAATTATGGAATGCATAAGAAATACATGATATGTAATAATACAGAATATTACATATTATGTAATAATGCAAAATATTAAAAATGACGGAATAACGAAAAAATAAAATCGAGCATGCTGCAGAAGACTAATTCTTGAATTTTCAACGGCTGACCTATCATTAGATAATTTTTCTTCCGTTAAACTTGAAAACTAATCCCAAACCTTACTTATAAAACGATTAAGCCTGGCTATAGCTAGCCCGAAAATCTCTCTTTTTCGTAAACATAATATTATTATGCTTCTTCACAAAGAATGTCAGATGTAACCGATTGTGGTCTTGTGGTGGTATCGAACCATTTCCGGACGCTCACAGTCTCTCTTCCATTCAAGTGTCCCTCAGCAGTCTTAACGTGAGTGTTCCAGGATTTTGTTCCGGTTGACTTTGAGGTCGGCGTTACCTGGAGGCTTTGGATTACCAAATTTTCCGGACTGACGAACTGCCGGATTATCAAGATTGTACTGTATCTAGTAACGCGTTTTCCAGGTATCCATATCTCAGCTCTTCAACTTGAAATTTTGGTGTGAATCTTCTTGGTGTGGATAATATAAATCCCTGAACCGTT
Source organism: Stenodema calcarata (assembly GCA_963920205.1). Classification (NCBI taxonomy): domain Eukaryota; kingdom Metazoa; phylum Arthropoda; class Insecta; order Hemiptera; family Miridae; genus Stenodema; species Stenodema calcarata. Next base: position 25,101,885 of record OY986048.1, read on the forward strand.
CAAGTCGCTACATCTAAAGGGAGGCGAGTTATGTAAGTTTAAAAAACTCGGCTCTTCACCCTTACCATGTTCTTCTTCTTATTCAGTTAGGCAAGGCTACAGCCTCTCCTTTATTCTTGCTCAATTTATTTATTTTATCAATGTATAACTTTATCAAGAAATAAATAAATAATTTATAAATTTTACTAATAAATACCTAATTAATTTATAATTGTATTAATTTGAAGAGATGTCCTAACCACTCCACAAGCACCGTACCCGTTTCGAAACCTCCCATTGGCGCCATGGTAAGACGTTTTTATTACTACTCATCTAACATATACTCGTATAACTGACTTATTTGGTCCCCCAACCTAGTTGAACCTTCAACTATCAACTATACTTTGCAACTAACTTTATGTTCTCGAGTTGTACTATTCTAGGGTGGTCAAGCTAAAGAGTGGGGTTCCTCAGGGATCTATCCTCGGGCCCCTCCTTTTTAGTCTATTTATTAATGACATCCCTTCGTCGGTCACACTAGCCAAACAACATATATTTGCTGACGACTACCAGATTTACTTTCAATGCAAACCAGATGATCTCCCTTCAACTCTGCCACTAATCAACAATGAACTTGAACAAATAAATAGGTATTCCGAAGCTAATAAATTAAAAATTAACGCCACCAAAACTAAAGCTATAGTTCTGTATAAAACGCCATTAGAAAAGAACAAATTACCACTCTGTATAAATAATAGTAGTATTGAATATTGTGATGAAGTGAGGAATTTAGGCATGATTATACAAAATGATCTGTCATGGGACTCTCAAGTGAGTGCCATGTGCAGAAAAATCTATGGAGCGCTTTATTCCCTCAAAAGCTTAAAATATTACACCCCCCAATATTTGAAATTGCGTTTAATAAAATCACTTGTCCTCCCACATTTTTCCTTTGGCGACAGAGTATTTTCGGGCTCCCTTTCTGCTGAAAATATTAGGAAGCTGACTGTGGCGCATAATGCATGTTTGAGATATGTTTTCAATTTGAAATCTCGTGGACACGTATCTCACAGAAGTAAGGAGTTGTTGGGTATGACTCTGGAACACTTTTATGCCTTTAGGCGCCTTATCTTAGTTCACAAGATCCTTCACACCACCCCCAGCAATGTACTCCCTTCCTACTTGGAAAATATGTTCAGCCTAACCACATCCACCAGACTGCATCTTATCACTCAGCATCGATTCCACTCAACCCTTTATAAAAATTCCTTTGCTGTAGAAGGAGCGCGACTTTGGAATGGTCTCCCTCTTCGTTTACGCTCTATCTCCTCTTTCCGGCAATTCAGCACAGAACTTAAAGCACATTTTGCTGATTTATGACTACACCATTTTCATTTTCTTCTCTCTCTTCTCTTGTTCTTCTCTTTCCTTCTGGTTTCTCTCCAGCACATCTCTTCTTTGAGTAAATTTTGTGTTATTTTTTTATAATCAAGTAAATTTTATTTCAATTGTATTTTGACGGCCATAAATTACTTAAATCTTACTAATACATATGTACATGGCGCTAGGGGGGGCCTTGGTCCTATGCTGTGTGAATACAATAAATAAAAAAAAAATAAATAGTAAGGGAGTAATAAGGACGGGAGTAATAATGACGATTTTCTAACTTCATTATTTTTTATTGTTTCAAAAGGATGCCAGTACCGGATCCAGACAGATTTCTTGAAAACATGGTTCAATTAATCATAGAATACCAAAATCAGATGATAGAACAAAATGTTAGGTTTATTATCGTCGATAATGAACCATTGGAATCGAACGAAGAAAACAAATTTTTAACCCTCCCTTAAAATTAGTTGGTTTACGTTTCAAGGTAGAGATGATGAATGATTTACAAATAAAATGTACCGGTATGATTCTGGGGTTTTTAATTCCACCGACCTACGTCGGCAATAATTTTTCTATAAAAGAGGAACCTACCAACAAACATTCGAAATTACCTTCATTCCGTAGAACGAAAAGTACCTAAGATAGAGTACCAAAATTAGTACGAAAAGTACCTTCATTTCGTAGAAAGAAAAGTACCTCAGAACAAGAAAATCCACATCACAAAAACAATGTGATGTTCCAAACAGCTGTTCCTTAGTATGAAAATTGGCCTGTATTTCAACCGTGTAATTCACGATCGTGTTGATAATTTTATAGTATAAACTTGAAACACGGTCGTGAATCGTGAATCATATCGTGATATTATCGGCTCAACCTTCGAGCCCTCATTGTGAACGAACGGCTGGTCATACAAAGCTGCGGATGGTCTTAAAAAATTCTAAACAATAAACTCTATCTAAATGTGAACTAAAAACTTCACCATTCCGTTTGAATTTCTCGAGTTATGAAATTTTTAAAATTTCAAAATTCGTTTTGAACCCCTGCCCTCTGACCTAGGGTTACGGAAAGCTTCGAGGATCGTTATGGGGTTGGTCCAAACCCGTAAACCAAATTTCGTAATTTTAGCACAACGCTAACTGGGCAAAGTGCCGCGGACCTCACCCACCTCTGCTCATAATTCGTAATAAAAAGTACTGGAGGTTTCTGGAGGTTTCTTGGGGATTTCATGGTTGTGAAAGTCAAAGAAGTCTCAAATTCACAAATTAACCCCATACCCCGATTATTACGCTCACTCAAAGCGGAATTCAGCTCACTCGTTGCAAATTATTCACCTACCGAGTGATTCCCTTCTGTCCAATTTATGTGTTATGATTTTGTAAATAAAGTACAGTATATCAACAATAATAGTTTTCATTGCGACATCCCCAACCCAAACCACCTCATATAATTAGGAATGGGGTGGCAAATTTACTGAATGTTAATTTACTACAAATTCCACGGATCTAAATACATGAATGAGGGGAATACTTGGATATTATTCCATGAAAAAGACACAACTTACAATTGTAGGAAACCCCATTTTAGGGTATATGATGGCGTTAGAGATTGACGAGATTTCCCACGATTTTCTGGAGTTTATTCAACAACTTCATATGAACAATCGTGGGGCTTTCGAAGGGACGATCGGACGTTGTCCACAGGCTCGAAGTACATCGAATCCTTGAGATCTTCCACAACAGAAGGTGGACAAATTCTTGGATTTGTTGCGTGGTCGTCAAGTTCTGAGGTGAATGTAGACAAATCTGCTAGGTTCAGGTAACCATTGTAATGTAATAACCATGTACAGTAGAACCCCTCTAATCCGCCCTCGGATGGTTTGACGCTCCGGGTAATCCGACCTGCCTGCATGCCTCTCGATTTTCATGGAACTCCCAACGACGGGCGACTTGTTTGTTTTTGTTTAGTATGTACGACGAAAATTACTTCGAAAATGAAAATTCAAGTGAATCCCTCTCTTCCCTCCGCTCTTTTTTATCCATTCAATCGATTTTCGTGGAACTCCCAACGACGGGCGACTTGTTTTTTTTTTTTTTTTTTATGAAATCCCTCAACATTAAAGATGCTATCTATACAATGGCTGAGTCATGGGCAGAACTGAATCCTGACACGCTAAGAAAATCTTGGCGTAAGCTTTGGCCAGAAGTTATGACCGAAATTGACCAGATCGAAGATGAGCAAAACGACATGCAGGAAGTCGTTAAAAATCTTCAAACCCCGAATACTTCAATCCCTGCTGGTGAAGTTGAAGAGTGGATTGAACAATGCGACAAAAACTGCGAAACCAGTGAAGTGCTGAATGATGACGACATTGTTGCCGCGGTTTTGGAACATGATGGTGATGAAAACGTGAACTCAGAATTCGTCAGTGATGTTGACGAGCCTCCTGTTTAGATTTCACACACCGATTTGAAATCGGCCTTCACTACATAGAGCAGAATCCAGCATCAACACCGATGGACATCTTGTGGATTCAAAATTGGATAAACGTTGCAGCTAAGTCCAGAATTTCGTCTTGTAAACAGAAATTTATCACTGACTTTTATTCCAAGTAGACTACTAATTTTGGTTTATTATCTTCGATAATGAACCATTGGAATCGCCCAAAGAAAAAATTTTTTTAACCCCCCCTCAAAATTTGTTGGTTTACGTTTCAAGATACGTAGATTCAGAAAATCGAATAAAAAAAAATCCGTCCGTCACCCGTACGCCGTACGTCGTACGCCGTACGCCGTACGCCGCCCGCCGTCCGTGCCACTTTGCCCAGTTAGCGTTGAGCTAAAATTACAAAATTTGGTTTCTGGGTTTGGACTAGCCCCACAATGATCCTCGAAACTTTTCATAACCCTAGGTCAAGGGGAAGGGGTTCAAAACGAACTTTGATATTTCGACAATGTCATATCTCTAAAAATTCTCATCATACGGTGTAATCTTTAGTTCACTTTTGAATGACCTGAAAAAGTACGAATCTTTTAAGACCAATTGAATTTTTTTGCGACCAGCCGTTCGTTCACAGTGAGCGCGCAAAGGTTTAGGAAAAACACTAAACTTTCGCGTCGAAAACGGCCGCTATGTGACCCAACCCTCAGAGACCCAGAATAAAACTACCTTTTTTCATGTTCCCGGTAAACTACAGTCTAGAAATTTTAACCGTGAGTCGGGGATAGACCACATTGCAATATTCACTCGGTTTCTCATCTGTAAAATTGTTTAAATAATACCTTTTTGTAATAATACAAATTAAATTTTGATGACGAGCTATTGACTTGAAATTTTAAATATAGGTCAGAAATGGATGACATTTCAATATTCACTCGGTTTGTATGACATGGTATGAGTATGGTATGGTATATTATTGCATGTATGATTTGGTATAATACAGTATGGTATGATAGGAAAGAAATTCGTATGGTATGGTATGAGTACGGTGAGAATATGGTATGGTGCCGATTTGCAATACAGTCTGGTATAGACAGAAGGGTGATCTGCACAAGGAAGATAATAAACCGTTGTGTCAAGAATTTGCAGAGTTTTTTTCAGTACATATATCCTTTTTTTGCAATTAATTTAATAAATAACAAAGAATTCTGGCATTTTAATGCAATATAATTACATATGTATGGTTATTATATCACTGAAGAGAATAATACAAGCTTTTTTCTTGTACAGACGTATTTAATGACTTTTTCTGATAATCCGACCTTTTTTGCGTTCCGACCATACTCCTAGTCCCGAGGGTGACGGATTAGAGGGGTTCTACTGTAATATCCACTGTAATATCAAGGTCAGCCTCAGGCTAGATGCACAATCACCGATTTTACCGGCCGTCCGTATTCAAATAGTGAACCACAGGAGGGTACGGAACTGGCACACACGCCGACCGCTGATCGACGACGGTAAAATGCATGGGAGCTGCCGGCGTCCTCAGCAGTCAAGATGTTATAGCAAGCCTTTCTCGAGAGGGAATAGAGCTTCTCATTTTATTTTATATTGATTTAATTTTCTAACTTCTCATGGAGTTGAAGAAGTTGAAAAACTAATACCATCACGCTACAGTTCTTCAAAAAGAGTGTACAATGTTCCCGTCCGTTCTCTGCTTTGATTGATTGGGTGAATCCAGAATTTGCGCTTCATACGTCGATAGAGTAACCACGTTGCTACAACTCATTTAGGATTCATAACCAACAATCTCCTATCAGGACACCAAAGCAACTGATTGTTTGACCGGTAAAAATGAAATATCGGCCGATTTTTTACCGGCCGCCCAAAATCGGTGTGTGTGCAACTAGCCTCAGGGCATATTCGTCAAAAACGGACTGTTGGGAGGAATTCAGTCTCTGGCTCGTGTGGAGTCTACATTCCCGTTGTACGCGTGAGGTTGGTTTCACAAAGGTTTGCCAATGAACGACAGTTCCAACTGAAATTGTGTCACTTGACCCGTCTCAAATTGTCAGAACGAGCAAAAACGGAGTTCTAAAATAATTAAAACTAGCTGTCGTGCCCGTCGCAGAAGGGCAGAACTCGGGGTGTGTCCACCTACCTCTGTTACCTCTCCCGGACGGGCAGAACTCAGGATGGTTCCTTCCCCGGTCGCAGAAATATTTAAATACGGGAGAAAAGTTCGACCATTGAGCCGTTTTCGAGAATTTAGGATTTTATCTTTTTATATTTCGGCTTCCCTATAAACCCCCACCCCTATGCATCGGATCCGGGGGTGAACCCCTCCATGTCCTTCCCCGGCCACAGAAACATTCAAATACTTACGGGAGAAAAGTTCGATCCATTGAGCCGTTTTCGAGAATTTAAAATTTGTATAGTTCGGCTTCCCTATAAACCCTCACCCCTTTGCATTGGTTTCCCCTATGTCCTTCCCAGATAACGGAAACATTTAAATACAAGAGAAGGGTTCGGTCCATTGAGCCGTTTTCGCGTGATTGAAGGACAGACAAACATATAGACACCAAATTCAAAATCGGCATGGTTTGACTCCATTTCACGCGAAGTTATTCGAACTGTAGTGAAATTTTTCGAAAATACCCAAGGAACACGAAAATCGTCTCTAAATTTAGTGATATACATGCTCTTACCACCGTTCCCGCACGAATATTTTCAAGGCAAATGGCGATTGATTTCTGTGACATGCTATGCAAGACCCATTGCTGCTCATTTCTTATAGCAGTTTACACAAATTTTGAGGGTAACAGTGTCATTGGATGTAGGATTATTTCAGATGTCGTACCTCCTGATCTGCATTTTGTGCAGGTTCTGCAGATAGATCCTCAAAAGATGATCTGCCACGATATTTTCACTCCCACAGATACGACGTATATCAGTACTAAACTCACAAATGAACTGGAAATGACGTAATCAAAATGAGGTCGCCTCAATATCCCTAAGTCTAGGGGAAACTTCAGTTTGGATTACAGTTTTGATGAATCTCAGGTAAATTTGAACCAACATCTCCGCTATTTTCGACCCGTTTTTAACATTTAAACCCAGATTTTCGATTGTTTGATTTGCAATTTTTTTAAGCCGCGACTATTCATTATTTTCGGTACAGATCGCCCTTCTGTCTAGTGCAGCAAAATCCTGTGCCAGATGTCACACTGGCTCACCAATTTTTACCGCATTTTGTTCAATTTTATTGTCAAATGATGTCTTCAAAATAGTTTTTGTTTTTCAAGTACAGGATGTCCTGGATGGGCAAAAAAGAGCGATTTCGAGTTGAATTCGTGACGCTTCTGTGGATACCATAAAAGAAAACGTAATGTGGTACCAGGTATCCACAATTTTGGGCCAATTGTCACAATTTCTTAAACCTAAAATTTGCTTATTATTACACAAAGTAAAAATAAAATAATGGTTCAGTGGCACAAGCACATTTGAGTTGAAGGAACAGCACAAATTGTGCAATAAATAAATTGCGAGGACAATCGTGTTAACTAATTGTACGATAAATTCACTACACGTCAACAACTAAGTGTTGGACGATTCTTTGTCATGATATAATATATCAACTTCTAATTACCACTACCCAAATTTCAGTTTGATCGACCATACAATGATATTGTAAGACCTCCACAAGGTAAATACCCTTTAAAAAAACATTTCCACAGGTTTGAAGAGATTTGGCGTTCGCCCAGTCGGATTGTTAGCTCACCGTAAATTGGTGATCTAGCCTATTGATGGAGTCAACGTGAGACATATGACTCTTCTTCCACTTACAGATGGTTGGGTATTCAACTCGTTAACACGCTTTTCTATTATTAACTTACGCTCACCCTCTTTTTATTATTAAGTATTACCTTTTTTTCAGTTTTATTTGGAAATATTTCAGTCGTTCCAAAGATAAATTGCATAAACCGGACAAGTCCTTGTCGTAATCATTAGGTCAGTTACCTGAGAGCAACAATTCGCGTCTCCACGATAATGTTGCACGCGAATTTCCTCTAGACAACAGGAATTCGAAATTGATGGTCCGAGGGGATCGGGTTAACTTGATTAACTGGATTGACATCAAATTCGAACGAAGACAATAAATTTTATAATTAATATAAAAAGTTCGTTGAATTGTTTTGTGAACATCCTGTACTGCGGGGATACCACAACTTGTATGACAGTATTTCAGTGGGATTCATTTCGCTTCAATCGATACTCAATGATCGATCAAACTGATTCGAATGTGTCAAACCGAATATTGCTTGTGTCAACAAACATCCACCGAGTGTTGGATCATTGTCATCACATATATACGAGTACATTCTCCAAACTTTCGTACGAGTACATTCTCACAACTCTCTGAATGTGGGCCTATGGGACACACGTAAATTCATGTACGACATGCATTGTTGACTTGTAGTAGTCAATATGTGAGTAGGCTTTTAATCGTAACGTTTTATAAGGTTTGATCAACATCCCTCAAATTCTATTAACATTGACATTTCAAACTGAATTCATATTGAATACGAATAACAAAAATTCCGCACAACAAATTTTATACTGGTATTGTAAATGATACAATTGATATAATACGACAATGTAGATTGTGAGTATTACATACCATGTTATTTCAATGGAATTGGGATAATTTCAAAGCTTCGAATTTGAACCAATTTGCACGCGATCGGCCCTGAACAAACGAAATCTAAATGTGTTTTTGTCAGATCCACTTCGAAAATCGACTTTAGGTAATCGCAGTTCTCAAAATAATAGGTACGTTTCATTTCAGGGACTGAAAAACATGACTTTCGGTCTCTCTTTCAAAAATTCAACATTTGAGATGCGTGCCAGTTTTCTGCGATTACCTTCGATTTTTATTCAAGTTCTGACTTTTTGAAGTTATGAATATTCACTTATTCTAATTTTGAGCAGTTTAGAACACCAATTGATAAAATACAGCAGACACCGTCCAACTTCGTAAAGGACCCAGAAATCAATACGAACGAAAACCGAAGTGATTTTGTTTTAACGTATACTAGAGCAGAATTTTGGTTCAATAGCACGTATCGGTACGCAATATTTAGATATCAATACACGTTGCAATTAGGGATTATCGATTATTTAACGCTGATTAATCGATTGATTTTAATCGATGTATAGCTATCAATTATTTGTGTTAATCAATTATTGATACTGATTAGTCGGTTTTCGAATATATCAGGATTTTGAAAGAGCATAAGCATAATGATAAGGAGCATAAGCATTTTTCCTCCATGGAGGTAGTTTTGTCTTCTACTTTCATACTTGATACTTTTATCGGTTCTATTTATACATTAAATTTATAATAAAATTTCTCCTTTACTGGGTCTATTCTGCTTGAAGTGTAAGTCCTAAGGAGGCTACATACCAAATTTCATGTCTTTTCTACCACGGGAATTGCGCCAAAAAACGTCACTTTTTTTTATATCACGCCAATTTTGGAAGCCATAAAATTTAACAATTTTACCTACTGCCGAAGAAATCGGATTTTTAGATAGCGAGAAAGTAAATAATTATGCATTTGCAATGAGTACTTAACTCGATTATTTGTTTTCGATTAATCAAAAATCGATTATTCAATGCCGATTAATTGGTACATCGATTATTAACTTACGATTATTAGCTCTTTCTCCCGTCATTACGACCAACCGAAGAGACCCTGAGAATGTTTTACCCAAAAATAAGTGCGACAATTTTCAGATTTCGGGAGAATTTCATCAAGTGACAAAAACTGACGGAGTTGTGAGAGGAAAGTACAGAAATCGCGGATGTGTCATTGTAGGTACTAATCAGAGAGGACGAGCTGGAAGACGCTTCTCGGTGGTGTATAATTGAGTTGGAGGACCGTTCGTTAATGTTTGAAAGCTATTGGACAAGTGTATCTCGGCCGGTTGACTCGTAAATCATTCAAATTTGAAATTATTTAGCGATCTTGCCCTGACGTGTCGAGTTGGCCCATGGAGTACACGTCAGTTCAATAAGACTCGACACATGAGCTCGTCGGTGCATACGTGTCAGGCGTCAACTGTGTGCACGCACGTAAAAAAGCTGGGAATCGTTGTTGAAACTACTATATGGCATGGAAATCGGGTAGTGATTCCAAAAAATGCATAAGCCGAATACTTGACATTGGGGAATCACTAGATCTAAACTTGTGGCCCGCTCGTATGTTTGGTGGCAAGGAATGAATCAAGATATCCAACGCACATTCCAGTTATGGAAAATTCGTCAAATCACACAAAGTAGACAGGCAATAGAGGTCAGGCCATGGCCACAAACTTCACATGCATGGGAGAGTGTTCATGTTGATTTTCTTGAAACACACCAAGTAAAAATATTGATTATTATTCAGGATTATTCTATTATTTATTAGGGTATTGGTGAATCTGCACTTGAAAGGTTCCATAAAGTGTTTACAAGGTGCAGTCGTGGAAGTTTTAGGTATGACAGCCATTTAGCAAGAAAAGTGCACATGAATCAACTGACGCCCTGTAAACGAAACAATGAAATTGCTGAAGACTCATATCCCGTACTTCATGAGAGTAATTTCAAACTAAAACGGTTTTCACAAGAATGACGATTAATTGTGTTTTCTCACAGTCAATGTCAGTGTTAGCGAAGGGAAACAATTGCAGCCATGCGGCATGACATAATGAACAAATCGTCCAAGTACCACACAAAGTGGAGAGTCGGCCAACCGATACCGAACGCGTTTTCTGAAACGATTCAACCGAATATTAATACCGAAAACTGACAGACGATACCACACTCATATTACTCATTCGTTAGGCGCCACCACTGACGCTAAAGAGTGTGAAGTGTATTTAAAACATATACAAACTACACCCACAAATTCAACTCCTTGTGTACTACTCGTATAATTAACAGTCCGGATTTTGCATGTTTGCATGTTTCTTATTTGAGGCCCTAATGCTTTTATACATCCATTCTGAGTGTTTTTAGGCAATTTACTACACCGAAAACCGAAGTTTATTTTGCATGTTAGTAATTATCAATTATATGAATATATTCGAGTTTGAAGGTCCTATACTAGCCAAGCTGGAGCAAAAAAAATCAATCTACTTAATCTACCAATCTGAAAGTCTAGTTAGTAACACTCAGATAATATCAAGTTATCAGACTCGTAGAGTCGTTCTAAAAGTAACCAACAGACGAATTTACAATTGTTAGCGACTTATCATACATAGAAACTCGAATTTGACCTATTTTTATTATTTATCACTCTTTGGTGATCACAAATATCTGGGATTATTCATCATATAGGGAAGGCAGATATCTTCTTGAAAGACACCGTATAGATACGTCGTATAGTCACTGATTTTTACGAAAAAGTTGGACTGAATCATGTACTAATTAATACTTATGACTTCAAAAAAGCGAATTTTTCACAACATTCCTAAGGTCATAGTTCGAACATTTTCTGAAAGAAAAACTCTGCAAATTTTTGACACGACGGTTTATTATCTTCTTTGAACCAATCACGCTTCTGTCTGGATAACTAAAGGATAGATTAATCATTATTATGAATTGTGAACTGACAAGAAACCGAGTGAGTATTGCACTGTCATCCATCCTCGACACTTGTTTAAAATTTCGAGTCTCTAGCTCATCATCCAAATTTAATTTGTTCAAACAAATAGGTTGGTATTGTTAAAACAATTTTACGGACAAGAAACTGAGCAAATATTGCATTGTCACCCAGTTCTGACGTATATCTAAAATTTCAAGTCTCTAGCTCACTGGGAAGTTGAAAAAAAAAAAAAACGTTGTTCTACCTTTAACTTAAAGTTCAAAATTCGTTTTGGACCCCTTCCCCTTGACTTAGGGTTTTGAAAATTTTCAAGGATCGTCGTGGGTGTGTTCCAAACTTGTGAACCAAATTTTGTCATTTTAGCACAACGCTAACTGGGCAAAGTGCCACAGACGGTGGACAGCGAACGGACGGATTTTCTTAAATTCAATTTCTGGAATCTGCGTATCTTGAAACGTAAACCAGCAAATTTTGAGGGGGGGGGGGGTCGTGGGCGATCATTATCAAAGATAATAAACCAAAAGTGAGTTTAGTTTATAATGTGTAACTGACATCGTTCCGTGATGTATGTGTGTAACGTATGGGCGTAATGTTGAAGGTATAGTCAAAATTGTAGAGTTTGATATTTGAAGATTGTCCAGTGATAAAGAAAATTTAGAATATGTTAATGGAAGCCTGACAGTGAACGTCCTCATGATTATCTCAGCATCAGTGCATGATACTGCACCTCATTATTGCGGGGCCGGTACTGTCCAACATGTGCATATACACGAACAAACGACTGTCAACGACTATAAAGGGACAATGAGGATAAATAAAATTAAACAATAACCCGAAGACAAACAACGAATGCATAAATGTTTGAGCCACTTAGAGCTGTAGCCATGTCGCGGGTGGATGTTAAACGGCGAACGTTATATAAATATTGTGAGACCTCGTGAAACGTATCGTATCATTAATCAACGGTCATCTCCCCGTCGCCTCAAATCATTGAGCGGGCCCGTAAAGTACCAGGAGACGGTTGAAATTAGTTAAACACGCCAAATCGTCCGATAAAGAACTTCAACGGCGATAATAATCGACTCATTTCATTTCGCTGTTTGAATGAAATGGTTTTAACCAATAATTAATTAGATTTCCGTGAAGTTTCCCGTCGTTTGTCTGTGAGTCATGGAATGCTAATATTGGAATAAACGGAAAACGCGCGGAATTCGAATTCACGAGAAATTGAGTACCTCTAATTGTATAAGAGCGTTCGTAATTATGGGGAAGATTAATTGAACGAATTAATATTGGTAAATTCCGAGTTGACTGGAGCCTGTAATTAAAGCGAAAAAAAAATGAAAATTTAGCTCACAACCACATGACTCATTTTGCCATTGTAAATCGGACATGAACCGAAAACGTGATAAACTCATGATGTGATATCTTCGCCAAAAATACGAATGGCGTAAAAACACTGAATCACGAAATCACGAAATGACGGCGGAATGACCTAAACATCGTGACCTGATAACGTGAGAACATAAGTGACGGTTGTTAATGTCGTTTACCAAAACCTCCTTGCCATCGGCGTGAAGTACGAACCGAATTGTATTGAGCTCACGGTACAGACAGGGCCTAACGAGCCAACTAGTGCGTTATCCAACCTAACCTGCCAACATATTCAGTGTCATGACAGTCAATCAAATGTACGTGTTTCCTTAAATTAACCTCGTCCGTTATATGTCCTTCTTGTTATTAATTACAAATAAATTATGGAAATTCATCCGAACACCGGACGACACGGTACAGACAAGACCTACCGAATTGACTACTGCGTTATTTTACCCTATGTGACAACCTATTCAGTGTCATGATGTTCAACCAAATGTCCGTGTTTCCTTACATTAATCTCGTCCGTTATATGTCGATCTTGTTATTAATTACAAATAAATTATTGAAATTCCCTCGAATGCCTCCTTATACCGGACGACATGGAACAAACAGGGCTTATTGAGCGAACTATAGTTCGCTGTATACTGCGGTAATCTACCCAAAGTGCCAACATATTCAATGTCATGATGTTCAACCAAATGTCCGTGTATCCTTACATTAATCTCGTCCGTTATATGTCGATCTTGTTATTAATTACAAATAAATTATTGAAATTCCCTCGAATGCCTCCTTATACCGGACGACATGGAACAAACAGGGCTTATTGAGCGAACTACTGCGGTATCTACCCAAAGTGCCAACATATTCAATGTCATGATATTCAACCAAATGTCCGTGTTTCCTTACATTAATCTCGTCCGCTATATGTCGTTCTTGTTATTAATTACGAATAAATTATTGAAATTCCCTCGAATGCCTCCTTATACCGGACGACACGGTACAGACAAGACCTATCGAGCCAACTACTGCGGTATCCTACGCAACCTGCCAACATATTTAGTGGCATATTACGAGTATTCAACCAAATGTACGTGTTTCCTTAAATTACCCTTGTCCGTTATACATCGTTCTTGTTATTAATTACAAATAAATAATGGAAATTCATCCGGACGACGTGGTACAAACAGGGCCTATTGAGCCAACTACTGCGGTAACCTACCCAAAGTGCCAACATATTCAGTGTCGTGTTTTTTAACCAAATGTAAGTGTTTCCTTAAATTACCCTTGTCCGTTATTCGTCAGACATGGCCTATCGAGCAAACCTACCCACCTTGCCAACATATTCAGTGTCATGATATTCAACCAAATGTACGAGTTTCAATTTTCCGTTATATGTCGTTCTTATTATTAATTCCAAAAAACTATGGAAATTCCCTCAAACGCCTCCTTATACCAGACGACGCAGTACAGACCAACAATTGCGTTATCCTACCCAACGTGCTAACAAAATCATTATCGTGATATTCAACCAATAGTACGCGTTTCATCAAATAACCCTTGTCCGTTATATGTCCTTCTTGTTAATAATTACAAATAAATTATGGAAATTCGTGCAAACTCCTCCTTATACCGGACATGGCTCTATCAAACTGCCTGATATTGTTTTATTCCAGAGGGTGAAAGAAAAACCCGTAAATATACAATAAACAATGATTTACTGAAATAGGTAACTCTTCTTGACAAAAGGACTAAAAGATATACATTCACTAGATCATGAAATCACTTATATACATTTTTTTTTTTTTTTTTAGCAAATAAAAAACATAATATTCAAATTGCATATACCATTATTTTAAAATTTATAAGACTACACATCGAAAGGAATGTACAAATTATACAATGTCAGTATACACTTTCCATTTTTTTTTTTTGTTTTTTTTTTTTAAGTTATTTTTTCTTTTTTTTTTTTTTTTTTTTGTCTCTCTCTCTTTTCAAGTAAAAATTGGAGAGGGATAATTTGAAAAAACTAGGGCCGTCGGGCGGAGTGGGAAGAACCAAACAAAGTTTAACAAATCAACTTTTTTTTTTCGTTCGAGTGTGCTTTTTCTGAGAAATGTTACACTCAAACTACTTTTTCGATTCTAAATTGACTATCGAAAAATGTCTTAGAAAACTCACAGCTAAAGAGAGGAGGGGAACGACAATGAAGGGGACGTTGTACCAGAGAAAGTCTACAACGGAAATAATTGCACCTAATTTTCCACTTTAAATATAATTGTAGTCTATAATTAATTATAGAAAAGGAAAAAACACGATTTATATATATTTTTCTTTTTTTTTTGTCTCTTTATTAAGAGTTTGTACGGTGTCGTTGACTCGTCAGATGTGACGGCTTTTTTATTTTTGAACCAACAAAAAACAACCAAATTAGCAACGCCCGTGAAATTACACTGATCGGGTCAGTTTGTACCCCACAATTCGTACCGTTGTGTATGAGTTTCAATTACGTTTAATTTTAAAAGACAAACAAACAAAGAAATTACACAAAATTCACAAGATCGGCAAAAATGTCGAGTTGATAAAAACGAGGAACGTTTAAA
Organism: Stenodema calcarata; assembly: GCA_963920205.1. NCBI lineage: Eukaryota > Metazoa > Arthropoda > Insecta > Hemiptera > Miridae > Stenodema > Stenodema calcarata. The sequence goes on from OY986048.1 coordinate 25,117,317, forward strand.
AAAAAAAAAAAAAACTGTGCCAAATCAAATTTGGCGTAATTCGTAACAGTGAGGACGATCGAATTTTTGTCGACAACTACTCTAATGAAAATTGTGTACTTGCAAACATCTTGACGCGCAACCTGATCACACTGATTTTGATAATCCGCCGTTCGTTTTCCTTAAGAGATTCGCTCTGAAAGTATCTTTACCTTTATATACCTATATATATAATATATTTATTTATTTCAATATTAGTATGTGTGATAATTATTTACAATCGTTTGAATGAAACATGAAACGAAATTGGTATGATATTTCATACGACACGTCAGCCTTAAATTCTTTTTTTTTCTACTATTACTGATAATTAGTTGTGTTTTTCGTTTACGTAAAAGGTTGTGTTTTGAAGACTATGAATTGCATTTTGTTTTTCTATTTTCAATAGAAAAGGTATTTGATGCGTTTCGATCAATACGAAATGAATTCGATATCTACGAAAATGTCAACAAATTCAAGTTTTTAGTGGTGAAATTTCGGCAGACTTATATCGGCAATGATGATCGTTTCAATATTTACTTAGTTATTTACACTTGGTTTTTTTGTTTTTTTCATTTACACAAATAGTTTTCGTTTGAATTAATTTTAACGTGTTGGAGGTGATTTGTGGATGCGGGCAGTGGGATTTTGATGAGGGTCGAGTTGAAAATCGGGAGGGGGAAATAAAATGTATAAAAATCATAGGAGAAGAAAAAAGGGATCGTGTTTGTGATGGACTTGCGGACTTACCCGGTGAGCGGGTACTGTCACAAAGCCGTCGTGCCGGGTGGTGTGTGGTACAGGGGACTTTGGTGGTATCCGAAATCGTGGTGACTGTAGCCGTAAGCCGCTGGAGCCATTTCGTACATTTTAATGTCGGCTTTGCTTTCCGTCGGAAGGAGCCGTGTGATTGGGAACGGGTGCGTCGCGTGAGTTGGCGGCGTATATTCCTGTTTGAGGTGATGGTGACTGTAATCGGACAATGTAATGTGAGGGTGGCACCGTCCAAGTAAATCGTCTTGTTGTTGTAAACAGATTTCCGAGCCGCTTTGATGGAGTAAACTCGACATCGGGTCTTCTTTACCGAGCAACGCTTGGCCCATGACGCCGAGATCGTGTTTGTCCGTCATTTTCTCTTGACTTTTCTTATCGTCGTGGTGATGGTGGCCGTGGTGTCCGCCGTGGTGTTGGTGCGGCGAAACGCTCTTGTGAGATTGACGAACGGCTTCTTTTTTATCGTCTTTGAACCGTTTTTGCCTCCGGAGGTAACAACCGTTTTCGAACATATTTCCGGAGTCCGGATGTAGCGTCCAAAACGACCCTTTTCCCGGTTTATCCGGCGTCCTTGGAACTTTAACGAAACAATCGTTGAAAGAGAGCGAGTGGCGGATCGAGTTTTGCCACCTTTGTTGGTTTTGTCGGTAAAAGGGAAATAAATCCATGATAAATTGGTAGATTTCGGATAATGTGAGCATTTTCGTAGGTGAATTTTGTATGGCCATCGTAATGAGGGAAATGTACGAATATGGAGGTTTTGCGTGGGTGTAGCTGCGGCGGTAGGTTTTGTCGGCTCGCGCCCTCTGCATCGCCGCCGAATTAGGCGAACCGCCGTCGGCCGAAACGCCGAGATCCGATCGACCTCCTGAAGTGATGGACGTCAAACCGGTGTTGTACGACGCGTTGATCGAGTTCATACAACTACTCACCGAATTCATTTGGGAGTAGCCCATCGGCGGTGAGCTCATACAATTCATCGGACCGTTGGTCATCGAGCTCATCCCGCTCGTCGGCCCTCCGAGCATATTCGACGGAAAACCACCGCCTTGAGGCGAACACGAATTCATTGGCGGGACGCAGCTCATCGTATTCATCGAGTAGGTGGACGTCATCGTCGGGCTCATCGTGTTGACGCTACTCATCGCACTGCTCACTGAGTCCGAATACAGTTTCTGGGATAACATAGTCATAATCACTGTCGACGCTTTTCTCAATCGGATTTCAAGCAACAGGTTTAACCTTAACAACACAGACACTCTGATTGAAAAAACAAACACGGGGGGCACCGTGGCTTGGTGTTTGGCTAAGCAAGAGACGCACTATTTAGCTTTCCATGATCAAACTGAAGTACCTTCCAAACTTAACCGACATGAAATAGCAAATGGAGCCTAAGTTAATAGAGGGGGGAGGTCCGCCCCACTCTCGGCCGCCTGCTCCAATGACGAGCGGGTTCCTATGGTAACGCGCATGGCGCAGTAGCCGCACCCCTCCAACCGATTTCAGCGATCCGACCGCCACCTGCCGTCTCGATTTTCAACTACTCACTGTCAACGGGTTTCCCGACCGACCGATACCGACGCCCTGCCGTCACACCCCTCACTCACTCATCGCCCTCTCTCGCTCACACACACTCGCTCGCTCAAACTCTCTCACTCTCTCTCTATCTCTAACTCCCCCTCTCCACCACCCCACACATATCACTCTATCTCTCTCCGCTTCCCTCATCGTCACTTTCACTCTCTCTCTCACACACACACACATCTTCTCCCCCTTCAACCACTTGATTCTTCACAATACACCAAAATCAAACAACCACACACTTATCATCAGCGAGCGAGACTCCTCAAACATAACGACGCTATAAAATAATAATGAATTTATTACCGACCAAATAACCTGCTCCGTTGTTTATGTGAACGAAACCTCGCGGGAGCCAACAACCAGATTTTCACACGGCGAACAGCGAGGCAGAGGCGAAAAAAAACAACCCCAAATTGAATATTTTCAAATCGCTTCGAAACTTGGATGTTTTCATTCACTGGTACCAGAGAGAACCCAACTGATTTCTAGTTTCAGAAAATAGGTATTATAAATAAAACGCAGTGAAATGCGATATTTAAGTGATCTTTATCGAAATTCGTTGTCATTTTCAGTGGTTTTCAGCCGATTTTTGCTCTATTTACTGTTATTTTGAAATTTGTGTGATATTCTCCTAGAGTACTTAAGGTCGGAAATATTTCCGGAAAAATTGGAGGCCTAATATTGGAAAGATTGCTTTAAACGCTCTAACTTGGCTCGCCGCGAAGTTCGGAGGCCATGCGCTATCTTCTCTTCCCTTCCGGCGGCGCTCAGTGGTCGGAAAACCGATTTTATGGGAGCGAAATTTTCTGAATGCGGATTCTTTTAGAAAATTTTATGCTCAACAAAAATGTCTATAAACATGGGGTCTAAAATCGACCCCATAATATTCATCCATAATGTATCAATCAGAATTTCATTAAAAGGTGCTCCTTGTTGGCAATGCAAGAGGTAGATGCAAACAAATTTTATTTCTGTTGCAAATAATGAAATATACTTGGTAATGCAACATTAAATATATAGGGTGTGTGTGATTTAGTTTGACCGTCAGTAAGAATGATGTTGAGGGATGTCGAGGGTCGGTCAAATGAAAATTGATTTATGTGCCAACGTTTCGAAGAATATATTTCTTCATCTTCAGGGCCTAAAAACAGTTTCATAATATTACCATTAATTGATTACAGTTGTATCGTGAGAAAGTTGTTGTAGTTATTTAGTTATAGGTTAGACAAATGTTGTTGGACAAATTGTGCTAGGACTAATGGTGTGGATGATAATAATTTAGTTTTAGGTAGTTTTTAAACAATTTGGTTAGACAAATGACGTTATTGTTGACAACAAAAATTGGTGGACAAATTGTGCTGGGACTAACAGTGTCCATGATAATAATTGGAAAATATCCGTGGTAGATTAGTAGGTATACAATTTGTTGGTCATGCTATTACAATATACAAAATGTTATTATACAAAATGTTAAAATATATGTTAAAATAAATGTTAAATATACAAAATGTTATCACTATTTCCATACATCAACCGAAAAGCACTTCCCCAAACCAACCATTTGAAGATACCATTTTTATGACTGTCGTCCATTTTCACAAATGTTTTTCTGTGTAACATTTTATCTACTTTTCGCAATAACACCAACCTTTTGGAGGTACCGGTTTTTATGACTGTTTGTCCGCTTTCACACGTGTTTTGGCGGCTCCCTTTTAGAACACCTGCGGATTCAAAATACTATATTCCACCGTTCTGTCCCACGCTGTTCCACTGGCTTCGTTACCCCACTCCTATACTCGTTCATCTATATATAGGTAACTTTAGGCTGGCTAGTTAAGTTGTTACTTCTGTGATCTGGAGGAAAGAACTTCCCTGTTGGTGTCTAACTCCATTTCATAAACTGTAAGTTACAAATTATTGTGCATCCTCTACACCATTTTAATATGAATCAGTACTACTTTTTCAATATCAACAATTTTTAATAACATTTTGTATATTTAACATATATTTTAACATTTTGTATAATAACATTTTGTATATTGTAATAGCATGTCCAACAAATTGTATACTAATCTACCACGGATATTTTCCAATTATTATCATGGACACTATTAGTCCCAGCACAATTTGTCCACCAATTTTTGTTGTCAACAATAACGTCATTTGTCTAACCAAATTGTTTAAAAACTACCTAAAACTAAATTATTGTCATCCACACCATTAGTCCTAGCACAATTTGTCCAACAACATTTGTCTAACCTATAACTAAATAACTACAACAACTTTCTCACGATACAACTGTAATCAATTAATGGTAATATTATGAAACTGTTTTTAGGCCCTGAAGATGAAGAAATATATTCTTCGAAACGTTGGCACATAAATCAATTTTCATTTGACCGACCCTCGACATCCCTCAACATCATTAAATATATAGTTCAGCTGTGTAATTACGCAACAGGTGAAACACCGTTTTGCAGCACTGAAACAGTTAAAAAACAAAAAGTTGCAGGTAGTAGCAGCTGATTTTGGTTCTAATCCCCTACAGGAACATTACTGAAGAGATCCATGAAAGGATCTTGTTTAAAATAAGTCAAGTTCACTTTTGGCAGACTTTGAAAGTTTCGTAGGGTATGAAAAAAAAAAATTGTCTCCATTGTATCATTTTGGTTTATTATCTTCGATAATGAACCATTGGAATCGCCCAAAGAAAAAATTTTTTTAACCCCCCCTCAAAATTTGTTGGTTTACGTTTCAAGATACGTAGATTCAGAAAATCGAATAAAAAAAAATCCGTCCGTCCGCCGTACGCCGTCCGCCGTACGCCGTCCGCCGTACGCCGTACGCCGTACGCCGTCCGCCGTCCGCCGTCCGCCGTCCGAGGCACTTTGCCCAGTTAGCGTTGAGTTAAAATTACGAAATTTGGTTTCTGGGTTTGGACCAACCCCACAATGATCCACGAAACTTTTCATAACCCTAGGTCAAGGGGAAGGGGTTCAAAACGAATTTTGAAATTTTGAAAATTCCAAAACTCGAAAAATTCATATAGAACGGTATGTTTTTTATTACATATTTAGATAGAGTTTGTTCCGTGGAATTTTTTAAGACCATCCGCAGATTTGTACGACCAGCCGTTCGTTCACAATGACGGCTCAAAGATTGTGCCTCACAACACGACCATGGATCAAACTGTTGAAATACAGGTCCATTTTCATACTAACAAGCTCTTTGGAACATCATATGGCTTAAGTGATGTCGAGTTTGTTGTTCTGAGGTGCGTTTCGTGCTACGGAAATGAAGGTAATTTCGAATGTTTGTTGGTAGGTACATAGGTACTTCTTTTATAGAAAAATTATTACCGACGTAGTATTAAAAACCCCAGAATTATATCGTATTAATTAATCATAATTAATAATAATTATTATTATCAATAAATACGAATTATTAATACCTAACAATAAATTATAATAATTTTCAGTAGGTACTTGATAAAATTGTTAATAATTAGTGATAATTGATAATAATAATTAATCTAACATTTAGGATCTAGACATTTAGACCTAGTGATCTAGACAGAAGGGTGATCTGTACAAAGAAGATAATGAACCATTGTGTCAAGAATTTGCAGAGTTTTTCTAAATACGATCAAATGTTTTAAAAATATTTTATAGCATGAAATATGTTTGTTAAGTACCTCATTGGGGAGTATCCATCGTAGGTAGCACTAGAAACTTGTGAGTTAAACGGGCGAGCATCTACTACTGAGATGTACCTAGTACGGATCGCTATTGCATCCGAACGGAATGCGCGTCCTAACGTGTTTATTGAGTGCAAATGGGAAGAAGGGATTTAAGCGTGAAAAAATGAGATTTTTGAGATTTTTAGGAAAAATAAGCCAAAATAACTAGGAAACTGTTAATTTATTCCGTATTCTATTCTTTAAACATTATTGGGACGGATAAAATGTAAAACTAAACATTTATTGGCAAAGGGATCGAGCGCAAACACGACGCGAGCCAAAACATTTCGTGAAATATTCCCGTCGATTTTAGTTGAAAAACGTGAAACGGGGGGGGGGGGGGGGGTGTCTAATTACCATTTTTCGCGTTTGTTGTATTTTTTGGTGTGGAAAGGGATTCTTCAACCCTGACTGTGGGAAAAGGGGAGAGGGCCATCTTGCAACACTACTCCCCTTCTACGGTTCCCGCTAACACCGCGCACGACGCTCGGTCTTTAATAAATTTGCAATGCTTTTAGCCTAAAATGATCTTTTGTCTACTTTATTATCCTACGTCCTCAAAATATCTCTCCAAGACCTCCTCATGTTCAATTTCTGTAAAAAAAAACAAACGGCAATCTTTCCAATTTTTCCAATCTTACGGAAATATTTCCACGATTTTATCTTTCCGGAAAAATAAGTACTCTATATTCTCCATAATTCAAGCACAAGTAATGGTTGCTGATTGTATTTTTAGTTTCGATAAAAATAACGTTTTTACCCGCAATGCACAAAAATGGTGATTCCAAAGCAGCATGCCAGGCCCTCCAGAACCTCCATAGAGGTGCTGCCGACAATTACATAATGTACCACATCGCAGCTACTATTCTGGAGTACCCTGTGACGGAAAATGAAATTAAATTGGATTGTAGTTTCCAAAAATTTTAAAATGACCAGGCTAAAGGAAATCAAGAAACAACGAAATAAAAATGTGTGGTATCTATTCTTCGATACCTACAAAAGAATTAAATGAATTATGTGAGATTTCTCAGGGTATTCACAGATATAACCAAATAAACGGTATACAGAGGTATAATTAATTAATACTTTTACTCACAGTTCCGACGGCCGTGGATTTTCTTAAGCAATACTCTAAATCTAGAAAATAAATAAAATTGAAGGGAAAAGAGAAAAATTTGGGGAAAGGAATTTTTCCTTGGATAGATGTTGCGGACTTCACGACGGCGGTACTTCAGCAATTCAATCGTTGATTTCGGCTCTAACTTAAAACGGTACGATAGGTGTATGCGTATCAATCGGCGTTCTTCGAAGTAACAACTGCGACGACTTATACGAAGAGACGACAATTGGAAGTCCCAAATCCAACAATCAATTTTACAATTTGAACATATTGTAGAGCTTTTATCGGAAAACTTAACGTGACGAGACGAGACGAGAAGAATGATGAGACAAATGATGGCGATTCCAAGAAAACGAGTGATTCCTCGATCACCAACGGAAAAGTAGTCCTCGAAACTTGCACGGGGAAGACTGGCATATTCATTAAATAAACGGATTGTTTCGTCCCTTCCGAAATGAGAAAAATAATTACAAAATTTGCAGACATTTCAAATTTAATGGCAAATAAAATAATTTGCCGGGAAGTGCGTTCCATCTTCTGCATGGAACCGCCGATACCGCGTATTTCAGCCGCAGCGGGATATTCAAATATCTTTTTCACGTTACAACCCAAATACAGACATAATTATACAATGGATTCCGGGACACATCAAAGTGAGGGGAAATTATCTGGCTGACAATGTGGCAAAATATGGAACGATTCTGCGGGAGCACGACTCTCACGCTTCCCTTCCCCTCCCAGACGCCTTAATGCTCACTTCAGAGTGGCAAAGGTTGTACGACCAGGAATCACTGAATAAGGGACAACACCATTATTTAATACAGCCCCACATCCGCCCCAAACCATGGTTTACTGGCCTTCGCTTGGACCGAAAGGACATTGTCCGGACGGTGAGATAATGCATCACCTGTGTGCTGCTGTTATAATATTGATAGATGAACTCCTCCGAAGAGCACAAGTTCTCTTGAACTTATTCTTTGGTGGGCAATAAGTTGTGAAAATGATACCGATTGAATTATATACTAACTATTTTGCCAATAAAGGAATACAATACAAAATTAAAACTCAATTTTTACTCCCTCGAGCGGTCACGGGCGGCATTTTATGCCGAAATTAAAATCAATTTTTACTCCCCCGAGCGGTCGCGGGCGGCATTTTATGCCGAAATTAAAACTCAATTTTTACTCCCTCGAGCGGTCGCGGGCGGCATTTTATGCCGAAATTAACACTCAATTTTTACTCCCTCGAGCGGTCGCGGGCGGCATTTTATGCCGAAATTAAAATCAATTTTTACTCCCCCGAGCGGTCGCGGGCGGCATTTTATGCCGAAATTAAAACTCAATTTTTACTCCCTCGAGCGGTCGCGGGCGGCATTTTATGCCCAATTCAAACTCAATTTTTACTCCCTCGAGCGGTCGTGGGCGGCATTTTATGCCCAATTAAAACTCTATTTTTACTCCCTCGAGCGGTCGCGGGCGGCATTTTATGCCGAAATTTAACTGGGGACTCTCGTGGAGGCGGTCCGACGAAACTGGAGGGAGGATATGATCGCCAGCGCAGCACAATCCCGAAACCCACTATACTCAGCACTGGACAGCAGCGTGAGGCCAGCGGATCTTCGAGGTGAGTCCTCGCGTCACCCTGTGTGGGTGCTACGGTGGGTCCTTCAAATCAGAGGAGCGTTGCTGGCTCTTAACGAGGGGACCTATAGACGATCTGATAGTCCACGCCGTGTCTGCTCCCTCTGCAATCTGGGTGAGGATGAGGACATTCGGCATTTCTTCGGAGTTTGCCCAGCGCTCGCTGAATTTCGGATTCGCTACTTGGGTGAACGGACCTTGGCGCTGGGACGAATGGTTTGCCTGTTGGATGCCAGGGACAGTTGGCTGGACATAGCTAAGTTCGCGCAGCAATCTTGGAGGTATCGGGCGATGCTTGTGGCTGAGTTTAATTGGTGATAAGGCTCCCCCAGGTTTAGCAGAAAAATAAACAATGTACCTATAATATAAAGGTGAATAAAGATACAAATAAATAAATAATATATGCAATGTTTAATATAAGTAGTAACAACAATTTCAGGGACAAATCGGCGACTTCAGGCAACCCGGCAGACGGGTTTCACACCCATTGCCAATCATGTTATGTTATCAAATAAAAATTAGCTTTGTAACAATTTAATTGTAAAATTTTGTAAAAATAAACATGTTTTTTCTTCTTTCTTCTTCTTCTTCTTATGCCGAAATTAAAACTCAATCCAGTTCCTCGTCTGTCGGCACGCTCTTCTCTCCTTTTCTACATCCCTTTTTCACGAACAAATTATATGAAGAATAGCCCGTTGCAGCGATTGCCTCGCTCCGCTAATTTGCTCATTAATTTAAACCCTGATTTTGACTTTTTTCATAACTCCCTTGCTTCTCTCAAAAAGTTATTGGCTTCCTCACCATTTTAATCTTGTTTTTTTAATTGGTACTCCACATGTTATTATTTTTTCTTCTTCGTAGTTTCTTCATTTTTGTGAGAATTTTCAACTTTTTCTTTCTTTATTCTTCCTGTTAATGTCCATTGATATCTTGTTTGTACGAGTGTAATTGGGCTTGCCCGTAAATAAATAAATAAATAAATAAATTTTTACTCCCTCGAGCGGTCGCGGGCGGCATTTTATGCCGAAATTAAAACTCAATTTTTACTCCCTCGAGCGGTCGCGGGCGGCATTTTATGCCGAAATTAAAACTCAATTTTTACTCCCTCGAGTGGTCGCGGGCGGCATTTTATGCCGAAATTAAAACTCAATTGTTACTCCCTCGAGCGGTCGCGGGCGGCATTTTATGCCGAAATTAAAACTCAATTTTTTCTCCCTCGAGCGGTCGCGGGCGGCATTTTATGCCGAAATTAAAACTCAATTTTTACTCCCTCGAGCTGTCGCGGGCGGCCTTTTATGCCGAAATTAAAACTCAATTTTTTCTCCCTCGAGCGGTCGCGGGCGGCACTTTATGCCGAAATTAAAACTCAATTTTTACTCCCTCGAGCGGTCGCGGGCGGCATTTTATGCCGAAATTAAAACTCAATTTTTTCTCCCTCGAGCGGTCGCGGGCGGCATTTTATGCCGAAATTAAAACTCAATTTTTACTCCCTCGAGCTGTCGCGGGCGGCCTTTTATGCCGAAATTAAAACTCAATTGTTACTCCCTCGAGCGGTCGCGGGCGGCATTTTATGCCGAAATTAAAACTCAATTTTTTCTCCCTCGAGCGGTCGCGGGCGGCATTTTATGCCGAAATTAAAACTCAATTTTTACTCCCTCGAGCTGTCGCGGGCGGCCTTTTATGCCGAAATTAAAAATCAATTTTTTCTCCCTCGAGCGGTCGCGGGCGGCACTTTATGCCGAAATTAAAACTCAATTTTTACTCCCTCGAGCGGTCGCGGGCGGCATTTTATGCCGAAATTAAAACTCAATTTTTACTCCCTCGAGCGGTCGCGGGCGGCATTTTATGCCGAAATTAAAACTCAATTTTTTCTCCCTCGAGCGGTCGCGGGCGGCACTTTATGCCGAAATTAAAACTCAATTTTTACTCCCTCGAGCGGTCGCGGGCGGCATTTTATGCCGAAATTAAAACTCAATTTTTTCTCCCTCGAGCGGTCGCGGGCGGCATTTTATGCCGAAATTAAAACTCAATTTTTACTCCCTCGAGCTGTCGCGGGCGGCCTTTTATGCCGAAATTAAAACTCAATTTTTTCTCCCTCGAGCGGTCGCGGGCGGCACTTTATGCCGAAATTAAAACTCAATTTTTACTCCCTCGAGCGGTCGCGGGCGGCATTTTATGCCGAAATTAAAACTCAATTTTTACTCCCTCGAGCGGTCGCGGGCGGCATTTTATGCCGAAATTAAAACTCAATTTTTTCTCCCTCGAGCGGTCGCGGGCGGCACTTTATGCCGAAATTAAAACTCAATTTTTACTCCCTCGAGCGGTCGCGGGCGGCATTTTATGCCGAAATTCAAACTCAATTTTTACTCCTTCGAGCGGTCGCGGGCGGCATTTTATGCCGAAATTAAAACTCAATTTTTGATTTGAACAAGTCATGCCTAAATGTAGAAAAAACATCTGTCCTCCGTTTCTCAATTGGAAACAAGGATTTTCCATCGGACTTTGGAGTTAAGTTCCACTTAACTTTTTCTTGTCTGAGGAATGATGCCAATTGTAATTGTATTTTACTTCCATATAGTGACGATTGTAAATATTTGGGGGTCAAAATTGATAACCACTTGAGCTATAAGCAGCATATTGATGAACTTATAATAAGATTTCGTAAGCTGTTTTATGTATTTAAAGAGACACGTAAGTTCCTTTCAAAAAGCCAACTTAAAACTATTTATTATGAATGAAAAAAGTTTTATTTCTCAAGTAAATGCATAAATACAAGTTGAAAAAATTGTTGTACAGAAACTATTCCCCTGTGTGGGCGAGTGCCCGTGGTAGGGAGAAGAGCCGTGCTAGCGAGCTATTAATCGCAATCACAATGGAACATGCCTACGTATTATTCTTTTCAAATCTTAGTAGCTATTTTCTATAATTAAAAAAAAAATGTTACAATCCTGCATATTATTCTTCCTTCTAGATCTTAGTTGCCATACTTGCTTATTATTTATTAATTGCTTTCTTAGTTGTTTACATGCTGTTTGTTAATGTAAAAGCCTTTCAACAATTTGTTAGTTTGAAGAGGATGCTCAAATAACTTGTTTTTTAAATTTGGCGGAAGCAGATTGTATTGTAATATTCCCTTGTACCTATAGATACTCTGCGCCGCCGTCGTGCGGTATTGAGGAAGCGCCATGTGCCCCAAAAGTTGAAAACGGGTGCTGGTCAAATGCCGTGGGAGACTAAAAGAGCCTTCTTTTAGGATTTGTTTGATTGAGCTGATTTTAATTAAATTGGTTATATTAGAGGTATTCATTTGTTTGAATAAGGGCGCGGTATGAGCAAGATAGCTGCTATTAGAAATTATTCTAATGAGGGCTTTTTGAGTTAAAACTATCGAATTCAGTGTTGTGGCACAAGCGCTTCCCCAAGCTGGCAGAGCATAAAGAATAATTGACTGAGCAAGAGCAAAATACACCATCCTGAGAAGAGATCTTGACAGTACCGATCGTAATCTGGCAAAAACATAAATAAGCTTTCGCAAGTTTTTATTAACATATGCCACTTGCTTTTGCCATTTCATGTTAGATTCAAAAACTACGCCCAAATACTTAATATCAGTGCTTTGGACTATTGCCCTTTGGTGCTATTATGGTTTGGCCTTTTCTATAATCAAATACGGGATAGTACTTTGGGGTTCCGCGTCTAAGTCAGCTGTTAAGAAAGTGCAAATCGTGCAAAATAAATTATTACGAATTATATTAAATAAAAACTCTAGATATTCTTCCTCACTTTTGTTTAAATCTTTTGAAGTTAAAAATATTAATCAAATTTATCATTTTCAATCTTGCATACATCTTTTTGGCGCTAAAATTGATCCACGTCATCTTTTATCTTCGTCTGTTACTCGTAACTACAATAATTCCCGTGTCATTCTTCCTAATATAAATACTGAGTTCTACAGGAGAAATGCTTATGTAACTGCCCTCAGAACTCTATACCAAAAAGAAATAAATATTTTTTCGTTTTCCAGCCTGTCAAATTTTAAAAAACTATTAAATAGCTGTTTATAATTCTGCATTGTTAAGTCCTCGTAATGTTTTCTTGTGTATAAGTTAATTATCTAATTTTCGTATTGTCATGTTCTTTACATTGTTACTATGATAAATTTTTGTTATTGTTAATTAACGTTTATGTCTTAGGTTATTGCATCACCTGTGTGCTGCTGTTATAATATTGATAGATGAACTCCTCCGAAGAGCACAAGTTCTCTTGAACTTATTCTTCGGTGGGCAATAAGTTGTGAAAATGATACCGATTGAATTATATACTTAACTATTTTGCCAATAAAGGAATACAATACAAAATTAAAACTCAATTTCTTCTCCCTCGAGCGGTCGCGGGCGGCATTTTATGCCGAAATTAAAACTCAATTTTTACTCCCTCGAGCGGTCGCGGGCGGCACTTTATGCCGAAATTAAAACTCAATTTTTACTCCCTCGAGCGGTCGCGGGCGGCATTTTATGCCGAAATTCAAACTCTATTTTTACTCCCTCGAGCGGTCGCGGGCGGCATTTTATGCCGAAATTAAAACTCAATTTTTGATTTGAACAAGTTATGCCTAAATGTAGAAAAAACATCTGTCCTCCGTTTCTCAATTGGAAACAAGGATTTTCCATCGGACTTTGGAGTCATGTTCCACTTAACTTTTTCTTGTCTGAGGAATGATGCCAATTGTAATTGTATTTTACTTCCATATAGTGACGATTGTAAATATTTGGGGGTCAAAATTGATAACCACTTGAGCTATAAGCAGCATATTGATGAACTTATAATAAGATTGCGTAAGCTGTTTTATGTATTTAAAGAGACACGTAAGTTCCTTTCAAAAAGCCAACTTAAAACTATTTATTATGGTTTGGCCTTTGCTATAATCAAATACGGGATAGTACTTTGGGGTTCCGCGTCTAAGTCAGCTGTTGAGAAAGTGCAAATCGTGCAAAATAAATTATTACGAATTATATTAAATAAAAACTCTAGATATTCTTCCTCACTTTTGTTTAAATCTTTTGAAGTTAAAAATATTAATCAAATTTATCATTTTCAATCTTGCATACATCTTTTTGGCGCTAAAATTGATCCACGTCATCTTTTATCTTCGTCTGTTACTCGTAACTACAATAATTCCCGTGTCATTCTTCCTAATATAAATACTGAGTTCTACAGGAGAAATGCTTATGTAACTGCCCTCAGAACTCTATACCAAAAAGAAATAAATATTTTTTCGTTTTCCAGCCTGTCAAATTTTAAAAAACTATTAAATAGCTCTTTATAATTCTGCATTGTTAAGTCCTCGTAATGTTTTCTTGTGTATAAGTTAATTATCTAATTTTCGTATTGTCTTGTTCTTTACATTGTTACTATGATAAATTTTTGTTATTGTTAATTAACGTTTATGTCTTAGGTTATTGCATCACCTGTGTGCTGCTGTTATAATATTGATAGATGAACTCCTCCGAAGAGCACAAGTTCTCTTGAACTTATTCTTCGGTGGGCAATAAGTTGTGAAAATGATACCGATTGAATTATATACTTAACTATTTTGCCAATAAAGGAATACAATACAAAATTAAAACTCAATTTTTACTCCCTCGAGCGGTCGCGGGCGGCATTTGATGACGAAATTAAAACTCAATTTTTACTCCCTCGAGCGGTCGCGGGCGGCATTTTATGCCGAAATTAAAACTCAATTTTTACTCCCTCGAGCGGTCGCGTGCGGCATTTTATGCCGAAATTCAAACTCAATTTTTTCTCCCTCGAGCGGTCGCGGGCGGCATTTTATGCCGAAATTAAAACTCAATTTTTACTCCCTCGAGCGGTCGCGGGCGGCATTTTATGCCGAAATTAAAACTCAATTTTTTCTCCCTCGAGCGGTCGCGGGCGGCACTTTATGCCGAAATTAAAACTCAATTTTTACTCCCTCGAGCGGTCGTGGGCGGCATTTTATGCCCAATTAAAACTCTATTTTTACTCCCTCGAGCGGTCGCGGGCGGCATTTTATGCCGAAATTAAAACCCAATTTTTACTCCCTCGAGCGGTCGCGGGCGTCATTTTATGCCGAAATTAAAACTCAATTTTTACTCCCTCGAGCGGTCGCGGGCGGCGTTTTATGCCGAAATTAAAACTCTATTTTTACTCCCTCGAGCGGTCGCGGGCGGTATTTTATGCCGAAATTAAAACTCAATTTTTACTCCCTCGAGCGGTCGCGGGCGGCATTTTATGCCGAAATTGAAATCAATTTTTACTCCCCCGTGCGGTCGCGGGCGGCATTTTTGCCGAAATTAAAACTCAATTTTTACTCCCTCGAGCGGTCGCGGGCGGCATTTTATGCCGAAATTAAAACTCAATTTTTACTCCCTCGAGCGGTCGCGGGCGGCATTTAAAATGTTACACCAGCAGGGAGCATTACGCTTCTTTCAATTTGAAAGAAGCGTAATGCTCCCTGCTGGTGTAACAGAGGAAACATATTAGGTGAAACCGAGGGTGACTAAGGGTGAGAGGGAACATTGACGGTGGAGGTCAGGGGTAGGAGGATCAGGTTTCTATATGCACACTCAACAGCGAGGGTCGAAGCACCGAGCATCCTATATACGTGGTTGGCGGGCAAAATGGATTTCATTCCTTTTTGCGGCTGAGGGTTTTTGGCGGGCCAGTTTTTACAACGGAGTTGTTTTTGGGGGGATAAAAGAAGTACCTACCAACAAACATTCGAAATTACCTTCATTTCCGTAGCACGAAACGTACCTCAGAACAAAAAACTCGACATCACTAAAACCATATGATGTTCCAAACAGCTCGTTAGTTTAGTAGTTTTCTCAGAAAATTGACAAATTAGTGACGTTGTAAAACATTAATAGGGCAACTAAGGACTTAGATAGGGATTCGATTTTTCTCGATGTTTTTGAGTCTACAATTGCTCTTCTTGAAGGTCCATTCGACCTCAATCAAACACCTCGATTCGATATGAAGTCAACTTTTTTTATAATTGGTGGAACGTTTTTATAACACATTTAGCGCAGACCATATTTTTCTATACTTAAGATAGTAATTCTCACTAAAAAAAACCCCCTCTTTGAAGTGATTTTGACAGTATATATTCTAAATTTGACCCCTAATTTTCTAAATTTGAAACTTAAAAAGGGGGGTGAAAAAGTGGTTGAAATTGATTGTTTGGGGTTGCATGAAGCCACTGAAAAAGGTTTTATAACGAAACAAACCAAAACTTTTTTTGAGGATCTATTTTCTAACATAATAGATTCAAAATGCATGAAAATGGCTACATGTGAAAAGTGTATACACTTACTTTGTGGTGTGATATCCATTTTGGTTTATTAACTTCGATAATAAACCATTGGAATCGACCATAGGAAACAAATTTTCAACCCCCCTCAAAATTTGTTGGTTTACGTTTCAAGACACGTAGATTCCAAAAATCGAATAAAAATCCGTCCGTCCGCAGTACGCGGCACTTTCCCTGTTAGCATTGAGCTAAAATTACGCCATTTTTTAGGGGTTCGGACCAACCCCACAATGATCCTCAAAACGTTTCATAACCCTCGGTAATAATAATAATTTTCACTACTAGATAAAGTTATTAACCCTTCTTCTGTCTAGATCACAAAATGATAGATTAATTATTATTACGAATTATCATTAATTATAATTAACGATAATTCGTAATAATAATTAATCTATCATTTAGTGATCTAGACAGAAGGGTGATCTGCATGAAGAAGATAATGAAACGTTGTGTCAAGAATTTGCAGAGTTTTTTCTTGATAAAATTTTTAACAGAGGACAAAAAACCGGAAATAATTTTTTTAGAACACTCGACACTTCACTTCGGATTTTTCAGGCGCCAGATGATGGTCACCGTTCAGAGCCTCAGTTTCGACTAATATGAGGGATCAAACGACATTGTTCACTTTCTGCAATGTTCTGAAGGACGGGGCCTGTCAAGAATCATCTTGTATACAACTGTACTTTGATTTTCTATAGAAGTTTCGTATTTTTATGGACATTGTATTTTGAGGTTTTGCCCACTGTGCGTCGTAGAGAAGGCAGCAGCGTGGAAAGCGATAGCGGAAGGATTGAAACGCCAGTTAGCTCATTTTGTTCAAAAATTGGAGTTAACTTGTTCTTCTGCAAACCTCTCAATTCTATCCCTTTTATATAGTAAGCAGTACAACCTATTAATTTGTGATTCACTTTTGTTAGCACACCAAAATATCACCTACTTTCTGATTCTTACAATCCGTGATGCAACCATTCGATTCATCCACAATGAACCACTGTATTGATCTCCGAATACATTTATTCATTCATCCATTATAATATAATATGAAAAGGAATATGAACTGAAATAAACTGAATAAATATCAACTTTTTTTTTAATAAGAACTTTATTGCACAAAAATAATGCATTACAGTTAAGAGATCTACAGATTTTCAGAGGAACTTTAATGTGGAACATGTGAGGGAGTGGAAGGCCATTGACTTTCTCCCATTAAATATTTCAAGTGATTATATGCTAGTATAAGTAATAAATAAGTAATAAATAGAAGAAGGAAGAAAATAGAAATAATTATTACAGTCACTTTCACTCAGTTCTAAGGAGGTCTGTGTGGCGTTTTCGCTTTGTCTGCGACTAGTGCGATCTGGAGGAACAGTTACTGTTTCCATGATGTTGGCAGCTAGGGGATTAGGGTGGTTTGAGAGCCGCTGAATCTTGAGTATACTGCATTTAATACTTCTTGTACTGAGGGCATTCCAGCATCTTTATGCAGATTCGAGTTCCTAACGTACCATGTTGCATCGGTAATTACCCTCAACACCCGGTTTTGGAAAGTTTGTACTCTCTTGATCTGTGAATCGGACGCACCTCCCCATATCTGGCAGCCGTACTCCCAAATTGGTCGGATTAGCATGATTGTAGAGCTCATGTTGGAGGCTGGGAGAGAGTTCAGTGCAGTGAAGAAATGGCTTGATGTTAATTCATTAAGTTTGAATGTTGGCAAAACAAAAGTTATGAGGTTTTCAATCAAACAGGTTTTTTCCTCCGATTGGAGTTTATTAAAGCTTCATAGTTATGATTGTGACATGGCTGCTGATGATTGTCATTGTACTATGTTGCCATTTTCTGATACTTGTAAATACCTGGGAGTGATTTTTGATTGCCACCTGAAGTTTAGGCAGCATATTGCCATTCTGATTTCTAGACTGAGAAAAATAATGTATGTTTTTAGAGTGCTTTCAGACTTTTTACCTAGAAACGTTTTTCGATCAATTTATTTTGCTTTGGTGGGATCTATCATAAACTATGGGATTCTGATATGGGGAAGTACTTGTGGATCTCACCTTCGACCACTTCAGGTGACTCAGAATGCCCTACTTAGAGTCTATTTGCGTATCCTACATCACTTTTATATAAGAAAACCAAATTTCTCAATATTAGACAGAGCTTTCTCTTCGCCTCCTGCCGGCAGTTGTTCAGGTTGGGCATTAGCAGTGAGTATTTGTCATTGGCGAAACAAACCCGTGCTGCAAGCGGATTTTTCGGTTTTTCGCCTGCAGCTCCTTCTCGTTGCGTTTTTCGGTTTTTGAGTTTATTTAAAAACTGTTGAAATAACATTTCCTACAAAATTGACCCTATGACTGTTTTTGGTTTACATCTTCGGTAATGAACCTAAAGTATCCCCCCACCCCCTCTATACTTGCTGGACTACGTTTCAAGATACGTAGATTCCGAAAATCGAATTTTAAAAAAAATAAGCAAATTCTTTGTGCATATCACCCTTCTGTATAATTCACGAAATAATAGATGAAACCGAGTGAATAGTGCATTGTCACCCATCCTTGACCAATATTTAAGATTTCAAGTCTCTAGCTCATTATCCACATTTAATTTGTTAAAACAAATAGGTATTGTTTAAACAATTTCACAGACAAGAAATCGAGTGAATATTGCATTGTGACCCATCCTCGACCCATGCTTCCCATTTCAAGACTCTAGATTTGTTATCTTGAGCGATTCCAATGTTCCATTATGGAAGATAAACGAAAATCCGTACGCCATCCGCCATCCGCAACACTACGCCCTTAGCGTTGTGCCAAAATTACGGAATTTGGTTCACGGGTTCGAACAAGTCCCACGATGATCCTTGAAACTTTTCAAAACCCTACGTCAAGGGGAAGGGGTTCAAAATAGAGTTTAAAACTTTAAAAACGCAACTTTCGCGATAAATTTCAGTTCAAGTTTAAACAAATCCGTGGCACTTTGCCTAGTTATCGTTGTGCTAAAATCACAAAATTTGGTTCACAAGTTCGGACCAACCCCACAATAATCCATGAAATTTTCCATAACCCTAGGTCAAGGGGAAGGAGTCCAAAACGAATTTTGGAATTTTCAACATTTCATAAATCGAAAAATTCAAATGGAACGGTGTATTTTTTAGTTCACATTTAGATAGAGTTTATTGTATAGAATTTTTTAAGACCATCCGCAGCTTTGTATGACCAGCTGTTCGTTCACAATGAGGGCTCAAAGGTTGAGCCGATAATATCACGATATGATTCACGATTCACGATCATGTTTCAAGTTTAGTTTATATTATTAACTTGTCAACACGATCGTGAATCAAACAGTTGAAATACAGGCCAATGTCCATACTAAGAAACAGCAACAAACTGGAGCACTTTGAAGATGAAGAAACGTGGTTGTTACTAGAGATTGTTATTTGAGAGACTTATGCTGCCCAAACTCCTGCCGTTACTTGCACCGGCCCTACCGGACTTTCAATTCGGTTTTCGACGCTCTCACTCATGTCAACAACAATTACATAGAGTCGTGGAAGAAATCTTAGAAACCTACGAAAACCAGGAGGTATGCCAAGGCCTATGGCTTGACACGGAGAAGGCATTCGATCGGGTATGGCACCCTGGGCTGCTCTTCAAGTTGAAACCGCTTTTATCAGACACCTAATTTCGCATAATCCAATCATTCGTCACCAACAGGACGTTCCACGTCGAGTGTGATTATGCTCAATCCCCCAGCAGAGGAATAAAAGCTACGGTACCCCAAGGAAGTGTGTGGGGCCCCATATTATACCTCATCTACGTGAGCGACATACCCACTTCCCCAAATACCAGTTCCGCAATGTTTGCTGATGATCATGCAGTACTCTCCCGTGACGCCTCAGGGACCGTTGCCTCAAGCAATCTACAACTCCACCTTGATCAAATTCAACACTGAGCTCGGCAGTGGCGACTCACCATAAACACAAGCAAGTCATGGACCACGTCGTTTACCTTAAAAAGAAACTACGGTTTACACCCTATCATCATGAACGGAGAGCAAATACCACAGGCCCAATCGGTGCGATACCTAGGCGTTCGTCTTGAACAACGATTGACATTCAATCACCACATAGGGGATCTTGTAAAGCGACTAAGATCCCGAATCACACAATTAAAACCACTCTTAAGTAGCATATCACCACTTACACTAAATAACAAACGACTGCTATACCTCACTATAATCCGCCCAATATGGCAGTACAGCTGTTCCGTCTGGGGCTTGGCATGCAGATCACAAATTAATCAAGTCCAGATTCAGCAAAACAGAGCACTGCGATTAATAACAAATGCCCCTTGGTACGGTCGAAACTCCGTTATCCACAAAGACCTCGACGTACCAGAAGTGGTGGACGTTGTCAAAGCAACCATGACAAATATACAAAAAATAATATCCACCCACGAATCACCAGCATTTCAACATCTCTTGTCAGCGTGGGAACGACAACAATCGAGCACAAGACGCCTAAAAAGAAAAAGAGCCATGGACATGATAGACTAAGTTCCTACTACACATTATGCTAGTCAACACGTTACTTCAAGTTTGTTACCTACTTATTAATTAAAATTGTTATACTAATTTATTATTTAACTTATATGTTACAGTTTACCACTGCGTTATAATATCAATATCTAATTAAGAGGGATTATCACTGGATAACCACCCTCACACATGTTACATTGTACATACTTGTACTTATATATACTCACCATTATCAAAACTGTAAAGTAACATATGTATTACTAAAAGTTAAAAAAAAAAAAAAAAAAAAAAAAAAAAAAGATGTTCTTCACGGTTGACGGAATGAGATATTGCAATTCTGACTTCACCATCGTGTTCAGCGATGAAAAATCTATAAGCTTTACTTGGCACGAAATGGTTGAATGAGATGTTCCAAACATCACATTTTACATAAACGCAGGTATTTATTTGAAAATTCGCTCTTTATTTACAAGGCCCTTGGAGTTCTGACGCCACGTAAAACTCTGCGAATTCCTGACACATCGGTTTATTGTATTCTTTGAGCTGATCACCCTAATCCAATTAACGAAATGATAGATGAAACTTTAGCTCAACATCCTAATTTAATTTGTTTAAACAAATAGGTAGGTATGGTTTAAACAATTTTACAGTCAGGAAACCGATTGAATATTGCATTGTCATCCATCTGCGACCCATGTTTAAAATTTGAAGACTGATTGATCATAATTATTATTTACTATGAATTTACACGATATCTGAAAACCATGGTCTATTAGAATCTAGACCCGACAGGCTGCCGCATGATTCACCTCATGTTGACGAATTTTGATTTGCTTTAACTATGAACCCTCATTGTGAACGAACGGCTGGTCGTAAAAGCTGCGGATGGTCTTAAAAAAAAAATCAAAAAAATAAACTCTATCTGAATATAAACTAAAAACTTTGCATTTTTCTAGATATGAAATTTTCAAAATTTCAAAATTTGTTTTGAACCCCTTCCCCTTAACCGAATGTTATGAAAAGTTTCAAGGATCATTATAGGGCTGGTGTGAACCCGTAAAAAAAAATTTCGTAATTTTTTACGCTAACGCTAACTGGGCAAAGTGCCACGGACGGGACACGGACGGATTGTTGTTCGATTTTTGGAATCTACGTATCTTGAAAGGTAAACCCTCAAATGTTGAGGGGGGGGGGGGGGTTTCTTGGTCGATTACAAAGGTTCGTTGTCGAAGATAATAAACCAAAATTCGGGTCCAAACCAGTTAACGCTCTCATTTCGGGTGGCTGGGATTGCGATGGCAGCTGAGGCCATATGTTTGTACACCACTGCTCTCTGTGCCAATACAGACTGGCAAGGGGATTGTTAACCTTGAGCCAAGTGATCAGAACAGCCAGAAAATAGTTGGACGTGAAGCGAAATTCAACTTTCATGCACGTTATTGCTGTAGTAGGTAAATAATAACAGTTTCTTTTGAAAATGCACAACAGTTAACTTGCCACTTTCACCTAATCATCCAACCTCCTAGAGCAATAAAAAAGGGAAGTCGGAAAGTGGTGAACTTGTACACTGAAGATCTGATTGATGTACCTACATGTTTAAAAATGCAAAGTGAATATTGACAGTATGAATCATCGAGTTGCCAATCCTTGCATATGTTTTCTCCCTTGAACAAAATAGGTTAATTCAGCTAATAGATAAGACTACAAGAATCCAAATGACTAGTGGAACTTGAATAGATCGAAGTTTCGAAGATAATGAGGTGGACTTACCAGTTATTTTTCCAATGGATGTCAGTATTCGTAATCTTACTTCACACCTACTCTAGACTAAATGTGTTATTGACATTGATAAAATTAAAGCAGAGATGTGATGTTGTAACTGGAAGACTGCAACTGATGAACAGGACGTCACTGAAGAAACCAACCGCTCAGCTGAAGGTGTTTAAAATCGTGTAGCAGAGCTTGGAGCTTGATCAGTTCTAATCTCCAAACGGAGTGAATCATCCCCTATGTGAATCACCGATATCTCAAAGTCAAAAAGAATATGAATACGACGATGATGAGCCTAGCAATGTATCCCTATACAATACTGCAGGATTTATGCCTTTTGGTTTATTATCTTCGATAATGAACCATTGGAATCGCCCAAAGAAAAAATTTTTTAACCCCCCCTCAAAATTTGTTGGTTTACGTTTCAAGATACGTAGATTCAGAAAATCGAATAAAAAAAAATCCGTCCGTCCGCCGTACACCGTACGCCGTCCGCCGTACGCCGTCCGTGGCACTTTGCCCAGTTAGCGTTGAGCTAAAATTACGAAATTTGGTTTCTGGGTTTGGACCAGCCCCACAATGATCCTCGAAACTTTTCATAACCCTAGGTCAAGGGGAAGGGGTTCAAAACGAAATTTAAAATTTCGACAATGTCATATCTCAAACTATTTAACTGAAACGTGTAATTTTCAGTTCACGTTTGAATGACCTGAAAAATTACGAATCTTTTAAGACCAATTGGATTTTTGTGCGACCAGCCGTTCGTTCACAGTTAGCGCGCAAAGGTTTAGGAAAAACACTAATCTTTCGCGTCGAAAACGGTCGTCATGTGACCCAACCCCCAGACGCCCAGAATAAAACTACCTTTTTTCATCTTCCCGGTAAACTACAGTCTAGAAATTTTAACCGTGAGTCGGAGATAGACCACATTGCAATATTCACTCGGTTTCTCATCTGTAAAATGGTTTAAATAATACCTTTTTGTAATAATACAAATTAAATTTTGATGATGAGCTATTGACTTGAAATTTTAAAAATAGTTCAGAACTGGATCACAATGCAATATTCACTCGGTTTCTTGTCTGTAAAATTGTTTAAATAATACCTATTTGTTTAAACAAATTAAATTTTGATGATGAGCTAGATACTTGAAATTTTAAATATACTTAGGTCAGAAATGGATGACATGGTATGAATATGGTATGGTATATTATTGTATGTATGATTTGGTATAGTACAATATGGTATGATAGGAAAGAAATTCGTATGGTATGGTATGAGTACGGTGAGAATATGGTATGGTGCCGATTTGCAACACAGTCTGGTATAGACAGAAGGGTGATCTGCACAAGGAAGATAATAAACCGTTGTGTCAAGAATTTGCAGAGTTTTTTTAATGGGCCAAAGCCTTAGGGGGAAAGTACTCCAACTCGACAGAGAGGATGCTGTCAGGAGGATGGCCTTATCTCAGGCCACTGCCATTTCTGCCAAAAGTGTCGAATTTGGGTTCAAACAGGTAGGTACACTTATATGCAGTCATACAATGTTTCATGAGAGGTGATACTCGTATTAACGACCAATGCATTCAACAGACTCACGGGCCTGACCCAAGATTATTTGACAGGACAATAACAAACGTGACCTATCGAAAGAGGCTTTCAATAGAAGAAAAATATTGTGATTCGAATTGAGAGGGATAATTATGAAATGAATTCTCTGTCTACTATCTTGATCACAAATCTACTGTCTTATTGAACAGATAAGGGGGAATTGAGTTGTTCCATAGGGTAATAATGAGTCATCTGATCATTTGAGTGAAGCCATGAGAAGAGATCAATACTTCTAAATGTTTCATACATCCATCTGAATGACTTGTCTAATTATAAAACTGCAGCCAAATATCAGCATGGTGCAGGAAAACAATATTCAGTCACATAATAATATTTCCAACTACTTCTATAGCCAATAAAGTCTGTGTTTATACCCTCTGTTCACAACAATACATACAATCAATTCCTCGTTTTTACCTGTTGAACATTAATTGAAAAATACAAATATGTAACGCATTCTAACCCCACTACCCCCACTAATATTTTTTAAATTATTTATCCTCACTTTGGCCGAATAACCCTCACATGAAATGTAATTTTTTTTTTTTTTTTTTACTAAATTTTTTTTATTTTCAGTTTGTGGCAGACAATTGGTTACTTGCGTATTAACAAATACTACTCAAGTCATGTTTCAAGTAGAGTTTGAGAACTGAAATAGAGGAATGAAGGAAAATCATTTCATTGTCAGTTGACACTAATAAAATAGGTAGGGACATCATGGGACCAACATTCACCGTAACTACGTGTATGAAAGAGATAAGATGTATTTCATAATGTATATCAGTCATAGTTTTCATAATTTCAATCCGCCAAGACTACTACACCTTTCTCATCCCCTCAAAATTTCCCTCTTTAGTCCATCGGGATATGAAAAATAAAAATTCGTGGAAATATTTCAATGCACTTAATTAAATAAATTCAAATGTACAGGACAATTAAATAAACAAAGTCATCACATAATTTATTTTGTAGAAGCAAAAGGCTTCATTCCCCATTATTAAAATCTTTTGTAAATTTTTGAAGTCTTCTCATTCGCACAGCTTCGCTATCGGCCGGAGATCCAGACGCCTCACTGCTGCAAGGATCGGGGACAACTCTGCAACAGCAGAATAGTACCACAATCATGTAGCATAACGTAATGAGAATGTTCTCAAAGTAATCAAAAACTTAACTGAAACAATAGTACCTACTCTTTTTCTTTTTCAAACTTACTTGTCTTTAATTTGGTCAGAACTTGAGGGGCCAACAATTGTTTCTGCCCTCACAACGGTATCTCCGTTCACATCAGGACAGCTAGTGCTTGGACCATCCGTCAAGAAACTTGGACTCACAGTTGGCGGGGAATCGACGAGTGGTTGACCTGAGACTACTTCAGTCCTGCATCGACTACCACTTGGACCGGGATCATCTAATGAAGAGTCGGAGTTCTTTGCAGTAGCTGATTCAGGAGGCGATGAGACATTTGAAGCTGATTGGGGAGCACTGATATTGGCCGTTGGATTGATCTCGTGGATTCCTGGCGGATACATATGACGCTGACTGTGGACAAACAAACCAAAGTACAAACAAATTAAGAACTAGATTCGGCTTGAGCTGAATACAGTAGGAGGTTAACCCTTTGGAGTTGAGTAAAACAGCTTGTACAATTTATAGGGCGAATTGATGAAAGATCTGCTGATTCGGTCATTAGAATAGCCCCTTAACTCCTTTGCATTTTTACATTTGCACATAGAGAAAATCTTTCAACTGTGAAATCTATATAGTTGAGAATGAACCATAAACATTTCATTCCAGGTACGTTTTCAGGAACTTTCTTTCAGTTTTGATTTACACGTTCAGTACGGGACGAGACTTTTTGACCTCGCACTGCTGCTTTCAATTCAGGACGGAACGTTTTTCAGTAGTTTTGCTTGGAATACGGGGGGGCTTCAAAACCAAAGCATTAGTGATAGAAGCTAAACTCCAGTAGTCATGAGTTCAGGGCGTTGTGCCCTACTCGTCTCCAACATAAATATGCACGAGACTAATGACCCCGAACCGTCCTGAGGGAACCTTTGCACTCACCAGGACGACACGGGACAATTTGATCTCTTGACAATAATTGGTGGCTTCACTTTTATGAATGCGAAATTGGATGTTTACCGTGCACCTGAGTCACCTTTGATAGATATTTGAACAGATGGAAATAGTTTTTAGACCAGATGTTTCTTGCTGATTGGTTATTTTTTGAGGCACCCATATTTCCCTCCTGAGTCCTCTTGTGGTTCGCAATTTTAATTCGTATTCATACCTAGAATTCGTACTTCGTATTTATATCGTTCGTATTTGTATTTATAACGTTCGTAACGATCATTGTTTCGAGATGACCCCTGGTTCTCGAGGTCGAAAGTTGGTGGAAATGGCTTTATGCCAGCAGTGGGGCGACTCCAGTAGCTCCAGTTCCAGTGAGTCCGATATGGAAACTGATGACGACATGCCGAAGACCTCCTGTGACGATTCGGATTCTAGTGACGTTTCGGAAGTGGTTCAACGTCAGCCAAATTTGTTGCACAACAGCGGTGGAGATGATGGTAACTATTTTGATTACAGTATTGACATGAATGTCGATGGTGTGCTAGACTGGAACGAGAACGACCATGATGATATGGTTGATGATATGAACGTCGATGATGAGGTTTTTCAACAGCTCACACCCGATGATGCTCCATGGGAGGATATAAAAGTAGATCCTGAATTGTTTCCTCTTGCTTGCTCATCTTTGCACGAGATCATCAATATCCCACCCTCTTGTGTAACGCCATATGATTTCTACCATTTACTTGTGGACGATGCGGTGATGGAAGTCATTGTGAGGGAGACAAACTACTATGCAGCCCATACCATTTTTAACAGTACCATGACGAACAAGTCCCGCGCAAGGGCATGGAAACCGGTCGATATAGGAGATCTAAACAAGTTTTTCGCGACCATGCTATGGTTCGGCATTGTTCCAACGCCTGATATGAAGAAACCATGGGCGAAAGATCCTTTCTATCGGAATGAATTCGTTTCTAAACTCATGACGCGAGACAGATTCATCAACATCCTTAAATTCCTACATTTCTCGAATAATGAAACAAGTGATAGGTACAACTGACAGACTCTACAAGATCAGAAATATCCATAACATGATCATATGCAATTGCCAGGCTTACACGAGTCTGTGAGAGAACGTAGTTATCGACGAAACGATGATACCATTCCGTGGGAGGCTCTTCTTCCAGCAATATACTCGTAATACGGAGTGAAAGTTTATAAGCTGTGCACTGATTCTGGTTATATATACAACATATGCAGGATATATGCAGGAAAAGGTGACACCAACGTCGGAGAATAATAAAAATTTGATAATAAGTGGTAAAAACTTGATGGAAAATGGGGGTGGATTAAACGTTATGGGATATGGTCGCACCTTGTATGCCGACAATTTCTATTCGAGCATAGAAACTTCAGAGTATGTTAAGCACCACCAAACTCGTTATGTTGGCACTCCTAGGTCAAACAGAAAACGCTTGCCGAAGGAAATTACAGAAGGAAAAGTGCAAAAAAGAAAAGTAATTGGGCGTCAAAAAGATGGGATAAAAGTAACGAAATGGAAAGACAAGAATGAAGTTTTGATGATGACTACAGTTCAAAAATACAACTTGGCTCTATCTGACACGGGAAAAACAAATCGGCTAGGAGAAACTATTCTCAAGCCACAATTTGATCAGATGAATGCATACTATTCAGTGCTTCGAAAAACTAGGCAGTGGTATCGAA
This sequence comes from Stenodema calcarata, assembly GCA_963920205.1. Classification (NCBI taxonomy): domain Eukaryota; kingdom Metazoa; phylum Arthropoda; class Insecta; order Hemiptera; family Miridae; genus Stenodema; species Stenodema calcarata. The sequence goes on from OY986048.1 coordinate 25,145,260, forward strand.
AAGTTGCTTTTGAACTGCTTTTTGGATCTTTGGCTACTAATGCTTGGATGCTGTATAACGCCAAAAACCCGCAAAACAAAATGACATACCTCGTCTTCAAAGAAATGGAATAAAAAAAACTTGCAGCGGATGAAGCTCCACCTGAGCGACCGACGTACCTACGAGACTGCATACCCTAGTGAACGGCGGCAAGGAGTTCAAAAGAAAAAAATGTGCTGGATGCTACATGTTACTGAGGGATTCAGGGTTAAGAAGTAAGCTGGCTGGCAGGAAAGTGAAAAAAGTAAAAACATATTGCCGCGAATGTGTGGGGCAACCTACTATGTGCCTGAGGTGCTTCAACGACAAACATTGTTCGACCCAACGTCTTTTCGCCCACTGATTTTGAAATCCGGCAATATCTTCATTAGGCTTTTATTTTTCTATCCCTAACCCTGTAAAGACACCAAGTTTATGAGTTTTGCGAAGAAATGAATTTTTTCAATAATAAAAATAGATATATGGGTCATTCCAGTTTAAAATGTACATTTCGTGTCTTCACTTTGCTGCAAATCTCACATTCATGCTGATCCCAATTTCCTGATTTTTCTTATCTACCGATTCTATGTAACACAAATCGCTAAAAAAAAATCAAGTATACAGCTATTCTGGGATTTATTATGCTTAATATGAACAAAAGGTGGAGGAGGAAGTACTTGGGTGCCGCCTAGAAGAATCAGTGTGCAACGTCGAAACAACTCGTCAACAATACGAAGGTGACCTTGATGAGCCCTACAACTAAGGCAAAACTAAGACTCCAATCATCTGCTAAGCTGTCAGCTCAGCAAATGAAACGACTTGGAAAAAGTAACGTGGTGAAGTGATTAGCGTTTCACGAGGAGCTGTTGCCGTTGGTGTCCCGATGCTGAAGAAGAAGAACTGGACAATTCAGCATTTCTCTAATTTCAAAGTAGATACATTAAAACTCGACGGTTCACCCACTTTTGCCGAACATCACTGGGGTACAAGAGCCGAATCAGAGTGTATAACGGACACAAGGCAGAACAGCAGGCCTTGAAGAATTTGGTGACAGACTTCTTTCTAACTGATGATGTCAGCAGGTCAACACTAGGGATCAAGGAAACTGAGACGAGGAAGGGGATTAAGAAACAGAAGAGATTCTGATGTCCGCCATGAAGAAATTGCACGCTCTGTTCTGCGAATCCACAGGTTTGAAACGTTCCTACAGCACCTTCTGTTCGTATCGTCCATTCTAAGTCCTGCACATGAAGGAGGCAGAAAGGAACACGTGCCAATGCAAACTCCAGCTCGGAAACACAAGGGCGTTGTGGAAGACGGAGATCCTTACAACATCTTCAGCATGGTTTGCGACAAAAACAAAACAATTACCTCTGCATGAAACGGTCTATTGACGATTCTGAGAGTAGCGGCGATTCCAGCTCTTGACTGTGCATAAATGTTTAACATAAATGTTTTCTGTCCCAAACGTCGTTTCCCTTCGATGTCTTCACTTGATCGACTATTGGTGGAGTAGTGCTTCCCTTTCGACATTGTAGCTCATATCTGTTACCATGCGTGTTACTGTGTTACCATACGTGTTACCAATAGGGTAAAACCACCAAATGTTGACACTTATCCTAATGTTGACACTTCAATTTCAAAACGTAAAAATAAGGTATTGGGACACTGTAGGTACTCGGAATTGGCGTCATTCTGTAGATAAGGATGTGAGATTTGAGGTAGGCCGGCTTCACTAGTTGTTATTACCCATATCGAACGTCTGGCTACTATTGAAGCGGGTGACAGCTGGATCAGTCAACCCAGCGACGCCATCGCTATCCCGCAGGTTAGTGAGGTAAGTCAACAAAATTAGACTTTTCAAGTCAAATATTATGAGTAATCAGTTATATATCATATTGCCTGCCCTAATAATAGCGTAAGGAAGAATTTGTAAGCATTAAACCCCAGAATTTCGTTGAAATAGATGGTTAAGTTGGGGTGTCATCATTAGGGTTTCATGAAATGGGCGTGTGTCCTAATGTTGACACCTGTGTCAATATTAGGGGAAAATGTTGATCAGGTTGCCAATGTGATATTTGGGTTTAAATAATTTCGTAGTATATTGAGACTATTGAATTTTTCAAACCAGCGTACTGGAACCTTAAGTTGACATCGGGATCCCAATGTTGACATATTTTGGTTCCTTAAGTTGACATATTATAACTTTTTTTTTTTACATTTCTACGTATAGGTAACTTGATCTTTTTGTTGTTAGACCCCTACCTATGACCTTTTCAACACTATCAGGTACCTATCAGAATTTTAAAATAACAGTATGATTCTGATACAGTGTCTCATCATTTCAACAGGTCGACTACTACCATGCCTCCCCACAAGAACGGAATGTGGAAGTACACTGTCCAGCAAATGGAAGACGCTATACAAGATGTGAAGCTCGGCACAGCGGTTTATACAGCTGCAAAGCGCCATGGAGTACCTCGTATCAGTTTGTTGTACAAGGTGAGAGGGAAAAGTCCTCTCGAAAGAAGAATAGGGCGTCAATCGGTGCTGTCAAAAGATGAAGAGGAGATTTTGGTCCACTGGATGTGTTTGTCTGGTTGTCAAAATTGAAAGTGAAGATGCTGCCAAAGTAACACCGCTTCATCCCTGCAACAGACTGAGGACTGTTTTCAGGCCTTCGAGCGAGGGGAATCGCCTTCTGGCAGTCAGTAACGTCAAATACAAACTGCCTAAGCCTACATATTACGGGGGAAACCCTAGAAAATTTGTGTTCCCTACTTCTGTTTCTGTTCCACTGTGATTGAGCACCTATCATAGGTACAAATTTAATTACCCATTTTTCTGATTATGCTGTTCAACATCTATTTTCTAATGTCTAGTCTAACATTAAATATATTTTAACGCGTTCCTAATCTCGTTTGTTCATTTACTTTGAGAAATATCTAGAGGGAAAGCATATTTAAATACTTTTACAAAAATTTAGACTGGTGTCAACATTAGGAACTGCAAATGTCAACAATAGGAATTTCCGAAGGCAGAAGTGTCAACATTAGGGGGAAAATTCCATTTTTGAAAAACTTGTTTTTTATGCTGAAAAAACATTATTTAATCAAGTCCAATAAGTGCAAATTGTTCCCAAGGAACTCACAAATCATGATAACTACCCAAAAGTTTCAATTTCTTGAATACTTGGGTAGAGCGCAGAATCGAACGATTTTTCTCTCTAATAGTGTCAACAATTGGTGGTTTTACCCTACGTGTTAACACTACGGCTTTGTAGGAATACCAATGGATGAACTCGCAATTTTCGAATCGTGCAGGGCTCTTGGGAGTTGAGTGGAGCCAGAAAAAATGTTGACAGGCTTCAAAAAGCATTTAGAAATTTGGTGAATGGACGATGCTGGGGAGGTCAAATGTGCATTTTAAACTGGAATGACCTATATAGGTACCTAATGCATTTTATTTTAACTTTATCTATCTGAAACTGAAAGTCATGAATCATACTCGTAGAGTTATGAAGTCTTGTGCTGAGGGCTCACATAAAATGAAATCACGTGTTCCATGAGCACAACGATATTTTTAGTATCATAAATAATATATTTTCACTATTTTCAATAATGATTTCTTGAGGTGGAGAAAATTGGACACGACTGAGAAATAACCCTCGAATTCTATTTTCTGTGTAGGTATAGTCTGCAGATGGCTCTGTAAAATGGTAAATAATTCATTGATCCATGGCCTGCGGCTGCCGGCTAGGTATAAACTCTGGGGCAATAACAAGAACTCAAGGAAATAATAGGTTTTTGTGGAAACAAACACGGAAAACCTGGTCCAGGAATATGAGGTCAATAAGGCTCGCATCGCACTTGGTGAAACTCTGGGCACGGGGTCAATTCGTCTCGTCCCGCACTCAAGTGATGTGACGAAAATTTGTTACAGCACTGAACGTGTTAAACTGGTACCAACTGGGAATCATATCCAAACTTCACTCGGAATTTGGACCAAACCCATCAAACCATTTGTCAGTTGTTTGCTAGATGGAGAAACGTAACTAGAAGTAGCTTTGCCTATAAAACAAGTGAACTAACTGGTAAACATACCTTGCAGCTGCGGCAGCACAATAATGTTGCATCATCATCACAGAAGCGTCCAATAAAGCTTGAATGTTTTGCAGACACCTGACTCTAGCTTCAACCCCTTCTCTTGTTTGTCTCTCCATACGTGCAAGTTCTTCATCACTCAAAGTATCAGTTGGCGGTATGGGTGGAGGCACATCTAAACAACACAGAGAAACACTTGAACATCCTGAACAGCGAAGTTCAAATGCTCGTTTTGAGGTCAATGTTGAGCGAGCAGTTTGAAAATTGAAGAGCGCATTTATTGTTTCACGAATAAACTCAATAGATATTTTGGAGGAGAAAAAAGGGATAACTGAGCACATGCGGCTGATAATTAAAGGTAATAGCATACATTAAAAAGTCCTTTCTGGGAACAATTATAGTGAATTTGGTTGAGGTGATAAATCTACCATATAACTGCAATAGGAGAGATAGAGACAGTAACCCTTTGGAATCGAAAATATTATTGTGCCTAGCTCCAGAAAAATGTAAGGATGGTTGGCGTCCCAGTAACATTGTCACTTCAACAGGCAGCCTTAACCAATTGACTTGAAATTTGGCACGGGACTTTGCATCAACTTCAGCAAGTGACTTTTTAACCCTCCAGCGCCCAAAGATGACCCACCAGAGGAATTTCAAATTTTTATATTTTTCCATCTACTTAGGCTCTAAATAGATAATGTAATGTGTTTTCACCATCCCCACCCCTCCCCCCCTCAAGTTATGCTACCGTCACCTGTAGGTGACATTGGGCACCTGGGCAAGTAAGGAGGCAAATATTTCATCTATAGGTTTATTTTCAAATATGAATACATGAACATGAATTTGAACGAATATGTGTAGAACATATTTATACATAGGTATATAAATTTACATATATATTATCTAGGTATAGTATAAAACTTCCCTTTATGGGATTGAAAAGTTCTTTATTCTTTGGGACTACGATGGTAGTCAAACCAGCAATGAATTTGCAAACCTACTCCACATTTCTTGCACATGAAACAAGTTTGTTTGTGGCATTGCTTGCACCTTCTTTGCATGATTCCCGTATATGCACTGAGTCAGTAGAGTCACTATTGTTCTTTTGATTCTTCAACGTTTTAGGTGCTGAAATTACGGAAATAGTCTTTTTAGGTTTGGTGCCGTAATTGAAGAGGTAGTTCTGAACTACTGCTCTCCGGTCTTCACAGTAGGTGATTGCCTTATTTTGTAGAGTGGTTTTCTTGTAAAGCAGCCACGTGAGTACCGGTTACATAAACATAGGTTTGTGCACATAATTTATAAGACATAATTTATAATTTATAAGACAGAGGCTGATTATAAATATACCGAATTATGAACTGCATGATAATACAGAAAGTCAGGTTGTTCATTTGGGAGATAAACATGGAATTCCACAAACCGGTACATACACATTCGATTTGGCATGCCAACTCACTAAAAATAACAATTTTCTCAGCTAAACATTGAAAACATTACTCCGAAACATCAAACACGAATGTGAAACGCCAACGCTGCGGTCTCAGGCCACAGGAACTTCCGAGGTGCGCGTGTGCCCAACGTCACCTACAGGTGACACTGTAACATTCAGCCACATTATTCGAATACCACAGATAGTTTTCACAAATATTTCGATAGATCTCGTTTACATAACTATCTAACTACACAAAAATGTGGAAGAAGTAGGAATACATACCGTTTTTTGGGCATGATGAGCCGAAAACAATCACGACTTCACTAACAAACCGAACATGGTGGACAGACAAACTTTGGACGGTTATTACCTGATTCTGGGGTTTCAACACTGACTCCTTCTTCCTTTTCTGTGTTTATGGATACTTGAAGAAGGTAGAAATATGCGAACCGAGCAACCAAACCATTACCAGATGGATTTATACGCCATCAAAGTAGTGTCACCTGTAGGTGACATTGGGCGCTGGGGGGTTAAAGATTCAAGTCGCTAGGTTTAACGGGAGCCGACGATATACCTTGAAAAACCCTTTACCATGTTTTTCTCTAATATTCAGACGGTCAAGGCTACAGCCTCTCCACCTTCACCTATTCACTTGAAATTTGGCACAGAGCTTCGTTTCAACTTTAGCAAGTGCCTTTTGAAAGATTCGAGTCGCTAGGTCTGAGAACCTCCCAAGTGGAGCCGAGTTATGTATCTTCAAAAAACCAGTTTTTTAACCCTTAACATTTTCTTCTTCTTGTTCAGTTAGCCAAGGCTGCGGCCTCTCCACCTTCACCGATTGACTTGAAATTTGGCACAGAGCTTCGTTTCAACTTTAGCAAGTGCCTTTAAATTGATTCAAGTCACTAGGTACAAAGAGTGTATCCACGCTCACCGATAGACTTGAAAATTTTTGTGTATTGACCTAGAGAATGAGAACCTCCCAAGTTAAAATTTCTCACTTTTTGTAACATGAAAAACTCCTATATCACAAACGACGACGTTGAAGTCAAGTTTGGTCGAATGGTATTAAGATCTAACGGGTAATGTATCTGATACCTGTACGGACGGAATCACTATGCACATAAACTAGAAATGAAGAAGCTGCGCAGTTTTTTCCTTCTCCTGGAAAGTTAGGTAGTACGGAGATGGGAGGTTATCATTCTGGGATCCAAGCGGAGATGAGAGGTTCTCATTATCTGGCAACCATTTGGTCTGGGACCAGGAAATATAAAATGTTACATGTACTGTTTTCCCAAACAATTCAATAACTTACTGAATGGCATTGCAATGGGGAAAGGTGGGCAGAAAAATGGGTGAAGATTCTCAGCTCCTGGTGGCGGTGGGTGCCCCACAGTGGGGATGGGTCCAGGTGACTGATGCCCACGATCATTCATCGGTAGGTCATTATTGGCATCTACGAAACAAAAATGTGGTCAGGTATCAAACACAAATGAAACAATTAACTAACTTATAGCATGTACGAAGAAACATCTTATTTACTTTTCTGGAGATTGGTTTTGTAGAAATAAACTCCTTCGTCGAATAGGAACTCCATTTCTCCTCTGTTTGCAGGCCCCAATTACAAAACCACCCATGAAACTGAACTATCTAATGAAACGCTACTCAACCTTCCCCCTACCAAGAATAACATCGGTTTATAACAGTCGAAGTTTTATGAATCGAGTGGCATAGTCTCATACATTCTCCCACAAAAGGTGATTCTAGGTCTGGTGGATAGAAAGGTGGTGATCAATATCGACAAAGTACTTGGAGTCAGACCAAAATTGAGATCGTGGAGAACTTTTTATACCCAAGAAATATAAATTCCAATGAAGTTTGGTTTAGTCAACATGTAAAAGAGGGACAGTTGCGTACCTTTGCGCACATTTACGATTTGGTGAACTTATTTTCAGATAGGTACGTACAAACAGGACTGAACAAGCAACTACTTGAACAGATAAATTGGAAAGAACCCCGGCTGAACAACGATCATGATTGCGTGTAAATGTAAGAATTAAATATGAGTAACACTCATGGGTTGAGGGAAAGACGTTTGAGGTCGTTTGTTCTTCCTGCGTGACATGAATGAACATACATAGGATGTTAGGGTCAGGCCCATAGAACTAGGATTCATCTTACAGATATGTATCGCGGGTGAGGGAGGGAGATGCCAATCAACTTTAAATGCATTAAACAGGAGACATATCCAATATCATAAAGGGAGACGGATCCTGTTTGGTTTATTAGGATCATACCAGTTGTGGATTGAGCCTGGACATCAATTAGCAAAATGAAGAGGAATAAGGAGAGACAAGATATCCTACGAATTTTTTTGATATCTTACGAATAAACGGTGAATATCAAGTTCTTTTATGCTACCACGTTTGTTTTCTCAGCTTCCCGGTTTCTTGTCAGAACATCTTCATCACGTGCGGTAGCCATTGAAAAAATCGTACTTCTTTGCTGTCACGGGAGAACTCTCGGGGCCAGAGTAGTTTTAGGAGCGACCAAGAGATGGTGCGGGCTGTGCCCTTTGGGCATCAGTTACCTCGTGTCTCCTCGATATTTCGGGAGGTTTTCCAGTTCGCCGGTCCTTTCTTTCTACTCATCCTGTTCGGTTTTCATTTAATTTTTCCCTTTTCTAGAAGCTATTAAGTGGATATTGTGTTTGTTGGTGATATTGTGTTGATATTGTAATTTTTGGAGCATAAACATTTCCATCTCTCGACAAAGGCAATTTGATTTATTCCGTCCCAGAACAGCTCACTGAGCCCTTGCTCACAACAAGAGGCCAGTGGCCTGAATTATAAGGTAAATACCTAACTACAAGGTAAATTATAAGCTAATACCTTACATGGCATCGTTGGGCGATGAAACTTTTTCATTATTGCATAGTTTATGCCTGCCCAATGAACCAGAGACCGACGCTTTTACTTTCGACGCGTTGGCTGAAATGCTAACAAGACATTTTTATTTAGACTAAATGGACCATCCCCAACAACTGTTCAATGCAAAAAGTCTCTAAAGTAACGGCAGGTCCAAAGGGCGTAACTACGAATACGTTGCGTACAAGTGCGTACCTTCCGGTGGTCCAAAAAATCAGAAAAAATTCCAGATATCTTAGTTTTCATAACTGAACCGATTAAGATTTCAGCGCATCAACATTAAGAACCTTCGTGAGATAAAAAACACCTCTAGTCTAGGTGCTCATTTGGTAGGGAATTGGCGGTGGTGATGCGGGACATTTTCGTGGCTGGAATTTCAAACTCTAGAATACAAGATAGCTTAATGGAAGAAGACCCCACGTTATCGATTTTCACATTGAAAGAAGCTCTGTGACTGGCATCAGCCAATGAAGCTGCAATAAGCAACCGTGCGTCGGCTGAGCAGGTTCAAATAAAATCGGAGCTGGATATACACTATCTTCGTGGCAAGAAGGGAAGACAAAAAAAAAAAAAAACACGGTGGCAACTCAAAATTGTGGGTGGACAAACCATAACTCGTCCAGATCGTCCCCTCGGCAACAGGACACTCAGCAATCGAGAAATTGTAGGAAACATTGTGCGGTGATTACTGAATGGGCCCAATGTTTTTGAAAGGCCCTTCATTCCATCCTACCAGCAACGGTCAAGCTGAATCAGCAGTCAAGATTATAAAGAAAGGTATTTTGAGAGCTGAAGCAGAAGGAAAAGTCGGCCTACTCTACACAGCAGTGAACCGTTTCCTGTTCCAGTACAGAAATACTGAGGATGAAGACACCAAAGACGCCCGTCTGGTATGATGTTACGAATGAAACCTTTAACGATTTTCAACCAAATGGAAATCAACTTAGGACGCCAACTAACCACCATGAGAGAGGAAGGACGCCGCAACATAATGCTTCACAACAACTCAGAGGTATGGGCTCGTTCCTACAGGAAAGATGACCTTAGGTGGGTGAAAGCTGCCGTCGTTAATCAACTGGGTTCCCAAACCTACCGAAAAACTACGAGCAACAACTATGAAAACGGCATGTAGACCAACTTTGGCCAAAATCACCAACGACAGAGGCGCCAGATGAATCTACAGCAGCAACAGGCGAAGGTCCAGCTTCCCCTGCCTTCCAAGGTTTCACCAAACCGACCCCGTCCACTTGATCCATGTGTCCAACTAATCTATATGGTACCTACTAATCAGTTGATTGGGGGATGTTTTTTTCGTCAAATCCCGGCCTTTTCTATATTTGTACGAATCAACTTCAATTAAATTGAAACCACGCTGGCTCACAGTAAGATTCGCACATGCCATCTCAAACGATCACCGGTAACCGTTCACTTGGAAAACTGATACACCCTTGGGGCCGCCCGCAAATTACAACTTGCATCGAGGAAGGGATTTGCGCAGTTTACATTTAGATAAGACTGTCTGACTCTCGGTCCACCGCATTCGAGCGCAACTTACATCCGCCCAAAAAATGCGCCCCGCGACCAGCAATGTTATGAAAAATAATATTGAATTCCTTTTTGAATTTATTCGGTCCTTACACATCTTTCCCATCATTATCTTGACTTATCAAAAGTATTATTGATGTTGGACACGTATAAATAACTAAAAACATGAGTGGCGCAAAAATTGCGCCATGCGACCGCTCGTGTTATGAAAATGGGTACGACCGGCGAAGTGTTAAATTAATTAATATCGTGTGGGAAAGATTTGGAAGCAAAACGTGAGAACACGCTTTCCCTCAGGACAGCCTGCCCATCTGAAGGCGTGAAGGAAAGAGCGCTAGTGTAAAGGAATCCTGCACACAATCCCTGGAGCGTGGAGCGGTCGTCAGACGAACAGTTTTGGTTGTGTGGTGTATTATTACTCCTGGTGCTATATTATTTTTATTTATTTTTGTGCTGGATTTTTCGATTTTGCTCGAACTTTAAAATGGATTTTGAAAGAAGACGTAACGCGACGTTGGCAATTGTGGGAATGTGAACTTTTCACTAAAAAACGGGAAAGGAGGTGCTGGGTGAAACATTACAGACGACGTTTTGGCCATTTACCGTAAATTTACGAATTGAGGAAACGTCACCCCAAAGATTTCAATAATTACTTTATGAACGTATGATGGTTATAATCATTAGGAAGAACGTATGAACTCCTACATCAAAAAGTAAAACTAGGATTTTTGTTTTTATATTCCTTTATTTTGGTGTTCCATAAACAGGGAAAGATCTATACAAATAAATAAATTCGGTTATTATTTCCTTCAACCAGAGACGAACATCCATGTTATATTAATTGAAAGTTAATGAACAAGCAAGGAAGTAAACAAAATAATATTAGCGGAGGAGAGGATGATCTTTAAACTAGCAGCTCTGACGGTCTGATGAAAGCTTGCACGCCAGCCGGCAAGCAATCCCCCGCTCCTTACTTCGTCTTTACACCCGCACTCTTTCCCGCTTGGGAGTCTTTCTGGCAAGAAAGCGCGCAAAAGTGAGGGCCGCTAATCACTGTTTATTGGTGAGATATCAAAAAATTTGTCTCCCCTTATTCCTCCTCACTTTGCTAATTGATGTCCAGGCTCATCCACAACAATACCAGTAGATCGCTCAATCAGGCACAAAATTTTAGTTGGTGGCTGGATTGGATTCATGAAAACCACTTAAGCTAGCAGTTGCTAGCAGTATTAGAAACTATAGGGGTGAACCTACAGAACAAGAATCTGGTTTGTTAGAAAAGTTTCAAAAATTGGAGGGTCATGTCAGTCTCAAATTCAATAAATTTTGATTATATCTTGAATGTTTGTGCATCATATTTTGCAATCGATTCATTCTCTCACTCTATTTTCTCCTAGCAAGTCGATAGTAACAATCCAGCCCCCAACACCATCTGCACCAACTGCATCAATCTGGAAATATCTGAGGACTGTGGTTCCCATCAGGAACCCTCGAGTCTAATGATCCGCATTTCCAAATCAACGAAAGTGAATAAACATACAAACTGCTTCTAGAGTTTCTGAGAAGATTGCTTACTGTTCATTGGAGGAGGAGGATTTGGTACCCCCCATTGGAAGTCTGGGCGAGGCGGTGGCTGTTGTTGCGGTGGATCTGGGCGAGCGCGCTGGGGTGGAGCTGGCGCTGCTTGGGTTGAGCCAGGAGTACGGAGAATATTCAATCTACACGTAGGACAGGTTTGCTGCCTTTGGAACCAGGATCTCAAACAAGAGGTGTGGAAAATGTGGTTGCACGGCAACTTCTTGGATGCTGTAACAGAAAGTCAAGAGTACACAATGACATCATGGTGGTCATATGGAAGTCTACAAGGGATAAGGAGGAGCCTGAGCTCCAATACCGTCAGGAACAGTACACTCAGTACACTTTTAAGGTTTTCAAAGAACTGCTCGTACTATTCCAATTGAAGTGAACTTCAATGTCAGGGGAATTTTAACATGTGTTTCAACAACTAATTGAAAATTAGATAGAAAATAGTGAGTCATTTACACCCCAACCCTAGTTCAGTCTATCCATAAACCTATTCCAGAAAAATGTTTGTAATTTGGACCAAAACTAAATTAGGACACAACTTCTAGGGAAACCTGATTTACACGTCATACAAGAGGAAGTACCTATTTATAAGCAGATGGAATTTAAATTGAATTTACAATTCCAATAAATTCAATTCACATCATTAAACAATGAACAGCGGCAGATGAAAGTGCCTGATTGAGACCCTCTTGAGGGCCTCTTTGTCGCCGGCCATTCGGGATTCCGTGATAACAGGTTGGCAGGGCAATAACAGGTACCTAATAGGTTACGGAAAACGAATGCGTGAAAGGTGTGGTCGACAAGTTATTTGAGTAGTATTGAGTTAGTTTTGAGTAACAGCGACCGTCTAGTAATTGGTTGTGGTACTAGGTTATTTTGGTAATAGGTTACCGGCGATTCGAGAACTGGGAGTCCGCGTGTGGCACTGGAAGGTTCCACTGGTAACCTATTACAAAAATAACTTAATAACACAGCCTATTACTAGACGGTCGCTGTTACTCCATCACCTATTACCAAGAAATAACCGGATTAGCCATGCCTAGTCAACACTATGTTCCCAGAAATACATGCAATACTTGAGTGTAACAACTGTAACACCTCCAATCCCAAAATAATGATTTTTACTACGAATTGGATGAAATGGTCCTTCGAGAAGACGTCGAGTTACCTCAAACACGTCAAAAAATTCGGAAAAAGCTGATTTCAAATTGAATCGGGATGATTCACGTTGATTCACCTCGTAAATGTCGAAAACTCGACATTCATGCTTCTATTATTCATGCCTTACATGATTTAATTGGCGGTGAAAAGGTGATCAGGTAGGCTCATCGCTGCCGATGCTCACCGCTTCAACCGATGGTTGCCTAAGGTGTGAACCAGAGGCCTAGCGAAATTTTTTAAGAAACTCATTCATAAAACATTAGAGCATATTATTGATAGCTTACCAGAATGCATCTCTTCACGACAAATTATGCACACATTGTCAGCAGCAGCTAGTTCTTCAGGTGTAGCATCAGGATAAAGTGTATTCATGTTCCTAATAGCTCTTCTAGACATGATGACATCATTAATTGCTTTCTTGAATGCCCTGAAATGTGTAGAAAGAGTGAAATGTAGACTTTCTGCAAAAACCCCAGGGTGGTGTTTACATCAACTTCACATGTAGAAAGCGAATGGGAACATTATGACACTCGATTGAACAATAATTATATTCTTCTTTTCCCGCCAGATCCAAAACCAGTTTCAAAGTTTTTCATATCACTATAATATACAAATATAAATTCTACACCTCCCAACCCAAATCAACGTTTATCATTTCAAAATTAACATCGTACATTACAATGCACCGCCTCATAGAACGTGTGTAGGAAGGGTTGGTTGATTTGAGGAAAATGAAGCTTCTTCTTCGTTTCCTAATCTGATGAAGTCGTTTTGAAATATTAAGTGCTACTAATCCAGTGAGAATCAGTTTCCCTTATAACACTTTTAAATAAAAGTGATTTTGATATTTTTCCCACACTATTGCAGTGATTTTGAGATTTTTTCCATCTATTTTCAGCTGCCATTTGAGTCCTAAGAGGAATTGTATTCCCAAAACCAAAAAAATACCCCAGATATGAGTCTCAATAAGAATTGAACTAGCAACACCGAATCTGATAGGTGATACTTGGATTTTCACTGAACAATCAAATCATACAAGATTAATTCGACTATTCTCCAAAGCAGTCAAAATAGCACCAAATGGCTGTGATTCTATTAAAAGTTTGCAATCATTTTGTTTTGAAATTAATAGTTTTCACTATAGTTTTGGGGTAGATAACGGACTTATTTGAAACTTTATGAGCCTAGGAGCAAATCTTGCTAGTCTTTCAAGAGAAAATAAACACAAATCCTAGTTGATTATGAGCTCCATATTTGCGACTGCCAACAATGAGGAAAAAGCCTTCTCATATCTCTCCATCAAATGTATATTGCCCTCATAGGCCAACAGCTGTAGGGAACTATGGAAGATCCATCTTGCTAGTGAGTAAATAACTCAACCCAAATAGATGTTGTATCACTTATTTATGTATCTTACCGAACGGTGTAGTACATTGGGCGGAATGCGAATAGGGGTAGAGTGTATATCCGGACCATGATGAACACAAATGAAAAGTAAAGGATGACCTTGATGAATCCTGAAAGATAATACATGAGAAATCAGATTTATCGTTGCAAGTAAATGTCAAACGCATCTTACTACTTATATCTCAACTAAACTATTAGAAATGTTATAAGGTAAGTAAACTGACCCATGACAAGTTCAGTGTACAAAAGAAACACAGCCTTGTTTTCCCAGGGCATTTCATGAAAGTCGTGGACGTGGAATGCATACTTTATCACAATATTGAGTATTATTGTTAGCAGTATTGCATACTCGAATCCAAACACTAATTGGACAGAAGCTCCCTTGTTCAAAGTTGACTGGTATGCATGTAGAACGAAGGTGACATCCAAAATGCCAAGCATGAACAGGAGCGCTGTGAAACAAGGTATAGATTCAAAAATTATACGTTCAAGAATTCCATGGATTTCAATCAATTGTTTATGAGTAATTTTGATCTATTAAATGACCAACCGTTACTTACAGATGATGCGGACATGGAAAAGCCAAGATATAACTGGGCTTCTCTCCATCTGTAATGGGTATACAAGCATTTATTAGTATGCAATTACCAAACCATTCCTTATTACTAGAATGTAATTGTATGTCTATAAATCTAGTCAACTGATCCCAGAGTCATTGAGACGTCATTTCCACTTAAAAACAAAATAAACGTATAGGTACACCAGTTTTGGCGATCCAACAACAATTGCACAGTGAAATGAGATCGATTGTGACTGGATGGCTGAAAGACGAGTAACCAAAGTGAAGAGGATCCACCTGGGATGTTACTAAGAAGAATCAAGCTGGTAACTGAAGGCAATCATTCTTTCTCCAAACTTCCACTCAATCCCACCTGAACAATTCAATTCATACACCCCAGTTTCACCTTTGACTGAACCCAACGAAGATATAAGATCATTTTGGTTTATTATCTTCGATAATTGGAATCCATTGGAACCATTGGAATCGCCCAAAGAAAAAATTTTTTTAACCCCCCCTCAAAATTTATTAGTTGTATAACCTCAATTGAATCCTTTGCAACCAAGCAGTATAGAAATGAATCCGCGTGTATCTACATTATCTTGTTGGCCAAAAATGTATCAAATAAGAGAACCAATGAGACCAGGTCTGTTGTACATAGGTGCCCATGGCTAGTGATTAGAAAAAAAGCTAAATATTTAATATTTAATAGAAACACAATTCAATTCTGACCACAAAATACTACATACCTACAATTTTGATGATCTAGTTAGTAACATTAACAGACAAGATAAAAGAGCTCGAGTAGCTTGAGTATTGTGGTCAAACTAGTAGGATGTTTAGATAAAGAATTGAGGAACATGAAGAGGATTTAGGGACTAAAAGAGTTGAATCCCAGCTATTGTGGTCAGCCGAATGGATGCAGATATCGGTTGTTTTTTTTTTTTTTTTTTTTTTTAGTGTACTATTTGCATTAATTTTTATATATTTATGTCATCGTTTTTGCTTAAAATTTAACTAGAAAACCTCTAGTTTGAGTTGAGTCAGTTGAGAAAACCAAACATTTTGGGAGCCATGTCCCTAACCTATTTTTTCAGCTGCACAATTGGATCAGATGTTGGACCGAACAGCAAGGGTATTTAACATAGCAGGAAAAAACTCAGGAAGATTTTAAGTGGCCCATCGCATCTACAGAACTCCTAAGTAGTTTCCCAAATCTCAGCTGTGAAGAAGCTTTGGGCAGCCAATAATTATGTTGAGTATTACATGATTGATGACAGCTAGAAGTTTGAAGGGGCTTCTTAATGAATTAACAGAAGGGATTATTTGAATGAAACCATATACTCACGAAATCAACTCTCTCGTCTGCGAGCCAGTGGAATGATTTTAGGAACAGGAGAAGGGTGAACAACGCCACGAATTTGGGACTGAAGTCATCTCTGAATACAGTGAATGCAAGGCACGTTTCAGTTACAGCGTACCATGAACGTTCCATTAAATGCTGAAAAAATGATAATTATAAAAAATCTATATCAAACAGAATAATGACGAAAATATAATTCAAGCAGCAGAAGAGCACAGGGAAACATTGAAAGATCAGAGAGTGAAATTTAATGTAATACTTATATGCAAAAGTAAAACAGTTACCTCAACCTCAACTGCACGGAGCTCTCCAAAAAATATTTTGCGCATTAGCTTGCCAGAGAGAATGACTAGTATGAATGCTTGTATATAAATAACCTGAAACAAGCCGTACAATCGGTTATATATATTGGTAAAAGGTAATAGAGTTCAAAACGACATGTAAAAGAATGTATCTCTAGATCTAAACTGCATCCTGCTGGATTAACATGTGGTACGCCGCTACGTACAACTTTCCTCATTGGCAAGTACACTATTCTCCTATACTGCTCATTTCATCCACTTCTCTCCAGCTGTCACCTCCACCCAAAGTGTTCATGTAACCCCCAAAAGAGGAGATTGTCCAGATCATGCCAACCATTCAGCAGAACATCCCTCTGTTGTATTGATCGCTTTTCATCTGAAAACGGATCCCTATAGGTATTTTACAGGCAGTTTCCAAATCAGCATACACTAGGACAGATTCGAGTATTCATGTACGTCGTGAGGTTCATCAAGGTGGAAAGGCTCTGATAGGTTGGATACGTTGTCAGGATGAGCCCAGAAGAAATAACTAAGAGAATCCTTTACAAAACAATACAGGGTGTTAGCCACTTGGTGTTAAAGAAAAGATTGGGTAAAACTAAACTGAAAATAGAGTAGAACGCCGCGCCGCCCCAACGCGATGGTGAAATAAGATTTTACGATATTTCAACGTCTCAACGTGGCAGTCTCTACTAAATACGTGTATATTTATCTTGTTATAAATCGACGTATTGGGTCAATTATTTATCAAATCTACGTAATAAGTTAGTATTTTTACACGTCCCTTGTAAAATTCCAACCAATTGTACGATTGATGATCGTGTTTCTAACAGACTCAAACCTGCTAAGTGGCCACATGCATGACAATCAGTTCCTATTCTGCACTAAAGTGATTATTTTGTCCCATTATAATTTTTCCTTTATTGCATTAGGCGTATGTAGGAAATGCCGCTGAATCCGAAAATGTGGTCAAAAGTGGAAAAAGGTTGTTTCAAAGTGAAGAAACGTGGGTTTTTATGGCAAAATACGTGGTTTTCTGAAGAAAAAAAAACCCTTGAAAAATCATATCTTGGGGAACGGATTGAGTTAGAAAGATGCGATTGGCGGCGTTCTACTCTATTTTCAGTCTAGTTTTACCCAATTTATTTCTTTGACACCAAGTGGCGAACACCCTGTATATATGTACATATGATTTGTGGTATCTTTTGGCACTCAATTCAGGATGATCTGAAATGGATTTCGGTATACCACTTTTTCGGAACTACGAGTGTTAAACATTTTGGACCGAGAACAATAGCTTCCTTATCTTCTAAAATTCGCTAAAAGAGAATCTGATTGAAGCAGAAAACCCTGTTCCGAGCGATATTAGTAGATGGATGAAATCAGCAAACTCAATGCAGCAAAGTCAACACTATGAAGGCCACGTCAGCGTGAAGTTGTTCCGTTGCCAACAGGCATTGGAAAATCGCTAGCGGCAATACCTACCAACCGACCTGAACATTCAATCAACAGTCTTATTTCATCACAACGTCCAGACTTTGCAAGTTTTCAAGAAGAGGAGTTTTCAAGCATTTTGGATATGGTAAAGGATCAATGGAGAACGCTCCACGAATTGGACGGGTAGTGGCCGACGTTTTTGAAGCGCCCAGATTGTTTTTTGAAATTCGTTAATCACAATTAAATAAGTACCTATTTAATTTTGAGGAAGGTGGAACGAGTAAACATAAACAAGGTAAACATAAACAAGTAAACATAAGAATAAGAAGATAATTTATGCGCTGCATTTTGTGTGAATTGATGCGAAGCGAAAACACATCCAAGAATAACAAAGCCACCACATCACTCACTACATTAATGTCAGCCTATGTTATTTGACTATATGTTGAGGCACCAACGCACATACACCGAGTATAAATAATGAAATACTTACAGCCATGCTAGGGTTGGATTTTGTAATGTAAACCACGGAAGGGTAAAATTGTTTTTTCTGGTAGTAAGCATTGCCAATCACCAAAGTGGTGAGAAGCAAGCTGAGAACGGTGATACCCAGGTTTCTCATCTCGGTACTGTGCTCGTTTTTGAGGCCCTCACAAAATGAGTTTCCGACGAGTTAAATTCATCACAACACGGCGGACGACCGCAACCTGAAAAATTTAACCACTGTTACGATCGAAAACAATCACTCCTTCCCATAGACCTACTCACTAATGACAATGACACTACCTTGTGCCTTCGTAAACTCAACTTCTGGGTACCGAGCCGAAGCCTTTATCAGTGAAGTTAGCAACTGCAGCGATAGTGTTATCACTCGGGAGCACAGACGAAAGTTGACTTGGAGAAACGACGCCATGCTCTCCTCCAATAAACTCACAGACTCCGTTCTCAAATGGTTGTCTATAAAATCCGCTTGAGCGCAATAGTATCGCCAAGCTCTTGAATGACGTTTCTCTTGCAGCTGCCATCTCATCAATGTTCCATGGAAGAAGGTGTTCCCTTCTTCCATGATCAATGTTCATTATACTGTCATTTCGAAGGATTATACTGTGAGTAGATCAAATTTCTTACTTGGAGAGGTTATATTAATCTGAGAGGTTATATTAAATCTGTCTAACAAGTAGGTAGGTACACACTTGATATTGGGGTTTCTGTGGTTCCCAGCTCATTATTCACCACGCCCTCCATGATTTTGATATAATTAGTAGGTGAAAGAGTGAATAAATCACGTTACGAGTTCAGATGGGATAACACTATGCTCAAGTTGCGATTATCGTCAGGAAGGTACGTGGAAAATAGAGGCGGTAAAGTAAGTAACTAAATCCATTTATAAGGTCACCTAGTTGAATGAACAAGCCATATTCCAGTTGTTTCGTACAGTTATGAGACACAGTATGATGTTGAGTAAGTAAGATGAATTGAGTAAGTAGTCCAGTTCCAAAAGCCACTTTGTCCAATTTTCGAAAAATTCGAGATATCTATCGATTTTCATTGAATCGCAGGTGACGAATCGAATGGTGAAGTTTTTGTCTTTCTAAACCCACTATATCCCTCTCAAAATGACCCTGAAGAGTCGTGTTGCTTTCCAAAACCCACTACGTCCAATGCGAATTGGGTTCCAAATGCCGCCATGTCATCTCATTTCTCCTGTTTCAAAACCCACTTTGTCCCACACTGTTATGCACCCTTCTTTATCATAGTGTTTCGAAACACCTGAAGAATACGTAGAGATGATTTCAAGGCAAGCTTCAGTGTCCAAATTGGGAGACGATTACGTAATTTATGATTTCAAAGAGAAGGCTGCTGATTTTTTCAAAAAAACTACTGTTTGGCACTTCAAATTCAATGAGTGCAAAAGAATTATTGCTACTTTGCCCGGAAAGAACAAAATCCCCTTGGTAAGGGGAGAGCCTGCTTATCAATCCGACATTGGCGCAGGAAAATCAATAGGTATTGAAAAGAGGGAAAACACTGACCAAAAACCTTGCTATAGATACCATTCCCAAGGGTAAACCTGTCAATGAAAAAAAACTGCAAGACGTCAAAGATCTATTAAAAAACATTTTGGAGATAATTGGGTTGATGATGAAAAGCTCGAATATTACAAAAAAAACCTTAATCCTTGAACTGGCAAATAATTCGATTACGGAAGAGGAACCTTCTCATGTTCAAGAAGAAGATTCTGAAGGTGATGATGACCTGACAGACGGTGAAGTGGTTATAGTATAGGGATGTATAAAAAATATCGATATATCGAAATAGCCGATATTTTTCTTGCGATATATCGATGTTTATTGCCGATATTTTTTATCCCGATATATCGGAATATCGATATCAAACTGGCACTATCGGGTCCGATATATAATAATAAAAATATATTATGTTTGCATAAATGTATAAATATTATTAGGTATATTATATCGCATTTAATGTCCAATGAGTAGCCAACAAGTTTCTTCGCCCTAAGGCTTCTATCCTTGACCTTCCCTTTGACTGATAGTTTTGAGAATTTTTCTGCTGAACCTGAAGGTTCTGGTCCACTGTAGATCGTATCCTATCACGGACACCCTTGGCAACAAAAATGAGCACCTGGAAGAAGAAATAAAGGTAACAAGCGGAAGAAGAAGAAGAGCATCCATCCATCCGCCTTAGAGCACCTGTAAAATTACAATTTTGCGAACCACTCCAGCGTGGAGAACAACATGGAGCTACACTGGGTTGGAAAAGGAAATGGAAGGGACAGAGCAAACTTTACGGGAGGATAACCAACCCTCTAACGTGAAACCTTCCTCATTTTGCTGTAATGCAAAATGCAATCAACTGCTCTTCGGCGACCTTCTCATCCGCGTAAACACCATACAAGATTACGAAACGACCACTCGACAGACTCTACGACTACATTACCGACAATAACATCCGCCTATAAACGAAATTACCAATAAAAAGAAATCAAATATTACCTCACCTATGTCCAACATGGCCGTCTGCTAGGACAATTAGAACGAGAAAGGAGAAGAAGAAGCTATTATATTATATCGAAGACCGATATATCGAAATATCGATATTTTTTACCGATATATCAAATTACTATTTCGATATATTTCTAAAGTATCGATAGTCGATATATCGATAGTTTTCTCCGATATTGCATCCCTATTATAGTAGACGAAGAAGGGCAAGTCTTTCAGGACCATGCTGATGAGATAATAAAAATCGCTGAAAAAGTTAAATGAAGTCTCTAAAAAATAAAAACCTTCTTAAAGCTTGATAGTGTGGGTGCCTACCTACCCATGGAGGAAGACATATTCATGGATCTGTTAGCCCATGGATGATGCAGTATCACAATTATTCTCTCTCTCGTTTCTCGATATACTATCCATGTGAAGTTAGTGACTTTCCTTTTTTCGATAACACACAGTGCCTTGTTCTCACGTTTTCTCACGCTTTCCCTTGTAAAGCTGTTTAATAAGAATAAAACGACTACTTGGCTTATCCTTTCTTAGTCTGGTCTTCTCATTACTAATCGAGAATCCATATCGAAAGTGGTGACCCCGACGTGATCGTTACGACGGACTTCCCATACACCAGGCATCAACCTCAGGTAACATCAGACTACTATAAGCATTTATACGGCAACTTCAACCTGGACTTCGGCGGTGAAACCTCGACAGGCCTAGCGACCAGGGGCCTTTTCAATGTGAACTCCTCCTGGTCACGGAAGGACACGGTTCGGCGCCTCTGAGGCGTGGCAACGTCTGTGACGCATTTCCCAAAAGGCCTATTGATGGGAGACAGGGGATCCACATCAGTATCCAGGATCGTCCCGAATATGAGGGAGCCAAGGCCGGAGGGGAGAACCGCGTTCTCCTCGTCGCCTTCGCCGAGCATGTCAAGGAAGCCATCGTCGACTGAAGATTGAGAGTTGTCCGTAAGGAATTTCAGGCACCTTCTCGGCGAATCCATGCTACCATTGCGTTTCGGGGCGAAGCCACATGGTTGGGCAAACCTGAAGTTGGACGTGGAGAAGTCTTCACCGGAGCAGGATGACATGGCGCAACCGGTATCCTGTGAATTGGCGTCGAGATCTTCCAAGTGCAAACGCCGAGACTTCTGCCAACTACCCGGAGGCGACAGGAGCGAAGTCACAGCAGGTTCTCCAGGCGTCGGTAGATTGTTCTCGTCCGGAACGAGTTGGAGCTGCCTTGGAACGAGCCGGGAACTCGGTGGCGTGCTTACTCAGAGACCACTCGACAGCAACGTATCCGGGGAATAAGTTTTCTCCATTTGGATCGAAACTACAGGAGATTCCATGACTGGAAGTCTTGACGGATTCAGCAGAAATCGTGCGAAATGGCGGTCCGAGCGTGGTTAGTGATTCGAGTGACAGCACTTGAGACCGCTGAAATTCGTAAAGAACTGTCATCACGCTTGTTTTGTCATTTTACCATTTTTTTGCTAGTACCTATACTTAATTGGAAATATTGTATTCTGGTACTTTATTTGAAAAATCTGTAATACCTATGTGTAATGTGTGCGTGTTCTTCTTTACTTAAAAATGTGTACCTACAATAAAAATGTGTCAAAGCTGCATTATCGAAAGGGTGTGATTTGTTTTCAAACCCCACTTTGTCCGAAGTATACTGCTCCAAAACCCACTATGTCCAATTTGTCAACTGGATTAAAAAAAATAGTATAGATCAGGGATTATCAAAATATATCCTAAATAAAAAGTAATTTTATGAAGACAATTAAAAAAAAATTGGCTAAAAAACTCCATTCTGAAATATCATAACAGTTTTTCTCGATTATCTCAAAATCTTTTGGAACTGGACGACTCAATTCTGATTTCACCATCGTATTTAGCGTAAGGAAACCTTTAAAATGATGTGTCACTTGTCAGAATGTTTCATTTTGGGAATTTATGAGTAATTTAACCCCCCCTTAAAGTGGCCCGATTATTATAATGTGAATATAATGATAATTTTCCATAATTTTTGGTGTCTTTCGGCAGTGGATTCAGGATTGTCTGAAACAAATTATGGTAAGTATACAATTTTTTTTGGAAGTAAGAGTTTAAAAAATTTCGGACCGAGAACAACTATTGACCATTAATAGGTAGACCATGGACAATTTGGACCGAGAAAAATTTTCCTCGAAAATTCGCTAAAATCAATAAACAACGCAAATGATTTCTCATAAATAGATAATTATCTGAACAGATCGCCCTTCTGTGTACAACAGTATGATGTTATGAGACACAATTGCGATATCTTATTTTCAAACTAGATCACTTTCAAGATGAAGAAACGTGGTTGATACTTGAGATGTTCTTCATGGACATCACGTTCTTCAACGGAGACATTTTACATAAAACCAGTTATTTCTTCAAAAATTCGCTCTTATAGCCATGCTGCATGACTGTGGATTTTGTATTCACGTTGTTAGGCTTTATTCAAGATTATGTTTGTTGAGTTATTAGACACACTCTATTACCAATTTATTCTTAATTGATTATGCTATTCAAGCGTAGATCTATAAACCAAATTGTTCATATCGATGGCGTCACATGATAACCTCGTATCTCAAAAAACCAAATTTTACAGGAGAGGCAAAAAACTGATAGCAACGGCATAAAGTGGTATTAGGAGTTACAATCCACCTACTTTCTAGAGGGCAGAAAATTCATTTTCCGCTCAAATTTGAACCACAGGCCGATGAGATACGAGGTTTTCTTCCCATACATGCAAAAAACTAAAAATCGTCAAAAATCGAGATACGAGGTTATCACGTGACGCCATCGATATTACCTATTGATTGTTTTTCAAATTTCAGAAGGCTAGGATTTTGAAATAAGAAGAACCGAACATGATTGGAGTAATGTCAATGTATTTATTAGAATGGAAGAAAACCCCTCACATATTCGTTTTTGAATCCTGGAAAATGGCGAAATGGCTTCAGAACGTCGCAGAGAGTAAACAATTGACCCTCATATTAGTCGAAACGGTGACCATCATCTGGTGCCTGAAAAATCCGAAGTGAAGTGTCGTGTGTTCTAAAAAAAAAATTATTTCCGGGATTTTGTCCTCTGTTAACTATTTTATCAAGAAAAAATGGATATCACACCACAAGGTAAGTCAACCTTTTTCACATGTAGCCATTTTCATCCATTTTGAATCTATTCTGTATGAAAATAGAGCCTCAAAAAAGTTCCAGTTTGTTCCCAGATAAAACCTTCTTCAGTGGCTTTAACCCAAAACCATCAAGTTCAGCCACTTTTTCGTCCCCTCTCGTATCCAACACCGGAGTTTTATGATTTTTGACAGGTTAGCACTCTAGAGGTATGTTCCAGCGCTTTGAGTCCCGGAACTGAGTTCTGGAACTGGTTCCGAGAAAGAACTGAAATGGTGGGAAAGAGTCCCGGAAATTTTCGGTTCTCGGACTGATCCGCTGGAACGACCAAATGTAGGTACCCGCCCTCAAATGTAACCTCCTTCTTCTTCAATCTTAGTTACTTTTACGTTACCTTGACTAATTGTATACCTAGTAATATTTCCTGGAGGGTCATAGAAAGGCGATTCACGCAGTATTCTGTATTTCATTGGAATCACATAAATTGGCACCAACTTCAAATTATGATGGACAAGGCTAGAATGGGATCGTGAAATGTTGAATGCCTAAATCCTAAGTCATTCAGAATAATTCTCATTGATTAACTATACCTAATATAACAGTTAGGTATCTTATAGTTATCATAAATCGAGTTATTCAATATAAATCACTAGGTATATAGTACTTACGAGTAATTTGAATTGACCAGGAAAAAGCAATCAGAATATAAGTTATTTTTTATTTCATTTTTGCCTCACGCGCTTCAAAACAAGATGGAAAGAAATTAAAATGCGAAAGTACTTGAAGACGTGAATGCATTTAACATGATAGTAAATGTCCTAGTCCCAGTTGGTCAACTTACCTCCTACTCTGTACGTATTGCTTTCACCTTTATATTTTTCGACTTTCCTAGCTCCGCCTGTTTTTTGTTCCCAAGAGCATACTTACCTAGTTGCAAATTGCATTCTGAGTTGTATTGACTCATATTTATATTGTCCTTTTCCTCTTTAAAAGAGCACAAACGCCTGAATTTTGAAAGCGTAATCTTATAATTTACATTTGGTCAAATGACGACTTAATTATGCCTACCCGACACTGTTAGGCGCTAGAAAAATGTAAAAGTCGTTCACGTTTTCACTTGGAGTGAGCGATGAGGAATGAGTATTTAGGTAGGTTATCACGTCGATGACCGGTTACCTTTCAAGTTCTTTTCCCGGGCCCTGCCTTCGATTCTTTCCGAACAGTCCCGGAACTGGCCGGAAACATTCTCGGAACTCGCCGCGCTGGAACGTGGTCCCAAATGATCGAGTTCTGGGACTCAACGCGCTGGAACGCAGTTCTTCCTGCGCGCGGCTACTGCGCCGGAAATTTCCGGAAAAGTTCCGGAACTGTGAAGCGCTGGAACATACCTTAGGTGATGGAATCGGGCGGTTCAAGTTATCAATGTTAGATGTGTTATCAGTTGAGCTTTGTACTGGGGGCAAACATCTTGTTGACAGTTTTTAGAGCGGCCTTGAGAGTTTTGAAGAAGTCGTGCAAACTGTCAGTGCTGTTCCCTAGCTTGTTTTTCTGAGACTTTTCGCCAGTGACCCTTTATGTGGTAAGAACCTCTACTCAAATTTCCAGTTCAATAGGTGGAGGAATGGTAAGTCGGCACTCGTTTCTACTTACACATCAAGAAAGTTAGGTTGAAGTGGAACACTACCCCGGCGTTACGTTGGGAAGGTTGGGCAGCATACTGCTGTTCAAATACGACGCTGTTTCTACTGTGAAACGAGGAACCCTATCGCTGAGGTAAGCTTGCGAAAAATTCAACGTGCCGAAATCCGATGAATTTTTTGGTTTATTATCTTCGATAATGAACCATTGGAATCGCCCAAAGAAAAAATTTTTTTAACCCCCCCTCAAAATTTGTTGGTTTACGTTTCAAAACACGTAGATTCAAAAAATCGAATAAAAAAAAAATCCGTCCGTCCGCCGTACGCGCCACTTTGCCCAGTTAGCGTTGAGCTAAAATTACGAAATTTGGTTTCTGGGTTTGGACCAACCCCACAATGATCCTCGAAACTTTTCATAACCCTAGGTCAAGGGGAAGGGGTTCAAAACGAAATTTAAAATTTCGACAATGTCATATCTCCAAATATCTAACTGAACCGTGTAATGTTTAGTTCACTTTTGAATGACCCAAAAAATTACGAATCTTTTAAGACCAATTGGATTTTTGTGCGACCAGCCGTTCGTTCACAGTGACCGCGCAAAGGTCTAGGAAAAACACTAAACTTTCGCGTCGAAAACGGCCGTTATGTGACCCAACCCTCAGACGCCCAGAATAAAACTACCTTTTTTCATGTTCCCGGTAAACTACAGTCTAGAAATTTTAACCGTGAGTCGGGGATAGACCACATTGCAATATTCACTCGGTTTCTCATCTGTAAAATTGTGTAAATAATACCTTTTTGTAATAATACAAATTAAATTTTGATGATGAGCTATTGACTTGAAATTTTAAAAATAGGTCAGAACTGGATCACAATGCAATGTTCACTCGGTTTCTTGTCTGTAAAATTGTTTAAATAATACCTATTTGTTTAAACAAATTAAATTTTGATGATGAGCTAGATACTTGAAATTTTAAATATATCTTGAAACGTACAGGGCGAAGAAAGAACTGATCTCTCTTGGTCGATTCTAATAGGATTAAATCAAAAGGAAGAATCTTCGCGAAGAACTAATTGTGATACAAACACCAAGTGTGGGCAAGGAGATCCTGAACAAGCACGATTACTTGTATTGAATTAATATTGTAGCTTGATTCGAGGAGAAGATATCAGAGCAGTAACTCCTCGTAGGTCCAATGTGACGAAAATCTTATTTAAAAAAATATCTTGATCCCTTCAAATACGGGACTTTTGACCTCTTCCGTTCGCTATCTGGCCGCCGGATCGTGGCATAATTTATTATGGAGAGGTCAGAGTCATTTCATTAGACATCGTTCACAATAAGCTGATAAGTTCGTTTGTTATTATCACCGTATTTGTCCTGTGTACTGGTTCACTGTGCTCGTCCCTTCGTTTTCAGTTTCCTCGAGGGCTCCGCACGCGGTGATTCGACAGCATCATGATGAGTGAAAACGAGTTTTCCAGCCCACATATGACTCCTGAGGGGACGTGCAACGTCCCGGATTACGTTCTGTTGAGTATTGGAAAATACAAGAACAAAGTGGCTCAGGTATGTAATTATGTTTAGGGGAAAGCACAAGGTAATTAGTAACCAACGAAAAAACTAGTGAGGCGGTCCGCTGCGACAACCTCGGACGGTCGTACCCCGGCGATATTGAAAGAACATTTCGATGTCACACCTTCGCGCAGTGATCCCAAAAAATTGGGGAAAAGTCGAAAATCCAATTTGGGATTCCAGCTTGGTATTTAAGATGTGGTACATTTGTCATACACCTTCGACATACGTGGAATCTTATGAACCTGAGTAGACTTGCCGTCGGCTTCTTCGCTCAAATATGTTCTTCTCTCAAGTTTTCACTCGTTCTTGAACTTTTTCTTGTTCTCTACAACAATTTACCATTAAATTACAAGCAGATATAAGGGCATTTAAAACAAATTGGGTGTGCTGATGGAGTGAAGGAGACAACCACTGGTCACTTCAACTGCAGTGGGATATCGTAGTTGTTAGAAGTAGTAGCTCAGTAGCTTGCGAGCCAGTTGGTTGGAGGGAAAGGTGTTTGTTGTGGAGGACAGGTCACTTACTAGAGGATTTTCGTGACTAGAGACGGACAAGTGGAATTTAACCCATTGTATTGTTCTATTGAACACGTAAAATGTTCTATTTAAACGACTTGAATGGTTCGGAGGATTTTGGATTGAGTTTTCTAAAGGCGGAGTAGGTCGGAAGGGCGACTAAAGCCCCAAAGTTCGTATAGCGGCTTTAATAATTTATTGTTGGCAGGCAATTTAGATTGGCGATCGGGGAGTGGGGAGAATAATTTAAAAAAAAAAATTTTTCAGTATGGGTGCGCTTTGTTTATGTCAATCTGGTACCGGAGGAGCACTCATATCTATAAAATAATACCTACTGAATGACTAATTGACAAAACTTCTTGAATCAGAGAATATAATTTGTATATTAAACTAATGAAATTATCATTTGCTTCAATTAAAGAGTATGAACATTTATTTTTGGTTTATTATCTTCCATAATTAACCTTTGTTATCGCCCAAGAAAAAGAAAAAAAATCCCCCCCCCCCCTCAAAATTTGAGGGTTTACGTTTCAAGATACGTAAATAATTTACGTATCTTGAAACGTAAACCCTCAAATTTTGGGCTGACTGGGCATAGTGCCGCAAACAGCAGACGGACGGATTTCTTTTCTTTTTTTTTAATTCAATTTTTGGAATTTACGGTAAATTCCAAAAATTGAATTAAAAAAAAAGAAAAGAAATCCGTCCGTCTGCTGTTTGCGGCACTATGCCCAGTCAGCCCAGTATGCCCAGTTAGCGTTGGGCTAAATTTACGCAATTTTTTTTTTTTCTTACGAATTCGGACCAACCCCACAATGATCCTTGAGACTTTTCATAACCCTCGGTTCAAAACGAATTTTGAAATTTTCATAACTCGAAAAATTCAGATGGAACGGTATAGTACTCAGTTCACATTTACCTACATAGAGTTAATTTTTTTATACTTTTAAGACCATCCGCAGCTTTGTTCGACTAGCCGTTCGTTCACAATTGTGAACTTTTGATCTGCTCCAACTCTGAGCCCTCATTGATGAGGGCTCAAAGTGGGAGCAGATCAAAAGTCGTCAACATGAGAGTGAATCATGCGGCAGCCTGTCGGGTCTATGCTCATAATGGCCCGTCTGATTCGACTAGTACATGGTATTCAGATTTCGAGTTAATTAATAATCATTATTAAAAATTATTCATAAAAGTTATTAATAACTAATAATAATTTACACTACTTGTTTTTCAACTTCCCGATGAACTGGGGGTTTGAAATTTTAAATATAAGTCAGAACTGGATGAAAATGCAATATTCACTCGATTTCTTGTCTTCTCTAAAATTGTTTAAACAATATCTATTTGTTTAAGCAAATTAAATTTGTATGATGAGCTAGAGTCTTGAAATTTTAAACATTGGCCGAGAATGGATGACAATGCAATATTCACTCGCTTTCTTGGCTGTACAATTGTTTAAACAATACCTACCTATTTGTTTGATTAAATTTGGATAATGAGCTAGAGTTTCATCTATTATTTCGTGAATTAGATTAGGCTGGTCTGCACAAAGAAGATAATATACCGTTGTGTTAAGAATTTGCAGGGTTTGCTCGAGGTAAATTTTTCCCTATCGGTCAACCGTCTTGAAGGGTAGCAAATAGCAACCTAGCTGCTCCAAAATCCGGCCACTCTCTGAAAACCTTCAGTACATATTCAGTTTAGATATTTTTGCTTCCAACTTTCGAATGTGGTTACTCCAGGTCCAGAATGGTTTCATTCATCAGTGTACAGCTGGCGTTGAGGCATGCAGAAAAATAAAATAAAATACCTGTAAAATAACACTCTAAAATTTCGTGATTAGGGTAATCGCGTCCTCAGCAAATTGTTTCACAACGGTCGTTCATTATTTTCTGTACAGATTGCCATCCTGTACAGATCACGGTTCTGTGCACAACGTACTCGTGAGTTCTACAACTACAGGAAATAATGGGAGTAACTGGAGCTAAAATATTGTTCGAATAAGTGACCAGGTAGTCATCTCCATGTTAATGGTGGGGGGTCCGAGAACAATAGCTTCCTTTTCTCCGATCAGGAAAATCATCTCCGAGCAAGACCACTGCTATCACAAAACTATTTGGTGTTCAAACCACGATGAGACGAGGGTGTAAACAGAATTGTGATTCTGCTTTTATTGAAATCTTTCACATGTTTACCTGATTTGTATTTTTATAGATGTTCAAACTTTTTTTTTTTTTTTCTAAAAGGTGTGTGTAATTTATTAATGTTTAGATTGAATCGGATACAAATGAACAGATAACATTCGCAGAAATCATTGGAAGGGTAATCAATTTGGAACATAAACTTTCGAATTTGGATATCAGGAAGGGAGATGTTGTGGCTATCATCGCCAAGAACACTGTCGAGGTCCCTTGGATTGTTCTCGGATGCCTGGCCGCTAGAGGAATCTGTGCCATGGTTGACCCTACATCCACAGCAAGTGAGTTCTCGCTTTCAAGTACCTTCCACAACTTCCAAGTTCTAGTAAGATTTGGAGATGAAATTCGTCCTCCCATATCCCCAATCACTTTACATTCAGTCTGTCTTCCTTATTTTCAGGGGAGCTCCTGCACTTCATAACACTCGTCAAGCCCAAGATAGCTTTTGCTCCGGATGCAACGTCTGAACAAATCAACGTCTTAGTAGAGTCTGAAACCGTGGAATGTATCTACACAAAATTCTCCGCCTCAAGCTCTTGGAAGATATCGAATTACGATCTTCTTGTATATGAAATGTCACATTTTTCGTGCAGTGGGACCAAGCACAAAACGCTGTTCACTCCAACGCTTAGCGACTCGGCCTTTTTGTTGTCTTCCAGCGGGACGACGGGTCTACCCAAGGCAGTCCTCTTGAGCCACAAGAATGTTATATCGATTTTGGAACAAAGGTAGGCAGCTTGAACTGTATATAATTGCATACATCACATTGTAAACTATTATAGCTTCTCCCTGTCCTACCAGCTCCTCAGGGGATTGTCCAAAACACCCATACTTAATATCTAACGGTCTCTCGTGGGCCCAAAACCTGGTTTGTAAAATTTTCAACAGTCCTAGCATATATTGCATGATCTAACTCTAATAAACGTAATGTGCAAGCTTCTCCATCCGTTTTCTAGTCAAACTAGTCGGAATGTTGACTTAAAAATTGGCACATTTTCATCCCCAATTTGAGTAAAATCGAATACAAAAAACTCTGCAAATTCTTGACACAACGGTTCATTATCTTCTTTGTACAGATCACCCTTCTGTCTAGATCACTAGGTCTAAATGTCTAGATCCTAAATGTTAGATTAATTATTATTATGAATAATTCATAATAATAATTCATCTAATTATTATCACTAATAATTAATAATTATTATTAATAATTTTATCAAGTACCGAGTGAAAATTATTATAATTTATTGTTAGGTATTAATAATTTGTATTTATTATTAATAATAATTATTATTAATTATGATTAATTAATAAGATATCCGGCTGTTGGAATCGCCTGGGTTCCTTCGTGCAGAACCTGAATGATAGAGATGATGAATTAATTACAAATAAAATGTACCGATATAATTCTGGGGTTTTTAATACTACGTCGGTAATAATTTTTCTATAAAAGAAGTACCTACCAACAAACATTCGAAATTACCTTCATTTCCGTAGCACGAAACGTACCTCAGAACAAAAAACTCAACATCATTAAAACCATATGATGTTCCAAGCAGCTTGTTAGTATGAAAATTGACCTGTATTTCAACCGTTTGATTCACTATCGTGTTGACAGGCCCAACCTTTGAGCAGTCATTGTGAACGAACGGCTGGTCGTACAAAGCTGCGGATGGTCTTAAAAAATTCTTAGGAATAAACTCTATCTAAATATGAAATAAAAAACATACTGTTCTATATGAATTTTTCGAGTTTTGGAATTTTCAAATTTTTTCTTTGGGCGATTCCAATGGTTCATTATCAAAGATAATAAGCCAATACAATTCTACAAGAATCCCCTATCACGAAGGTGCTATGGAATGAAACAAGCCTTGGTATGACACTTGGGCTGACCCTGAAGTAATTCAAACAGTTTTCAAGTTGCATGTTGCATAATGCACCTTGATAGATACAAAATTGAAAAACAAACCATTCACCATCACACATTGTTGTTTTCAGTGTGAGGTACATGAGGTATAACGGCTTAGCCCTTGGTTTGATGCCATTCCACCACGCTTTTGGGCTGGGGCTCATGCTCACGGCTCTCTGCGAAGGCAGCACAATGGTCACGGTGCCCAAGTTTTCAATGAACATATTTGCGAATATCGTATCTTCGTTTCAAGTATGTTGTCACACTACTGCTCATAAGTTGCTATGCATTTTTCACCATTTGTATCGAGACTTGTAGTATTGGTGGTAGGGAAGTAATTGTACAGCGTATTCCTTACCACCAACTGGTCTGAACGTTTCTTTTTCTTGTGAAATGAAACTCTAGCACTGTGATTTGAAAAAATGTTTTTTAATTTGTATTGTAGGTATGCATTGAAATCTTTAAATCCGATTTGTCGTAGATAACTCATTTATACCTAGTTCCATCCCTCCTCATCTCTCTTGGAAAATCTGAAGAAATAAAATCCTGTCATTTGCGGTCCGTGAGGGAAGTCCTTACTGGAGCAGGGCCGGTCACATTGGAGCAACAGATGTTACTCAAGAAAAAACTGTCCCCATATGCAAGGATATTTCATTCATATGGCATGACGGAAACTACTTTTGTTGTGACACACGGTGAAATGAGCAAAGACAAACCTAATTCGATGGGGAGACTCGTCAATGGGCTCAAAGCCAAGGTAATTTATCTGATAAATCACAGCCTGGTTGGCAGCAACCGCAATCCTCCGTATTTACTGTCATGTTCATCTTTATGAGTCGATACAAACTTCTGAAGGAAACTTTGAAATGGTGTCGAAATTATGTGATATCACTTTATTTTATTGATGAAGAAGAATCAAAGAGTGTAAAAACTTGGATTGATGGATATTGCAGGTCCTCAAAGAAAATGGTGAGCTCGCCCTCGATTTTGAAGTTGGTGAGCTGCTGGTACGAGGGCCACCGGTGTTCACCAAGTATTTGGATAACGATGAAGCTACGAAAGAATCACTGGACGAGATGAGGTGGCTCCATACCGGTGATTTGGTAATGAGAGATAACGATGGCTACTACTTCCACGTCGACAGAAAGAAACAAATGATCAAATACCAAGGGCTCCAGGTTGGTACTGGACCATACTAAGTTGAGTAATTTTTATGCGGTGTCATATAACAGTAATATAGATTGTTTCTCGATGAAGTTACATGCTGTTAGGCTGGATTTAAAAAATACAGACCCCAAGGCTCCACCTGTGGCGTGGGTCCTGGGCTCGTCGTTTAGTGTGGGGGGGGGGGGGGTAGAAATTGAAAAATTAGGTGCGAAATGGTGATCCTTTAAGGGAATTTGCACTAAATATTCTGTATTGTCTGGCCTGAAAATATTAATGCTTCTTCAGTTATAGAGCATCATTAGACAGCATGTCCAATCTGGAACCTAAACCTCGTATCGATAAGTTCGTATGCTTGAAGCCTCTTTGACTGTATGAAGCTTTGGGTTCGTAATCCATCAGGTGGCGTTAGTTCAACTTCCGGCGCTTGATTCAACTTCAAATTCATTAATTCAACTTCAACTTCGTTAATTCAACTTCATATTCTAAGGAGCCAGTTAATTCGATAGCTTTCTGCTCATACTCCTCGAAACTTTCCCGTTTACCTTAAATCAGCCCTCTCAAAGATTTCAACAATGATGATGCTGTGTTCTCGTCGATTCTAGAGTTTTATAAAGACTCACTAGTTTTGTTTAGTTGATCCAAAATATCGTTATTTTGTCATTTTAATTGTGGTGCGGGCCCCTAGGCGCGCGCCTATGTCGCCTATGCTTAAATCCGTCCCTGATGCGAGCGCTAGCGAGAATCCAGTCAATTGATCTATTAGTTCAGCGATTTTGCCCAGTTGGTCCGTTCCTCATCAGAATTCCCGTACCCAGTTGGGCTGTTAAGTTTTGCCCAGTTGGGTGACCACTACCGGCATTTTTGCCCCGCTGGGATATGCTCGTCTTATTGTCCAATAGCCAAAACGTTTTGGCAGGATATTTCAATTTTCAAGATAGTAACACCTCCCAAATGTCGAGGGGAACATGGACGTCTTTGGCGTGCAAAGTGTTGTATTAAAAAAGTGCATGTGAAGTGATTAAGGACACCCCCCCCCCTCCCCCAACAAATTCTGGATCCACCCCTGTGTAGAAATATATTGTTACGAGTAATACATGCATATGTAGATGAGTATTCTTGCAGTTTGGTAGGTTGGTACTCCTGCAATCCTGTACACAAGTCACATACACAGGCCACATACGCACCTTATTTCATTTTCAGATATCCCCTACTGAAATTGAAATGCTCTTGTTACAACATGAATCTGTTGATGATGTAGCAGTGGTTGGACTTGAGCATGCGCTCTACGGTGAAGTGCCATGCGCTTTAGTTGTCAAACGGAAAGATCACAAATTAACGGAGAGCGCTGTGATGAAAATCGTGGAAGGTAAGAACTGACAGAGTTCAAGTACGTTCTGTCTACAGGAAGACACCTTTACATATACCTTTACATATGTACATATAAATACACGACCATGAGCTTTATAAACGTTTACCTACGTAATGTTTGTTGAATCGACTGTCATGGGAGGCGAGCAAGGAATTTGTCAAATCGAGATTGGAAAGAAAATTTTGAAATATTTCAGGAGCACGTTCTATTTCTGACTAGCTCCTACCCAAAACCTGAACAGTGTTCTGTGAACACCATTCTGTACGCCTCACATTGTCAAAGTTTCAGTGCTCTGGTCTGTTGTGGACCACGTCTATGGCCTTCTGATTGATCAACTGTAACAATGAGAAACCTAACATTTCTAGTTCACGACCATTCTCTATGGTTCTGAAAATGGACCCCTACGTAAATTTACCGAAACGTGGTGGCACAGATTCTCCTGTCCCAGTTATACCTCCTTGTGGCAGCTCTCATACTGTTCTTTGATGTGATTGAATACTGGAACTCAATTAGAACAGCTTGAACAACGCTAGAATTTGTTGGTAGGATGTATTAGAATTATTTCAAACATTCATACCAGCATTTTCATAAGAACTATTCTCTTTACCGGAAAATGTTGCAAACATTGAGAAATGATGAATATTATAACGCAGAGCCCAGACTCCTGGCAGGACCTTACCGGGTTCTAGTAATATTTATGAGTTTTAAAGTCTACGATTAACCCAATAATTGAAGACGCGGCCGAACAACCGTCTATTTTACATTTTTGAAATTTTACAGGAGAGCGAAAAATCGGCAGTTTATTTGTAACATAGACGATTGTTCC
The DNA here is from genome assembly GCA_963920205.1 of Stenodema calcarata. Classification (NCBI taxonomy): domain Eukaryota; kingdom Metazoa; phylum Arthropoda; class Insecta; order Hemiptera; family Miridae; genus Stenodema; species Stenodema calcarata. The sequence goes on from OY986048.1 coordinate 25,180,487, forward strand.
ATAACTTGAGAACGATAATAGTAAAAACACACTGCTACAAATCAGGTGCACCCATGGGTAACGCGGAAAGTGGCACATCTGTGTAACATGTTCAAATGAGGTATGCAACATAGACGGTTGTACGAGGCGATTGTCCTACGCCTTTTGGGTCACTATTGTGTTCAATCAGATGGGGCAATGGCTTATATAGTTTTCAGTATCAATAGAGGAGTCCTTCGGGAGTATATTGACGCTTTAAACTCATTTTCGAAAAATTGTAACATAGACGTTTGTTCGGCCGCGGTCTTCAATTACTTTTTATATATTTTTCATTCATTTTGGTTTATTATCTTATAATGGACCTTTGGAATCGCCAAAGAAAAAAATTACCCTCTCAAAATTTGGAGGTTTCATGATACGTAGATTCCAAAAATCGAATTAAAATCCGTCCGTCCGCCCTCCGTGGCACTTTGCCCAGTTAGCGTTGTGCTAAAATTACGAAATTTGGTTCACAGGTCCCACGATGATCCTTGAAACTTTTCATAACCCTAAGTCAATGGGAAGGGGTTCAAATGAATTTTTAAGCTTAAAAAACGCAATTCTAGCCCAAACTTTCAGTTCAAATTTGAACAAGTCTACGGCACTTTGTAAAGTTATTGTTGTGTTAAAATTAAGAAATTTGGTTCACGGGTTCGGACCACACCAACGATGATCATTGAAACTTTTCATACCATAGGTCAAGGGGAAGGGGTTCAAAACCAATTTTGAAATTTTAATTCACGTTTGAACAAAGTTTTTTTTTCAACTTCCCGATGAGCTAGAGACCTGAAATTTTTAATATAGGTCAGAACTGAATGACAATGCAATATTCACTCGGTTTCTTGTCTGTAAAATTGTTTAAACAATTCCAAATTGTATAAACAAATTAAATTTGGATGATGAGCTAGGGACTTGCACCCACCTACAGATTCACTTCTTATACGGGTAGCTTGTCCATGATAGTCTGATTCGCAGACTGCTCACTAACTAAATTGAAGCGTTAAGTTATAGTGACATTACCAGTAATATCCACAGAATCTGTAATATCTGATATTTAAACTATTTTTAAAACCACTGTCTACTTGCAGATGGGCTTTCTCCATACAAACAACTACGAGGTGGAGTCAAGTTTGTAGAAAACATACCAAAAACATGTTCGGGAAAGATCAAAAGGTCCTTACTGAAACAGATGTGTAACAAAGATGTGGCTGAATCTTGATGTTATTGGATTTACATTTGTTACCTACTTGAAGCGCTAAATTGATAAAATCAATTTTCAAATGCTGAAGTTTCTATTTGAGGTTTGAATGGCATAACTAATTTTATTTAAACAGTTGAAATATTTGTGAAACCCCAGTCATTATTAGTAGCTTATTATACAGGGTGTCTAGTGTAACTATGTAGCAAACTCAGGGAATCGGTTTTGCCGGTAATTTGCAACAAAAAATGTCTCGTAAAGTTTTTTCTTACTCAACTAAAAATCCGACTTTTTTCAATTTTAAGATTTTTTTCGTCCTCTCGACCTTGTCTCTGTAAAACGGACCTAACTCCCTTAATTTAATGTGTAAAATAAAAGTTGAGGGCACCGTTGGAACGAGCGTTAAATTTGCTATCTCCCTGATATAAAATCCAATTTTTCAAGACAGTACTTATTGATGAAAAAATGGCCAAAGTCCAAAATGTGAAGATTTTCTTAAAATAACCGTTTTTTCTTTAGATGTTCGCTTTGTTAGTACGGAGATCATTCGGCGGGCAATCCTTGGAAAAAACTTGCCCAGAATCTCAGCTTTCCAACAGCATAATTAGTTTTTAGGGGGTACTTTTTTGAGAAAATTGATTTGTATGCGAAAAAACGTGTATTTTCAGGCACATTTTCAGGAATATTTCAGGCACATTTTCACTCTGTATCGAATAGTGACGTACCCAGACTTCCCTAGCAACGTCAAGTGATCGGCACTCCTTTTTTTATTTTTGAGGGAGGGCCTTCATAAATTAAAATTACACGAACTGTGCAAAACGTTCCTCGTTCTTGGGGATCTGATTCGCCAGAACCATTGTGACCTTCGTCGTGCGGTCGACTCCATTCGCAGACGAGCGACTCTCTGCATCCGCGAAAATGGAGGACATTTTGAACAGTTCATGTAATTTTATTTTATGACGGCCCTCCCTCAAAAATAAAATAAAAAAAGTGATGCCGTTTACTTGACGCTTTCTAGACCCTGAAATGGAGATATTGCGACAGAAAACTCATGTAATGCGTTGCTTGGGTGGTCTGGGTACGTCACCATTCGATTCAGTGTGAAAATGTGCCTGAAAATACACGTTTTTTCGCACACAAACTCAGAAAATCGGATTATATATCAGGGAGATAGCAAATTTAACGATCTTTCCAACGGTTTCCTCAACTTTTATTTTACACATTAAATTAAGGGAGTTAGGTCCGTTTTACAGAGACAAGGTCGAGAAGACGAAAAAAATCTTAAAAATGAAAAAAGTCGGATTTATAGTTGAGTAAGAAAAAATCTCTACGAGACATTTTTTGTTGCAAATTACCGGCAAAACCGATTCCCTGAGTTTGTTACATAGTTACACTAGACACCCTGCATACTGAAAGTCCGGTATGCTCGTAATATTTTGTTATATCATCATCTCTAGCTCATGTAGCAATTAAATGTTGTTGTTACATTGAATAAAATCAGAAAATTGAATTTTTCTTCTATATTAATTAAGTGCCTCATATCTTTATTCAAATTCTTCAACTAATTTTAAGTTTATGAATGATTATATTTTATTAATATTGATCCGTCGTTTTGATTGAAGTTCCTATTCACTTGTCACCAAAAGTACCTACAACATCAGATGAACAAAATTATCTTTATTCTCCATTTTATCCTATAAAGACAGCAAAGGTACGAAATTGGAAGGGATAGCTATCCGAGAGAGGTCTGATTCATCACCCGCACTAGAGTCAGGTAACAGTCTAGCGATTGACATGATACTCTTGGTCACATCTATATGATTCATACATGGTTAATAATTCAGGTTTAAGGTTTGGGGTTAAAATAGAGTCGTTGGTTGTTCAAATTAAAAAGTTTATACATATATTTGACCGGCGGTTATTTATGGGGTTGTAGGAGGTTTCTAAACCTAAAGGTGACATAAAAAGATAGAAACAAAAACCTTTGTCCCGACCTTTCGGCTTCAGGGATTATGAGTTGACTGTTTCTTCTCGGGACGAAGGTTTTTTTCTATTTTTTTATGTCACTAAACCTTCTACAACCCCACAAATACTTGTTTGTGCAAAACGTTGTACCGTGTGAAGGCGACATTGACGGTTGTGCAATATATTGCGCAATGCCGCACTCAGACGTACAACCACATGGTGCAAACAGTACCCATCAGGATTTCATCATGTTGCGTGATGATTGCTATGGCTGCAAGTGCAAAAAAAGTGTAAAGGCTCTCAGAAAGGGAGAAAATGGGTCAAGCAATGGTTTATTGATAGGGAGAAGTGCACTCACGAAAAATAATTTCTTGTCGATCACTCTCAGTTCATTGAGTGATTATTATCAACGGTTATCCCATGTTTATCCATAACCCTACAATATCTTACGACCGGGAATAGTTTTGAAGACCTGAAGTGTTCCACGGCTGTTTCCCCTCAATCAATAAGTGACATCGTTATGGAAACGTGCACTGCTCTGATCTAGTGTCTCAAGGAATAGATTAAGGCAAGTACGTACTTTATGTATTTAAAACCATTTCAATTTAGAATTTTATTTCGTTGTTCTAAAATAATTTGGCAACAAAGAATGTAAGGATCTTCATCACCATTTGGATTACATTATTTGCCATGGGGAAAACTTGATCTCATTAGCTGTTCCTTTAATCTGTTTTGAATAATTTTTATTATTATTTTTATTAATAGTCCATTATCAACTTCTCCTATCCATCGCGTTAACCCTGGAATGCAACCCCTGCCGACTGGGCTGTCAATGCAACCCATTCGTCGATTCGACGACTACCTCCATTTTTCCATGAAAAAAACGGGAAAACTGTATTTTCCGTGGGTTAAACGGTCGGAGTGTATTAAATGCTAAGTATTTCATACATTTCGAAGGCCAAGTGTGCGTAATCCGCCTTTAATTTTAATTTTTCCCTGTTTTTCCGTCGGTGCTGAATAATTTCTTATAGCAAAGATTTTAAAATTTGTTTTGTTTGTATTATTGTTTTTTCCCAATCTTGAATTGAAAATATATAACATTAGTTGAAATACATTAGGTGAATGATGGAAATAAAAAATAGGGTAGTAATTACTGTATAAAAATTTAAATAATGAAATAATTTATCAAGGACAAAGCAAATGAAATAAGAAAAAAATGCATTCAATGTAAAATGTAACATGATTATTCAAAAGAGTAAATAAAATATACAAATCAGCTCTTAAATAAAACAGTCCTTGCAAATTTGGTGCTTATGCTCCCCACAAATATTTCTTTTGCATTTCTCGCACAATGATTTGGTCAACCCGCCTTGGGCAGAACGCGCAGATTTTCCTTTCACCGTGAAGATGGGTAGTTTGTGGGTTCTCATTTGGCGGCTCAGCAATACCCAGGCACCTAGTTATCATACTGCGGAGCTGATTTGGAATTGGTTGGGTCAGCCGCATATGCATCCAATCAAACATCAGTTGATCAGCCAACAACATAGCAAACTGAAATTTACTTTGAATCGTCTTGTTATTTCTTGCACAATTGTGCGTGTATATAACATAAGCGTTATGAATAGATACGTTCAGCATGTTGTAGAAGAGGCTTAGTGGCCAACGTCGTGTTTTCCTGCCACAATTCGTGTTGCTGCATAACTGGTCCAACGTGTCAACTGATCCTTTCGTAGAATTATAATTCATAATGATTTCTAGTTTGTTCGTATCATTATTTATACTATTGTCAGAATGCATTGTTGAAATAAGAGTTACCACTTTATTTATTTATTTTTTTTTTTGTTGGTTTGTAAGAAACAGCGGTAATGTTTTCAGAAAACAGGAAGAAACTCGACTCGGGCCTCCTTCCCATAAATTTGGGGTTGGTAAATGGTTTTGGAAGCTCTTTTTTATCTTTCCTGATTGTTCCCACCATGGTGATCTTATAATCCGTGAGTAATTGTTTCGCAAGTGGTATGCTGGTAAACCAGTTGTCGCAAGTCAAGTTTCGGTTCAAATTTTTCAAGGGCTCAATAAGTTTCATAGTGAATGTATTGACCAAACAGCAATGCTGTGGGATGGATACTTTTCCCTGTATAAATTTCCGCGTTGAACATGTAGCTCGAAGCATTATCGCAAACCATGAAAATTTTAATACCTTTTGTGTAGTTTTGCGGTGTCATATAATTAGCTCGTTGCTTACTTATTTCTACCAACACTGTGTAGTTCTGTGTAGTTTTTTTTACTTTTTCTATTACCATCAACATCCCACATTTACTTACTTATTTTATTGTAGCTACTAATTTTTATTTTGGAATGCAACCTATTCGTCGAATAAACGACTAAAAGTTATCTCGCAATGCAACCCGTCGTCGACAAGACGATTACATTTTATTTCGTAATGCAACCCCTCGTCGATCTGACGAATTTTTTTTTTTACATTGAATGCAACCCCTCGTCGGTTCGACGAATAGACTTTGTTTCAAAACATTATCACATACCAACACATGTCTGCAGAAGACCGGCCGGCACGAGGTCACAATCTCAACTAACCAGTGATAGCATACCTGGAGGAGGGAACCCCCGGGATGCACCACTGACACGCAGTGCTGCCAACTTTGGATGTCACTCGTCGTTTTGACTACGGGTTGCATTCCAGGGTTAATTGAAAATCGATTTTTAGATCCAAAAATATTGAGAAATGATAGAAAATAAATGTGGTGTACAGAGTACCGCTAGCGTCTACTAACTTGACACTCGTCATAGCGCCCACTAGTGGGTTAACAATGTTTCTCATTCGTCGCAGGTGAAAAACAGCTAATTTACGCCGTTCATAAACTATTTTTGGATAGGTACCTACTGTTTGGAACGCGGATGACATGCGCGTTGGAGAGTTGAGAAGCATCGGTACTACATCGTCCAAAATTGAAGTAGCCATTTTCACAAACTCCAAGAAACCAATCAACGCAAAAAAATGCAAAACTAAAGTTGAAAAAGAACCGAAACCGAACCCAACACATACATAACGCGAAACACATCTATACTATATAATAAAATCGTGTCTGTCTGTTTGTCTCATCATCAATTGAGAACGGCTGAACGTAAAAAGTTGCAGCTGGTACCATTTGACGCAGAATTTATCTGGGAAGGTTTATGAAAAGTCCGCGTTAAAATCTGTCCTTCTGTTGAAACGCTATGAATGAAATACTACCATAAAACGTGTTATAATCACTTCTATGAGGACGTTTATGCTTATAACTTTTGAACGGTTGAACGTAAATCCGATTGTAAGTAGTCCCTGGATTCAGCTCGACGAGTAATTTCAAGTGGTACTTCAATCAGGATGTTGGGGGGGGGGGGGGGTTGTTTCAGGGATTTCAAAACTACTTGACCGATCTGAATGAAACTTCGGGAATATGTTGAGTGAACATTGGGGAAGGTTTCTGACCAATTTAGGAGGGGGGTACAGGTTGTGTGGGTGTCCTGGGGGGGGGGGGGGGGGGGTTTACCGGCAATCCAAAAACTACTTGCCGAATTGGAGTAAAACTTTGAAATTGTGTTGTGTGAACATTGGGGAAGGTTTCTGACCAGGTAGGGAGAGTCCTTAGTAAGTTTTTTTTTGGTGGGGGGGGGGGTGTTTCAGGGATTTCAAAACTACTTGACCGATCTGAATGAAACTTCGGGAATATGTTGAGTGAACATTGGGGAAGATTTCAGACCAATTTAGGAGGGGGGGGGGGGGGGTCTGCTGGCAATCCAAAAACTACTTGACGAATTGGAGTGAAACATTGAAATTAAATAGTGTGAACATTGGGAAGGTTTCTGACCAGTTTGGTTTGTTCTACGGTTGCGAAGCGCGGGTACACAGCTAGTAATAAAATAAAAATGAAAACGTAATTGAACAAGGAAAACAAACAAGAAAGGCAGTGAGGACATTAGTTGTAGAATTCACCCCTGGCGGGATGTCCACCCTCAAGTGGGACACCCTGTATTGCACAATCTTTCAATCTCACGATCACACGATATTGCACAAACCAGAATATTGCATGTCTAGGGGCAGCTTTACGTATTCGTTTGTAGGACTTCAAAGAGACTTGGGACTCCCGGGATATTTGGCGGCCATCTTGCGCCTGCGCGGCTTGTACACAAGTCAGATGGAAGCCAGACGCTTCCACTCTCTTCGTAATTCCATGCTCGCGTTTCACGGTTCCATATTCATCACCTATTTTGTCGAATCCGTTGCATCAAATTTTATAGTATCCATGAAAAAAATCAATAAGCTATGCCGAAGGTAGTAGCATGTTCATGATAGACATGGTTTGTATCTGTATCGAAAGCATGAGATCAGCTGATAGCTAGTAACTTTTCAAAATAAAGAAATGTCAACCAAATTCACTTACTGTTACGCTTCGATTTTAGTCTTATTAGATTTATTCGACAAATCCTCCCTGTCGTCCGATACGAACTGTAAGTGATGATGAAAATATAACAACGACTTATTGTTGTACTTTATTGTTGGTTTGCAGTATACCTTTTGTTGTTTACACTTTGTTTACATTCGCTCTTACATCTCGTTTGGACGTTTCAGCTTTTTATCCTACGAATGAGGAAGCTCGATACTTAGTTGATAGTATTCCTGTCTCACTCCGTCAGGTAAATAAACAAACGCTTTAGCATACATAACCGTAGTACAGAGAGATCTACCTAATTCTGACAAGGCACTTGATATCTACACCTCCTTCATGTGGTTCTGTAGATCATGTTCTTACTACTTGAAATTGGTCGTTGGTAAAGAACCCTTACCGTAAAGACTTAGCGCAGTGGACATTCTAGTTGACCAAGTTCTACCCCCATATTTTCTCCAGTCGTACATTTCTACTTTTAAGTGCTGTATCATTAAGAATTCGTCTGAAAGACCAGTGCACTACGTATCATTAACTATGAATCTGAAGTGATCACTGAATCATCTGCACCAAAAATACACTTTTCCAAGTTCTACCAGAGTAGCTCTACGGCGAGCTAGCGTTTTCATAACAAGTCCGTACCACTCAACCTACATGTAGGGATGTGCGATACTTATGTGGGTACTTCCTTTCAATACTACTCCTGGTATTGATTACTTTTTCTAGTAACGCAAAAAATACCCAAATGGAAACAGATATACAATTCTACTTGGATCATTCATTTCGCCCAAGTTTGGTTCTGGTATTTTTTGGAGCTTCATAATAAAAGAAAAGGACCACATATCTAATGGAGAGGCTCTCTAGCAATAACAACTCTCACGTACACAAGGTCTGAGGGCTATGTTGTTGTTCTGTTACTGTGCTTGTTACTAGGTACCTTCTTGAAATGCTAGAACACACCACTGGGGTTTCTGTCTGATTCTACACCACTGGGGTGTCAAACACCCCACCCCTCTATATTGGGGTTTTAAAATTGTCTAAATTTTTCTCCTACACAATAATGCTTGGGAATACTTTGGAAGGTTAGTAGGAAATTAGTAAACCAGAAATTAGCAACGTGACACAGAAATGTAATTAACTACAAATTGGATATATGGTAGAGACCTCTTGACATGACAATAACATTTTTGGTATTTTCTTAGGTGCTCGAAGAAAAATATACCTATACCTAAGTATTTTATTACGACAAAATTACAGATTCTCAAGCTAGATAATAGGAACTACAAGTGGAAAGAACCGTCCCCAAAAATCAAGTTTTGTTACTTTAGGAGACTCTCTGAAAGGCAAGCTTCGTCGAGAAGGGTGTTGTGCACAAAGAAGATAATAAATCGTTATGTGTAGAATTTGCAGAGTTTGCATAGAAGTGCCCATATGATCCAATACTTGTAGGTATCGAATACTTGCCTCTGATACTTGGATAGATATAGTTTAGTATCGCACATCCCTAGCTATACGCAGTGTCTCCTTCCAGAATTCACTCGTGCTATAAACCCACTCGTGTTTCACACCAAGCTAGTACATAATGGTTATTACGGTTAAGACGTATTAGTAAAGTGTGAAGTTACTTTTGTATTCCTGATATGTTCTGCATTATTCCTATGGACACAAATACCGTTTTATTAGCAATTAATTTACATACCATTGCAGGCGTGCCCTGGAGGTATGTGCTCAAAACTCAACTCAACTCTAGTTATTTAAAAAAAGCCCGAAAATACAAACAAGCAATGAAATTTACTCGAATGACTCAATAAATCACAAAACTTGAACATCAACAGTTTTTTCGATATCTGAAAATTAAACTTGAACATTCAGGAACTTATTCACGTCTTCAAGACTAGCACCTATTAAGTACTTAACACAGACAATTGGGCCTTGTGATTTCACAAGTGTCTTAGTTAAAAACTAGTAATTAATTAGTGTAGTTAGAAAATGCAAGTAACCGCTAGAAACTAGTAAGACTGAGAATATGAAAAAGACAAAGAGCATGGAATACGAACATGAACTAGATAAACTTGGATCTCACTATTTGAACTAGGCAGCTACTTGTTCTAAATTGGTAAATCACAATAACAAAAATATGCTGCTCAATTTTCTGCACTGTGTGCTCAAGTGTCTCGATTTTCAAGATAGCTGCCGAATTTCGAAGGGTTACTCAATAGGTTCAATTTAAAGCCGAGTTCGAACATGGAGCTTGAACAAAAACTGTTTTATAAAAAAAATGCAAAAAGCCAAATCGCTAAAAAAAAAATGATTTGGCCACATACAAGTATGAGGTATAAGGTAGAAATTCTCCGAATAGAAACGCTCTACATCCAATAGAAATAATTGAATCGCTAAAAAACTTAGGGATGGTTAGGTTATGCACAACATGACACCTCTCCCTACCAAAGTTTGGATCTGCCCCTGGGGAATATTTGAGGGTGTCACAAGACAGGGCCATTCCCTTACGACTCTCCCTTCTCATTTGGGGCCCCTACTTCATTTCATCAATTCAAATCATATGTAGCAAGGGCAGCTTTCCTAAAACGTGCTGTAAAAAGTTACAAAGGAAAAGAGAAACTTGAAACCCTCACCTTCAAAAATAGTTTTGTTGTGTACATTTGAAGATTAATTCTTGAGCTAAGGTAATTCTTGATTGATTCTTCATTCCATTTCATTTATTTATTTGAGCCCTGATATGTTGCTGGCACACATACCATGAGTCAAGTGGTGATCGAATGATACTATTCATTCTTTCTTGTTGCAGGAACTCACTGGTGGATCAGAAATTGGGTGAGTTTATATATTTGATCCCGCAACCAATATATCATCGTGTTCTTCGTATTCATTCTTGGCATGATCATTGTGGGCTCATTGATCACAATGAATCACTTTTTTCAAGATCATGAAATGGGCAAAAAGAAGAAGAGATGAGGAAAGACGGTCAAAATACAGAAACCGATTGTTAAATGAAATGACTACATAGGGAGGCAAGAAATTAACATTTCAACGAAATTGTATGAAGTATTTTATTGCAGCGAAAATCATTTCTCAAATGAAATAATCATAATAATAAAACATGTTGTTGATGAATCATGACATCGTATTATAATACATTGTATTAATGAGGGTCGTATAAAGAAATCCGCGTTGCTGAAATCAAGAAAGCAAGATGATTTAGTTTGACAATGAAAGTAAAAGCTTAGGAAGTCTGATTAGCTGGATCAACTGATCTCTAGGGATCCTCTTAGGGATTAATACATCCAATCAGCTGGTTGGGTCAGTCTTCTTTTGATGAATACGTTGTTATACATGATTTAATCATGCCTATTTTCAATATTTAATTTATACTCCATCAACTACATTAATAATAATAATTCTTGAACTATTTTTTGTCACAGTTTGCATAGTATTATTGAAGACCACGCCTTATTCAGCCCTAGGGTTCACCTCAAGTTCTTCCCTCCAATCCTAGATTTCAAGCAAAGGTAAGCACTTAAGGCGGGTTCACTTTGGAGCGGAAAGTCCGGGTTACGGATTGCGTATCGCTCTGTGATTGATCAGTGTCGAAGGTTGGGAGTGTATTTCCTTGGCCTTGACCAATCATAGAGCAATACCCAATCCGGACTTTCCGGGTACATGTGAATCCAGCTTTACTCAATCCATCACGTTTAATTATTATGGGCTTAAATATACCTTCTTATTTTCTTTATAAGTGTCTCCTAGAATTTGGATGGAAATTCTGCAACTTTTTCTATACTTGAATTCTGAATATTCTAGCTTTGTGGGTAGTGATATTATATAATACATGCTGATGTAGCGATTTTTTTGATCTGCATGCGTTTTGTAACTTTTTGTAACATTTTGTAGGTATTTTGGTGTCCCACATCATGAGACAGTGGCAGTTATCAACACAAGCTGCAATGAATCTGTACATATGTCTTCAATATCTGGAAATAGTCCGCATTTTCACAGTTCTTTCTTCCAGGATAAGGTAATCCATTTTTTTATTCAAGTATTTTTTTGACAAGGTGATTGATAACACCAAAAGGGTGAAGAAGAGAAGTCTATCAAGGTGTGACTCACAGCTTCCTTGCTCCTATAACATGATCATATAACAATACTGAATCGTTTCGGTGGTTTAATGCTTAGAATAATGCATTGCACGTGTAATAAGTATTGAAAACCTTGGTTCCTTTATCATTTATAAAACTGCAGGTTGTATGAGGGACAAACATGCCTTGAAAACTAATCATAAATCACATGTCAAAAAGTTGTTGAGGTTTTAATAAAAAAGTTCTTGGGGTATTAATATTTGTGACGTCCGATTTAGGGGTGAGGAGAGGAAGCGGGCAAAGGAGGACGAAATGGCCTTGTTACAATAATATAATTGGGAACTATTAGATCAACTATCAACCGAGCAAACAATTATTCTATAAGCTCTCCAAGTAATGTGACCCAATTGCAATGAAATTAAAGGATAATAAAGGAATTGAAAATCGATGAAAAGCTAAACAATTGAAGACCGCGGCCGAAAAACCTTGTGTTACCTACATTTTTTTCGAAAATGAGTTTTTGGCATGAAACGATTTGTTAGGATCTCCTCTGTCAATTTTGGAGACAAAAACCCTAATTTTCTCACATGTGGTGGACGTTATGACGACGAAAATAGCAAGAAACGAGGTCCGCGATTAACAAGAAAAACAGTCTGTTACGCTGCTTCACTGTTGCTAAGTAGCCAGCGCCGCGTCATTCACGGATGTCCAAGTTTTTCCTGTGTGCAATCGGATTTTTTTGTGTGTGAAATTCCGGATTTCTGTGCGCGGATTGAAACTATCGGACGACGATGTGGATAGACTAAACAAATCGAAGTCACGTACCATCAACTTTAAAGATTGGAAAGATGTAAAACGTAAAGTATTGAGAAACTTGGGGCAACCATACATCTCAAAACTGAAATTCCCGGTATCTGGAAAATTATGACCAGAAGTATTTTTCCCTAGGAGCTTCCTTTAAAGGTAGGTACCTGGAAATAAAATCAATGCCCATTTTCGCGTAATATTCGTCTTTTTATTTATCTATGATATTTTTCTAGCTCAGCATTGGTGGGAAGAAAATAATACAGTTACATACCTATAAAAAAAAAAAACTATTCATATACAGCACGGCCAAGTATAATAAGCCGTTATATAATAATCTGCAGCACAGATATCCATAAGCCATTGTGTAATAATTATTATTACACAATGGCTTATGGATATCTGTGCTATATATTAAATACCTAATATGGTTACTAATCTAATATAGCTCTGTAATGATTGCAGAGTATTTTACCGTTTTGGTTGGATTGGAATTTAATTGGCTTTTTTTTTTTAACTATGCCACGGCGCGGTTACGGCAATTGTGCCGTGCGCTCTCGAGCAGCCCAGTAGAGCGCAGCGGTTGGTTCCCACCGGCACTCAGTAGTCAGCATTGATAGTCGTGCATCTTCTAGGGCAGGGCACGTTTCGAGATGGGTTGATGTCATCTCTTCGTCAGAATCACAGAGGGGGCACAGTGGGTCATCTGCCAGCCCAATGCGGTGAAGATGCTTTCTCAGGTAATCGTGTCCAGTAGCAGTTCGAAAACATGCCACCGACAGCCCCCTGGAGGCGCCTAATGGGACTCTCTGGTTCGGATCGTTAAGGATGTCCCATTGCTTACCCTCCGAGGCTCGTCTCAAACTGGCTTTTGTTTTCTGGCTGAGTCTTGACTTTATCATCCTTTTAGATGCGGTGAAAGCTACTGCAGGGGTTGGCTGGTCCATCCCGGCTCCTCTCCTGGCCAAATCGTCAGCGCGCTCGTTGCCATATACTCCACAGTGGGAAGGTATCCACTGGAAGACGATAACCTTTCCTTGCATTAGAGCGCTTTGGACGAGCGATCGGCAGTTCAACACATCCTCAGAGTCGGTATAGGAACTGGAGGTCACTGCCAAGATTGCAGCCTGGGAGTCAACCAGCATCGCAATGTTTGGGGCCTCCACGGCAGCGATTCTTTCTAATGCCAAAAGGATTGCTCTTATCTCGCCATCAAAGTTTGTAGCAAGGCGTCCCACTGGGCAGCAAATCTGGAAGTCACTGCAATAAACTCCAGCTCCTGCATTGCTGTTTGCTCCCGCTGCTGATCCATCCGTAAAAACATGGAGCCAGCTGTGAAGTGGGAAGCGAGTGGCTATCGTTTCAAGAGCAATGGCTCTCAGTTCCACAGGCAGGTAGTCGTCCTTGTTTCCTGGTTGCAACAGGTCGAGATAGTGCTCAGCGGTCGCAGACTGGCTGCACTTGGGAATGGTTGGCGAGAGACAAAGTCCAAATCCTCCTCTTCCAGAATTGCCAAGTAAATTTCATGAACTTTTTACTTCGACAACCTTTTTGTTTGGGCGCACCTAGGAGCGTCCAGAAGCGCCCAAAGTTGGACTAACCGCGTTTTTTCATAATTTCGATAAGACGGATTAGTTGTTTTTTTTTTGGACTTGATTAAACCGGGACTACAGCCTGAAACATGTTCGTTTTAAGAAAAATCACCTCATCTTGGCTCTTGATCAGTTTACTTTTAGTTAGATGTGTTTTTAGGCAGATGCTGTAGCAGTTGATTAATGTGGAGTCCTTGGTTTCAGGTGATCCCTCCTCTCAGCAACACTACATTCGACGTTGTATTTCTTGGTCGAGGGGAGGGAGATATTAAAAGTACTTTATTTATTCACACTTCTGAAGGAAGCTATAAATATCATGTAAGTACCCACATAATTCGATATCAAATACAGTTTGGTTGAAGTATATATTTTGTTATGTTGCCGTATGGCTAGCTCACATTTGTGTCAGCTAAGATTTCTCTCAGACAAAGTTGCATGGAGGGGGGTTACATAATATTATTGTCTCCTGCCTATACTTTTCCACTATCTTCCATCTCAGTTCTTGAATCTTAATTCGATCTTAGTCAAACCTAATTGATGAATTTCGTATGTTTTGTGGAACAACTAGATCAAAATTATGGTAAATGATATTCACACGCTCGTGGCCTCTAAATAATATTGAATTCAATTCATTCAGTTAATCTCAAAATGATGATTTTGAAAGACCAATACAATTCCTGCGTTACATTAAGATGATTCCTTGGTGACATAATGATACAATGATATCCATCTTTCTATGCTATGTGTAAGTCTCTTAGTGGTTTTTTTTTTCATCTTTTTTTCTTTTAGGTAAAGGGAGAAAGTGCATATAGTCCATATAGACTCCGATCTCTCACTGGGGTTTGGCTGCCATTGAATGCCTCTTATTCTCCTTTGATAGTGATGCACAATCCACATTCCACGTCAATTCAAGTATGAATGGAATAAGTTGAATTAGTAGATTGTAATATTTGGATTTTTTTATTGTTTGCAGTAGGTACATTCTTATTTGAATATAGTATTACTACAACAGTTGTGGTGATCCACTAACGTTCATTTCTGTAGCTTTCAGAGGTCTATTCATGCTGTGGAGATTTTTATTTGGAACTTCCATCAGGGGATTTGGAAGGTCCAAAACAGATATGGAGTGTGCCCGCATTTATTACTAAACCCATAATACGGCTGAAATTCCAAGCTTCTAGTCATAAAAACCATACAGCTTACATAAGGTATGACAATGTTGTCTCTATAACAATGACTCTATTTTCCCTTTGTTTTAATTTGTTTAAATGTTTATTTATTTATTTATTTTTTACCGAATGGGTCGAGGTTATGAATGAATATTGTTAAACGTATTTGTGTATTTTGAGGACAGGCTGAGGGTGGAAGAAACTGGGGAAGTATTAATTATCCCAATAGACATCGAAGTGGGCCCATCAGGAGGATTGTATGCACCAGATGATTTGATCGACTTTGGCATCAGTGGGACAGACGACCCTCCAAAATTAGTGAAGTTATATTTGAAGAATTCTGGGAGGGAATCAATAAATGTTCAGGTAAGATTTGGGTTATTTAATTCAGCGTTGTGTTGTATTTCAATTATACTGATTTATATATGTAGTCATACAATTAGTGTGGAGTTGATGAAAATGTTAGAGAAGGAGCAAGCCGAGTACAACGAATCAAGCTATCAGGAGCAAATTCAAATTGAGAGAGAAGAATAGCAGTTAGAAAGTCTAAAAGTCAGAAGTTGACAAAGAGCAGAAGCAGAACAGTTCAAGGGAAAAGAGCGATACCTAGGTTCAGTTCATATAAGTGTTGCATTCCAGACAATCGCGGAACGTAGACTAGGAATGTGCTCAGTGTTCCTTCCACCAACAGTTTAAAGTCAATGAAGCCCAACATATTCAACAGGTCACGTTGAAAGACATGAAATGTCTCATGATACTGTGGGCCCATGTTGCTCATGAAAAGTGTGGGCCATAAACAGCTAGAGAAACCCTTCTCAATGAATTTATTCAGATCCATGTACGATGATTCCACCTTCCCTGGGTAGTGCAAGGTCAACCAGTTCACATGATAACCACTCGGACAAATTCTGTGTAAAGGGCTTGATTATAGAAACAAATTATTTGATGACTTTGGTTAGTGGGAGCTCAGAACAGGGCCAATCAATGGAAGTGAAAAACTCGTGTTTGCAATTGCCCTTCAAGAAATTATATTTAAAACTCTTGAAGCAGTGTACAGGTGAGCCATTCTTTCAGCAAGGAACCAGACATTCAAGTTGTGGGTATGCAAAGGTCAACGGATCAGTGGATGAGTGGTGCAAACCACCACAAAAGGGGTGCTTGAGAACAGAAGGCCCAAAACGATCCCTGATACATTTGGTACGCGGTTACATTGATGTAAGCTTTGGTGAAATGTGGCATGATATATTACACGACCTCTCAGATAGAGCTCAGGAGGCTGGAGATCTTGACCCCAAACATTCCAACCAACCCTTCATAGAGCTCATCGGAATAGACCTGGGCAATCTGGACTGGCTGATTATTGGGTAGGTAGATTACACCCCTGTAAGAGCTTATAATCAGACAGAGCAACAAATGTATGCTCGGAATTGTGAGTGGCCGACCACCTCATTGACCTAATGGTTTAACTACTGCCTAGAAGGCGCTTGAATTGGCTTTGATCAGTGCAATAAATATTATAACTATTAGGACCGAATTCAAACGATTGAGTATCAGGTTTCAGTACTAATTTTACAACATTTTAAGACTAATTGTGATCATAAAAATTACAGGAAATGACTAATTAGAGTACAATTGAGTTGATGTGATCTGTTCCAGAATGTGTATTCCATGCCTTACTCCAAATCTCTCAGAATAGATTTCCAGCCTATTAAAATTGAAGCTGATTCGTTACAATCAACTGAGGTGGCGCATCTAATATTCGACTGTAAGTTATTCATTATATTCTACCGTTTTCACCTTCATTTCTCTCTCATAAAATGGTTGTTGTGGGAAATCGGCTGGGCTGACGATAAAACAAATCCACAGTCATGCAGCATGGCTATAAGAGCGAATTTTCGAAGAAATAACTGGTTTTATGTAAAATGTCTCCATTTAAGAATATGATGTCCATAAAGAAAATCTCAAATATTAATCACGTTTCTGACTTCTCAATTGTGTTCAGCGTAAGAAAACCTTTAAAACGAGGTTTCACTTGTCAGACTGTTTCATTTTGGGGCTTTATGGGTAATGACCCCCTCTAAAACATCCCAAATCCCCCTCAGCTTTTATATTTTTCAACGCTGAACACGATGTTGAAATCAGAATTGCGATATCTCATTCCGTTGACCGATTAGAGCAGACTAACAATGAAGATCATCTCAATTATCCACCACGTTTCTTCATCTTCAAAGTGCTCCAGTTTGAGGACGGAATAAGATATCGCAATTCCAATTTCACCATCGTGTTGAGCGTAAAAACAACCTTTAAACTGAGGTCTCACTTGGGAGACTGTTTCGATTTGGGAATGTATGGCTAATCCCCCTAAAGCACTCCGCGCACTGGAGATTTTAATCACCGGCAACTTTAATCGCCGGCAACAGAGGAGTTGCCGGGGAGTTCCCGCCACCGCGCACTGGCAACTAAGTAGTTGCCTCAAGGGCTCGCTCAGATATAGGCCTGAGCAGTCTCACGATGAATTTTGACGAATGTGCGTGTGTTTGTGCGCTCAGTTTGAGAGGAAGGAGGAATAGACCCAGGAGTTGGGTCCATCCAATCCTCAATTCATGACTCCTTCACAAACTAGTCGGTAAATTGAGAGAACATCCGAATAAGTTCTTCAATTACTTCAGAATGAGCAATGCTTCGGAAATTAGCCATGAAAAAATTTTCTTCTTGAATGCTGATCTTGTAAAATCTGAAGGTGTCCTCAATGCTATGGGCAGGTGGCGAAATGGAAGGGAATAAAAGATGTGCTTTGAAGTACTCCAGAGTCGCGTTTTTGGTGCAGGTCGAACGACTTCTTCTTTGAACTGATGAGTCCAACACATACATTTGCCACATTCTTGACATCATGGTCACGGAACACCTCGCGTGTAGACTGGCTTCGCTACTGATTCTCTTACAGTGGACGGAGTCATGTAGCGTGAAGAGGCGACGGGCGCAAACTAGCTACAAATCCTCGTCGCGCTACAACGCTTCCAGTGGACGGACAGCCTTAGAAATCAACATGACCCATTCCTCCCGGCAATTGTTTACTAACCCGTCGAATAGGTCTCGACGCAATTTTTTAGTTGCCGTGATTAAAAAGTTGCCCGTGCGCGGGGCTGCATTCAAGGCTATGTGATTCATTTCAACTTCCTCAAGGCGACTAATTAGTTGCCCAGAGAAAATTGCCAGTGCGCGGGGGCCCTAAAACTTACGAGATTTTCTGAATAAAATTCATTCATTCATATAAATTTCATTGAGAAAATACTGTAAATTCACTATCGTGTTACACATTGATCTAGCAATCAAAATTTAACATGACTGCACATTTTTTATTCAACAGCACTAAGTTTAATCTAAATCAAAAATGTGCAGTCATGTTACGAGGTAAATTTTGATTGCTAGATTAATGTGTAACACAATAGTGAATATACGAGGTTTTTTGAATAAAATTTATATGAATGAATTTTATGTGGTTTTATCTGATGAATTTGATTTTCCCTTCAGTTGGTGGAAGTTGGGCTAGGAAGAAATTCCAAACCACAAAATCCTTTCATTCTATGTATTTTTTGTTAAACATACAATTCATGATCGAGAGGGTTAACGATGCTTCCAAAATCTGCAAACTTAGTAAAAGGGTAACAGGAAGGTAGCCCAAGAGCAGGAAATCGTTTTGGTAATTCCACATGACTATTCTGTCAGTGTAGCTTTTGGTATCTGGCTTTTGTAGCGTTTTTAGAATCTAGCGCCAGTGGAAAATACATGTTGGTTGCTTATGAATATTATATTATGTTGAGTTGGTTATAGCGCCATCACTGGTATCAGTATTGGTGCCAAATCATCTTATAAACTGCTTTAAATATGAATAAGTATCGTAAAGCCAACAAAAATATGGGAAATTGGTAATGAAATGCAAAAACAATTATTTCAATAGCAACAATGTAGAGTGCAATTAATCGTTTAATATGGATGATTTTGTATTATGGTTTGGAATGTGGAAGTTGCTTGATACTAACGAGGTTGTAAATTGATGAGCAGATTGAATACGTAACTATGTTACTCCAACAATTTGGTAATTAATTAATCAGCTACTTCACTTGAACGTTTCTACTTCTGAATTTAAGCAAAATTTGGTGATTTACTACCAATATATTTAAACCAACGGAGTGTTGTATGTATATTTTTAAGTAGACTGTTAGGTTATGTGGAGGTAAATGTTGGTATTAACTGATTGTCCATGATTCCCATTCTTGTTACTTCTGTTGAAAGGTGACACACGTCTCTCACCATTTTCATTATGTTCCTACCCTTCAGGATTTCAATTGAATCTACGCTTTTGAACATCACCTGTGACCCTGAAACTTGTGTATTCATTGCCATCATATAATATTATGGATATAATTAATTTGTAATTGAAATATTCCTCACTTTTGAATTGATTCATTTCAGGGAAATCAGCTTATGAGTCTGGTGAGACTTTTGGAAAAATCGTTATTACGACCACCAACTCAAATCAGAAAGTCATTCTATCCTACACGGCGTCTGTTCTCGACGGTGGTCTCCATTTCAATAGCAATCAAACGAAATTTCAGTCGGATCAGTATGAAATCGAACCCAGAACAATTACCATAACGAATCGCTACAAAGTACCTGTAACTATCTTAAATGTCTCATTAGCACGTGAAGCAGCCTACTACTTCCAGGTAAATGCAAGTTTATTTTAGTCACATAATATTATTATTATTATGTGACAAATAATATTATTATTAATGTTATTATTATGCTTGTTATACATGAAAGTGTGAACTCAGATCTGGTATGATTATACGCATATAATATATGCGTATAATCATACCAGATCTGAGTTCACACTTTCATGTTAACCACTGCCGAAATCGCCTTTCACTTCTTTAGAATTTGAAAACCAAAATAATATTTTTATTATTATTTTATTTTTATTTTTTATTAAAATATTATTTTGGTTTTCAAATTCTAAAGAAGTGAAAGGCGATTTCGGCAGTGGTTAACATCACGTCTGCCCCCCCCCCCCCCCAATTCCTTCATGCTATAAATTTCTGCGTGTTACTCAAACTCTTATAAAGATCTGCGACTCCTCGAGTTGCCGTTGCAGGCACAAAGTTCGTGCACAATATTCTCAGCACTAGAAGTTAGTCAGTGAATGTTTAGCTTGTGATTTTGATGATTCTTCATTTTTCCGGGGCTCTAATGCTCTTGGAATGAAGCAGTTCACCCAGCTAAAATTATTCCAATGTAAAAGTGTATCATTTCCACGAGTTATACTTGTGTATTAACATCCCATCTTTTTCAGGTTGTTGATTTTGAACCTTTCATGCTTCACGCAGGCGAAATTCGAAAGTTGATGGTCTTGGAAGCAATTGGTGGATCTCTTACTCTACATTTGAAACTAGAGTCTGAAATTTTAGTCTATAGTAACGTTTCAACAGTATCCATCCCAGTTCTATGTTATGATGGAAAGCTATCCAAGGTAAAGTAGATCCTCAAATATAAAAAAAAAACTTCATCCTCAAATGTGCATGTCCTGGTATTGGTCTTCATCATTTGTGACATTGTTGGGTGGTTCAGGGCCATTGTTGGGTGGTCACATACCATAAAGGAAATAAAACCAAAATAAATACCTTCCCAAATTTAATTCTTTACCAGCTTAATCGATTCTGACGAGCTCTACTGAACTATTCTGTAGGGTCTCCTCACTTTTCTTATTGAAATCGAACATCTTGTGTGAACGTCAAATGTGGTTTGTCGGAACCATCATAACTTGTAAAACATGTTGCATATATTGATGTGAACTCTTTTGATGTGAAAACTTTTGCAAAATCTGATTCTTAATCCACTAACTTTTTGCAGGTTCTTGTTTCTGATCCCAGTGATACAGAACTTTACTTTGGCACTGTTGGAAGCGGAAGTACCAAAGTAGTAAATTTTGCCTTAGTAAATGAAAATCCTGTTGCTGTGCAAATTCTGGATTTATCATTAAATGTGAGCGCGTCTTCAATTTATGCTGTTGCTGTTGAAAAAGGCAATGCATCCACTGCCAACATGGCAATTACATCCAACGAATATAACGTTACATTAACCGTGAGTGAATATCAATTAATTTATTTTGTACTTAACTTTGAAGGATCCCCTTCACATATAATTCTTCTTCAACTTCCCATTCCCTCATTCTCATTATTCCTTACAGGAACCATATATAGGACCTGGATACTTCTGTGTTATGCAAGTTTCTGTGCCAGCTGGTTCTGAGCCTGGTAGTATATATGGTGAAGTGAAAATTGAAACGGAGTATGAAGTTATTAGAATGCCTCTATTCATGAGAGTTGAACATGGTAATTTAAGAGTTGTCACAAACCCCGTGGAGCTCTATGACTGCTTTCCGGTAAGTTCATTTCACTTATAAATATAATATTATTCATAATGTTCTTCTTGTGTTTGAAATAGTAACTGTAGTTTCAGCACCCATAATTTTAACAAATTCATCTAGACAGTGCTGCTACATTCGTCTCTCGATAATTCGTTTTCAAAGAATCTAGGGAAAAAGGGCATTATCAAAGGTGTTAAAATGTAAAGAGGTTAATAAAAGTGAGAATACAAAATGCGACTTGATCAACTAGAAATCAAATCCAAATCAATTTAAATAAGGAAGGGACATGGGTTCCACAGCGAATTATAGAGTTCGACAAAGTATTGAGTGATGACTGTATGGCTGTGTATTTTAAAATATTTTGCTACTTTCAAGTAGATATCTGCACTTGTATAGATGGGTATTTGTGATTCAGCTTATCACTCTGATCTGAAAAACCAAGAAAAACAATTTTTCGACCAACCCTCAAAATTGTAGGGTTTATGTTTACAAATGCCATTACAAACGCTCACTATGCGCTAAAAATAGCCACACGAAAATACGGTTCTAAATCCAAATCCAAAATGAAACAAAAGCCGTAATTTCTGAAACAACAGTTTGTTGGTTTTCGTGTGGATCACACCTCTGTCCAGATCACTGTTCTGCAATACCAAAGGATATTTTGCAATTCTAATCGATCTATATCAAGAAATACCTACCTACCAACTTCCTTACTTACCTTCTTTCCTTCAACACTGAAAATGTCGCAGAACAAAAAAACTCGATATCACAAAAACCTTTTTATTTTTTTTAAAGCCATTCATTTTACACAACTATTATTCCCTTATGAGAACATTGCTTAATATTTTCATATTGGGGAACTTGGAAGCTGGTATTATGAATCAATTTTGCATTCTAGTACAGTAGTCCCTCGGTAATCCGGCAGATATGGGACCAGAGCACTGCCGGATTATCGAAAATGCCGGATTACTGGAAAATATCGAGGAAAAACGCAGTCATCATTGAAAAATCGGTTATAATTATGTATGTAGTTATGCACATCGTTTTTTCCAAGAGCAAGTGACGAAGAGCATTAGCGTGCAAGTATTTCAGGTTTATTTCTTTCAAGGAGCACTCTCTCGTCCTTAGACAACACATTGTACAATAAACACTTTTTGTATTGCATTTTAATCGCCTGGATAACGTGCTGGTCCATTGGTTGTACATTCGGTGGTAAGAATATGACACGAATAAAACTGTCGGCTAAATTCAACTCATCTTCATCAGGGTGGCCAGGCCAGTTGTCCAAGATAAGCAAAGCTTTCTGTGGTAGTTTCAGTTCCTTCAGACTTTAAACAGTTCATAAAACCATTCAGCAAATACGGACTTATTCATCTACCCTTTGCTCTGACTCATGTAATCAACAGGAAGTTTGATGTTTTTAAATGCCCTAAGATTCTTCGCTCCTCCTCGTAAACAAACCGCTCCCGCTCGAGAAAAAAAAACGCCGGATTATTGGGAGTGCTGGAGAGCTGAGATGCCGGATTACCGAGGGACTACTGTATTGTTTTCTGATTCTGGATTTTGGTATACAAAGAAGGTACCAGCATGGGTCTGCGGTGTCTCATAATAGTGGATAGTCTTGTCAGTAATGGCAGAAGTCCGATATTCCGTTTAAAGTCTCTCGACTAGTTTGATCATAAAATAGGTGGGAAAGGAGGATGTATCTTCAATACCTCTGGACTCTGGGGTTATCTCACGTGGGTGGCACTACAAGTATGGAGACACCAACACCAAAATTTCACTAATGCGGTCATTTGTCAAGCACCTTTTTTCTAACGTATTTTTGAGATTGTGTAATTACCGTTATTCTTTCACCCTCAAGTAACTTTCCCTGTTATTTCTCCTTATTATAGAGTGCCATATGCATGGCAGAGGTGAGAGTCGAATCCAATTTCACTGTTGGAATGGCAGTAACTGGAGTGTCCAGTGTTCCATATCAGCCGAGATTAGGGTTTGTGCCTGTTTCACCTCCACTCATACCTCCTCTCACTACTACTCTCCTTGGCCATGTCACATGGGACATGTCGGGGATGGAATCGTACTTAACTCCAACCTCTAATTCCGTAGGTAAGAAATGCACTTTTCACGTTTACATTTATACCGTTGAAACATTGAATTTTCATTATACTTGTAGCACCTTGAAAAGTTTCATCATCCCCGGCACCTGTATTTAGGCCCCTTGGGTGCAAAGTGGTGTAAGTCCAATTCTTCAAATTTTCAGAATGTCAATTTGAAGTCCATTAAAAATTCTACGGTCGTTTTAAAATTTCAATTTTTGAGGTTACACCGCATAGCTGATGAGCAAAGCTACAAAAACCGTCAATAGATACATTTTTACAACGATCATAGAATTTTCTATGGAATTTTCAAATTGATATTCTGAAAATTTGAAGAATTGGACTTACACCACTTGGCACCCAATTTGATAAGTTGATTTCACACTTTATTGAGATATTTTCTTTGAATCTTGCAGGTGGACAAACATGGCTGGATACACTTTCTATTCCAAGTCATATTCGTGAATGGGATATCTCCTTGTTAAACTCTCGTTACGAGCAATATTCAAATATTTCAACAGAACTGATTGAATTATCCTTACGGTTGGATACTACCGAAGTCCGAAATATTGGATTTAAAGCAATAATAAGGCCAACGTGGCCATCTGTACTGCCATTATCTACTAGGAATCTTTCGTTTCCCCTTACACAAGTTGGGAAAATAACGCACAAGCAGTTGACTATCATTAATCCTGCATCGAAACAATCAATTATCCTTCAGTTAATATTTGATTCGTACTACCCCCTGGCCAAAGGAATCGTAGACGATCTTCCCACCAGGTATGTAGAGTTGAATTACCTACCTTAATAAATATCTCGTACTGAGAAAGAATTCACGGAATGATCTGGGATTTAACCCAACTTTCCAAGTTGATCACGCCGTGTATATCAACACGTTCAGTGGTTGATTTCTTTTCTTGGATTGCGCTCACCTTGTAGCACTTTTTATTTCACTTCAAAAGGGTATTAGAACAAGATTGGACCTGGCAGCTGAGGCGTGTTCGAATCCCCTTTATTTTATTTTGCTTTTTAATCATAATACACTCTTAGAATAGAATATTGTCATTCGAGGCTCTTTCTTCAATCTCATCACTAGAAAATTGGGTTTTACAGGTCATATTGCCTGAAACTTGAAGTAAGATTCAGATTTATGCCTGATGGTAAAATACGTAACTTGTTTCTCACGTTTCAGCTTGAGACCACCAGTGAATTCTTCGTTGGACACATCTATCAATGATTTCCGAAATACGTTTCACTTTGTGTTTGGAGATGAATTGAAAATATCGGCCGACACAGAACCAGAAAAAAATTCGGTTGTAATGTATTTAAAACCGTTTTCAAATATCACTGTTACCATAGCGTTTAAACCTGAACGAGCTGAATACAGTTCATCCATACTCCTAATAAGGTTGGTGTAATCTGCTCTTTGTATTACCATTTGTAGGAATTATACTTTAATGAAAGGTGTTTTTTTGGCATTTGTTAGTGTGTTTTGGCAAGCCTATTTGATTTCTGAATATAAGATGAGTGGACAGGATAGGTTGAGTTGTACAATTGTCAGAAGAAGTGAATGTGAAAGTCTGTAATTAGAGATGGAGAAGAGTTCCCAATATCATGAATTCCTGGACACCACTGTGAACATACAAGTTCCTGTCCTATATTAGATTAGATTGTAGCAGGGACTCAGGATAGGACCGGTCTCCATTTGCCGCGCTGAAACCTGTGCTTATTGAGTTGGACGTTGCTCTGTAGGTCGATCTGTATTGTCCCTGTCTTCCCGATCGGTCAGTGTTGCCCCTAGGCCCTGAAGATTCTGTATTGTCGAGCTTCGAGTGCTGGACACTAAAAGAGGAGATGAGACGCCGTTTCGTCCTATTTTCCGCAAAGTCTGCACACAGTATCTCCCGTGTACACACTGCTTCTGTGCAGATGTTTCCAGAAGCACCTGTGCCCCGTTAGCAATTTTCCCTTGGTAGCTCCAGTGCTTCTGAGCTATTTCTCGTACAAGGTGCTGACACTGTAAACTTCCCAAAACTGTGTGCCGAAATTTCTTCTCAAAGCTTCTTATGATTTCCCCCTCCCATTCATCCAAGAAGGATCCTGCCGTACATTTGGCATTTGGCTAATCTGGAGAAAGTTGAACGGAGGCATGGTTTCCTTAATAACCAGGTGTTTCTCAGTTCATGGAAGCCAAGGTCAGATCAGAAGCCATCTAGATTTTTAACCCAATATTGAGATCAGCCTCTTGTGATAAGCCCATCATAGTCAACAATGTCCACAAACACGGTTTCATCATAATTTGGTATAACAAAGTGAAATAACAACAACCAAATGTAAGTTTGATGGGCACTTAGTATCCAATGCGCATTGGATAAACCTCATTCACATTGAATCGTGAATACTGTAATGCTGGAGCAAAGGTTGTTTCTGACATTGAAAGCTGTTTTCATAGTTCATCTCGTTTGATATTTTTGATTCTTGTGTTCATCGTTCCTTCTGCGCTTATGTTGCTTGCAATGAATCGTTGCAATAAAGCTGTGGGTCGTGCCTACTGATTTGACTTGAAAAAGCGTTGTTGACAAGTTTCTAGTTATATCAAAACTGCATCTCAAATTTCCCATATTTATTATCTTCCCCATGTTTTCTCCAACCAAATAGATGCAGCTATAATAACATGTTGACTTTTTTAAAATTTAACCAATGGAATTCTTTGTTTAGGAATAACTTGACTATCCTAGAAGTTGTACATCTACATGGAAGTGGAGCATATGCTCACTTCAAGTTTGGCAATAGAAAACCTGGAAGTTCGTTACCTCTGATGTTTGAACTCACCGACAAACACCTCAAAGATTGTGAAAGTAAGAAGGGATTTTCATTTTATATTTTAATTTTGGGTGATTGTATTCAATTGCCACCGCATCACTTGCAAATGAAATTGCATGTTGATCAACAACTGAATTAAGAATAGTTTTGGAGTTATTATTTTCATTGTTGTAGGAGACAAAGTTATGAAAACGAGCGTTGGACCTAATTTAACTGTGAAGCGTTCGTTTACGGCTAGAAATGTCGGTGCGCTTCCCCTGAGCATCACAGGATTCAGCATTAACGGCCATTTGTGTCAAGGCTTTGGGTTCAGAGTTTTGAATTGCCAGCCGTTTTTGTTACCTGCCAATTCGTCCAAAAAGGTTAGTAATATTCACCTATTATTTACAATTGTTGTGTATATCTTTAAAATCGAATGTATGTATGTACGGCCCAACCGCTGTATCGATTTTGATAGAGATTGCTTCATTGTGATGAGCAAGTTCCAGGGATGGTTATAGGCTATGGTAGAATCTCCAAAATGTCATATTTCGACGAGAACGGGACTTTCCCTCACAATGCCGCCAATGTAAACAATTTCGTAACTAGGAAAGGTCGTAATACTTGGTTTATCAGTTGTCAAGGTCATTTATCTATAATAATTTGCGTGATTCTAAAAAAGTGAATTTTTTGGCGCAATTCCCCAGGTGGTAGAGTTATTCACTCTATGAAACTGTAATTTGGTATGCAGCCTCTTTAGGACTTCAACTTGACGCTGCCCAGGCCCTAGATCAGTTGAGTGGCTCCTAAAGCTAATTTCTATTTATTCACTCTATGAAGCTATAATTTGGCTAAGTAGCCTTCTTAGGACTTACACTTTATGCAGCATAAGGCGGAGTTCAGTTGAGTGGCTCCTTAAGCTAATTTCTATGTTATTCACTCTATGAAGCTGTAATTTGGTATGTAGCCTCGTAGGACTGACTTGACGCTGCTCAGGCGCAGGGTCAGTGGAGTGGCTCCTAAAGCTAATTTCTATACAAATAATATTTTTTCAGTGTAGTTCAATCTTTTTCCTGACCTTAATCATCTATCACTCTATGCAAATTACTTGATTTCTCTCTTACTGCATAAACCGACATGATCGAGTGCATAAATTAAGTTATTTATACACCTCGACCGGTGCCACGCCCGGGTAATCTGGCTAGTGAGAAAATTAAAACGAGTGGGATATATTTTTGTATAAATTCAATACTGCTGAATTTCAAGTTTTTGTCCGTGTACATCTATGTTTTCCTTATAGTTGCTAACTTCATTCGATTCCCAGTAGGAGCTGATGGCCCCAACCTCTGGGGTAGTGCGCTTATCTAAATCAAAGTGGTTCTCCGCCCCGTTGAGATAACCAATTGGTTAACTCAAAGAAACGCGACTAATCCACTTACTTCCGTCCATTACCTCCTTTCTTTTGATAGTTCCTCCATCCATTCTATAGAACAGAGGAATTTTGATAATTCTATTTGAACTCTGCTCTGAACTGCTTTTGGGTGTTTTGTTGGATATAATATACATATGTCTGGTAGTTGTTCTGGCTGGAGATATAATGGAATTACCTTTATACCCTGTGTTCAATTTGCAACACCAAGCTGGTTTATTACTCTGTACTTTTTGTCAATGAGAGTCAAAATTTTACTCACGTAGTAGACAAAATTTTACTCACGTAGCAAACCGTGCCGACAATTTCAAGTTTTGAACGATTTTTCCGTGAATGGTAGATCCATTCTGATTCCCTTGAATAGTACTGATATTATTCAAGTAAGATAACCAATAGCATTTCATAGGATTTTTTAAAATTTAGTTTGTGAACTTTTGAGGAAAAAAAAAAAAGCTATCCTGATACCATCAAAGTTTTCAAATCTTTAATTAGACAAAAATATATGTAATTACATGACGAAGGACGAGTTGTGAGACGAGCGATTTCTATCAACAATAGCAACAATAGGTGGGCCTAATTTTAGTTTTTGTATTTCAAAAATACTCCAAAATAGTGGATTGTTTTTGTGATTCCATGGGAAACGGCCCAACCAAGGACACCACTGCTATCGTTAGTAGCACTAACAAATAATACGTATTTGGTGTAGTTCTGAATTGAATTTCAAAGCTCGTAAAGTATGTCAAACTGGTTGTGGTGCCGCCACTGGTTCACTTATGGCAAAATATAAATACATGTATTTTGGAATGCTGAATCAATTTTCGAACTTGATAACTTCTGTTGATCAGGTTATGGCGCCACTGGCGTAAGTAGTGATGCATTCTTTTTTTTAATGCATTTTGGAATGGTGTATCAATTTTCAAACTTGGATTAGTTACGGCACCTGCGGTACCATAACTGATACCAGGGGTTCTACCACTAGCGCCAGTCATGAAAATACGTGTTTGTAGCCTGTATCTTCATTAAAGTGTATTTTTCTAAGTATGTAATAGGCGATTGGTATTGGTCAGCCAACCTCTTTTTTTTACGATACTTCAAAAATTCGCTCATAAGGATGCAGTTTGATGGCATTTTTGTTGTTATAGATTGACATAGCGTTCACCCCCGATTTCACTCTATCACGAGTTGAAAGGATGTTGACAATATACACTTCAGCTCTGTCTGCTAATTATACTCTCATGGCAACTCTTCCCCCATATCTGCTTGCCATTTGCTCATCTTCATTGAGCCGGCCTGCGTGGGAACCTCTGATTTACTATTCGTCAATCACATTCATGGCGTTTCTTCTGGTTTGCGTCTTGGCTGCCGCAATATTTGAATCTAATAGGATTTTAAGAAATACCATTATTGCTCTAACTAGAGACCAAAATATACAACCAGTATTGGATCTCAGGTATGAATGTACTCATCATATCTTAATGTTGCCTACCTTGAAAACGTACCGTTTTTTATACATTTCTCCTATAAAATTGTTCTTCACCAGGGCTGTTGGGAGTGAAGTTACTACAGAGGCACATGATTTTGAGGATCAACCTAAATTATCTTGGAGCCATAATGCAATCCTGAATAGTGATTTCCAGAAGATGGTACGTCTGACATTAGAAAATAATTTGATCGTTCTTCTCTCAAATGCATTTTTCTGTGATGAGTACCGCAACTCGAGGAATAAAGGTGGATTTTTTGACACTAACAAATAGCCTCAGGGGACACGAACGGTTGCGTAACACGAAGAGTCGAGAGAAGAAGAGATAAACCAGCTAAACAACATTTTGGAAAAACAGAAGTAACAAGAGGAAGAACATCTGTAATGTCAGATGTTAAAAATAATAAAGTCATATTACTCTTGTTGTAGGTGAACCTCAGTTCCACTTGAATTGAACAATTTAGATAGTTATTACATGGAGTTGTGTATTGTGATGCTTTTGTGCAAACATGATCCCCCTTCATCTCCCACCATCAGTCTCCGACTCTCTTTATTCCAGGGGTGCTCTTATGTACTAAGATATTTATTGTTATATTCCTCAACTAAATCGCATGCAATAAAGAACACTCCTTGCACAGGTCCTGAAAGGAGCGAATTCCGTGCCATCGGATTCCCGTATCGGGAATGGATTTCATGTGAAGTCTTCTATTGGAAATGGGTTGATTCACAAAAGAAAGTCGGAGAGATCGCTATCGAAGAGGTATAGTGATTATGAATATGAACGGTCATCTTGGAACTCGATGTTTTCAAGGTTAGTAAACTGGATTTGTAAATGTAAATTATAGGGGATAAATAGGGACAGTATTTTTGTTTTGTTTTGTGAGCTAATAAATCTAGAGGTATTGACTCATAAAAGTTTTTTTTTTTTTAGATCCAGTAATATTTCTTCTGTGAAAAATTCGAAGTCATCCAATATCTGCTTCACAACGGAACCGTATACACCGTTGGCGAATTTGAAGCCTAGAGATACCCCAACCAAGAATGCAGAATCAAACGAAAGATCTAAATGCGATCATCAAACAGATAATCCTATAAAGAAAACCAAAAAGAAAAGTAAGAGTATCCTTCGTTATTTACGGATAAATACGGTTGCGGTTAAAATGTAGTTAATGATTACCTCATGTCTGTATTTGTTTTTCAGATGAAGACACCCGGAGGAAAACCCCTAATGATTTTGTTCTAAATAGCAACAGCTTTGACGAAGTCGATTCATCATCTACTACTACAGAATCATCATCGAATGATGATGGAGACAAGGTTTTGGAAACAAATAATATGAAACCTAATTTTAGATCCATTATTATGTGCCATATTTGATAAGACTCAGATTTAGGGAACAAACTAGATGTGAGACAAACTCAGCTCTTTTCGGAGTCCTTTGAAATCTACGAACTCATTGCACCCACAAACTCAGTTCACAGGCTGACACCCACGTTACTGTCCGTTTGAGGAAAGTAGATCAGTGATTTTGTTAGTTAGTAATAATATTATTAAGCACCTATTATCTTGTTTCAGGAGGTGGAAAGTATGTTTTTCAAGACCGTCAGGCATCACCTTCAGAGCAAAGTGGGAAAAGAGAGGCCTTCAAAATATCGTGACTCATCCCCACTCAGAGCTAGAAAATCAATCGACAAGTCTAGCAGTAGCCCTGCTGACAATGAATGGGATGCAGATGACGACGTTGTATTGGACAAAGCAATTGTAGTTGTAAGAAGCTGCAGACGCCTTAATTCTTTGACCAATAAACTGAAACGACAATCGAGTATGTCCGGCAAATTGAAACTTGATCCTCTATGTCCTAAGTCCAAAACGTCTGCTCTTGAAAAAAGCATGAAATCATCTTCAAAGAAAGATCGAAGTCAAAACGCTAAGAAGCCACGCATTGACAAGGGTGACAAAGCGTCATCGTTCAAAGGTACCTACTAGTGTTCATTCATCACCAAACTGATTATTTCGTTAATGTACTTTGTGAATTTCAGCACTCCTAGTTGGGTTTTTCATACATTTAAATCATTAAACGATTAATCAGCAGGGATAATTACTTCCTTGGTCATTATGAAAAGTAGTTATCTGAATAAATCAATTATCGGCAGTTAGTCGCCTAGTTAGAGGGCACGAAGTCACCTAAATGACTTCTACATCTAAATAACGATATTGTCAAGTTAGTTGAAACCCAAAGAATGACTGAAAGAAAAATTAATTGAAGAGAATCAAAATAGAATTGTTGCAGAATAAATTAATAAAAAATTAAATACTGGACACAATAATTGTTCTATATTCTACTTGAAGTACACACATTAGTATTATGAATTATTTGTGACTTACAGCTTGGACCCAAGGTTAGGAAGCTTGAATTCATTCAGAAAGTTGTACTGAAAAAATGTACACAATCCAAATGTCTACTTCTAGCTTCCTGAACAAATTTGGTTCTGCATCTGTCGAACCCTCGTGTCTATCATAATGTGCGCGAATTCTCTTGGTATTTGGGGACTAGTACAAAGTATTACCCCTGACAAATTCAATCCACAAAGTATTAATCCTTTGATCCCGTTATTAAAATGTTAAACAACCAATCTTGGGCATAAACGTGTAAGCAGCCACGTTGTGATTTGTGAGAAAGCCACCCACTTTGCCGACACTTTCCTCAAAGTAACTCCACTAATTCTGGATTCCACGCATACAGATCAACACAGAGAACGTTTGCATTATTTTGGCGCTTGATTAGCTGCTATTACATAATAATTGAATTTCGTCTCATACACGATTATTGATTTTCAGGTCCATTCAATGAGAATTCAGCACCTCTTCCACCACCTCCACCTCCTGTTTGGACTGCGTCTTTTAGTGATATTGTTGCCCGATCTGAGTTTTCATATTCAAGCATAGTAGCTCTAAAGAACGCGCAACCGAGTACTTCCCAAAAGCTTCCCACAACTACTTCCACTACTACAGGTATTTTTCTTACTTCTCCCTTAGTGATAGTAGGGAAGCCTTGCATTCATATAACCAAAAGAAAAATTGTTGTCTTCCTTAGTCGAAAGATTGACCTGCATTTTGCGCTTCGGGCATTGAGGTACGATTTTTGTTCTGCACCTCTGTATATATGTACTCCATTCCAAGTTATTACCATATTTGAATTGATGTACATTCCAACCGAACTGAAATATCGAGTATGTTTGAGAACTGGGAGTAAAGGGTTAGTGATTTTCGTGAATCGATGAGATCTCAGTTGACTGAACAATCATTGTAATAGCATGAGAATTGTAATAGCTTTAGAAAAATACCATTGACTTAACTGTCCATTGGTCTTGACTTACACCAAGTGACTCTGCCCAGGTGTCAAAGGCTAGACAGACTATGTGCTCCTTGTAGTGGTCCTCTACACCCGATGAATGACAGGGGCAGACTGACTTTGATTTGACCTCCTAAAATTGACTTCTTGTGTTCAGGTCCTGTTGGGAATAATCACTCTTTCAATGCTACATGGAGCAACTGGACTAATCTTCCGGAATCCCCCAAGTGCCAGGAGAGTTCTCAACCCACCTCCGCCAATAGTCTATTTGCACATTCACCTCAGCCCAACGCAGTGAGTTTTTTTTTTTTTGTCAATTTTGTAGCACCTTTTGATTTTGCGACCTTTTATCTAGATCAAATACTTATAGATAAGTACATAATCAATTTTTCGTGTATTCTTTATTTTCAGGAACCTTCGTACGACAATCTTTGGAATGAAACTGGTGTCATCTATCATCCAAGTATTGTAAAAGCATTTCAAGATCAACGAGAGATGGAGATGCAGAATAGTCCTTTCAATAATAGTGGTAAGTCATATTGTGCATGGAAATAAAATAATTACAAACTTGTTTATATGGATGTTACATTGGCGGTCATTTGTGTTTCTTCACTTGTTTTTCAGAATTAAATTGGCCAGTAATGCCTTCTTTGTGGGAACCTCTATACACGCCTTCGGCTAGCGTTGAAACTCCTGCTCCTGTTTGGGGATCCAATGTTTGGGCCCCTCCTGCCCTACCTAGTCCTATGATTCAAGAGGAAATGGTAAAGGTCCAACATTTGTTGAATTCGTTTTCTATGCTTCAAACAACACTATTTTCCCATTATTTTAGCCAACAAAAATAGTACCCAATTGCTTTTAAATGCCGGGGTAGTTTCAACCTGCCAATTCACCCTTACTACATTCATACTACTGAAAGAAGGTTCGGTGATCCAATTCATTCACATAAATTCAGCCATGAGATTATACCTCTATTCATGCATTAATCAACTCCATTGCCCAGTCAACTTTTTCATAGCTTTTTGTTTCATTTAAACATGGAACACGCTCACAATTAATAATAATTAATGTAGATGATTCGAGGTTTTATTTTAATATTTCAATTCCAGGTCCAGCCTACTATGGACTATGATCCATTTCGATCTTTGAGCAACATTTGGGCACAACACTCTACCAATATTTGGAAACCTCCTTCGACAGAATAAACTTATATTTTTTCAATTTTCTTATTATTACCCCAATCTTTGCATCCTCTGAGCTGTAAGAATACTCAAGAATAATCGTTTTGATTACAAAATTCACCACGTCATGACTTTTTAGGGTGAAGGGAGAGGAAGGTGGGCTAATAAACTGTTTGCACTGTCCAGACTGTAAGTATATCTCAAATTCGATGAACATGTAATGGACTCTTATAACTGGGGTCAGACAACAGTTTGCTATGTGGTATCGTGGCCTGAAATGTTGAGGAAAAATTCGCGGTGCCCTCGTAGTTGGAAACTTCTGCCAGTAAAACAACTCATTTTCAAAACAGTTTATTCAATGCTTGTTGAATTTAGTTCAGTATTAACATTATTGCTTTGAGCGTGTCGTAGTGTCACTAATAGGGAGAAAAGTCATTCATTTTTGTAGATTGCCCACTTCCAGAAAGGTTGTTGAGTGTCCTTTGGAAATATGGATTAATGAAAGATGAAATGAGCGTATCCTAGTGTCAACCGCTGCTATAGTTTCATTTTATGAGGATTGCTTTGTCAAGAGACTCGAAATCGTCACCAAAAAGAATCTGTTCGAGATTACTACTGAATAATTTGTGGAAGGAAACGTTAATCTGTCACGTATGCGACCGAATCAGCGAACCAAACATGTTTTATTTTCAATCACACAAGACTAAAATGTAAAGAAACGTGTAGGTATTAATTATGATGATGCTGCAGAGTGGCGCCAAGGATACTCAAGATTTCTGATGTACTGCAATCCATGAGTAACCTAATTTGAATATCGAATTATAAAAAACTCTGCAAATTCTTGACACACCGGTTTATATCACCTTTCCGTATATACCAGACTGTGTTGCAAATCGGCACCATACCATATTCTCACCGTACTCATACCATACCTTACAAATTTCTTTCCTATCATACCATACTGTACTATACCAAATCATACATACAATAATATACCACACCATACTCATACCATGTTATACAAACCGAGTGAATATTGAAATGTCATCCATTTCTGACCTATATTTAAAATTTCAAGTATGTAGCATATCATCAAAATTTAATTTGTTTAAACTAATAGGTATTATTTAAACAATTTTACAGACAAGAAACCGAGTAAATATTGCATTGTGCTCCAGTTCTGACCTATTTTTAAAATTTCAAGTGAATAGCTGATCATCAAAATTTAATTTGTATTATTACAAAAAGGTATTATTTAAACAATTTTACAGATGAGACACCGAGTGAATATTACAATGTGGTGTATCCCCGACTCACGGTTAAAATTTCTAGACTGTAGATTACCGGGAAGATGAAAAAAGGTAGTTTTATTCTGGGCGTCTGTGGGTTGACTCACCTAACGGCCGTTTTCGACGCGAAGTTTAGTGTTTTTGTCAGAAAATTGACATTACAGTTGGGCTTAGGTACCTATTTACATAGTTTTTGACATTTTCATGTCTTTGCTTTGGCACATAAACTGAAACGGGAAAAATTTGTTCCCTTGATTCACCCTTTCCCTCAGATCACGTCAGAACACAAGCGACCGGCGGGCCACTACGTCAGAGCCTATGACGCACGAGCGTATGACGTCAGACGGCTGGCAGGAGGCCAACTAGTACGTCAGACGGATGGCAGGTGGCCAATTAGTACGTCAGAGCGTATGGCGTCAGACGGCGGGCAGGAGGCCAACTAGTACGTCAGCGCCTATAACGCACGAGCGTATGACGTCAGACGGCTAACAGGATGTCAACTAGTACGTCAGAGCCTATGACGCACGAGCGTATGACGTCAGAGGGCTGGATGGCTAGGTGATCGGGTGGTAGCGAAGGGAGGTGGTGATGACGTCAGAGGGGCCAGAGGGAGACAGATATCTGAAACCCCCATTTCTTCCTCACTACTTTTGTGATCACCGTGAAATTGCGTGAAACCTTTGCGCGCTCACTGTGAAAGAACGGCTGGTTTTTCAGGTCATTCAAAAGTGAACTAAAAATAACGCGGTTCAGTTAAATATTTTGAGATGACATTGTCGAAATTTTAAATTTCGTTTTGAACCCCTTCCCCTTGACCTAGGGTTATGAAAAGTTTCGAGGACCATTGTGGGGCTGGTCCAAACCCAGAAACCAAATTTCGTAATTTTAACTCAACGCTAACTGGGCAAAGTGCCGCGTACGGCGGACGGATTTTTTTTTATTCGATTTTCTGAATCTACGTGTCTTGAAACGTAAACCAACAAATTTTGAGGGGGGGTTAAAAAATTGTTTTCTTTGGGCGATTCCAATGGTTCATTATCGAAGATAATAAACCAAAACAGAGAGAACACAAGAGAAGCGGCTTGTGATTGCCTTCAAGGTAGGGATGGTCGATTGTAACAATCAATTATCTTTGCTACTAGTCAAGGAGCCATGTACAAAAAATCGAGGTGAGCTGGACTCAACCCCAATGTTATTGAAACTTTGAGGGATTGTTTGGTGATGGCAGAGGGTACCTATGTTAGCTGAGTTTTCGAATACGAGGACTTTCAGCCCTTTATGTGGGAGGGGGGGGGGGTAAAAACATGACACTTTTGCACGTTTTTAGGTTTTTCCTGTATAACTCGAAAAGCACGCATCCTACAGAAAATATCAATCGTTTCTTTTTTAAATGACATCACATTCAACGTCGGAACATTGGCATCACATTTCACGTGGGTTTCGAACATTGAAATCAGTTTAGCCGCAATCATCCGTAAAAGATGAAATTTTGACAGACTTCGCTAAAAGTCGTCAACCCTTCTCTTCTGTGCGGCAGAACAACGCCTGTAGGCAGGAAATCTGATTTTGTATCGGATGCGTTTTGAAATTTGCTCACTCCGGTGCTGAGATATACTCGTAGTTTATAAACCAGAAAAGGTCGTAGCGCCAAATTTCTGCTTTAGTCCAGGAGCCTTGTAAAAAAATCGGGGCGTGCCGACTTTAAATCCAGAGTTAACGAAAATTCGAGGGATTGGTAGAATCTACCAATTTTCGTTAACATGCCATCTGATGGCATGTTTGCTGTGTTTTTGAACACGAGGGCCTTGAGCTCTGTGCGGGAAGGGAGGCAAAAACCGTGATTTTTTCCGAGTTGTTATTGGTTTTTGCTGTCATCTTCTAAATCATCTGATTGGGCTAAAATCGCAGGTGTTGCTGGTAAAATCACCAGGAATGCTGGTTTGGGATGGTAAAATTATAATTACACACACATCTATGTATTGGTACACGTAATGTATCCCCTCACCTCCCTCCACAATACCTTTCTTCTCCGCCCCTTCATTATCCCCTGTACCTGCTCAATAATGGTTCATTAGGTATTAAAAATGTTCGATTGTTTCTAGTCGATTGTATCGAACAATCGATTGTTGGCTACAATCGACTATCCCTACTTCAGAGAGCCCTCATAGAAGGGGGAAGGAGGATTGGGGGCAGCCCAGTGTGGCCCGCCTAGTTACTATTCCAGGAGTTTTAGTTTATTGGCCGCCTTTCGTCTACCCCTCAAATTGTCACATTATCCCCCATAATCGGACTAATTTTTGTTTTATTTAGGACACGTATTATCACCCTAAGAATGGCGCCATAAAAATCTGGAAACAGCTAATTTTTATGGCTAGATGGCTCTTTTCTGTTCGATGTTTTACTGATGATCAAGAGCTTCCCACCAAACATTTTCTGAGGCAAAGTGAAGGATCTTCAGAGCGAAGCTGAGCTGTATAGTGTTGAATACTGGCTCTACTGCATGCACATTTTACAGTTACAACAGGGCGAGGGGAGCGATAGACAAAGCAGTTCAAGGCCTTGGGTTCTCCTCATTCATCATAATATGATATTATTGCGCCTCAAGAATCTTGACGAGCCCTATAAGAAACTAATATATTCACCATCGTGTTCAGCATTAAGAAAAAAACCTTTAAAATGACGGGTCACTTGTCAAAATGTTTCATTTTGGGAATTTATGGGTAATGTTCCCCCCTAAAACTCCCCCTTACAGTGGCCCGATTCTATCCATCTACGAAATTAGCCTTTCGATTGCCAAGTCGGATTTTTTTGTGCAAATGTGAACTTTTTATCTCAATTCTATGGAGAGTTCTCGTCAGGAGTGACACATACATAAATATATAATACTTGCCTGCATTGCTGTTGTTGATGCTGGAATAATGTTTTGCAGATTTGCGAGTTGAAACGGGTAAATAATCAGGGAAAAATCATTGGAAATGAATATAAAAAATCCAAGATAGTAATGTAACTACTCAAAACTTTTTCTCAATTTATCCAACAAAATTATCCAGAATTTTTTTCAAGTCGCTAGTTATTAATGGAGAAGGTGGCTAGACTTCCCTAGAAACAGTAGTCATAAGCCGCTTCTCTGTAAAAAAAAAAAAAAAAAAACAATTTAACGACACTTTCAGCAATACGTGGGACCCAAAATTTCAAATGCATTTTCCCAACATTTAGGATTTTTGAGTTGTCACACTCCTATTCTTGAGGTGCGATATTTTAGCCTCGCCTTTATCCCCATTCAGCCTTAAATGGTCGAAGTTATAGTCGCCAAAATGTGCACATTAGTGTAGATGGTGCATGTTTACTACACCCCCGATCTTGGTTGAAACATACAGATATTATATCATATTGGCCAAAGAACCCTTCCTTATTACTCTTCTGGTTGGGTAACAAAACGTGGGGAGAAGTAACATCCACTCAAGGGCAAAAATGTTCAGATTTAGGATTCATGGCTCTAAAACCGTGGAAAAGGTCAATAACAACTAGAAGGTTGAGGGTATTTCAAGTCCGCTCAAATTCGCTCGTTAGCTCATGCTGCATTACTAGACTTTCTTTCAAATTCCGTTTATTAAAATGGGCCCCTTCAAGGGCCAGAGGCGATTAATGCTGAAGAACCCAGATATCGAGGGTCTCACGGCAACTTCCCACATCGTCATTTGGACGACATTTCAGCAGAGCCAAAAAACCATCTGCCAATGACTATGTTTACAGAGTAATTCAGTAAAATAAATCCCCCCAAAAAACACTCCGTGTAAAAATCATTCGCAAATATCATTCTTCAGAGGCCGGAAAAAGTTATGATATCCACTTTCCCCGCCCGCCCTTTTCCTCATTAAGGAGCTAAGTATAATGAAAAGCTTAACCACTTCACAAGCACCGTACCCCTTTCGAAATCTCCCCTTGGCGCTATTGCGAGACGTTTTTATTACTTCCACAAGCAACTAATACTTGATGGTGGTTAACGTTTTATACAAGTATTAGTTGCTTGTGGAAGTAATAAAAACGTCTCGCAATAGCGCCAAGGGGAGATTTCGAAAGGGGTACGGTGCTTGTGAAGTGGTTAAGCTTTTCATTATACTTAGCTCCTTAATGAGGAAAAGGGCGGGCGGGGAAAGTGGATATCATAACTTTTTCCGGCCTCTGAAGAATGATATTTGTGAGGCGGGGTGATTTTTACACGGAGTGTTTTTTGGGGGGATATCACATCTTTTTGTTGTTGAAGTGGGTCATTTTATAAAGAAGGTCATGCAAAATTTCAAGTCGATTGGTCCGGTTACCCAGGCTGTAGACTCGTCAAAGTTGCCAAAATTAGCCTAAATTTCAGTTTTTTTGTTTCTAAAAGTTTTTGGGTTGAGATAATGGGTTAAACCTTTCAAAAGGCACTGTCTGATGTTGAAACGAAGCTCTGTGCAAAATTTCAAGTCAATCCGTGAACGTGGAAATGCCTAACTGATTAAGGAGAAGAAGAACAGGTAAGGGTGAAAAACCGGATTTTTGAAGTTATATAACTCGGCTCCCTTTAAAGATATCGACTTGAATCTTTCAAAAGGCACTTGCTACACTTAAAACGAAGCTCCGTGCAAAATTTCAAGTCAATCGGCGAAGGTGGAGAGGCTGTAGCCTTGACCGACTGCAAAAAGTAGAAAACATGGTAATTGGTTTTTGAAGTTATATAACTCGGCTCCCTTTAGACCTAGCGACTTGAAACTTTCAGGGCTTTCGTCTATCCACACCATAAAGATCCATACCAAATTTCAAGTTGATCGGTCTACTAGGAGCCGAGATATGGCCATAATTAGCCTAAATTACCCTAAATTTCAGTTTTTTTGTCCCTAATTTTTTTTGGGTTGAGATAATTGCTTATTTCGTTCAAATGGCACTGAGCCATGCTATAAAGAAGGTGTGTAAAAAAATTCAAGTCGATTGGTCCTTTTACCCAGGCTGTAGACTCGTCAAAGTGGACAGAATTTTCCTAAGGTTTCTGTTTTTTTGTTTCTAAAACTTTTTTGGGTTGAGATAATGGGTTAAATCTTATATAAGGCTCTGTCTCAAGGTTAAATGAAGCTCTGTGCAAAATTTCAAGTCAATCGGTCAACGTGGAGAGGCTCCAGCCTTGCCTGTCTGAACAAGGAGAAGAAGAAGGAGAAGAACAATCTAAGGCCGAAAAACCGGGTTTTTTGAAGTTATGTAGCTCGGCTCCCTTTAGACCTATCGATTTGAAACTTTCAGGGCTTTCTAATATACACTCAAAGAAGACCCACACCAAATTTCAAGTTGATCGGTCAAATAGGAGCCGAGATATGGATACCTCGAAAACGCGTTTCGTGACGTCCGGTAAACATGCACTCGGCATCGTTCGTTTTCTCAACTTCTTTGTTTGGCGGGGCGGAACGCTACCGCGTTCCTAGATCATGAGATTTAGTGTTACCTTAGTTAGGTACCTAACTTATACTTAGTTACATCGATCCGCTGGGGGAAGACGCTTCAAATGGTAGGTATGCATTTTGGCCAAAAGTGACGATGTGGGGTGTTGCCGTGAGACCCTCGATATGTGTGTCTTGTTAGTCATGTCACCGGGTTCTAGAGAGGTTAAACAAAGTTAGTCCAGTTTTTCTCAATCAACGTGTTGGATCTCTCTGTATTTCCCCAGTTCTTTTTGTGATCTATACTTGTGTCGTAGGACTCATCTGATACCTAAACTCGTAGCAGTACTATAAATTATGCTTCATAAAACATATACGTATCTAAAAAAGTCTGATTATGATCCTTAGCAACACTGTAAAGATTTCTCAATTTGCTATGTCTCCAAAACGTTAAGTGTATCAGGTTATACAAAACCAGCGCTTGATTGCATCGCGCTACCAAGTATTTATTCCTTGAAGTTATCAGAATTCATGAGTTACTTTCCATACTCCACTGCTTGTGGATACTTCAGGAATCCTGGAACACCGCGGTGGGGAAGCTACCAACAAGTAAATGGGGGTTCATTCCAACCCGAACGTCAGTCCCTGCCTTTTGCGTTTTTAATTTGTATTTATTATTTAATTACTGTTGTTATTCAAGCGCAGTCGATGATCTCATTTCATTAGAAATACACCAAAGAAGTTAAATGAATTTTATCGGCGTTCAGGAAGAACATTTCAAAATGTGAAAAAATGAACCTCAGATCGCACATTTTTGTGAGAATGACCCATCTGCACTTTTTTTTTTTTTTCAAGTATTGACCAAGTTCAGCTAGCAGGCGATTAAAAGGATCATCTGCTCTCAAAACATATTTGGATCAATGAGTATTTACTATTAAAGGTGACAAATAATACCAGACAAAAATTTGAAAAGCTCATAGGATGGAACTATTTATTGAGAGCATATTTTCTAATTCTCCCATTGAAAAATAAATGGTGAACACCATATAAACTTTTCGTCATTGAAAGTATAAGAATATCTTTTTTAACCTGTTACAATGAGTTATTATTGTGATCTTGGATATTACTAAGCATTACATAATCCTATTTACAAAATCTTGCTTCAAAGAAGGCCTGTGCTAACATATGCTTACAGGTATTCATTATAATGCTTCGAGCTTTGGAAAAAATTCTCAAAAAAAAAGGAATAATACAATTTTTCAAGTGAAAAATTCAGAAATCAAACGTTTTACATGAACAGGGCAAATTTAGGTTGCCCATTCTTGAAGTTGCTTGAGATCGTCATCTTCATCAGCAACTGCAAAAGAACAAACGTCCACCGTCATTAACAACATTCACCTTCCACCAGGAATATTTTATTGAACAGCACCACAGTTCTAAGCTTTAGACAGATGCGATTATTCATTTGGTAATTCATATTCTGCCATCATAGTAATAATATTAGTAGTAATACATGTATGTATTGTATATAGATTCCCCCTCCAGTGCGAACGATACTCTCGTCATAGGCCTGGTGGGAGGGGGGGGGGAGGAAGGCGTGGAAGGCATGCTTGCTGAATCTGTAGACGCAACGAGGAAAGCTGTCTTCAATCCTGATACGACGACTTCCTGGTACGAACTAAATCACTCCCGACGAAATCGTGGAAACCCATGTTAAGGAAAACAAGGATATTTGAAAAAAAAAATCGTCTGTTTCCACTGAAATAAGAGTACCCTGTTATACTGGTTTCGGTTATTAAACCATCGTCAGTAACGTTATTGTTTGCAACAGTATTGTTTTGTTACTGAGTAGAGTTTAATCACCAAAACCGGTATAACAGTGTACTCACATTTCAGTGAAAATATACGATTTTGGTTAATCATCTTTGATAAAGAGCCATTTGAATTGGCCAAGGAAAAAAAATCCCCCCCCTTCCCCTCTCAAAATTTGCCGGTTTACGTTTCAAGATACGTAGATTCAGAAAATCGAATTTAAAAAAATCCGTCCGTCCGCCTTGTGCTGCACTTTGCCCAGTTAGCGTAGTGCTAAAATTACGAAATTTGGTTTACGGGTTTGGACCAACCCCACAATGATCCTTGAAACTTTTCATAACCTTAGATCAATGGAAAGGGGTTCAAAGCGAATTTTTAAATTTTGATATCTCATACAATTCAAATGGAACGGTATAGTTTTTAATTCACATTTAGCTCGAGTTTATTTTTTAGAATTGTTCAAGACCATCCGGAGCTTTATACGACAAGCCTTTCGTTCACCATGAGGGCTCAAAGTTGGAGAAGATCGAAAGTTGTCAACATGAGAGTGAATCATGCGGCAGCCAATCTGGTCAATGTTAATACGTGTTAATGATGCGTTCCTAGTAGTTGCGACAAGGCTCGAAATAATGATGACTCGAAGTGAAGTCCTTGATTGGTGGTTATTTGCAATGGAGTTCCGAATTTTGATATCCATCCTGCTACAAAGGCATGATTGTAAGTGTCAAAAATGTTTCAAAGGCGCTATATTCACGTTGGACCTCAAACAGTTTCCCCGAGAGAAAACTGTGAGGTTTCTAGGTACCTAGCTGCCCTGAATGTGCAGCTCAACCACACCACCAATACCGGAGTCTGATGAAGTCTTATAACGACATTGGTTTCTATTATATTGACTTTTTATATTATATACTCGGCCTGCAATATTTTAAGAGTATGACATATTGATTATAAGGGTATGTTTTCAAATGGGAATCACTTGGAAACTTACTGGGTGTCAGTTGTCTAAACTGGGGAAGTGTCTACTGATTTGGGTGGGAAAACGGGGATCACTTGGGGACCGCCCATTTACACACAATAAGAAAACCTCATCTACATAACGAAAGTGACAAAGCAAAGACGAAACAGGGCATCGATTCATTTTTATGGAGTTAGGTCATTTTGCAATTGCTGAATTTGGGGGTCGAGTTGGTGTTTCATTCAATCTATAGTCCCACTTGCAAAAACAAAAAATTAATGATTTTAAAACAAGACGCTTGATTCACTAAACTCACCAGTTTGCTTTGGTTTGGCCGGAACTGGAATCGTAGCTGGAACATCTGGCAAGTGGTCTGCAGCTGGGGTATGGGTACCAAGAAGTTCTCTATCAAGTTCTTGCTGTTCTAATTCCTCTAATTCCCGTTCGAGTTCGTCCTGATAATTCAAAATAACAATTTGATTAGAGCCAAACAC
The DNA here is from genome assembly GCA_963920205.1 of Stenodema calcarata. Taxonomy (NCBI): domain Eukaryota; kingdom Metazoa; phylum Arthropoda; class Insecta; order Hemiptera; family Miridae; genus Stenodema; species Stenodema calcarata. The sequence goes on from OY986048.1 coordinate 25,224,494, forward strand.
ACACTGAGAGATAGAATTGATGTGAAAATGTACAACTAAATTATACCTCGTCTATGTCAGTTCCAAAAGCGACTGGATTAGAGATTGCTTCTGATATTTCTTTAGCAGCTTCATGCTGCTCAGCGATTTCATCCATCATATCGTGGACTTGGTCCACATCCCTAAAACAAGATTCGAGCCGCGTTAAGATACGAAGTCATCGTTTTGGTTTGGATGTACATTTGAATTGGAATAACTCTGACATTTGAGTTACGTTTGTTTAGTAGATCACTAATATACGTACATATGCTGGTGAGCTGTCTTCAGCGTATCAGCTGCTAATTTCATAGTTTGCACAACCTTTGAACTAGTATTAGCCGATTCTAAGGCCTCTCTCTGCATTTCGATTGTGGATAGAGTTCCATCGATTTGTTGTAATTGTTTTTCATAGCGCTTCTTCCGTTTAAGAGCTTGTATAGAAACTAAAAAACATAATACAATGTAAGTTATACGTCATTTTGCCATTAAAAAAAATGCTTAAGGATGTACATTAAATCAACAAATAATAACATCAAATAGATCCAGAGTTGTACCTCTGGCGGTAGATAAATATGAATGCAGTTGATAAATGTGAATCCACAATACGACAGGGTTCAACTAGAAGGGGCACCAAGTGGTGATATTCCATCTGAACCATCCTCAAAATGAAGCCCAAGATATCGATCTAACGAAAGACAGTTGCCAAAACAGTATAAAACGTCTTCAATTTCCATACAGGCATTGGCACCACCAGGAGAACCAATAGGCCGACCAACAAGCGAACAAGTCTTGCCTTCTACCTGTTCAAACACTACGAGCTGAATCCCTTAAGAGTGAAGGAATGAAGTGATCCAATATTAATAGAATATTTCTTAAATCACATGACGTACTTATATGACCCAACTGTTGTTCCCCAATGGAGTATTCCAGAGACTCAAACAATAAGATGAGGTTTGGAATATTTAAGGTAAAATAACTAAAAATGGACGTCGAGTGTGGGAAGAGGTGATAATTGTGTAATAATAGGAAGGAAATGCAAAATTAAGATATTGGACGTTGGTAAAGTGCTATCAGCCTCAGCATGGACAGTACACAGCTCTCTTCCAATCAGCCCTTCACAGCACTTATCCACCTCTCAAGCAGCCCACTTTTTTCGAAATATTATCCCGGCAAACAGATCCGATTTTCATTCACCCCAAACAATATACTGCGATACTCCCAATTTTCAATTGTTATTATTATTCTATTTACTGAACCTTGAAGGGTTTATAATTATAAATCGGTTTTAAAGATTTTGTGAACAATTATAAAACCATTTGGAGTGTTAAAACCACGGAAAAATTATTTTTTTGATCATTGTTGAGAGAATAACAGACGACGAACGCTGTTCCCGTAATGTTGGACTGAACAAAGGAGTCATGAGGGGATATGAGTCATTCAATCAGGTGCTTGACACCGTTAGGTAGTAAGAAACGTACAACAAACGGGAGAGGTACAACTATAGCTGATGAATGAGCCTTGATAGACAGTCTTCGAAAATTAAATTCTTTTGATAAGTTGTCCGTATTAAATATTTTTCTTATCATATGTGCTTTATCAGTTAGCAAACATTGCTCCCAGTGGCTTATGACAAGTAACTGTCAAAGCCCAACCTTGTAGTTTCTATTTCTACTTACCACGACGGTTGGCCGTTCCGTTCTTTTTTATAATCTTCATTTCAACTTCAATTTTGCTTTCCAAATGTTCTTGTTTCTTCACTAACATGTCCTCAGTCTCACGAAGCTTCTGGATCGCTTCCGAAGCCGTCGGGCCCTTGTCATCTTTCTTCCCGCCGAACACTTTGCTGAAGAAACTCATGTCTACGCAACTGACAAACAAAAACTTAGAGACGATACCGCAAAACGTGATACACTGCGAAAAACATTGACATGCACCACTACCAGGCCCTCAATTCGGGTGACTCAAGCTCAATTTCAATTCAAGTTTCGAGATAATCAGAACCCGAAACACTCGGCTCTTCTTCTTCTTCAGTTCTGAAGTGGGTGACGTTGATCTCGTTTCAATGGTCTGGTGTAGCTTTGGCGGACACAATTCGCGCCGGACATAAATTTGTTAAAATCTACGGATGAATTCAGTATTCTCTAAATCGAGTTTGTATCGTCAATGATCAAAATTCGTTGCAAAAATGTCTAAGCCATTGCAAAAGCGTCTAGATTTCGACGATTCGTTACAAAATGAAAAGTACGACAGTAAAATCAAAACCTTCCCGGTGGTTTTCATCATAAAAGAAAAACTCAATTTCACGCGATTGCAAGAAAATATACACCACACAACAAACAGAATTCAACGCGGGAAATCAAAAATAATTATAGTATTAGTTGACTAGCATTAGGCGACTACGGGCAAGTGCGCTGATCACTTATTTCTCCAGCCAGGCTACTCCAATATTCTTTCTAACAATTTATTTTATTAGATCAGGTGCTTATTGACAGCTGACCAAATTTTGAGCTCTTTGAAAGAGCCTCTTTCGCAGCTGTGTGAGTGAAGTTATGGTTCATTTTCCAAACCTTGTTCTGCCAGCTCTGTTTCACAGTTCAAGGCAGGTCACGAAAAATTGGTTTTATGATTTATTATCTAGCATTAGGCGACTACGGGCAAGTGCGCTGATCACTTATTTCTCCAGCCAGGCTACTCCAATATTCTTTCTAACAATTTATTTTATTAGATCAGATGCTTATTGACAGCTGACCAAATTTTGAGCTCTTTCGCAGCTGTGTGAGTGAAGTTATGGTTCATTTTCCAAACCTCGTTCTGCCAGCTCTGTTTCACAGTTCAAGGCAGGTCACGAAAAATTGGTTTTATGATTTATTTCCCCCTCTTATTCCTCATTTTTCAGTTTCTAGCCGATTCTTCAATAGTTTCTGACTTCAATTCATTCTTTGTAGTAAAAGAAAAGTCACAATTACGTTTTTTATTGCGATAGCGCACTTGCCCTACGGTTTTGAGACTATAACGGCAAGTGCGCAATCAAGAATGCGGGCAACTGCGCGCAGCTTGATTTTCAGAGAAAGTAGGGCGAAAAAAAATCCCCGAAGTTTGTTCGATCTCCTGAATTTTATTCTAGGTGTTAAGCGTAGTCTCTTCATTCTCTGCTGACTGATTTGTAATAAAAAATGAATTTATCTTAGCTAGGAAATCTATTGACCCATTCACCCCGTAGATTCAATGCACGAGTTTTACCTACCCCAACTCGATTGGTTTTGTGATTCCTGCATGTAGACAATCCTATGTAGCTACCAATCTTTTTGCATGAATCTCCGCCAGCCTGCCTCGAGTCGACTCACTACTACCACCTGCTGGAAAAGAGGAATCACCCCATGGCATGTCAAACAGTTAATCGGAAGCTCTTTTAGAAGGTCCCACGTCTGGAGCTACCAACTCCGAGAGTCTGCAGCCACCCTTTGCTCTGCCAGAAGACGTTCCAAGGAGGAGCGTGGTTTCTTTCAAAGACTATGATTTTCATGCTCAAAAGAGGCCCCGAGGATGCTGCTTCAGGCCCAAGCAAGAAAACAAGAGTGGGACTTGGAGCAGAGCTCCTTAACTCCAATGGGGCAGTACAGAGGCTCAGGGAAAAACAAGCATCAAATGACCAAAAGACGAAAAAGGTTCCAGCTCGTAAAACGACCAGACAACCACTGCCATGATCTTCTGGAGCGACCCAAAAATCAGGCAAGCCCGCAATCCTCAGACAGAACGTCCTCGACCAGTGCCATCATCCTCTGGAGCGACCCAAGGACCAGACAGGCAAGCCCTCCATCGCCGAAGGGAAAGTCCTCAATCGTCATCCTCGGGAAATGAGGCGTTTGAGGACGAGTTCGGAGACGTGGAAGAGTTCATCGCCTATTTGGACAACTGTGGGTGCGACGAAGGAATGCCAAATTGATCTTGTTCGTTATGTTCTGAACATGTTTTACCGCCAAATGTTACTATAAAATTAATTAAATTCTATTGAACTGTAAAATTTTAATTTTTAATCGTAGATTGTGAACTAATTTTCCGGAAAAATACAAGAGCGCACTTGCCCGCACCCAGTGGGCAAGTACACCTCATGAACGTGCTTCAGAAAAATAGAATTTTTGCCCTTAGAAACCGTCTCAAAAATTATACTGTACATACAACTCGACAATTTTGAAACATGGCGGGATGCCAAATGCTGCTTCACTTTCATGTAAGTGGGTAAAACATGTTTATTTCCCTGAAAAGCTGAATCATCTCCACAGGCCTAATAATCATATTCCCGATTTCGTGTAGGCCCATACCACCCAACCGGTAGGTCTTGAAGACCCAACCTGAGTAGGCCCTGAAGACACAACCAGGGGAATCTATTCTGCTGAGGGGTTCATATGGTAACGGAATCATAACCTTATCCTTAGTTAACAATGTGCCTTGTGTCGTTTCGCGCTCCTCACCTGTTCTGCTTGATTGCTTCAATGTATCCATCTAGCAGTCTATGTATCAATCAATCGAGGAAAGGCCAAAACAAACAAGAATTGCTTGAACTCAAAAAGTCAAATTTCAATATGTATTTCTGAACGATAAATAGGAGAAGTGTATGCAGTAGTCAAAATGCCTGAATCTTCAAAATTGCTGGACAACACGTTCATGTTATTCAATTCTGGTGGGATCCCTTGGGAGTAGTAATGGATTTACGGAATCTCGTTAATAGATAAACAAATTTTATTATATATATATATAACTCACAGAATATATAATTTTTAATCATTCATGATTGGTACGAGTACTTTCATAACATCCAAGCACAAAATTACTGATAATTGAATGCATTAGAGGATTAATACACATTTAGACACAAGTGTATGCAGGCTTCTCTATAACAGAAGAGACATACGTCTCTTGAGACGAGAAACTTCGTATCTCCACATTTTGCGAAAAAGAGTTTTTTGTTGCTACCTACCTATCATAAGCCACCAATTTTAGCGCTTGCAGCGGTGAGTAAGTGAGTTATTAGCGTGAAAATCAAGTGAAGAGTTGTCTAGGTCCCCAATGCGTCATAGGGACCAAAAACAGTTTTTTTTGCTCTCCTGAAAAGTTCAGATTTTGGAGATATGAGGGTTCTCGTCTTCACCGTCGATATGTGAGAATAGACACAACATACGAGTTCAATTGCACAATGAGGAATTAAAATGACCCTCGTCTTACACTGGCCTTGACTTATTTCCCGTATTTTCGCTCTTGCTACGAGAAAATCGAATTAGTTTGAAGTAATTTAGTCTCATACGTAGCTATAATTATTTCAATTTAGGAACTAGGTTGAATGTATTTAGCTGTTAGTTTGTGAAATTAGGATGAGTTTGGTATTTTATGCTCCTTTTCTTAACTGACTTGGGCACTCTATTAATCATGAAAGTACTCGAGTCTTCTAATTTTAAAGGGGCAGATACCATTGAAGATAGTTAGCCACGAGATATAGACAAGTACCAAAGCAGTAAGTGAACGGCAAGGACATAATTTAGAGAATATCGCATTTGTCCATACAAAATGCCCAACCCAAATTTTATTTTGGAGATTAACAGGAAAATATTATAATTAGGTACTTAAATTGTGCTTATTATGTCGGTAACATCAGGTTTCAATATGCAATATTTCACGAGCAAAACAAAATTGGGATTACATTATATGTGGTTGAATCAAATTCCTTTCTCTTCTTTCTCAACATTATATAATTGATTTCTTGGTTCTCCCTTAAGAATACTTATATTTTTCAAAATATTTAATACAGAGGCGGTTGATATTTACTTTTCCACCAACTTGCTACTATTAGATATGAGTTTGAACTACTATTGACAGACCTACCATACCGGTAGATTATGAGAATCAGTACCTGGGTACCTTCACACAAAGTCTGAGTACCTAATCAGATAACAGCATATGAAATTTATAATGAAATAGAACGATGGTCGAAGGAGAATAAACACTGAAGAAATTAATGATAAAACGCTGCAAATTTGTCCACATTGGTTTATCATCTTCTGTACAGAATATTGTCACTATATAATATCACTGTTCTGTATACAATATTCTTGTGAGACCTATAGGTATACGAAATAATATGAGGGATGGGCTAAAGTAGGATAGAATGGGATAGAATAGGTGATCAGGTGGACGTCTCCTAATGATGGGTTGGGGGGTGTCGGCAACTAGCTCAACCGTATGTCGTTTGAATCAGCTGTTCCTCAGTACGAACATTAGACCATGTTCCACCGTTTGAGACTCGCTCATGTTGACGTTTTTTAATCATTGTCTAACCCATTCTGAACGAGCGATTAGTCGTACAAAGGTCCAGGTAGTCTTAAAAACTGCTCTGAATCAAGATCTATTCAAAAGTGAACGGAAAACCACAAGTTATATCTAAAAAAAAAGTCGTCGATATATGACGTTTTTGAACATTTCAAGGATCATGCGGCGGACAGACGGATTTTTTAAAATTCGATTTTCTTGAAACGTAAGCCAACAAATTTTAAGGTTGAATCAACAATTTTTTTTCCTTGTGTCATTTCCATTCCAATGGTTCATGAAGATGATAAACCGAAATGGAAATAAGTTTTAAAACCTGGGGAAATAACCAAGATAACGTGTTAATAGCCATCACAGTGCCAACATTAACATAACATAAAGATAAAATAAAAAATATAAAACCCAAGAGAAATATAGAAAAAAATAATCACAGCCAATTTAACGTTGCTACAAAGCCAAGTAAGCATAAGTTGTATCATTTCCTAATTGAATTCAACTTGGATTTACCAAACAGTTTCTAACATTAGGCTGCCATACACGAGCGGTTTTTTCTGAAAGGCCCGGACCGCGGGCCAGAACCGCGGGTTTTGCTGAAGGGCGAGGACCGCGGGTTTCTAATCCGTTGTAGCCAACTCACGTACAGTCCCGTCAAGGGTCATAACCGTACGTGTATGGGGAATAGTTTCTGTACAAAAATTTTTTTCAACTTGTTTACTGTATTTATGCATCTACTTGAGAAATAAAACTTTTTTTCATTTCAAACCCGCGGTTTTTTAGGTCCAAAAAGGCCAGAGGTTTACGTACGGTTTTCTGAGTAGGTACCTAGTAGTCGCGGGAGAAATATTTTACAACATGGAGCGGATTTCCTTCAACGCGAGAAGAAGGGCGTTAATTGCTGTTACTGGTGGGGTTTGTGCGTATAGCATGTTATTTAACCTTAGGAAAAATCGACAAACATGGGTTAAGGAGTGGATTTCCAGAAGAGAACAAGCTGGCCACTTGGGTCTTTTAATTTAAAAAAATTTAAAAAATAACACTCGGAACAACGATTTCACGTTCACAACAACTAAAACACTGAAACATCTCGTTAAAACATTTCGAGAAAACTGCGGAGACAGGCATGTGCGTTGCCAGGGGTGAGCCAAGGGTCGGGTGAGGGTTTTTTCCAGGAATCACAAACCTCTCGAACAGCCTTTCGCCCGTCGTTGCCCACCGACGTAGAGGCGGGCCGGGAGTTTCCCCGGAACCCTGGACCGCCAGTTCTGAACTCTAACCCCTCGTAGCCCACTGACGCACGGACGGATCAACGGTTCTTCTCGAAAAACCCGTCGCCTGTCAGAAAAAACCGCTCGAGTATGGCAGCCTATTGTACTCAAACCAAAAATTCTACACAGAAAATGTCACATTCAATTGGAGATGCTACATATTCGGTTTTCTGGATTTGAACCTGCAAACCCTGAAATAAACTCAATCAGTGGAGCAGTAAGAAGAACGCCTCAAAATGTATGAACACCCCATTGAACGCAAATCCACCAATTGATTGCACTGGAAGGCAGTACAGGGTCATATTAAACGCTGATATTCCGTCCATTAAATTTTCCCATGACCCTATTTTTTCACATTGAAATCACAATAGAGACATATCAATTAATGCTATTCAATGACAAACAAAAAAAGACATTACAGAGGAAATATGCAAACAAATCACCACAGTTCCAACACTGATATACCTAGGTAATGATGATAGTACCTCTTCACACAATAATGATACAAAGGGATTGACATGCATTGAATTACAGCAAGGTACATAATGGAACAAGGTATCAATAACGAAAAACATTTTAAACAAAAATGAGGTCTACTTTCATAGTCGTCCAAATTTCCCAATTCGTACTACTAGATCCAGAAAAAATATAGATGGGCGAATATTCTTTGTCTAATTCACCCTTACTGACAAAAATAAATACAAGAAAGAAATGGATGCTTGCTTTTGGAAGACAAAAAGGAATGAAGACATTATTAAATCATTGGAACATTTACTTCTAGTTGGATTCTACATTTGTAATCAAGGTTGAGCTCCTAAATCTGCTAAATGACGGCACACCTTCATATCCCGAAGTACAATCAAAATAAGGAAACATTTAGAGAACAATTGGAGTTGTCCAAAAATGGTCCCATATGAATTGTATCAAAATTAAATTCCACCTCATATGCCTGTATGCGCAGTCCTGAAACGCTACAAAAATAAAATTGCAACAAAATGAGAAATTACTGAATTGATTTTCGCTTTCAGGTGCAATCAAACCCCTGAAATTCAAGGACAGTTTACCAATAAAGTTCATTGAGATCAGAGTACGTACTGGACCAAACCTTGCAAAACCTTGACTGATTTCAAACATAAATCGACACAATTTCTACTGGTTATGAGGGGGAAAATCCTAATGGTTGATCTACGATATACGTATGTTAACGCTCAGTCCATTGATTTTTTTTTTTTTAATGTATCGGATGGGTTAGGTAATACGAGTTATATATTTCCCGTTTGTGATTTTCTCAGTCATCATCTATTGGAAACAAAAGCAGTGGACATGCTCACCCTTAGACATGCGGCGGTTTTATAAAGATACACGTTGTACTTCATCCAAGACTTCAAGCTACTCAAAAGCAAGTCTTAACTTTAATTTTGGTTTAAACTATAATTTGAAAAATTAAAACAGCGTGGTAATCAACTGGGAATGATCCCAAATCCAATAATGATGTACACATTTGGTGTATTGACAACAGAAGGGTAAAATTAGGTATTCAAACTAAAATGAAATCCAGTTGTATCAGCGTTTTCTTACATTCGTGGGGAAATGGCAACTTTTCCGCTGATTCGTATGGATACTAAAAGAAGTATCTTACAAGTTCTTGAGTAGTTAGGAATGTTGAACATCAAATCCATAAATAATAAATAAATAAAGAAGAAGAATAAATTGGCAAAAATTGACCTTGTCTTCCACAAGAGCGAAATAGGTACAATATCATCTCGATCTCTGAAAGTAAAATGAAAATTTCGGTGCAGGCCAATCCTCAGACACCTCTAGAAAGGAACGTGACAACAACTTGGTGAACTTGGCTCCCCAGAAATGTCCTCCTCTCTTCCATCTCCATCACAAATCTTGAACTCTACAGCCGGGATATAGGCAAAATGTGTTTTTCAAACCCTTTCAACTTTCAAAAATACAACGTTTTGGATGAGATCGAATCTTTCATTTTTGACTAATCGGGGCACAACTTGAGGATGTTAGTGCTCAAAAAATTGGTCTTTCAGTAACTGGTACACTTTGCATTCCGTACTTATATTCTATTTCAAAAAATTGTATTCTCTATATTTAAAAAAACAAATATCTATTCCTGAAGAAAATATAGGAGGACACAAATAAATATATCACAATACGTTAGGGTACAAAGTAAATGGAAGAGGGAGAAAAAGCACTAAGCTTGGATTACTGGCCCAAATGATTGTTGTTATATCCAGTATTTCAGCCTTTATATTCAAATGTACTTGGATATTTAAAGGGGGATGCAAAAAATAGATTCTGTAGCTTAACATCTACTATAATTGGCAGATTTCTATTATCAATTGCCTGACAGGTCTGTTGAACGCATGAAACCTTTTTGAGGGCCATGGTACAAGTACAACCCGCCTACATTCACTGCCCGGCTCGAGCTCCACATTAATCACGCTTCAGCGTGATATAGTTATACATTCTAACAAAATAAATATGTACACGAGAATTGTCATGCACAAATTTGAATTTTCTATAAATAAATTAAAAAACAAACATATATACAAGGACAATGATGATCAGAAACATGTTAACTAAGACACTCCTTCTAATTTACTAATGTAGGTACTATTTTGTAAAATCTCACAACAACCACCAAAACCCTATTAGGAGTAGATAACACAGGTTTACAAAAAAAAGTGAATGCAAACCATATGCCATAATGTGTTTGGTGTCGCTGATTCCGAATTGAAGGTCAGTGACCTCTATTGGGTCAGGTTCAAGGTCAAATCGTGGGAAATTATTGAAAAAATGTTTACATATATTTTTGATGTCGCTCAATTTGAATATGACCTTTGATTGCCTCAGCAAGGTCATCTGAAGGTCAAATAGCCGGAAAAGGTCACTAAGACGTTGCTATTAGGTCTAACATACCAACCATCTTGGGGGAAAATATGTACACATTTTTTCAGATTTTTCCGATCATTTCCTCCAATTTGACCTTGAGATGACTTTTACCATGACCTTGTAGACATAAACAAAAGTCATATTTGAAATCAGCTACATCAAAAACCTGTGTGTGAAGGATTCAGAATCAGAATCAGTGATCCAAAAAATATTAAGACATATGGGTTGCATTCACTTTCAAACCTGTTTAATTAGACAACTTTCTCTTTTCTTCTTTTGTGTATTTTTTGCAGATTAAAGTTTCTAGCAAGGGTTATAATATATACTTATTATACCTCGTATGCATAATAAGTATATATTATATAATACTTATTACACATACGAGGTATACTAAATCAACAAGTAAGTTTCATAATATCGTTTTCAACCAATAAAAATATGTGAATAGGCTAATTACAGCCTAAGTCAATCCGGCAAGATTCTCCGGGTCTTCTTAACAGGTATAATCGGATCATCATCGTCACTATTCAAATCATCGTGAAGATTTGTGTGAGCGAAAAGAGGGAGAAATTTCGATAGAAGTGATTCCAAAAATTCTTCCAGAGTCATACCATCAGCATACACTTGACTGCCGATCTAGAACATAACAGAGGATATTTTCGGTCAAGCTGGTGGTAGAATCCTTATTCAGTCAGTAGGAAATGTGTGTGTACAGGTGGAAGGAGTGTAAATGTTTGAATCGTTGTTCAGCTTTTTAAAAAGCGTCCGCCTCCGCCCAGGCAACTTATGAATGACTTCAGAGAGGCAACCAATCAAGAAAAACTTTCTCCCCAGTTTCCTAACACTCTTCAGTTCATGACATCTATTACTAGACTAGACGTTATTTTTCAAAATTGATTGATTGAAAAAAAAAAAAAAAAAATGGGTGTGAGTCAAATGATGGGTACTCAGGCACTAAGAACACTCCCAAAAATGTTATATTTTGGGAGTGTCTCCCAGCGACAAAACAGGTTTTGAAGTGAAAAAAAAAAGTTTCAGAAATAGTCACCAGATGAGGGTTTTTAGGAACATGAAACTGGGAGTGGAACACATTGTGGTGATGAGGACAGTGGGTTGTGAGAAAGAGGTAGTTATTTTTCGAAATGTAATACCTTTTCGTTTGCAAGATACTTGGTGAGCAATACCATGTGCAAACAGTCTGAGACCTGCCTGACGCAGCAAATACGTGCCCCAAGGGCCTAAGGGCAGCCGGGATAACAGTACGTGATTTCGAAATAAGTATAAGGGCCGACGTTTTCACCAACGTTTTTAATAAACGTTGAATAATTAAATCAAAGATCTCAGGTGGTGAACAACGACCCCCAAAAACAACTCCGTTGTAAAAACTGGCCCGCCAAAAAACCTCCGCAGCCGCAAAAAGGAGTGATATTCATTTTGCCTGCCGACCACGTATATAGGATGCGAGGTGCTTCGCACCTCGCTGTTGAGTGTGCATATAGAAACCTGATCCTTCTACCCCTAACCTCCACCGTCAATGTTTTCCTGTTCCCTGTCACCTTCCCACAACCCCCCTTTCACCCTCCTCTGTTTCCTCTGTTGCACCTGCAGGGAGCTTTTCGCTTCTTTCAATGCTGTTGGCGGGAGCTTTTTGCCAGACGAACAAGCCTGAATTGAAGCATTACTTCACTTTAGTTGTACCACCACTGATTACTGGGCAAGTTCTTGCGAAGGCCAAAGACGGAAAAGCTCCTGGGTACGATCGCATACCATATGAGCACTATAAACATTTACCAGAAGTGGGCTTGCGCGCAATTGTCGAGGTATTCAATCAAATAATGGAGACTGTAGATGTACCACCCTCGTTTGGCAAATCTATCATATTTCCGATTTTCAAAAAAGGGGATGTGGAGGACGTCATTAATTATAGAGGTCTATCGTTTGCGGATACAGTCAGTAAACTATTCACTGGTATTCTAAATAATCGAATGAGTAAATGGGTGGAAGAAGGTGGGATAATCTATCAGAACCAGGCGGGATTCCGGAGGAAATATAGTACTATAGACAACATATATAATATCATGTGTTTGGATAAAATTAAAACATCGGTGAAAAGAGGAAAATTGTATTGTTTTTACGTTGACCTTAAAGCCGCATTCGACAAATTAAACAGGGATTCTCTTTATTGCAAGCTCTATAATCTGGGAGTGTCTACAAAAGTGATTAGAATTGTGCGGGGACTTTATGCTGGAACCTCCTCATCTATCTGGCATAGGGATGGTCTGTCTGATCCAATTGAGATATCAATGGGACTGAAGCAGGGATGTTTGTTGTCGCCTTTGTTGTACTCCCTGTATGTTAATGATCTGGGTGATTATGTGGGTGGAGGTGTCAGGATTGAAGGTAGGGTGATAAACTGTCTTTATGCAGATGATATGATCCTAATGAGTGAGGATCCAGTTACGCTCCAACTAATGATAAATAGGCTTCACCAGTACTGTGATAGATGGAACCTGACTGTAAATCTGGCGAAATCCAAAATTATGATCTTTAAAAACGGCGGGAAATTGGCTAGGAAGGAACAGTGGAAACTTGGTTCAGAAGACATCGAAATAGTCAACTATTACAAGTACTTAGGAATAGGTATGACACCGAGATTAATATTGAATAAGCATTTCACAGAGAAATTAGCAGCGGCAAAGCTCAGCACCAATATTTTGTGGGCAGGAATGGTGAAACACAATGATTTCCCGGTAAGCAAGAAATGGGTGATTTTCGAATCAATGGCTAGGTCAGTTATGACGTATGGAGCTCAAGTTTGGGGTTACCAGGAACATGATTTGGTAGAAAAGGCACAACGATTTCATCAAAAAAGTTCTAATGCTCCCCACCAGCACACCTAGCTACTCCCTGTACCTGGAAACTGGCAGGTCTCCCTTGGTCCTGTACACATTCAGGTTGCATCTTGAGTATGTTATAAAAACAATTAACATGCCGCCTGAAAGACACCCAAACTTTTTCACTACCCTGATTATGAGGCGCAAAATGTTTTGGAACAAAGAGTGGGTCGGGATCCGTGAAAAATACGGAATAGACATGAAACATTTCTCAAATGAGAATTTGAAACGTCTGGGCGACGAAATGTTGGTCAAATGGGAATGGCAAACAAATAGGTAATCTAGACTCCTCTGAATCGTTGTAAATACTTACAGGATTGAAGGTGAATGCATTTCTGAATACCAATCGGATGTCGCTGATGTACTGCCGCACACTACAGTAATGTGTGGGGTCTGAAAGGGTGAGTTTTTTCCTAATGAAGTCCAAGCACATAGGGCGATGAATAACTTTATGGTATTCAGTATTCTGAAATACACAATCCATAGAATAAAAAATGATTAGGCAAAATTCAAAATAGTAGATGATCTTTGCATAGGTGTTTACCATGTACATACTCCGTTCATACTGTTCATGTTATGTCTAAAGGTCTAATCAATTTATATATCGAGGGTATAGTGGCAACAAGGCCTACCTCAAATGGGGCTAAACAACATGGCCTACCTGAGATAGGGCTGGTCAACATGGCCTACCTCAAATAGTGCAGAATAACATGGCCTAACTGACATTTTTGGGCATATTGAATTTTTTTATTCAGTGGGATACAAATGAAAATTCATTAGAATTATTCCTCATCCCGTAAGTTGTCTGTGTAGTATATTGGCACCCGGAAATGTCTATCATTGCAAACAGTCACGTATATGTTCCCAAATTTTAGAAATGAACAGTTTTTTGTGGCTCCTGTAAATTAAAATGAAAAAAACACTTAGGCCTTGTTGTACAGCACCGTTTGAAGTAGGCCATGTTGACCAGCCCTATCTCATGTAGGCCATGTTGTTCAGCCCCACTTGAGGTAGGCCTTGTTGCCACTTCACCCTCGATATATCATCTAGGGCAACCCATTAATTACTTTTATAAATCAGAAGTAGACTAGATGTTGGAATCGGTATCTGCTAATGAAAACCTGAGTGAATTCTGAGGGTCCAATAGGAAATTTTGCTCAATAACACCTACCTCAGGTGGTATAGGTTCGCGGAAGTGTAGGCTACAATCATACTGGCAGTAAAGTTCCAGGAGTAATCTCTCACAAACACTATGCTCTTCATCTGTGAGGCGGCCTCGTTCTGAGTGCTTAGTCATCCCCGCGTATGGCAAAGGAGTAATATCCCGACAAAGGGTGCACTGCCAAACTTCACTGAAAGCAAGAAAAAAATAAATCAGAATCATCTCAACAACCTGATCTTCATAAAATCTTCAATTACTATTACTATCTCATCTATGGACAACCAATGAAATCGATTGTAGAGGTTCCTCGTAACGAGGTAAATAGGGTGTCATAGGCACCAAAAAACAGTTTTTTTGCTCTCCTGAAATGTTGGGATTTTGGAGTACGAGGTTTCTCGTCTTCACCGAGTATATACTTACTGAGGAACTCTGGGTAGAGCTGGGATGTGACATGTTATGTGAAAGACTTTTGGGCAGTTATCACAACAAACGAGTTCACCCCCATCCATGCAAACAGCACACCAGTCTTCGTTGGGATCCTCTTTTTGCCATTCTCCTTAAAATTACAGAAAGTTTGGTTATTAATAGAAAACTATTCGATTGGTTTGATAATATAAAACTACAACATAGTTGAACAAAATATAAGGATCTTTTCTACATTTAAAATATGAATTCCAACATTACAATCGCCTTGATATAAGTCCCATTTTTTGATTTTTTCTTATTTTAATTTATTTAATTTTTTTACAGGTGATTTCACTATTAAGCTCAAGTGAAGCTCATTGGATTTGCTACAACAAGGTCATTCACATCTTTTTTTGGTATCTATAACATTTTTTGAAATATAGGCTCCAGTTGGGCATTGGACATGTTGCCTCCAACAAAGTGGTGAAAAATTAAATTCTTAAATTCTAATTAGACGTTTCACTCTGAATGGACCAGTATAATATACCGTTCCATAATATATTTGTTCAACAATATAATATATTATATTGTTGAGGAAACTTGGATAAATTCAGATTTTGAGTATTCTTTCAAGAATATCTGGAGCGGTTGTAAGCGACAAGCTCATAATAAGTGCTGAAATGCAGAACCAACAAAAAATCATCAACATGATCGTAAATCAAAAGGTATAACTTCAGGCCAATTCGCATGCTGGGAACACATGATTTTGTTGTATCAAGTTTTTGTGTGTACGTGAAAATATTATGTTGCCTCATAATTATTACGACAATGTTGTCTATAATGCTGTTGATGGTAATAAACCCTTTAGTTTGCTGAAGGAGCTTCTTGTAGTCTTAGTAACTAGAAACAGAGCACCTCCCCTAATCAGAATCCTATTAACGCTGCAATCTTTGCAGGCGTCACGTTACACACATACATATTGGTCTGAAACGTGAAGATAGTTCATCAGTTTAGATACAAACCCATCTTTTGGGAGAGGAAGGCTCCAGAAATTATTTCTCCAAATAATTACGACATTTTGTTATCATCCTCCGACAACCACCAATGAGAATAACATACCCGGATTTTTCTGTTGCACAGTTGGCTGAGGAGTTCCAGAAGCGGAATTGGAGGCAGAGCCAGTGGAGCTGTGGACCACACTGTCCCTTTTGTTGGTGATCGAGTTATCTATATCCTTATCAAGATCAGACAAGGTTCTCAGCACGTCATCTAGGGATGCCTGAAAATATAGTGACATTATAATAATTATTATAGAATTGCATTGCCTCAAACATTTGTACACTGATCAGAATTTCTTATGCATGACATAGTAATCATTGAGTTCCCTCAATCATTTCTGTAGGAAAACAACTTGAATAAGCTCTATCAATCCAGATTTCTCTAACGAAGGAAAACAGTACTGTCTGAGTTGAGACATTTTTCTCCAGGATAACCAAATAGATCTTAAAAATCCGACCCAGCCATATCAATATCTAAACATTTTAAAATCCATGTCCACAGCAGTCCTCCTTTGAATGGCTGAGTAGCTGATTATGTATAGGAAACTAAACTTCTGGTTCATTGTTCTCGACATACAATTCTGAATTACAAATGATCAAATAATGAACTGAGGCTCCATTATAATCTTCACTTGTAGAAACCAGAAATAAAGTTTAGGAGATATATAATTTGACTTACTTGACAGAGAGTGTCTAGTGCAACTGCAACTTCAGGTCTATTTTGAGCATTGGAAACAGGTGTTTCTGGTGCGGACGATGAAACACTCGTTGGAGTGGGTACAGTCGGAGGCGTCTGCGATTTCGTTAGTAATATTTTAAACGAAGAATCTTGCAATGATTTTGTACATGCGACTGGAATTGGTTGCTGTAGAGCTTTGGTTGTTTCAGTTTGCGGTATATGCCACAAGACTCCTTGCTGGAAATACAAAAGAGAGGATAAAGATGTATGAGGATTGCATGTGACGAATTGGTGTGATGAACTGGTTCAGAGAAATATCAATTACATCTACCGCATTAGGCCTTTGATGAGGAGGAAGTTTGACTACATTTCGGTTATTGTTGGGTGGCCCAGCCCATGGCGGTGAAGAATGAGTTGCACCATAATTGCGGCAAACTATGAACCTGTTTTGCACCATACCAGGAGGTACCTGTAAACACAGACGTAAAAATATTAAAGAAATCGTGCTACCGTGTTTATTGATTCATAATCCTAACGTGGTTCAAGATGTGACAATTAGGAGGTGCATAGATAGATAGTTGCTACTTCAATTATTGTATTGGATTTATTTGTTAATGACATGCAAACATTCCAGACTTTCCCTTGTTATGTTAAAACAATTAGCGTAGTATTCACATTGTACTGGCCGTTGTCTACTACAAAAACTATGGCAACGGCCAGTACAATGTGAATAGTACGCTAATTGTTTTAACATAACAAGGGAAAGTCTGGAATGTTTGCATGTCACTAACAAATAAATCCAATACAATAATTGAATTCCAATAATGGTAATGTAACAAATTATAAGAACTTGAAAATATTGATCTTTTCAAAACGCCAACTTGTAAACCTCTTGTAAACCAACTTGTGGACCAGTATATTTTAAAATTCACATGGACTTTTGTTGGAATATTTTTAAAGACCACCCAAATCACTGTACGGCCAGAAAGTTCACAATGAGGGCATCGGGTAGAACCAAATATGCATCATCAACATGAGCTTGAATCACATGGTAGAACTTCAGGCCAATTTCCAAACCGGGAAACAGCTGATTCAAGCAAAACAATCACGATTTTGTGAAACCCGAGTATCTGGTTTTTCTCTTTCTGTGTTTGTGGGAAGAAGGCGATTTCCGATATTTGGCGGTAGGTACTTCTTGGTAGTAGGTCGGTCTGGAATTTAGTTGGAACATTTACGAGAGCATCACTGACCTAGGTCTCATTCAAATTAGGGCAATCTTAAACTTATTTGTTAATTATAGATATTTAAGTATGAAGTTATTTGGTTTCTTCTATCATGCCTGTGATGATTGTGGAAGAAACAGCTTAAGGTTAAGGTTGCTTATGGGTATAAATGCGAATTAATTGATAATACTTGAAAACAAAGAGAATAACAACCAATAATTCCATATTTGGGTTAATAAATTAAGACACAAAAAAATTAGGCGATTTAAAGATGTTTTGTCGTCAGAGGGTGTGGTGACCCTGAACAGTAAATAATTCTAAGGTGCAAAATTAGAGTATTACAAATTTGTGTATCCACCTGTTAAAACAACAATGGTACTGTTTGCATTAAAAATTTTTTTTTATTAAATTCTTTCTACTCTCTGATCAAACTCCCCCTTTTAAAATGCCTAACTGTTTTTGAAGTTAAACTTGAATTTTTGATCAAAAGGAACAAGATAATCTCAAAGTTGACCATGCCGTTAAAAAGCATATTAAATGAAGAAGTTTTCATGAGATTTGCTAGTTTCCAGGATTTTTTTTGTTTGTTAAAAAGTGGTAACGTTCCATAGATTTTCAGAATTTTTATTTTCCCAAATTCGTCTATGTTTGAGAGGCTGTTATGGTCATATGATGGTACTTCTCAAGAATCAAAGTACACTACACTAATCTTATAGCAAATTTAACGCTAATTCCCAAATGGGGTCAACGTTAAAATTAAATGGAGTAAAGTGGAGACATTCGAATTTAAGAAAACAATATAGTGTTTCTGTAAAAGAAAAAAAAAACTTTAAAAATCATATCTCCAGAACGGATTGAGATAAAAATATACGGTTGGCGGCATTTCGCTTTACGCAGAAATGTTTTTACACCTACAACCTGCGTACAGGGTGTTTGCCACTTGGTGTAAAAGAAAAAAATTGGGTAAAACTACATTAAAAATGGTGTAGAACGCCTCTAACCTAATGTCAACTTTGCGGTTCCCTATCGATTTCATAATCCTGGCCCTAAACCCTGCAAAGTGCTACGTAATCTCTTTTTCTCGCTCCCACATCCCCTCTAACCACAACTATTACATTGACGGCACAATCATACCGAGATTGACAAAAGCCCTTGACCTGGGAATTACATTCGATCAAAAGCTTACCTTCGAGCATCACATAAGCTATATCAAATGCCGCGCTGTGAGGGCCCTTGGTTTCCTCAAGCATACCACCAGGGAATTCACTAATGTAAATGCCATCTCCCTGCTGTCCGTCCTATCCTCGAGTATTCCTCCACTATACGGTCCCCATTCTACCCAGTTTATGAACTTGAACTCGAGAGAGTACAGAGATGCTTCCTTTGGTATGCTGCTTTCAAGAGCCGTGGACGGGAGAGGCCCTTTCTGGGTTCTCTGACGGCCACCTATGACCTTGAGAGCTTGGAGCAGCGTAGGGTCAGAGTAGACATCAGACATTATCTTCCTGTTTGAACTGCTAAATAATTTGATTGGCTGTCCATCACTCCTCTCTCGCCGCTCCCTCAACACCCCCCCCCCCCCCCAACAACTCCAGTCATTCCTCATTATTCCACGTTCAGTTCGCCCCTACCAACTACTTGTACCACTAGCCTCTTAATTGGCTCCCACGGTTGGCGAACCTCTTGCTTGCCTCTTCGCCCAAAGTGGACTTTTTCCATAGCTCCCTCCAATCCTTCAGGTCCCAAGCAGGGTCAGCCATAAAACTCCCCCCCTTCTAGTTCTCAAGCCTTCTCTTTTATTCTTTCTTCCTAATTGCCTCACTATTGTATCACATTAATATAACATATTATGTAGAAACATTTGTATTGGGCATCAGCCCGTATTCTATTAAATAAACAAATGCCAAATATGAGGATCATTAAGAATGAAACGTGACGTACAAGGGTGTTACGGTGCCCTTAAAATTGCCACCTCGTTAAACAAATAAAGTAGGTAGAAGTATTCTATAACCTGTCAATAATTGATGTTTTAGTAATTCGGGTTTTTCTATACATACCTGTCTGTTGATATGCAGCATGTTAGTATGAGTAGCGTAGTTTTTCCTAGAGTATGTGCTAACCCTACTGCTAACAGGTAACATCCCAGGCTCTATTCTTATCAATTGGCCTCTTGATGATTGAGCCGTATCAGCCTGTACAAGAAAACGTGATCGCATGAGACTCCAAACAATCTGCCACCTGCGGCTTATGCACTTACAATCAAGAGAATAAAGATAACAATTAAGATGAGAAAAGCGTCTCACAATATGAACCTACTTTATATTAATTATGTAGCAGATTAATAGCGTCAACTCCAGCAGAACCATTTTTCCGATATTCACAGACTAGCTCCGGTTTGGGACACAATGGTTCATATTTATATTGGTAACATGAAGTAAAAGGCGACCAGAATGAATTTATAGTTAGCAAAAAGCTCCCTGCAGGTCCAACAGATGAAACATGTTAGGTGAAACTGAGGGGGGGAGAGGGTGAAAGGGGGGTTGTGGGAAGAAGAAACGGAACATTAAAACAGTGGAGGTGGGGGTTCGGGGTGGGAGGATCCGGTTTCTATATGCACACTCAACAGCGAGTGCATCCTATATACGAGGCTGGCGGGCAAAATGGATATCGTAGCGGCTGAGGAGGTTTTTTGGCGGGCCAGTTTTTACAGCACAGTTGTTTTTTGGGGATATCTTTTGGCATTGGTAAAGTGATACCTTCTCAATATGATGATGGTTCAACTTTGATGATGTTGATTATTGTAGTACCTCCACTGATTTGCCCTAAAATTTGTTGATTTTGGTTTTCTTTTTTTCTTTTGAGACAAGAATAATCATTTTTTGTTTTCTGAAATATGCTTGAAAAATAGGTAGTTTTCAAAATTTTGGGGGATTGTTTAAATAGTAGTTTAACATTTTTCGATTAATTAAAACTTTGTTCATTAATTTTGAATTTGAAACAAAAATTTTGAATTTTTGTTGAATCTTTTCTTGGGAATTTTGCAAATTTTCGTGGTTGAAAATCATTATAATTGGTGTGGAAAAGAATAAAAAAACGTTTGCAGAACGTAAAACCCACGTTTTTTTAACTGAAAATTGCGAATAAATCGAGAACCGTTGGGAAAGGGAATAACACTCATATGAAAGCCCATTAAAATTCCTATTGATCCCTAAACAAGCGCAACTCTACGACAATGTTTCTGACCAGCGTTCACCTTTGATGTATTCGGAAATTAGTAGATGTTGGATTCACGTATTTTTGGCTGTGGATTAGCCGAATCGATTGAGATTTAGTTCAAACATTTTGAGCATAATATGCTCAAAATGTTTGTATCTAGTATATTATACTAGACATCCTAACGGACATTTTAGGACCAACTGCAACAATTTCGATCAATTTTTACAGCAGTTATCGTTAAAAATTGAAAAACCATCATAACTCTTTATTTCTCCCTATGTATAGGAAGCTCATTTTCATTTCAAATTGAAGAGTTTGGTAGTTACGCTGAATAAAAATAGAAAAGAAAATCGGAAAAATTACAATTTTGAAGAAGTTATGACCATTTCAAAACTACTCTTTCCCCCCCCCCCCCCCCCCCTAATTGGGGACAATGGGGGAGGGGGACAAAATGTACAAAACGAAGATCATAACACACGTGTGAGCAAAATTTCAGTTTGATCCGTTTGGTTTGCTGGGCTGTAGCCCCGTCAAGCAATGAACAAGAAGAAGAACATGAAAAACGTGAAAAATAGCGATTTTAAAACTGCTATACCCCCGACACCTGATGGTCCCGAAAGTTGAAATTTGGTTTACGTCCTCAGGGGCACCTAGAGAGTTGGTGTACCTACAAAAAATCAACTCCCGAGACCACCAGGGGACCGATCTATGGCGAGGGGGGGGGAGGGTGAAAACCCAACCCTGTTCCATCGTGTAATCAGTGTCTGTCGCTTTTTCAGGGCTTCAGTTTTCTTGGCGCGCGGGACGCGGGCGGTCAGAGTGATTTCCAGCAGCTGTTAACTACCAACTTCACAAAATCCACTTTTTTCCTTCACCAAGCCTTTCTCATCTTTTGGAGTTATTAATTTGTAAATTACTATAATCCAACTATAGATCTTACTGATTTATAGAGGTTTGATGTAGAAGTAACCTGTTGATTGGCAGCCACCCTAATCACATTCTGAGCTGGAAAAACCGAGGATGAAAATTAGGACTTTAAGTATAAGAATTTCATTGTTTTTGAAGAGGAAAAATCAAAGTTAAAGACAACAAAACGTAACCAGGCAAGCCATAGTTAGGCTTAGCCTAATAATTGATTGCAATGTTGGAGTTATTCAATGAGTTTCAATGACTTCGATATCAATTAAAAGCATCTCTCATAATAACGTCCAAAACCATTCAAGAAATACTAACCTGGTAACGTCTGAGCAGACTGCCTGTAATTGGAGGATTGAGCAGCATGGGTTGTTGGCCAGCTACCCCCAACTTGACCCCAATCCAAACTGGGGGAACTATCACGGACAACAGTACAATTAGATGGTTGAGGTTGATTAACGAAGTTATGCTGTGAAACAGCAGGGGGGGCCACCACTCCCCCTGGGTGTCTGACTGCAGCTTGAACACTATTGGGCGAGTATCGAACTCCTGGTGCAACTTGAACCTGTTGAGGTTGGCGCATGGCAGGACAAGGGTAATTTTGATTAACACCTTGATTCACTCCATCAAATATATAGTTGGGAACTACGAACAGCTCTTGGTTATTCACTCGCTGCTGGGGTTGCTGTTGCTGCAGCTGTTGGGCTAGCTTGGGATTACGTGCCAGTGCATTAGCATCTGATGACATGTCACTCACTTCAGTTCTGAAAGGCTCCACTTCAGCCAACGGCTCAGACTTGATTTTTGCGAATCTTGATAGAGCTGAAAAGTATATATCAAGTAAGAAGATATTTTTAATCACTCAACAATAAATAGTCTCCGTCACAAACTAATGACGATGCAATCCCAAGAAAGAGTTTACCTTTCACAAATTCATTAATATTTGGAGTAAGCAACTCCATGCTGAATGTAATATTTAGATGCTGGAGTGATGAAGCGCATTCCTTTATGTGGTTCAGACGATTCACAACATGCCTAGAAAAATACAGAGTCAATTAATTCATTGATCATTTTGAGATGAATAGCAAGTGGGGTAGCTGGCACTCATTGTCATACGACAACAACCCCGCCACCAATCATCAACTATGCCAGGTGCAGGTGGAGACTGAGCCATACTTGCTGGGGTTATCCTCCATTTTTGACCATCTGGCACCTGCTTGGGAAAACTTACTGTTCGTCAGGTTAACAGGAAGGTTTCAAGTTAGAACTCCACTTAGTCCAGAACATATGCTTCGTAATAAAATATATATATATTATACTCACTCCTTAGAGTAAACTAAGACTGGATCCGAAGCGATTTCCAGAGCATTGCGCACAAAATTAGAGCAATGATCAATTTGCCGTAAATTAGATTCCAGACTTTCTTTTTTCTGAGACATTTCCTGAATCTTGGTCTGACATATTTTGCCAACTTCCATCATTAACTCAGTCCCTTTTTTCCTGATTACTTCGGTCAATCTAAAATTAAATAATTTTCATCTTATATTTTTTAATTAAAGTGGATTCAATGCAAAAAATTATCTGCCAAGTGGTGGGCAGTATAGCTACCACAACATGATTGAATATAATCATTATTTTACGGATGTACTTTATATTACAATTACACGAGAAAGATATAGATCTATATCTTAAAATCCTGTAAAATCCTAAAATCTTAAAATCCTGTAAACATCTATGTTTACAGGATTTTAAGGTTCCACATGCACAAACGTTCCTAACAGCATATTCTCCAAATGTTATCAAAATCTGTCTCATATTTTCTGTGTTGTGCCTGGGAAACCGATTTTACCACAGACAGATAGATCCAGAACCAAATAAGCCCAGGACTTGATTAAATGACAAAATTAGTTGTTGACTTCTCGAATGAATACGAAGCCTCCCTACATTTACTTGTAGCAATCAAAATTACCTCTCTTATACCAATTGCTGATAGAATATTCCGGAATAGAATATTTTGCGATGGATAGCAAGTAGGTTAGTCCCGGACCTTGTGGCCATTTTCACTTTCTTTTACATAATTTCTCGCTACATATTAACT
This sequence comes from Stenodema calcarata, assembly GCA_963920205.1. Classification (NCBI taxonomy): domain Eukaryota; kingdom Metazoa; phylum Arthropoda; class Insecta; order Hemiptera; family Miridae; genus Stenodema; species Stenodema calcarata. Next base: position 25,248,655 of record OY986048.1, read on the forward strand.
AATCAGAATTTATTGACAATAAGATATAAAGAAGAAACACAGCTACTCGTTTACTTTTGGTAGATTATAGAGCAGAAATGTCTTACCTCAGAACAATGTCTTTGATCTCGTTCAGCAGCTTGGACTTCCTCTGAGATATTTGTGACTCAATTTCACGAACTGTGACCATTTGGGCATCAACCTGGTACCTCTTACTTCTGTGTGAACGAATACAAAGCATGAAATGTAGAATTGTTGACGCCTAAATGACCGATCCAGTTTAGTCAGAGGTCAATTTTGCATGCCAATGTAGATGTAGCCACTTTCATACATCCACGTTATTCAAGTAATTGTCAATGGCAGAAGTAATAGGATGACTATGAAAAGATGATGAGGCAAACCATTGAAAAACTGATACAATGTAGAACCAGTGTTGTACACCAAAATTGCGGTGAGAAACACTGGGCTAGTTTTAGATAGGGTTGAGAGGTTTATTTTACATTGAATATAATACTACACTCTTTACAACAGTGCCATTATATTTATAAAGAACTGATGTAAAATAATTCTTTTTTTCAAATGTTTTCTGTAAATACTCATGCAGTCAGGGTTTCAACAAGAGAAATAGGAACTTTTTAAGATAATTAAAAGTAGAATAACTGGAAGTTGGCACATCTCATTTCAAACAGCCTTTACCCTTTTCATAGATGGCACTTGATAAGGAATGTATTTAAAAAAAAAAAAAAAAAAAAAGACACGATGGATTACGATTCCAACATTTTTCAAGGGGTAAATGGAGTTGCCAATTAGGTATTCAACTCAAAGAAGACAACAACAATAACATAGAAGAAAATACTACTATCAATAACCGTCAAAATTTAATTGTAGTGAGAAGTCATGATTCAATTTCTTTAAGAAAATCAAATACTTACTCTATATCGTTTTTGATATTTTGGAGTAGCTCTCTGGTTGAATTGGCTATTTCAGAGAGGAATGAGTAATCATGTGATCTATGTTTCGTCAACTGACAGTCTCTACATGTCATCATATTACAGGAAGAGCAGAATACAGTAAGAAATTCCTGCAAACAACATAGATTTAAGATAAGGTACATTTTCCGTTATTTTCAATGATAAGATTTCACACCAGCTGAAACATCCTTGAACTGAGTACTATGCACGGGTTCTGCTCAACCAATTTTACAAAAGAAAGCTGTGTCCTCTTGCTGACCCGACATGATTACAATCGGACGTGTTGAACAATACTGTGCCTGGAGCTTCGTCGCCCCTGCCAACGCGACGCCGATTGTTATTGGTGTAGTATCATTACTTGTAGATTACTTGTTCTCATTACGTTTGCACCATTATGAGTTATCGGTATCGAATACGGATCATGTTACTTATCGCATCACTTGCCTTATCGCTCCAGTGGGGACTGAGCCTTAGAATGTGCATTCTAATTAGAACTAAGATCCAAATAAAAGTCATATTGGTCAATTTAGAGACCAACCTACATTATTTTACGTTGAATTCACACCTCTCAGCTCATTCAGCTTGTAGCTCCCAGTAATTGAAAATTGAAATCCACATGCCATATGGCATTCACCAGCACACCCATGGAACCCCACCCGCAGCCTCACTCCTGGCCAAAGGCGGCAGACCACTTATAATCTATACGTAACAGGTTTCCCTGCTGACTATTGGTCAATTTTAATTCTGGTTGGTTCATTCTCCCCATTTTGTTATTCTTAGGGTGAATGATGTAAATCGAGAGCAAAAATATTGATTGCAAGAAAGAACTACTTACTTACTTAAATTCTGGAATTTCAAAATAATGCAAAACCTCACTTGAGCGCTCGGAAAAGTGCCTCACTTAATGGTAATATTATATTCTACCGAAGTCATAATAGTAAAAGTTGTTGAATAATGAAATACCTTGGGATGTTCAGAACATGGGAAACACCTTTGAGGTTTTTTTTCTTTCAGCGTTTCGAGATATTCCGCCTTAGACTTTATGGTGTGATCTTTGGTAGGTTTAAGCTGCTTATGAGCCTGTGAATAAGATGAAACAATAACTTGAATATTTATGAGTTACAAATGATTTCCTTAGAAGAAAAAATAGAAGTGCTTTACTAAGTGAAGATAGTCAAACAGCGGCTTATATGAAAGCTAAGTGGCTCTCTAACACGTTCAATGAGGAATTCCTCGGAGGGTCTCTATCGTACCAGCTCCTATGGACAGATGCGCTCTCATATCTTCCCGTCAAAATATTAATTCTTGTTACTGATTGGTTCTGATAAGTTAGTTGCTCGTGTTAGAGATCCCGATCACCACTAGAACGCATTAGGGGGAGTAATCAGAAGTGTACGCAAGTCTCCAGTTCAGGGTTACTGGTGGGAGGTCTATCGATTCAAATTTGATGCAATTGAACTTTTTCAACATTCAACCCCTATTTCCGATTCATTTAAGCCCCGTGAAACAATTTTTGAGGAGCTTTAACAAGCACTGATCCAGGTCGACCTGACAGGGAGGTCAGACCACGAATAACATGACATTTTGAGTGGGCTCCCATAATTAACTGTTTGGGAGTGGCGGAAAACGTCAACAACCAATGTCACCACATATCTACCTGGGTATTTGGGAATTTTCTTCGAATTTGTTGTTTAGTCCAACACATGCAAGACCTCTTTCTATGAGCTTCTGTGTAATTATTGACTTGGGTATCTTCTTTTTTCATTAGTCAATATGGATAAAGGAAAATTATATCTAACTAAAGTATGGTGATGTGCTTACGGTGACGCATGTATCACAAATAAAGGCTGTACATGTATCACACCAATCTGAAGCCAGCGCGTCCGGATGGTTGCTACATTTTATGTCATCGATGTCTTCGGGGAATTCTTGACTCAGCAGTAAATCCTTGATGAATTTGTTCTCAATATAAGTTGGGCAATGGTAGGAGACCTTGCATCCCGGACATTGCCGAGGGCAGCTATCTGCAAAGAGAAAACCAGAGTTTAATTACTGAAAAATTAAAATAGAAACGATTGATAAGGGCAAATGTGTACGACTCCAATACTTCACAAGTACTTGAACTAGATCTTCCCACATTAGTAACACAATCTTGTTAGCTTTGCTGGGCCCTACACAAAGATTCCTAGTCAATTTCAACATTGCAACAACAACAACAACAAAAAAATAAAAAAAATAAAATAAAATAAAAAAAATACTCCATCCAACTTCAAACTAAATTAGTAAATCAAGAACGCAATTTGTTATAACTATTATTGATTATTATACTGTCAGAAGCTTTTAAACACAATTGGAGTTTCAAACGCTACTTTTATAGAGGAGTCAAGTTGGAAAACAAACACGAAGTCAGAATGACAGGAAACAAAAGGAAATGGTTTCATTGAACCTTTCCCAATATTATGCTCTTTACTACAGGAACTACTATTTGCTGTCCCTAGTTCAATTTTGTTTGACCCTGCACTGGTAGGTCAAGTAAATCTTACGTATTGGCGGGGTAAACCAACTCTCCCCTGATTACCTGTCAGCACTATTGATGTGGTTCCTCATCCTAATCCTTCCAAGGGTCGTTATCCTCGACACCCGTTATCTCATCATCTCATTCCAACTCATTCCAATGATTATCCCTTTACTTTTAAAACCCTGCACGTCAGGTTTACGTAGCCCTACCTGGCTGCTCAACTGGGTACACGTCAATTTTACGAAGAGCTACCAAGATAGATAGATAGATATAATGTTCATTTGTAGAGGTCATTGACCGTTACAAGAGCTACCAAGCTACCTACCTATTTATATTTCGAAGTCAGTTTAATGTAAACCTGTGCCATGAAATTCTCCAAATGATTGGCAGTATCAGTGATGATTCTGAAGAAGACGATGTATCAGATTATTTACCAGGTTCCGATGACGATTCAGTGGAAGATGACCACCTTGTATTATCCCAACTACTCAAGATCACGATGACAGAATTGTGGTGAATATCCAGTCTATTGAGGAATTGTTACATCCTCCTCCACAGCCACCAAGGAAAATTCAAAGAAACGAATCGAGTGTGATAAACAGTTTTTCAGTTCCTGCGATTACACATCCACAAAATAGGGACATGGATGATGGTAATCGATTTGGGGAAAACAGCGGCCGAGGGGTAACTCGATCTGGGAAAAGGGCAGCAAGGAAGAGACGATTGAATTGGGAAAACGTACGTTCGGTTGCTAATGGGCTCCTGTACGATCACGTCCGTCAAAATGCATCGCTGATGTCATCACCCACTTCTAACTTGGAACACAGTTACATGAAGCTCATTCAGCAGTGCATGTACTTTTCGAGAAGGCAAATCTTGCCATCCGTTCCAAAGTCGTTCGAGGAATGTTTTGAGCAGCTAAAAGAAGTGCAGGAAAGTCTCGTAGTGAATGGGGACAATTTCTGGTTCATCAGGGACGACATACCAATTGTTACGACTAGCAAGAACCTACAATTACTCACGAGAGCGCAGGACGTCATTGTTGATGGAACTTTTCCTTTGGTCCTAAGTTCTTCCTGCAGCTGTACACAGCCCAAGCAAATGTTAATGGATTTTTATGTACCCGTAGTCCACGGATTTTTACATGCAAAGCACAAAACAATGACAGTTCAACCCCTCAGTATGTCTTTTCACTTTTTCCCAATTCGATTGTCCCTCGCTCCCAACCCTTTCCCCAATTCGATGCTAAAGCTTTCCCTAATTCGTTTGCGTTCAGGCCGGGTTTCCCCAATTCGAATACTACCAAATGGATGCAGACCTCGCAAGTTGTCTTCACAGACAACGCGAAATACATTTTCAGAGAGAATATTTTCCACATCAGGCCAGGGCCATTCGGGGGATATCCAAAAGCCTCAGGAAAAACACCATAAAAGAGTGGCTGCTATCAGAAAGTCAAGCCGCATGGAATAGAGGGTGCACTAGTGTATTCCTCCCCCATTTTAGATATTTTATTCCTCGGCTCGGTCGATTTTCAATCTGGTAGATAGCTGCTTTTTAAACCGTAAATATTCTATTTTCAATGAATTGTGAGACCTTTTGTATTTTATCGGAAGGTACATAAGATTTGTGGGAAAGAAAAAGTGGGGGGGGGGGGTAATACACTAGTATCTCACTAGTACAAAACTAATGTATTCTCCCCCAACGCAATTTTCAACAAACAATAATAAACGAACATACCTACTGTCGCTGTCACAAAAATTACGTATTACGTGTATTTTCACTTCTCACGAACTGGCTGATTATACGACTAGATTAGTTGGACAGAGAGAACTCGTCATATACGATACTATAGTTGGTAACGGGCCTCACCCAGTAGGTAAAACAGGATCGGTAGATAGCATTCGCTGCGAGTACCCTATTGTCTTTTGAAGTTCTGACTTTTTGATAAGCAGTAGTTTTGATAAACAATAATACCACTTTTATCTGCGTTAATGGGGCTGAGAAGCGAGCGCAAGAAAACAAATAAATGAGGAATGTTTTATAGGGGGGGGGGGGGATACACAAGTATTTGGCTAGTGAGTAACTAGTTTATTCCCCGCCTTTTTTTTTTAGTGTAAATAACACCACATTGGTATTACTTTCTATCCTTCTTAGAAAGTAATACCTACATTTTTTAAAAACAACCACCATATTGAAAATCGGCCGAGCCATTGAGAAAGAATAAAAGTTCTAGAATGGGGGGAATACACCAGTACACCCCTAAGAAATTTGCTCGAGTCTGAAATACTTTTATCTTCATCAACCTTCTAAAATACGCAAATAAAATATATCTTACCAGTGGTGGACGATGAAGAAGAGGTGTCAACGAATCCAGGAAGACAAGCCTCGCACACTGGATGCAAACATTCTAACAAGTACGATTTGTCTGCAGGCTTGAAGACCAGTTTGCAAACGATGCATTTAGAAGGAGACCAATCTTGTTCCCTTTCATCACAAGTATTGCTTTCGACAACTTCCTGTTTCAGTGTTATATTAGCCATTTTCAGAAGAGGTAACCGGTTGAGATTAGGATGGATGACAATCTAAACGGCCAAGACACGCGAGCACGGTGAGTTGTCATAACTTATTCAAAAGGTAACGCACAACTCACCACAAATAATGCTATATATGACTAACATGCCGATTTGAAATGCACATTTCTATATTCATAAATGCACAACCGCATGGAGTGCATTAGTGTTTACATTCAGAACTGAAACCGAACGTTAGATAAAATTATTGTTGTTGTTGTTGTTTCCTTCTTCTTGACATTGTCTTTTGATTACAGCCATGGTGGAAAGAACGTTCAAAAACAGACATTTCAATGTTGATAGAAACGTCTGTATTATGTACGATGTCATAATGGTGCTAAAATCGAGTGATTGGTGACAATCACGACCAAGCGAGAGACTCAAAATAATGAAATGATGATTTTAAAAAAACCCCACTGATCCCGTCAGTGAACTCTTTTGACGTTCGGAAAAATGGGAATCGTCGGAATCCGTGACTGGAATATTCATCCTCCTTACTGATGTCCGCCACAAAAATCAACTGCTGGGTTTGTATGGAGCGTTTGGTGCGTCTGTTGTGGAGGAAGGCGTTCAAATTTTGTTTACAACGTTGCGCCGTTTCGTTGAAGTATGATTCCGCTCATACTTTTGATAAAATACTTATATATAACACAATCAACTACAGCATATTTTAGCAAATCTAGGAACACGGTTGGCGTTTCGCCCCGTCAAGCAAAGAAGTCGAGAAAAACTGAACAGCACCAAGTGTATGTTTACCAGACGCCACAAAGCGTTTTTCAGGACATATCTCGGCTCCTATTTGACCAATCCACTTGAAATTTGGTATGGATAATAGAATGCCCTGAAGGTTTCAAGTAGCAGTAAGTCTAAAGGGAACCGAGTATGCTTCAAATACCCGGTTTTTCACCCTTACCATGTTGGTTATTATCTTCGATAATGAACCATTGGAATCGACAAAAAAAAAGGTTTCACATGGGGAACTGAACTAAAAGTTTCACTTGAGGATTAATCTTACATGTTGCCTCAAAAGGTAATTGAACAACAAAATAGGCTATAAAGCGAATTTTCGAAGAAAATAAAATGTAAAATGTTTTACTGGTTTTGTAACAAATTTTTTCTCCTTTTTTCAGCCGAGTAATATGGAATTTTTAACGCTTAACACGTCAGAATTAAGCGTGAAGTCAGAATGAAGATATCTCATTCCGTTGTCAGATTACATCAGACTAACCATGAAGAACATGTCAAGTACCTACCTATCACCGTTTCTTCATCCTCATAGTGCTCCAGTTTGAGAATAGAAGAAGATATCGCAATTCTTATTTCACAATCGTGCTAAGCGTAAAAAAAACTTTTAAAATGAGGTGTCACTTGTTGGACTGTTTGATTTAGGAAATTAATGGTTAATTTACCCCCCCCCCTAAAACTCCTCAAAACCCCCCACTTACAGTGGCCCAATTCTGCCCATCTACAAACTTAGAGCCTTTCGATTGCCAAGACGGATTATTTGTGCAATTTTGAACTTTTTATTTCAATTTTATCAAGAGTTATTGTCTGGAATGACACATACATAAACATACCGGTATATAAATGTGGAGAAGGTTATCGACCGTATTCCGATAACCTTGTAGCAGATTTTACGATTCGTATGGTTCACATGACCATACACCAGATATATGGTCTAGTTATTGATGAACATGATTTAAATTATATTGATGATATAATTCTGGCATGGCTGCGGCCAGAACAGAAAAAATGGAAGGAGAATATGAAGAGAATGTATGATGCAAAATTTGAATGAAAAAACTTCTAAATTTATAAAAACTTTCTTTCATTCCCATTTCCAAAGCTTATATATAGAATATTTTCCCTCATCCGTGCTCATATGTATATATTAAGAATTTAAAATTTGAAAACTTGAGATATGAGGAAAATTACTGGAATGGCGAGGTATATTTGAGGTACACTGCCGTTTGAATTTCCTACTGTGCTGAGCCTAATATCGATGCAGTCAGCACAGTCCACTAACCACTCGCACCACTTTTTTTTTCTGGCCTCTCTGCCTCAACTTCTACACATCGATACCTACTTATAGAACTATACATATAATATAGCCCAAAGCGCCTGTGCAAAACATGGTCATATTACATTGGAATTCTTGACTAGACTGGATTAGGATGATCTGGAACGGACTTTTATGGCCTTGGGCTGCCTACTTCTGCTAAAAATCGCCAACAATAGGGTACCCCCTTCATCTAGAAGCCCAGCATTGAAGGGGAGGTCCCAAAAAACAATGGATGAAATGAATAAGTAGGTATGTTTATTATTTAATAATGTATTATCCATGATCATGTGAATAAACATACTGACCCTAGAATACTAACACAATTAGTGTTTATTTACAGTATTATTACAAACAAAAATGTCGAATTTCCGATTGGAAATCACAATATTGTAATTACAACTCAAAAAACAATTGACAACTGACTCTATATAGGTGAATTTTTGAATCCTCTGTCAGCGTAATCGTGGCCTGCGTGCTTTTCAGGCTGGTAGGGGTATCCAGGATCACCAGGAACCACAGTCTTGCGACTTGGTACTAATCTCCAACCACCCTTTCTCGTCCAGTCCTAAAAATAACAGGACAATGGAAAATGAATTATTGTAAACTGGATAAATGGATAAACAGGTCTCACAAAGTTCATTTTATTCATCAAGTTATTTGATATTTTAGAGTCCCACTTGTTGATACGTCAAGTAATAATTACATTAATTATTAACGAGCCAGTCTAATTTAACTCAACTTCATCAACTATTGCTCCCCTGCGTTAAGGGGTTTGAGAGTGGATGATATGAAATCCGTATACCTGATAACTCTTCGAAACCAATGGAGCTGGGAATTACGTAATAATTGTACATAGAACTTGAAGGATTTCAGACAGGAGGGATGTAGAGGCAAGGGTAGACGGTAAACGAATAAAACGGATTTTGGAACATAGAAACGAAAATTAGATATGGGTTGCTTGTGGACCAGCGGTAGGGCCAGGAACCGTATTTGGTGAGTCATAAAGTCATAACTACCGTACTGAAGTCATAAAGCAATTTTATTATTTATAAGTAAAAGAGGATTATCAAGGCAATGAAGATTAATTACTGAGTGGATGACGACCTATCACAGACAGTAACCAGAATAACTAGGCAACTTCACTTTGAGCAGTGTCAGAGGTCAACTGCCATTTATTAGGTACTCAATAATCAAGACTAACTAGCACGCCGACGATATGACGTTCGTAGTTTCCAATTCAACAACTTTAAAAATTCTTGGCACAACGGTTTATAATTTTCTTTCTGCAGATCACCCACCCTTCAGTATAGATTACTAAATGATAGATTAATTATAATTAATTATCAATAATTATTATCAAGTAGTGTAAATTATCATTAACTATTGTTAGATATTAATAATTGAGGAGCTGACATGGGAATGCACTTAAGTCCATATGCCGATTAGATTTGTTGGACATAATCTCTTCTCCATGCAAAGGTGTCACAGGGTTCTAGCGACCATCGCCAAAACTAAACTAATTGACGGGAAGACAACCTATCATTTCAACGGGAAAAAAAAATTTAGATTTTTGGACTTGAGTGCATTTCCATGTCAGCTCCTCAATTATTGTTAATTAACTCGATATCTGAAAACCATGGGCTGTTCAAATCAGCTGGAACACACCAACACACGAAAGGCTGCCTCTTGATTCACCCTCATGTTGACGACTTTTGATCTGCTCCAATTTTGACCCCTCATAGTGAACTAACGGTTGGTCGTACAAAACTGCAGATCTTAAGTTGTTCTAAAAATAAACTCTATCTAAATGTGAACTAAAAACTATACCGTTCCATTTGATTTTTTCGAGATATGAATTTCAAAATTCGTTTTGAACCTCTTCACATAGACCGAGGGTTATTAACAGTTTCAAGGATCATTGTGGGCTCCGAACCCGTAAACCAAATTTCGTAATTTTAGTACATTTTAACTGGGCAAAGTGCAGCATACGGCGGACGGACGGATTTTTATTTCATTTTTATATTATTTATTCCTCGTCAACACATACAAAGGGTTTCCACTGACGATGTTTCGTCACAGTGAGGCTGTGATCGAGAGTTAGGAGGGAACAATACAAGGGGATACACTTGGGATGCACATTTATGCTGCTGTTGGGGTATTGCCGCTGATTTGGAGATTGAAGAGCCCACACTACAGGCAAAACTGGTACGCAAACGATTCTGGGATTGCAGGCCAGCTGCAGTACATTAAGGAGTGGCTGGACAGGCTACAGGAAGAGGGGCCGAAATGGGAGTACATCCCTGAACCTGCCAAGAGCTACTTGGTTGTAAAACCAGGCTTTGAGGAGAAGGCACGGGAGATATTTAGTGGCACGCAAGTGAAAATCGTACATCACCACCGTTTCTTAGGGGGGGGGGGGGGGGGGGCATCGGATCAAGCGAGGAAAAAAAAGACTATGTCAATTTCAAGGTGAAGGAATGGGAGGCCTGTCAGGGAGCTGGCGGCAGCTGCAAAAAATGACCCCCAATTGGCTTATACCTCCTTTGCTAAATGCCTGCAGCGGGAGTGGACATTCCTCCAACGCGTCATCAGGGACTGTTTGAATCACTGCAAGACATAATTAGGGACATCCTGACACCAGCATTGCTGGGGCGTGAGGTGGGCTCCCTAGATCATGACCTCTTTGCTCTGCCTGCAAGGTTAGGGGGGCTAGCACTGGATGACCCCACTAAAACACCGGGAGAAGCACACTTAACATCCAAAACAGGAACTGCGGCTCTCATAACAGCAATCACCACCGGTTCCACGCTTGATAATCTCAATCACCCTCAAACGGTGTCAGAGGCGCTGAAGGAGGGCCGACAGCGACGGGAGGCAGCGGCCTTGGAATGGAGTACCATCGTCATAGGCAGGCTCCCCTCACAGCGGCAACGGGCAGTGCGACAATGTGTGGAGGGCAAATCATCAAAGTGGCACCACTTGCCTCAGATGGTTACGACTTATCAGCCACCCAATTCCGGGACGCATTGGCGGTGAGGTATGGGCAAGACCCCCTAGCACTCCCAAATGCTTGTGATGGTTGCGGTGCAAGAACAGACCTAAATCATCTGCTTAATTGCAAAAAAGGAGGCTTGATAATGCATGGTCATGACTCCCTTCGGGACACTGTGGCAGACCTAAGTCGTCTGGCCTGGAGGGAGGTTGTGGTCGAGCCAGTGATGCAGGACTGCCCAGACTGGTTGGCGATGTCAGAGTTGACGGGGTCAGGGACAGGGAGGGTGGCGTTTTTTGATACTCACAACGTTAGCGCCGACGGTGCTTATTACCTGTCTCAGGCCACCGAGGAAACTCTCCAGCGGGCAGCATCTGAGAAGCACCGAAAGTACAACCACGCCGCAGAAGAGCATCGTGGGTCGTTCACCCCCCTAATAGTAGCCTGTGACGGAGTCCTCCATAAAGAATTTTGGGCCTTCACCAAACAGCTTGGTAGGACTTTGGCCGAAAAGTGGCGAAGACCAGAGGGACACGTCATGGGATGGATCCGAGTTAAACTGGAATTCGTCGTGACAAGGGCCATTTCGATGCGCATCAGGGGGCTTCATAGACGGATCCGCGGCTTTGGGGATGCAAATGGGCTGGGGATGGAAGATGGGGCCCCACTACCAATCCTCGAGTATTGAAAAAAGCGCACGAGCTTCAAGTTCCCTTCTTACGTCCCTACGTGGTTTGTTTAAATATAATTATAATTAATTTATCGAAGATAATATTCAGCAATGGGTTAATGAATAGGTTTTAATCTCATGAAAAGTCAAAAGTGATAATACTCACGTTGCAATTATATTTGAAGTAGTAGGCACCAGCATAGACACCCACAATTATCATGCAGAGTTTTGATGTCACATACCTCGTGATATACGCTCCATTTTGTCCCTGAAAATCGTGAATTATACAATGAACATAGCGAAAGGAAATCTCCGGCCTTCACTCGTACTATGACTATGGCACAAGATCAACAAGTTATAAGGAAGAAGTAATTCCATTAGATGTCAAACATATTGCCATTCCAGTCCCAATCAGTTAAAGATGGCCATCTCATATTCATTGCGACATGCGATTTTGACTTCAACCTCATGAATTGGGTACCATATTCTCAAACCATCAACATTGAAAACTTGTCGTCAAAATGAAAAAAGACTTCCTCAAAGGCGTTGAGGAACGGTACAGACGAGGCGGTAAATTGCTACCTTATTAACCTTGCTTAGCTATGGAGGCATCGACATGTTAAACAATTCTGATTTGCAATCCACGCCCTCCCTTGATCAATCAATTAAATCTTTGGGATATTGTAGGAGGCGAAGGTCAAATATTTGACATTTTCGAACCACACTAAAATCTGGAATGAAGGCAAACAGGCAATACTGAAAGAAAGAGAAGACTAAGGACGCCATTTTGGACGCCATTGGCTAATTCAAGTTCCACTGTGTATGAGGAAAATTACCATCGCTTGGCCTGAGTCAGCAGCCGAGCTCAGACATTCTATACAATATCTGAACTGGGTCACATGATGACAATTCTCAATTTCCATGAAAATAATATATAGTTACCTACACAATTCAAGAAGAGTTCAAAGATCAGCTGTTTTGTCAAACACAAAAATAGATCACTCGAGTTTTTGAAGGTACGAGTAAAAAGCGTGAAATTATTAGCTGAATGTTTTCCAAACGGTATGGAAACGTAAGTTTAAACAAAGAAAATAGTTTTTTGATGAAGAAAAGTACTTTTTCGCCATAGAGATCACAACATAAGAAACATTAAAGTAAATCCGTATAGTGACCAACAGCAGAGAAAAACTCGGCCTCGCCAAGGGGGGGAAGAGGGGCGCAGCGCCCCCTTCTCTATTTGTTTTCAGCCTTATGGTTAAATTTCTATATGCATGGAGCATAGCATGGAGTGAATAACATAGAAATCAGCTTTAGGAGCAACTCGGGTAATCCTGGGCCTGGGCAGCGTCAAGTTAAAGTCCTAAAGAGGCTACGGTCGGAATTAGTCATAATTTGAGTCTGAGTGTGCCTTAAGTTGATCGATAATGATGATCATTAAAACCATGCACTCAGCGCAATTCACAGTCGTGTTTTGAGTGCCATTTGAGGGCGCCCTGAGTGCGCTTTCTAAGGGCCCCTCAACAGGTTTCAAAAACAAAATATGGCGATGAGTTGAGGGTCACTCTCAATAGTGCACAATCCTGAGGGATGTCACTCAAGCGCTTCGACCTTTATCAGATAATTGAAATTTCTCGATTGCAGATAACAGCACGACGACTCACGTTGTTTGGTGTTATTGTTATTCGTTATTAGTGTTATTATTCGTTCTTAAATTTGAATGCATTATTCGAAATGGACAAATGGGATGATGAATTCGTCCAACACCTTGAGGAACGGTGGCAAAGGAGAGCACCAAGGCGGTACATCCGGGACAAACAAAACCCATTTTAACATTTTGATGCAGTTCAATTCCGCCGGAGATTTCGTTTCTGAAATGAAACAGTCTTGGAGGTGTTGGTGCCTGTCATATTCCCTGAAGGGAGGGCAAAGCGATTTGCACACAAAAACACACCATAACCCTTTACGGGTCATCATCGCATGTGCTGTCATATACAACATCAGAATCCAAGCCGCTGATTCAATCCCGGATGAAGAGGAAGTGGAGTCCAGTCAAGATGTGTATGAAAAGAGGTAATGCAATTGTAAATACATACACAATTTTTGGCTAGGTGAATTTGCGTAAGCCTCCTGTTTGAAAAAAAAAAAAACCTTCATCGATACTAATATTTTTCGACTTACATTAAATGTAAGTCAAAAAATAGTAAATTTTACTATTACCCAATCATTCTTATATTTATTCATGTTTCAATTTACCATTTACATTATTAAAAGCTATAAAAAGTAGCTATATTCATGGTTCGAATATGGATTTACCCTCAAAACCTATTAATGACTGTTTTTGGTTTGCTGCCGTTTATCAGAGAACGGCTAGGACTAAAAGTACCAAATGAAAGCCAATTAAATTTACTACAACTTCATTTTTCATAATATAAATGAAGTTGTAGTAAATTTAATTGGCTTTCAAATTGGATGAGTATTTTAGACGATATTCCACAAAATAAGTGACCATTATGAGCATTTGTCACTTTTTGGAAAAAATAGCTTTTTTTTGAAAGGATGTATCTTGAGAACAAAGAATAGTAGGAAGCTGGCTCTGGTACTAAATCGTAGCAAATTTAGTCTTCTTTTAAAGTGAATAGTGTAACCATACCCGTCAGACCAATTTTTCATGGAGATTTGGAGCAAAAACCGAAAAAAGTGCGAAAATGTTATGGTTTTTCGGCCATAACGGCCATTTCCCGAGATCTTAGAAAGTTGGAAATCTGGATGATTACTACTGGTTGATGTCCTAACAACATATCAACAAATCAGAACGACCGGTTTTCTTGCAAGCACGGATGTACATCTCGACTGCACTACTAAGGCGTCTTTACGTTTTTCCAGTACCAGCTGTTCGTCAGGAAACTGGCCGGCCATAAGAAGAGCGTTCATAGAACGTAACTTCACGTAACCTTCAACTTGACAAAATCAATCACTTTAAACTAATTCTGGAACCACATTAGGGTGATGAGAAGAATGTTCATTTTTAGCTTGTTATAATGAAGAGTATAATTTAAAACAAAAGATAGCAAAATATTCATTATTCATAAATTATTGGACGACAAAGAACTAATATGAACAAAGAACGTTTCGAAACTGTTACAGGGACAGTGGGCATTTGACAGGGAATTTTCCCGTCTCCTTCCCCACAAAAAACAGGGGAAACGTCCCCTCAACGTGCAATCAGGGCTATCAACTTAAGGGGAAAACGAATTCAGCATTCCTTGAGTGGACATTTCCACTCACGAAATCTGAGAGTGCCCCTAAGTTCTGAGTGAACCACTGCACTCAAATATGAATACAAACTGCCGACTTGAGGGTCACCCTCTTTTTAGGCGAGTGTGAGTGTACACTCACACTTAGACCGCGCCTACGAATACCCCCTACATAATAAATTATAGCTTCATGGAGTGAATAGCATAGCCATTAGATTTAGGAGCCACTCATATGATCAAGGGCCTGGGCAGCCTCAGGTTGAAGTCCTAAGGAGGCTACATTTCAAATTGCAGCTTCATTGCGTGAATAGCATAGAACTTAACTTTAGGAGCCACTCAGCTAATCCTGGGCCTTATGCTACTTAAAGTTCTACGGAGGGCTGCTCCTATCCAAATTACAGCTTCATAGTGGGTTACAGAAATAGATTAGCGTAACGGAAGGACGGTTTTTGCCAGTTTTGGGAAGGCCAAAACATGCTCCATGTTGATAGCAAGTGGTACGATATTTTACTACTATAACAAAAATGAAAAGTTTCACTAAATGGTAAAATTTCAAGGGTTCACCTGCTAATTAATTCAATCTCAAATCGAGGAAACTTACAAGTTTGGGAACAAGAAGCTGCTCAAACTTATCCATAGGGGTCTTGTAGAACCTACGAAGTGGGTTAACCAAAGCCTTACGGATCTCAGGAACATGTACAGGCTCGTGTGGTGCTAAACGCTGATCTTTAATCCATTGAGCTCTCCACGCTCTTTCATCAGGTGTCATACCCTTGCCATGTAACCTCTCACGTTCACGACATAACCGCCCTTGAATAGAGAATGCTTTCACACCTCCGGTTTGGGAAGCCATCTCTATCTGACAAATCACCTGAAACAAATAGCAGGTAGTTGTTAGAATAAGTATCAAGTAGAGAGACTCAACTTGGACATGTCCCATAAGTACCACCAAACATTAAGCTGTGGATGAGAGAGGAGGATGTAAAGCAAGAGCAATTTGGAGACTATATGAAGAGAAAAATAACAACATAAAAACAATGACCCACACCACAATCTCTCCCTTACTGTGACACCAAGGGAGATCAAATATAATTTTTTCCATTTGAAAGTTCTAATTCATTAGTCCTGCTCACAGAGATTGGCGATCCAGCAAGCTCTTCATTGCAGTCTGTAGCTCGGCAGAAGTCGACAGACAAACGCCCTAACTATTAACGATTATTTTCGTTTCAACCTTCGAGATCTACAACGCTTACAACGCTAAGAAAATCAAAATCTATTCAAATTTGTGTAGAAAACTATACTGGAAAGGCGTGTTCACATGGGAGCAGAAAGTCCGGATTGCTCTGTGATTGGTCAAGGCCATGGAAGTACACTCCTAACCTCTGACGCTGACCAATCACAGGGCAATCCGCAATCCGGACTTTCCGCTCCAAAGTGAACCTTTAGATTCAAAGTTGTCGAGTTAAGGGCGAAGATCAGGCGATTTGAACATGGCAACCTCTATTTTTCTTATTGACTTTATTTATTTAGTTATTATTATTAATCATGACGCCCACTGACAAATAATTGTTAATGGAAATCATGTAACCATCCCATACAAAAATTGACAAACATACTAATCTCACAAATCTGTGAGAGTGAAAATTATATAAGAAAAGAGAAAAACAAACTCTGAAAATCAGTATTATGTTATCAAATGCTTCTTAAATGTTCTCAGCGACACAATCCGCGCTACTCAACCGATTCAAAATTCTCTGTGTTCTCAGCAGAGGATTATTCAATAAGTCGGGGTTGCCTTAGTAATACAGAATGGAAGGCTATTACGAGTACAGTGCAGTTGGACATGAAAACAAATTCGATGAAGAAGCTGTCGGCAGCCGAATAAGAATTTATGCTGGACTCTCTCGATTCCTAGTTTTTGGTTTAAATTTGACGGTCACTTGTCAAACGATAAACGACTTTTTTTTAGGCGCTTCGGACCATTTTTGCGCGACATACCATTTGCGGACATTTAAAAAACTAATTTCCTTGAGGGGTTGAATGGGAAGAGTGTGATTTTATGGGACACCCTGTGTACGATTTACGTACGGTAATAAATGGACACGGTTTCTCAATGGATTTTGAAATGCTGAATCGATTAGTAAACTTTATTACAAAGGTAGGTTCGTACAGTTGGGTATGACAAAAACAAAGTTAAACAAACGCATTTCTTATCGTCAATATAATATTATCATGTGGTCGGTCAGTGCATTTGGTTTTCTGAGCAATTCAAAGTGATAGGCACTCGCTACTGGTCAGCCGTCCTACTAGCTTGCAGGTAAGTTTCAAAATTCGCTCATGCTGGTTGACTGGAGCTGTCGGTGTGTGATGTATGATAACCCGGGAAAAATTTTCAAGAGCCCTGGGACACAATGTCTAGACGTATATTCGACAAACATCTTTGATTTTGCTTATACTAAGATAGTAGTTCAGAGCCCTTATCAGCGGTGTTATCATTGACGAACCTTATAGTTCAGCTTGACGTACTGTTGATTTGACGATATAATTAGCACCATTCCTTATGAATTGTAGAATGGTTCGCAAAAAATCCGAGTTCAAGCATCTCATTAAAACACTTGAGCAAACCAACAACTTGCCAGTCTTGAACAAAAATTGCCCGTCGGCAGATAAGAATATGGGGACACATAATAGGAACATGCTCTAGTGTAATTGTAGTCATAGTGAACGCCTTTATTCAAGTACATACGTTCACGATTATTATGGTTATCATTCTATGGTTAAATGTTCATAAAGTTTCAAAAAAAATCCTTACCAATAAAATCACAGCCTGATAGGATTTCAGAGCCCTTATCAACGGAGTTATCAGTTACGAATATAATTTGGTCGCCATATTACATGGATTCATGAAGTAATTGAGTGGTGCGTGGATGCTATAAACGCGTTGGCAATAGCGCTTTCTGCGGCAGCCATTAGAAAACATTGGATTTTTCCTGCTATGAAAAATTGTATGAACACTATTTATCTTTATTGACTCTTATTTTTCATGTTTCGAATTATTCATTAGATTGGACAAGGCAGTTGGGTATGATTGACTGTTATTTATTTTCAAAGGATTTTGTAGGGAGTAGAAATATATTTTTTAAGAGAGAAATACATCAATTATGGCAGTCTGATGAGGAGATGTCTTTTGGAAATCACCCATGATCACTTTTCAATAACATAAACATGATCAAATAGTGGGAATGGATTAGAACTTTTTAGGTACTCAGAGGAAAACTGGTCTTAGAAGGATTTTTCAAAGAGACGTGAGTATGCTCCCAACAGGCTATAGGTACCTACCTACCTTTCCCGATAGGTTTCTGTAGGGTTGAAAGGGTCCCACACAGAAAAGTTCCTTCTGATGTGGATGTCGTATTACCTAGTTACATACAAGGTTTAGCTATAAATTTAGTAATAATTACACTAACTGTTGATTTTGAGTAGTGGCCTATTATAATATACTTCGTATCCTTTCTAATTTAAAAGAATCACCTGATGTAGTCGTTGTATCACCTGATGTAGGCGTTGTAGTCGTCCATCTTTCGTTGTTCCATCATGGAACTTCCATGTTGTAGTAAAAAGGAACACAGCTGTCCGCCACAATGAAAACAGCAGAACACACACGCATTATTTTTTTCATAATATGATACCTCATGTACCTACATCATCAAGATGTACCTCATGTTCAAGTTGACACTTCGTGGAGTTATGAAAAGATGGGGAGTTATGAAAAAACCATTAGACGTCACAACACATGTAAATGGTTACTTTTTGTGGTGTGTTCCGCTCTCACGTTTTCTTCGTTGTTGTAACCGGTGTAATTTGATCCCGGCAATATATTCTTGTGGAATTACACAGTTTTCTTTCTCGCGAATGGTTCAGTGTCGCGCAACGTTCGTGTCATCGAAAAGTTCACCTCACTAAGTTTTATCACCTGTTGAATTTTCCGTCAGTCATGCTAATCCTGCTAAAAATAATGGATAGCAACGGATCGTTTCACACGTCGGTTCAAAAACCTCGAGGCAGCCAGAACTATCGAACCTGGTGTTTCCTTCCGGCCAGCCTGCAGACAAGATCTCAGCCGATCAAAGTTTCCAAAAGAGAAAAAAGCGGTTTCCAAAATAAACCTGTCGCTCGACTAAAGTGTCTACGCTCACTTCGAACCGGTAGTTTTGAAGAATCTGAAAGAAGCCTTCGGCAGTAGAGGTCTGTACACATCCTTGTCCCTACTTCGGCAACTTTCTACTTTGAGGCATGATAATCGGTTCAAATCGACCGAAGAATACGTAAACGAAGCCTTCAGTATTTCAACTAAGCTCAATGCTATCAGAGCCTGACCGCTGTTGTCCTCCGAAATCTTTGTGACTCGTACATGCCGGTTCTGGTGAGATGATATCCGTAGAATCCGCGGTAGAATCTTTCCATCTCGATGAATCCGCGCTCCTGCAAGACAAGAACTGGAAAAATTCCAATGGAAACGGACTACACTCGAACGATTCACAATTGCCCTCTACAGGGTCGTCACGTCATCCGAAAGAAACCGTACTGTTGCCGGTTTATAACGTCAACGCCTTTGACAAGCCAGTATCGTCGTTCTTCTGCCGTCCGAATCAGTCGTTCCTCTGGTGCCTGAAATCGTCGTCTCTCCCAAGAAGAAAAGAAACGCGACTCCTCGTCACGCAACAAATCGAAGGGTGAGTCAAAAGAAAATGCTTCCAACTAGAATGCGACGAAAATAGCAATGTTGGGTTATTTGTATGTTATTTACCTAGGAATCTTTTAGTGGATAAACTGAGCAGGGGTCTCCAAACTACGGCCCGCGGGCTGACTCCGGCCCACCAGTGCCCTCAATCCGGCCCGAGGCAACCAATGGCTTATTGTTGTTGTGTTAAGTTGGATAAAAAATAGAGAATGATTATAACTCGGCTTTATTTACTTGCTAGGTATGTTCGCTCAGAGCTGGTTTTAACGTCAACGCCTTTGACAAGCCAGTATCGTCGTTCTTCTGCCGTCCGAATCAGTCGTTCCTCTGGTGCCTGAAATCGTCGTCTCTCCCAAGAAGAAAAGAAACGCGACTCCTCGTCACGCAACAAATCGAAGGGTGAGTCAAAAGAAAATGCCTCCAACTAGAATGCGACGAAAATAGCAATGTTGGGTTATTTGTATGTTATTTAGCTAGGAATCTTTTAGTGGATAAACTGAGCAGGGGTCTCCAAACTACGGCCCGCGGGCTGACTACGGCCTACCAGTGCCCTCAATCCGGCCCGCGGCAACCAATGGCTTATTGCTATTGTGTTAAGTTGGATACAAAAATAGAGAATGATAATAACTCGGCTTTATTTACTTGCTAGGTATGTTCGCTCAGAGCTGGTTTTAACGTCAACGCCTTTGACAAGCCAGTATCGTCGTTCTTCTGCCGTCCGAATCAGTCGTTCCTCTGGTGCCTGAAATCGTCGTCTCTCCCAAGAAGAAAAGAAACGCGACTCCTCGTCACGCAACAAATCGAAGGGTGAGTCAAAAGAAAATGCCTCCAACTAGAATGCGACGAAAATAGCAATGTTGGGTTATTTGTATCTTATTTAGCTAGGAATCTCTTAGTGGATAATTTGAGCAGGGGTCTCCAAACTACGGCCCACCAGTGCCCTCAATCCGGCCCGCGGCAACCAATGGCTTATTGCTATTGTGTTAAGTTGGATACAAAAATAGAGAATGATAATAACTCGGCTTTATTTACTTGCTAGGTATGCTCGCTCAGGGAGCTTACTCAGTGACTAGTCCAGAGATTATAGATACTGGAAGGAAAATTGAAAAGGCGTTGGCCCTTGGAACTAAGTATGGCCGCAAGTCTGGAAGGTTTGGAGACCCCTGCTTCAGAGCATCTAGCCACTGTTCTTTGGTATGATTTACATTAAATTAACTTATATCTGGTATAGTACAGCCTGGAAGATACAACAGGGATCCAATCACCTGCTGATATGGAATGTCACAAATCTTCCCCTCAAGGGAAAATTCAAATAAAAAAGGTGACTTTGACGTTGACATTTGACTTCAAACATCGTTGACATTGTTGCGTGTATTCAGCTAGAGACGTAAATAAAATAAAATGCGCTTTTTGGTGTAACAGAACTAGTAGGTTTCACCGGCAATTGGGCGAATCGATACATTGACTCGGTAAATAGTATTGCAATTACCTAGGTAAAAAAGTTGAGACGATTTTTCAACATACCCTCATAATTGTCACAGCCCGTAAGATCAATAGGACCTATTGATCTCACAGGCTGTTGAACATGAAATGAAATGAAATGAATTTATTCCTTCATAAAGTATACATGGCTATCAAAATAAACTAAACTACCATACTCTGTCCCATAATATAAACAACAAGCCTTAAAACCAGGAACTACCCCACACCAAAGAACGCAGTTCTGTGCTGGGTGGGGGAGCCGACTCTCGAGTACCGAATATGGTATTATACTATAGTATTATACTATGCGACTGTGCGGACCGATTTCATAAGATCAAATTCCTTGACATTTTACAGCACTGAATATGAATACAAGAATCAAACAAATTTCCAACTGGTTACTATTTTAAATTTCGTATACTAGTCATCTAATATTAATTAATATTTACAATACATCTATATTGGGACCGTCACTATACATACAAGTTAAATTTGTTGAAAGCAAATTTCACTTTTTAAAAAATTGCTTTATTATTTAAATCCGCGATAGATGTACAACACAAGTTATTACAATCGCACTTGAATAAAGGAGGAAAGAAAGAAGTATTTCGTTCAACGCTAGGTGACAGACTGCTCAGTGCAAGGGGGGAATCTAGGCGAAGGCAGCCAAGTCTTGAGAGGGGAGAAGTGCAAGCTATTCATAATAAAAGATAGTTAAGCATTTTACGTTAATATAACTCCTCCCTCCTTAAGATGGAAAATTCTGAATGAATTTTGAAAGTTAAAATTTTAAAGACACTTTAATTAAAATTTTAAATTGAATTATGGTTGGGGCTGAATGATGATTAACTTCTTTCTTGTTTACAGTAAAGTATTACAAAATAAGCAATGAATGAAATTAACATAAGATATAGTGCTACTGCACTTGGAGTAACAAAGTGAGTTGAATCTAATTGCTGCAGATGCTGAACTCTATTTAAATGTTCATTTCTCATATTTAGTTCCTTGAGGGTTAGGGTAACATTAGCCATCTGAGATTCCTTTATTTCAAATTCTAAATTTGTCAGAAGCTTTGGTTGGCCAAAAGATTCGCTTTCTGAATGTAAAGGTTGGTTTCTTTAGTACACCTCACTGTCATGTTCTGATATTAAAAATATACCTTTGAGTTCTCTTATTTCTGTTCCTTGTTTGTTGGGAATTTCGATTTTGTCTCCTGATGGGAATATAGCTAAAAGTTGGCCCGATTCTGGTATGGGCTCAATCCAATTTCGTTCTAAATTTATCGTGACGTATTCACAATGAGCTGTACTCCCTGACAGTAACACATCCTTTTCACATTTTATATCCTGATTTGACATCAGTTTCTTATGACAGAGGAAAACTGTTCCTAAATTGCAATTAGTAGACAGTGGAATAATTGAATTGTTAGTTGTTGATTTTAGTAGGTAGGTTACACTAGGAAAAATCGACACATAGTTGTCACGAACAGATGATGGTATAGGTCTTAAATAATAGAAGTTATAATTGGTTTCTTCGGCTAAAGGTATTTTGAGGAAATATATTATTTCGTTGGCTTGCATGGCACAGGTTACCTTGATATTTGATTCAATTTCTAACATATTTTCGTGTTTCAAATCCCAAGGTAGTTTTGACTTGTACAGAGTAGAGATCTTTTGTAGTTCTTCTAGAATTTCATGGGTTCCTATGATACTTGGGTGAACAGTTCCCAACTTGCAAAATGTTATAGAATTCTCGATCTCTTGGAATACGCTCAAGAGGATGTTGAATAATAACTGTTGGTGGTTTATCATTTCCTTGATTGAGTCGACGGTAATTCTCATCGCATTAGTCCTCATAAAGTCATTAAATTCTATCATTTTCTTTCTGATTTGGTCATTGTTGAAACTGATGTCCTGAATGGTTGCATTGAATTCCGTTATAAGTTCGGAACTAACGGAGAACTGCGAGTCTATTTGATTTTGCAGGCGTAGTTCATTATTTTTAATATGTGCAAACAAGGTTTCGTACCGTTCGCTGTCTGCAGCATCTAAGTGAGTCTAGGAGTCATGAGTCTTTGGAAAGTCGGTGGAGCATTTTTTAGTCCGAAAGGCATTCTGGTGAATTCCCAATGACCTTGATTTTTATTTATATAAAAATGATTTATTTAAACGTGTGAACAAATGTTCCAAAAATGTAAGTTACTTTTAAGTTACTAAAAATATATAAATCATTGAAACAAAAACTAATACAAAAGAAGTAGGTACATCTTGAACTATTTGAAAAGTCAACAGTCGGGAAGGTTTGATGCTCACCACATATTGCTTTTCCGCATCCGCAGTATGTTGTAGTCATGCGCCGTAGTTTTGTCTAGAGGTGTGCTTAACGAATACTTGTGAGTATCCGTTACTTCTGATACAGAGACTTTCAAATATCGGTTACAAATATCGGTTACAAAGTATTAGTTATTCGTAAGTGCCTTCATGTCTATAGTATCTGTTAAGGGTTTGTCTCTTATAAGGTATCAGTATTCAGTTTTTTCTTATCGAATACTGTATTATAATAGTATATCGGTTACAAAGTATTAAATATTAGTTAGTGCGTTTATGTTTATAAAGGTATTATCGAATACTGTATTATAATATTATATATTTGGTATTACAATATTAGTTGGGGGAAAAATAAATACTGTGTATAATATACATATTATGTTTGGTAATTTTCTTTAATTACTGTAAAAAAAAAAATACATCACATATAAATTACTTACTTTAAATTCATGTTTAAAAACATAATTTGTTTAAGTTTATTTGTCGTAAGCCGTGTTCTTCTTTGTGATAAAATGTATCCAGTTTTTGAGAATACCCTTTCACAGGGCACTGAGGTTGCAACAAAATTGCATTTTCTTCTCACCAGATTCGCAAGGTTAGGATAAACATGTTCATGGTTCCTCCACCACTCCAATGAACTCTCCTTCTTGTCAAGTGGGACATCGTCCATGTACCTTTGGACTTCCATCACAGCCATAGAGTAAGTGTTGCCAGTAGTGGGTTTAACTTTGCTGATGGTTTCTTTGTAGTCGTCCCAAATTGATGCTTTCAGTTTTTTTGCTCCATGAGATACTTCTGCTGCACCCGCTAATTTGCTTGAATCTTCTTCATCTTGTGATTTATTCTTCCTGATTAAACCATTTACCAAGTCGGTAGCAATCTTTTTTGTGTTTTCAACAGTTTCCTTGTTTTCAAACATATGGTGTTTGAATTTTGGGTCAAGGAAAGTGCACAATGAAAATGTTCGGCTCCGTTCCACGTCTGGAAATCGATGTTGAATTCCATTTAACAGGTTTTTTGCTACAGATTTCACAACATCTTCGTCGCATAAGTTTGAAATTCTGACGACGGTTGATACAAGTCCCCGGGTGATAGGTATTACTTTGCTAGCCGTAATATAGCTTTCACCACTCATTTCATTCGTGACTTCAGCACATGGCTCAAGCAGGTTACAAAGTTCTTCACAAACTTTCCATTCATGTGTAGACAAAGGCTCTTGATCGGTATTAGACACAGCCAGTGAGTGTCTTACTGGCATTTCCAACAAAACTATCCTCTCCAGCATAGAAAAAGTAGAGTTCCATCTCGTGGAAACGTCCTGTAAGAGTTTTTTGGGCTCTTTTACACCATTTTGTTGTTGGTACTTAACTATATTTTGCATGGCAATATTGCTTTTTTTGAAGTACGAAACAATTACTTTAACCTTCCTTAAGATTGTCTGAATTTCTTCACTATTCAGAGCGTCTTGGACGACTAGATTAAGTTTATGAGCATAGCACCCGTAATGGTTCCACTTGAGACATTTTGTTATTGCGGAAGTTATATTAGATGCATTGTCAGAGACAACGATTGTCACCTTGTCGGTGATTTCCCATTCATCTACGATATCTTTCAACTGCTTTGCGAGATTTTCCGATAAATGGGATTCGTTGAAGGCAGAACAGTCTAATAGAACGGTTTTCAAATTAAAACCTTTGTCAATATAGTGTGCAGTTGTAGCAATATAGCTGTCATTTACAGACGAGGACCACGCATCAGTTGTAATACAAACAGATAGTGCTTCTTCTTTAACAGTTGATTTCAAACTGACTGAAGTTTCCTCGTACACTGCTGGTAATAGAGTATTGGCGAAATACTTCCTGGAAGGGATTTTATAGTTGGGATGGACTGTAGACATGAGATTTTTAAATCCGCGATCCTCAACTATAGAAAAAGGTTGAAAATCCCAAACTATCATTTTTAAAATGGCGTTGTCAATTTGGTTTTTTTCAGGAACGGATATTTTTTTGGGAACGTAATTAGTAATTGAGGACTGCTTTGATCTGTTACCAATACCACTACTTACTGAAGCTGGCATAGATACTTTAGAAGTCGAAGGAATGGTACTGACGTCAATGCTACCGCTACAATCAAATTCATTGGTTGACACTACTTGTTCTAAGACGGGGTTACCACCACCAACATCAGCTACTGGCATATCAACAACTACTGGAGTATCCTCAGTTACAATAGGAATTTTTGGCACTTCATCACACTGATCTATTTTTCCAAGCTGGTTTATGTCTACTGAGACATGTTTTCTTTTTAAATGTTTTTTTAAGTTACTCACAGTACCTTTATAAGAAAGGGACGATTTGCACAGGTTACACCTGGCAGTCGCAGAATCTGCAGATATAACACTAAAAAAGTTCCACAGTTCACTTCGAGATGTTCGTGTTCTCTTATCCATTGTAAAATAAATACAGCACACAAGTAGCAAAACCAAATCATATCGGTATCCACTATCGAAAGGAAAATATCGATACAAATATTGGTGTCGATACCAAAAACAGTATCGATACTCCGATATATCGTTGGTTACCGCCTCTGCTCCAACTTGGAGATACCTTAACTAATCCATTGTAACCGATATTTTCTGAGAGAGACTTGGATCTTGGAGGATCCAAGTCTCTCTCAGAAAATATCGGTTAAAAAGTATTAGTTAAGGTATCTGTTAAGAGTCTCTCTGTGATACTGCTAACAGATACCTTAACTAATACTTTGTAACCGATATTTTTGGTTTTCAGTATCGGTTACATATCTGGATGGCTAGTAACGGTTACAAAATATCGGTTACTGAAATATCGTCTCACCTCTAGTTTTGTCGGACAAAATGAGCAGTATTTTCTCTTTCCTTTTATGGCAGATCGTCGCCACCACAGTAACTACGCATATCTCATTTTGGCTCATTTTCCAGGAGAGCTGATTTTACGCTTTTCAATGATTTCCTCAGCTGGTACAGCTTCTTTGATATTGATGTTCATGTATATCATTTCGTTCGGGCTAAAAGTTACCGAGAATCAAGGGTTACATGCAGAAAATCTATTTATTGAAAAATTTAATGAGATGTGTGCAATTCACCTGTCAACATGTTGAGATGTGTGGAGTTCACATGTTAAATACGATGAGTTGTGTGGAGTTCACATCTATGATTTTGGCCAAGTTTTTTAATTTTAATTCAATTAATTCTTATTTTTTTAAAATTTAAAATTTAGATAAAATCATAGATGTGAACTCCACACAACTCATCGTATTTAATAGTCGCCCTTTTGGCACAGATTTATTATTAATATGTTCCCTATAATTAGATAGGTACTTGTCTCATAGTATTAACCCTCCCCTGACTTTCATTTTGAAAATTTGGCTTGAATTCATCCACTGATGTGAGCATTTATTTTATTTTATTCTTTTTTTTTGTATTGTGGGATTAAATTTATTAACTTTCCATGACCTCGAAAAATAATATCCTGTTAATGAGCTTGTTGATAGTACACCTACAGGAGTTTTCAGAAATAAAGGAATTAGAACGCAGCATTAGGGTTTTTATCATATTCCTAATCTTAACTTAGGACGGATTAATAATTAATAATAATAATAATTAATCCGCCCTTAGTTAAGATTAGGGATAATAATTAGGATTATAATTATTATGAAGAAAGGCATCACATTTCAATACTGCTATCGCATGAGATCAGTCTTATTGTTCTATTCAAAAATTCCTATGTTAGAAGAAAAAATAATGGCACTAAGTTGACTACCTGCATTATTTCCAAGTATTTAAGTTTAAAAAAAAAATATATATATATATATATAATAAATAGTATATTATACTAAGGGAACATAACACAGTTAACATAAGTTAGATAGAAACATCATCACTCAGGACTCCTTCGTATCATAGTAGTATCGTAATATCACAGTTTTTCTTTAGCTTGTTGTTTAGACAACTTTTTGGCTTTATTGGTTTTTTCTTCAGGTGTTACTGAGTTTTTCCGTGCAGCAGCTCTCTTGCTCTGTGAGGGGTTTTCAGAAGAGCCCTCACCCACTTCGTTGCTTTTTCTTTTTCCTCTGTTAGGCATCTTAGTTTCTTTTTTCCTGCCTTCTTCTCTCCTACTTGTGTCCTCGTGGGGTATGCTGTCATAGAAGGGATGGCACATAGAGGGCATGAGGGTTTTGAGTGCCTGTAAGTCACGAAATTTGTCAAGAGGAATCGTCAATCTCCTTCCATGAAGCTTAGGGAAAACCGTTGCTGCTTGAATATTATTCTTTGGGCGAATGGGTAGGGGCACAGCTTCATCGACATAGTTGAGCTTGTATTTAATTATCCCGGTCGGATGATATTCTAGCCAACGGAGGTCTGTCACAACTGGATCATGAGGCTTTCGGCCCGGTCGAATGGATGAATAAATCATGGTTGAATCGATGCCATAATTTCTAAAATCGGACCATTCCATCAATTTTGCTTGGTACGGACACGGGTTTTTCCGGGCAGTGCTTGATATAGTTGCATACTGTATTGGGAGGTATATTTCAACTCCTTCTATGTTCTTCTCTATGAGGCTGTGAACACTGTCTGCCTCCATTTGGGTGTGCCCTTTCTCTAAGTACTTGTGGGTGATCGTTACATTTTTCTGTACGCTGAAGTGGAGGAGGGCATTCGACAAAACAGAATTTCTATTTTGGGCAGTACAGCCATCAGAGTAGATTACAATATCTCTCACAGATTCATTCAATAAGGTCGTTAGGTAGTGAACCATGCAAGTTGCATAAGTGGAAGCGCACAATGTTGTTTGCGATTCATCAAACCAGTACGTTACCACTTCTGCGTTTCCCATATTGTAGATGGTGTAGTTGTGCATAGTCATTTTTAGCTTGAAGTAGGCTGAACTTGCTGATAATTGAGGCAATGGCTGTACTGCCATCAGGTCGCAGCATACAACGTGAAGCAGACCAGATTGAGCCTTTTCTTTGTCCTTGGCTTTTTCTGCTCTCGCTTGATCACGCAATGCGAGGTGGGCATTCCAATCTTCTTCCGATAGGTTTTTATTTTCGTAGCTCACACAAACATCACACCTGTCCTTGCGAGGCGAAAATATGCCAATGTTTTTTTCTTTCATCACTTTAGTGAAAGCAGTAATGGCCAATGGCTCTTCATTGTTTTCTTTGCAAAAAACCTCGTATATCTCCCTAAGCTGTGCAATTGATCGAATGTCAGCCTGTAGATACGTTTTTGACGAGGACATCCTACAATAGTGGGAGGGTAGTATCGGAAGACCGGAGAAGAATGTGTCCAAGAACTTTAGCTTATGTACTCTGGCTCTTCTGGATTGCCCCTTCCGATGCCCATCACCGCCACCGTGTTCTTCCTGATAAGATCCTGGCAATACTTGTGGGAGCTCTTCTTGGCCTCTTGCAGTGGGATCTTCGTCTCTTGAGGGACTCTCATTGCTCAATCGTGTGGGGCCTGCGCTTTTTTGAGCTACGTTCTCAAGCCAGTAGCGTACCATACCGAACTTGAGCCCTAGCGTATTAAGATACATGCTTTTACAAACTTGCACCATCTCATCACCTTTCTTCAGCCGGTAAACATAGGTGACAGACCGTCTTGATGTATGGGTAGTCGTATTCTGCTGTGTATTTTGGATGATGACAGTTGAACATACGAACATTTTTTTCTCATTCCAGTTGAGAGTTTTCCAAAATCCATCGAAAATGCCCTCTCTTTCGACGTCAGAAATGGAATGGCAACCTCGGCTTTTCCATTTAACACACTGTTGGGACGAGCAGCGAACCCCCATGGTCTTTTCTGTTCGTGGGACATCGTGAAAAACCACGTCCTTTGTTGATTGGTTTTGAGTTGCCCTCCTGTACCCAATGTACTGCTCCCCACGCATCCGGTTCTCTTTGGACGTTACCCGACTGGTTGCAGAGAGAGGGCGCCCCTTTTTTTTGCACTGACCCAAGCACATCGGGACAGTTATTGTCTACAACACAGCCAACAGCGCCTAAATTGAGTTGAAGTGGAGCTGCAGATGATGAAGGGGAGTTTATTTCTCCACCACTGGTGCGATCAAGGGTCATCATCTCTTGGTCATCGTCATCTTCTTGTTCTGATTGGTATCTGGGTCATCTTGATCCCCTCCATTTGTGTAGTTAAAAGCATACTTTTCGGATTCTGAAGGCACACGATCTGGATCTGAGGTGCCTTGCTCCTCTTCTTGGCGTTCATTCTTGTTGCTTGGCTCGGACACGTCCAATTCACCAGCTTTGATCAATTGTTTGGCTTGATGCACCATGTCCTATGAAAAAAATTTATCTTGAATTATTCAAAACAGTTTCCTGGTGCAATCACTTGAATAGAGAAACTCGTGTTCCACTCACCATGGTTCACAACCTGAATAGATTAGAACTATTCTTAGAGCCTCTTATATGGTTTATTATGCTGTGAATAATACACCTATGTAATCGGTCAGCCACAAAATTTTGGAACACCCCTAACATTTTTTATTAGACGTTTCAAGGTGTCTAGATTCCAAAAATGCAATGTCCGTTCGCCGTCCTCCTCCGCCACTTCACGCATAACTGCCTTTAAATTGGCCCAAATTTCGCACAAATACCCCTATAGAGCCAAAAAATGGATATTGGTGAAGTATAGTTCTATATATCCGAATGAATAACAAACTCAAGTGACAAGGCAGTATCGGTCGAACCTTCGAACAGTGAACATCTCACAGTTTGCCGAAGCCCTGAACGACAGTAAGCGCTTATTTCCTTTTGTTATTTTCCACTTTTTTTCCGTCTACAACCATCTTACCTATCATAGTGCCACAAGATAAGGAACCCGTTTAATTACAAGTGGACTGCGATCTATTGCATTCACTATGGGTCCTGATCCCCCTGACCCTGATAAGGGTCCAGAACCCCCTAATACGATCAAAGATGACAATCTGATGCAGGTCGATGCTTTAGCGGATCGACCAACACCTCTTAATTCGTCAACAAAACCAATTGATACCAACAAACCGTCAATAAATGTAACAGCGCAGATGTTCGGTAAATACCTCCGGTCTTTCAAAGGTCCTTATTCTGTCTATGTCGAATCGGAAAGTGATACGCAATCTCAACAACCGCTGTATGACATAAAAGTGGGTAAACTTTTGCGTAATTATGGTGTTAAGGACGTTTTGACTATTGATAGACTTGGTGGAAACAGAATTCGGATCAATTTCAAAACCCCTGAATCTGCCAACTCGTTTCTAACTCATAAATTATTGCCTGAAAATGGACTAAAGGCCGCGATTCCCCAACATATGACACATAAAATTGGCATAGTGCGACAAATTCCTCGTTGCCTAGATTTGGAAGAGATACGAGAGAATCTAGCAAGCACTTACCGCATAATAAAAATCGAACGGTTGACCCGGAAAATTACACTTGCCGACGGAACAGCCGATTTTGTTCCAACGGAATCAATCAAGATTACCTTCCATAGCCAATTGTTACCAGATAACATTCTCTTGTTCTTGGCCCGTAGAAAGGTGGAGCCTTTTGTGTATAAAGTTACACAATGTAACAATTGCCTACGTTTCGGACATTTGGACAGATTCTGTAAAAGCAAAACACGTTGTGTCAAATGTGGCTCTACTGAACATGTTACTCCCTCCACACGTACAGCCCATACGAAGTGTGTCCATTGCAACGAGAACCACCCCGCAACAGACAAAACGTGCAAAGAATACGAACGACAAAAACTGATAAAAAAATTAATGGCTGATAAATCTATGACCTTCAGAGAAGCTTCGGAGAGGCTACCTTCTATTAAAACATCAAATAAATTTGATCCACTCGCGGATTTTCCCGCTCTCCCCAATCCATCAATTTCATTTCTACCCAGTGAGAGGGATATTAATACCCGTTCACATCTGCGCCAACCAAACCCAAGACAAGTTGCTCCGAACCCTCCCTTCAAACGGAAATCCTGGTCACCACTGGTACCTCCGGACCTAAGGAGTAAACAAAGTACTCCATTTCCACGAGCCGAATTCACTTTTGAGTTGAACCAAAAAACTTTAACTGAAAACCCCCATAAGGTCTCACCTGAACGAAGATTCATTAGACAAATAGAAGAACTTTTAACCAAACTAAGAGGCTCTCAATTCAACGACACCGAGGCTTTAGACATAATTGGTTCGACCCTCACCAACCTAATTGCCGCCAATCCAGCACCGATGCAGGAAATTAACAAAAAATACAAGTTCACACCCCCAGAAGGTTAATAAATGGCAACATTAAATAACTCCAGTACAACTTTTCGTCAAATTAATATTATCCAACACAATTGTCGCAGTGCCGCAAACAAGTGGAGTCAGCTGATAAACTATTTGAACATCAACAAAATTTCTATAGCTTTACTGAGTGAAACTTTCAATCTTGAAGATCGTCGGGTCGCTACCCCCAAAAATTACAGTGTTGTGCATCAGGCGAGAAAAGACCGCTCTGGAGGAGGAGTTGCTATCCTAGTCCATGAATCGATCAAATTCGAGACGATTCAACTACAGATATCTCCACGGATTGAAATAGTCGCTGTGAAAACCCTGAACACGAAGCCCAATATTGCTATCTTTTCTGTATACATTCCACCTGAGAGTAGGGCAACTAGGATCAATGCTCGTATGATGGAACAACTGATCAGCCTGACTACAGACTACCAGGCCTCCATCATGGGAGGGGATTTTAATGCACATTCACCTTTATGGAAGCCAACACGCACGAGTGCCGTAGAGGCAAAATACTTCGGGAGATGCTTGAGGATAGTGACTTGGTACTTATGAATAGTGGCGAGATTACTATGGAGGGACCTTCTAATAGAGAGAGTTCTACACTCGATCTTACTCTGACTACCCCAAATATCGCTCGTACTCTAGAATGGGAGGTCACCGAGGAAACCCTCGGTAGCGATCACCTTATAATTCGCTACACGCTATCCGATATACGTTTTTCTAGGACCGAACCTAAACGGCGATTCAAAACTTTCAACAAAACCATGTTTCAGGCGGAAATAAACAAGGCTCTAGGCCCTGAACAAACCGCCCCAAGAAGTCTCACTGCAATACTGAACATAATTGATGACGCAGGAGAACTTTCGATTAAAAGGACTAAGTCCGTGCACCAGGGACGCTTTATACCTAAACCATGGTGGAATGAAAAAATCAAGCGTTTATACGAAGCCAAAAGGCGGACGAAACGTTATCACCGTACGAACCCTACCCCCGCAAATCAAGAAGCCTTAAATCAAGCAACCCGTACTACGAAAACGCTACGAAAAGCTATTGCTGAATCCCAAAACGAAGCCTGGGAACAATTTATCTCTGATGTGCACCCTGGCAATATGTCCGCTACGTACTCCAAGATTAGGGCCCTCAAAGGCCATGCAAACAGGAAAACACAACACTCAATAGTGAGACTAGGGATATCAAATGCCAACAGCTTTCTTCGTAATGTCTGTGAACCTCTTTCGAGACATCTTGGGTCTGTATCACTACCACCGACTCCAGATATTGGGGTTAATTGGGAACTTTTGAATGGCCCCTTCGTGCTCTCGGAACTGGAGGCTGTCCTATACAGAAAACGGGGTTCGGCTCCTGGTCTGGATGAGATCAACTATACAATGCTTCAAACGCTCCCTGCTCCTATGAAAGGCTACCTTCTAGCCTCAATAAACTCTTTTTTCCTCCAGTCTGAATATCCTAACGATTGGCGTTACATGGAAATCATACCTATTCCAAAGCCAGGAAAAGATCCCTCATTAATTACGTCAAGTCGACCAATTGCCTTGCTATCTTGCCCAGCTAAGCTAATGATTTCTATGGTTAAACTGCGGCTGGAATACTACTTGGAGAGAGCTAGAATATTGAGCCCTAAATGTGTTGGGTTCAGGAGAGGCCGCTCCTCTACTACTGCTGTGGACATGCTCGTAACTGACGTTAGAAAGGCTTTTGAACAGAAACAGTACACATTAGCTGCCTTCATCGACATAGAAAACGCTTACACGAGGGTTAATCCGTATCTGCTGGATGAAATACTCAGATCCGTTGGAGTTCCTGGCGTAGTACTTGGATGGATCAAGTCATACCTTCAGCGAAGGACTTACATTATTCGAACAGAAGAGGGTCCTACCTTCCTTGAGTCACAGTGGGGGATCTTGCAAGGTTGCCCAATAAGTCCTACCCTTTTTAACGTGTATTGTTCACCCCTACACCACATTGAACTGTCTGATTATACACTCATTCAGTATGCTGATGACTTGGTCCTGTACTCATCACATAGGAGCTTCGATCTTGCTCTCCACAACCTTCAGCAAGGGATACAAGCTCTCAATGGAACGTTGAAAGAGCTCAACTTTTCTCTCAACCCCCAAAAAAGTGTCGTAATGCCCCTAACCCGACGCAGGTTCGATTTAGGAATGATTAGAGTTCAACTAGATGGAGAACAACTCCCGGTGGCCACTACCCACAAATTCTTAGGAATTTTTGTGGACTCCAAGCTCAAATTCACAACGCATGTCGCTGAAGTTAATAAAAAAACGGTTAAGGCTGTCAACATCATCAAATCTCTGTCAGGAGTTAATGGCGGTCATCCTAAGAACATGGTGACAGCCAGTAGAGCAATTGTACGCCCCTTGTTGGACTATGGGGCGAAAATCCTACAAGATGTCAATTCTAAAGCTCTCAACAAATATGATGTCCTCCTCAACAACACCATGAGAGTTTCATTAGGAGCATTTCGTACGACCCCCATCAATGCTCTGCTTACGGAAGCAGTAGAGCCGCCCTTATGTGTTCGGCGAGTCATGCTACTAAGACGAGAGTTAATTAAATCAACGGCTGACAGTTCACATCCCATGCATCCTGTCGCCCCGAAACCTGCCTTACGGAGTTTGCTTACAGACCCGATGGGTGCATCACCTACACTTGAAGTGGAACGGCTATTAGGCGGAGACCTGTACATCCGCAACTACCCACTGGTTTATTCAATGGACATACCTGTGTCGATGATTCATCTAGATGTCAGAATGGGGATACCTGGGCTGAAAGGGAATAGGAGTCGAGTGACATCACGAGAACTAGCAGTTTTCACTGCGGATATGTTGACAGAAATATACGCAGGTTATCGACACGTTTACACAGATGCGTCCAAATCGGACTATGGAGTGGGTATTGGTGTTTTTGATCAGCTCTCCCAACAAGTTACATCCTATTCACTCCCATCAACTTTTCAAATAAATAGCGCTGAATTATATGCGATTAAAGTGGCCATCGAACGATATGCGTCCCTTACAACCCCACTCGTTATCTTGACTGACTCTAAGACAGCCTGCTCCATGCTGTCCCACATACATCGAGGGAACGTCGCCAACTATATAGTTTTTGATGTAGCCAGTTTGATCCGACGTGTACCCAACCCACCCGTCGTCATTCAATGGATTCCCGCCCATAGAAACATCTTTGGGAACGACAAGGCCGACGAAGCAGCAAAAAGGGGAGCATCGTCTCAATGCACCGACATCCTGCGACCCTCTATCCCACTATCAGATGCACTGTTCGTCGTAAAAACCCTTATGATGAGGGAATGGCAGGACTGGTACGACAAACAATCAACCTTCAAGGGCCTGTACCACTACCAGGTTATGGATAGGGTGATGAGAAAACCGACTGTCCTCCACTTACCTTTGTCCCGTAAAGAAATGGTTCAGCTGATCCGACTCCGCACAGGACACGGACACATCAACCGAAGCCGTTATCTCACAAACCTAGCCGAATCCCCAAATTGCGAGTTTTGTGAAGATGTGGTAGAGGATATGGACCACAAGGTCATGGTTTGCCCCTTATATTCCGAGGAACGGATACCCTATCAATTGATCCGAGAAAACCGCGTCCTCTCACAGTTACTCCATGCTGCGACTCGAAGCGAGCTTAAAGTCTTCCTGCGCTTCATGAAAAGTGCCGGGATCAGATTGTGAAAGTGATGTTATAATATAAACTGTGATAATATAATCTGTACATATATTAACGTTTAAATAATCATGTAATTCATTTCTTCATTATCATGTTATCATGTAAATATCTTAGTATCATGTAATTCAACTCATAATTTGCTATATGAAAGACTAGCACTGTAAATACTACTGGTTATATGCATCAGCTAAGTAGATGCGCAACCATTAAATAAAAAAAAAAAATAATAACAAGTGACAAGGACTTTGCAGCGTTTTTGAATGGCAATCAATTGATGAAAAAATTATCATCCTAGATGAGTATAAGGTACCGTACCTGGTCAACATTCCTGTGTTCATCATAGAACAGGAGGTCGGCGAGTTCAGCATTCAGTGGTAGGGGTGGCTGATCGAGGGTGCTAATGTCTATGATTGGTATCACTGAGGGCTGAGGGTTTTTTTTCTTGGCCTCAGAGGGTAAACGAGAGAATTCGTCGAAAGTCGTCGACTGAGCAAAGACCGTATGGGCTGTCCGCCCTCTCTTCGTCAGAATCCATAATATCCAGACTTCATATGATATGGCTTCCAGACATTGTCCAAAAAGCATTCGTTCAATCTAAAGAATGAAAAAATAAATGAATAAAAAATACTATCCTACCTACATACAATGTTTATATTGTGAAAGTGAACAATATTGTGCACAAAATTTTGAAACATATTGTTAAGTAATGCGTGCATTCCATGAGACGTCCCTTGCAGTTTATTGATCACTCCTAACTGTTGTATTCTGTTATAGCTAAAACTAAACAGCACATTAAAATCTGTTTTCAACGATACTTCCCACGTATATTCGAGTTTACCCCCCCCCCCCCCCCAGACCACCTTAATGCATGACTTGCGTTCTCGAAGAATGGTTATGGAACAATACAAAAGAGGAACTCAAAAAGCCTATGATATGAAATGACTTCTGGTGCCCTGGCACCATGGTGACCCACTCTACTATGTAATTGTGACACAAAGAATTGATCAATATAGGCAACCAAACATTGGAAATAGGGCACTTTCGTGTAATAATTCCCCCCACTTACTCTTTCTGTAGAAAATGACGATAATTCAATCATGTAGCATACAAAGGTCTGCCCGAGTTGAACACGAAAAGAATCATGCAAATCCGCACATCTCACTTTTTCTTTCTGGTAATTGCACACATCTAAAAGGTGAAACTTTTTATTGGTCAATCTCCTTGATGTTATGTTCCAGACAACCTTTGAAATGCTCCATAACTAAGAAAAATAGTCATCTATCAACTAAAATGAACCCCAACTCTAGAAACGTTACAAATAAACTGGTACTTACGGAAAAACCAAAGGATGCGTAGCTGGGCGAATCGCTTCAACTGCTTTTCACTGAGATGTGCTCAATTGACAGTCAGCTGTGGGCCTTATGAGATATGCGTTATCATCTTCTAATGCATTTTCTCCTTTAATGCTTAACTGTAGGGCTTCCACACTATTTTTAATCGAATCTACGTTCATTTCTACTGTAGGTAGCTATTTCAGCTCAGAATGACCAAAAAATGAGATATGCGTAATTACTGTGGTGGCGACGAGATACTGCTTGGTTGACCACTGGATTTCGGGCTGTCCGAGTACATTCCGTATAAATGTTCGGATCGACATTCTCATCGATGGTATTGCGAGTCGCGAAATTAGCCAAGGGGCAGTTAGCTGCCTATGGAGTTTAATCATAAAATCAAAACGGGAAAGTGGCTTTATCCCAGATCGTAGCTCATCTCTATAAATTTTGTGAGCGTAAATCACATATGAGTTTATGGAACCAATGTTCATCATGTTGATCAAATAAAACATGGGCCATCGTTTAATTTTGCGACCACAATTCATGTTTTCACTCATTTGATCAAAGACATCTACCCCACACTTGGTCTCGTTATAAAATCTGATCATTTCCGGTTTTTTGTCCACACTGTTCATAGATGCAGCATCATGCATGCTTGACAACACTGTGACTATTTTATTAGGCTTGCTCTTGTAAGATACTGCAGTCATTTTCTCATTGAACAGGAAAAGGCTCGAATAAAGACACCTTCGTTTGTATTTCACGTCTTTGAAATCATCAGGAAGGTGAGGCTTATCTTTGCGGATTGTACCGACAGTTGTCAATTTCATATCCAGCAGCTTTTCGAAGAGAGGCTAGAGAACCATTGAGTATTATCTTCTCTACGAAGTATTGAGCTGCGCCGACGCCAGGAGGGGACGAATTTTTTCCAACGTACGGGATAGCGTCTACCTTATAGTAGGTTCCTGAATCGCATAGCATTATTATTTTCAATCCATACTCATTCGGTTTATTTGGCATGTACATGCGAAATGGACAACGGCCACGGAACCCTACGAGTCTCTCATCTATGGTCAAATAAGATCCTGGACTGTAGTTGGTCTTACAGTTATGGAGCAATATTTCCCAAATGTCAGATATGGCTGCGATATATATATAAGCTAAACAATAGGTATTTGCTAAATCTCCTAAGGCTGTCGTAATAGCCCGTTGGTATACGGAGGGTGCGTTGCGAACTCCCATCGGTAGACGGCAGTATTGAAAATGCCCGTCGGGCGTTTGAAATGCCGTCTTTTCACGTGACTCGTCTGCAACAGGAATCGCGTAAAAACCTGAGGCCGCGTCTAACGACGTAAAATAGGTTTGGCCTGCTAATCTGGCGATTTGATCACAAATTAGCGGAATCGGAAATCTCTCGGGGACGGTATTGGCGTTTAATTCGCGGAAATCTGTACATGAACGTAACTTGCCATTTTTCTTCGGAACTAACAATATAGGAGCAGAATACGGACTCGTAGAATGTTCCACGATACCCGCATCCAATAATTCCTTCATGTACCCGCGTACAGCCTCACGGTCCCGGGGATGTAAGGGGTAAGGACGTCTATAGATAATCTTCTCCGGATTGAATAACTTTATTTTAAATTCGGCGGTAGTTACCTGCCGTTTAGGTAGCCCTCGAGTGAAACTATCAGAGTATTTATTTAAAATTTCTCGTAATCGATTTTGATCGCCCTCTTCGCGCAAATCAGTATTTAAAATTTCATTTTCAGGGTTAAATGTTTCCATTTCAAAATTACCGGCTGTAGACCCCTGAATAACGCGTGGTTGGCTCAGCGGACCCTCTATTGCCGAAATAGAGTCTACTTGCAAATCGATTACTGAATTATTACAAGGAATGGGCCAATTTTCATTTTCTACTGAGTTATATTCATTTTCTTTGATGTTATTTCCAGTTTCCTTATTTTCATGTAAATTTTGCTTTCTTTTACGTTCCAAATATTTAAATCTTAACTCGTTCGATTTATTTTTGTCATCTACTCTTTTAATTTCGTAACGATCCTGCAAAATGTTAATACTAATTCCTGATCCCAAAATTTCTCGGCCTAACAATATTTCGTGCGGTATAGTGCCTTCTGGTACTAAATAAAATATTACAGGAATATCAATATCATTTATAGTGACTATGACTGAAATTTGCTTATTCGCTACAATTTTACCTTTGCCTATGCCTGTGAGAGTTCCTGAGAAGTATGGTAATAACTTCACGGAAAGGAGTGATGCTTCAGATCCCGAGTCAAAAAAAAAAAAAAAAAAATGGAAAGGTCTTACCTTGGTGTTGTAGTATCCCTTGAGGGTTGACTACCCTCTTTTCCTGTGGTTTTGATGTGGAGGCGGCAACTGATTTCTGGTCATTTCCAGAACGTCGGTTCGGGTTGTTAAAACACCATGCCCAGTAACTGTTTGTGGTTGTCCTTTTTACATCGATTACACCACTTCTTTTGCGTCGGTATAGTGGTTGTGGGAGCAGCCCCCTTTGGTCCATGAGGTGTTGGATTATCGGCCTTAAAACTCTTGTTGTCAGAGCGTCCTTGTGGACCGTCATAAGGTCGCTTCAGGTTTCCAAACGGTTTAAAAGGCATCTGCTGCTTTTCTTGAGGGGTTTGTTTGGCCTAGCTGCTTTGGCCGCTTTCAATTCCTTCATGAGGCCTTGTTGACCTTGTCGCGAGTGAAGGCCCACTTGCGCACATCGGGTTCAGACCTCGCGGCGAGAGCTGTCGCCAGCAAGAGAGCACACTCGTTTGCCCTCTTTCCCTCCGAAGGCTCCTCGAAGCTTGAGTATTGTCTCCGACGTGTATTTCACCACGTCCCCATCCTTTGGGTAAGAAATCAGGGCTTGATGAATCACCGCAGTAGGGGTGTCAACTTGGCAAAATTTGTGCCTGAATTATTCCTGGAACGTATCCCACGACAGGTTTTCGTCGATAATTTCTGCTAGCCATTCGCCAGCAGTCCCTTTGATGCTATTGGCCAACGCCATAGCTGTGGGGACTAGACACTGGGGGCCACGGCCTCCAGATCGAGTTGTCCCAGGGCGGCGACTGGAAAACCCTCCAAATTTGGGGGCGGCAATAACGGGACCGGATTGACTAGAAGAAACGGGGGAAAAAGGGCCTGAAGGCCAAAACGGTTCCTATTTACGCAATACTGGTATTTTATTACTGAATTTGTACAGTTGGACAGCGAAGGTAAAATGCAAGGTTATCTGACGAATGGGTTGAAATACAGTGATATAAGCAAATGAAATTTAGTGAACTTAGGTTGCTAGCTTATCTTTTAACTTATGGTTTCTAGTTGATTGTCCCCGTAACTTAGTCCTACCTAGGCCTCCTGGTAACACTTTTCCCGACCCGATATAACCGCGTGACGAATTTGACGGGTACCGACTAACCTTTTACGCTCTTGACGAGGGCGGTCCACCCCGGACTTGGGAAGTTTCAGGTGCGAAGCAGGGAGCAGCTACCTCCCTTGGGCGCCTGGGCAGCAAGTCTCCTCGGGACTCAAGTAGCCAGCAGGGTGCTGACCTCTTCCTCCGCTGCGGTTGGTCCTCGGCTGATTTCTTGGGGGGCTGATGGGCTCGTCCGGTGGAGATCAAGTGCAAGATGGTACGCACAGTCGCCTCTGGTACTCAACCCTGATTCCCGGGTTTCCAGACGGTTTTGTTGTTTCCCCCGCCTTTTGCGGGGATCCAATCAGCCAATTTCCTCTGATTATTACTTGGAGAGGGGATCGTCAATCTCCAATCCGAATCATCTTGGGGCGTCATCATCAGCTCCGGTGGGGGTTGCACGCGCGGACTGTGTTTTGGCCACTTGGCGGTTTTCCGCTACCATACCCTGCTGCAATTTCTTCGGTGGGAACTGTCGATGTGCGTCTTCCTTTTTCGGTGTTGGGTTTCCCGAGCGGCGGGACGAATCTCTTGTTCGAGGAAAGTCAGGCGGCGTGAATACGATATGCCGTCTGACAATTGTAAAATTCAGCATAAACTGGTTTAATATAGTTATGATCAACTAAATATTTGAGATCTCTTTTTTTTGTTTTCTGAGAGTGATATTGTCGATTTGTACGCCTTTGCGATCTCCCAGTTCCTCAAGTTCTCTTTACGTTCTTCGACGCTTAGGTTACCGGATTTCCTGGTATTCCTCTTATAAATGAAGACCACAGGGGAAAAACGGGCTAACGCCTGATTTTTCAATTTTTCAGGGGAGCGGTTTTAGTACCAAAAACGCTATTGGGAACAGCTGAAATGCTAAATCTGGACTTTTCCAACAATGATTAGGTCTTCATGTATCAGGGAACATGTTGATGACAACAAATTGAAAAAATATCGTATTTATTGGATATAAAAAATCAAAATACACTCAAAACCCCCTTTGTACAGGGGAAAAACGGGCTAGTAGAGCAATTTAACGAGCATTGCGGGTTAGTTTGGAGAAGAATTTCTTCGCTTTCCCTCCGCAGAACTGCATCAAGTGCTTCAGATCGGCCGGTTTTTCCTTTGAAAGTTTGATTCTTTTTGTGTAGGCTCTCTCGGGGAAGTGAAATAAATTTAAGGGAAGATTAGGTGAAGTTTTCGCTCCAACACAGCTCTTCTTTTTCGTGCCACCCCGCTTTTTTGGGGGGTTCGGAATCACAACCGAACTACAGAATAATCCATTGTAGGAATTACGATGAAAAACCAACCTTGGGTGACGGGCTTCGACCACTAATTCACGCAGGGGTCTAGTTTTCATGGGTGCTTTTTTTTCGAAGCGTTTTTCAAGGAAAGATGTCCAATCCCTGACCATGTAGTTGTCGACTTTTTCCACTTGAAAAGGGCGTGGTTTGATCCTGGAGGTCTTGAAAACGTCAAACCACTCTTTGGGGGTCTCAGCCGGGGATTTTTGATTGACCAACGCCATATCCTTGTCGCACTCCATGTATGAATGGCCTCGCACGGGAAAAATTACGGTGATTTTGTCGAATCTCTTCAGTTGGCACGTCAGATAATGTAGAAAACGAATAACCGTCCAATTCTTGTTCTGGCCTCCGCAGCTGTCAGCGAATATTGTGAGCTGGCGTACGTCTGGGGGCAAGTGGTGGGTGACATAATCATAAATAAACGAACAAACCTCGATGGCTCCTTTCTTCGCTAATGTCTCAGGATAAGCATAAAAGACGACATCCTGATCTCCCAGGCGATGGACGTTGAAAGAATAAACTGAGAGCTGCCGTCTGTAGTACACGTCGTTAGTGGCGATGTTTGGGGCTGGTAGGTTTTTATTGAAGTCAATGCAAATCCCTTCACAAGCTGGATCAGTACGACTCTTCCGTCGGATGGCGGTCTTCCGGTGGTAGAATGTTTGCGCGTTTCGCAGGTGGAGCTCATGTTCGTTTTTCAATTTTTCCAATTGACCGGCGTCTTGACACTCCTTGATCTTGTTTTTCATCACATCACAAGTGCTGCACGTATCCTTCCTCGGATAACCAAAGCCGATGTTGAATTTATTGGTGAAGACTGTGCGATAAGTTTCGTAACTCACAGGGGTCTCAATGTATTTAGCCATGTACAAGTTGTGCATTTTTTGAACGTTCAAGTCTTCAGAAAGGTAGACTTTGCGAGTCTTTTTCAGACTGTAGTGACTCTCTCGCCCTTTGAATGATTTTATATGAGCTTCGATGTTGTTCATGGCCTCGTCAGAAACTTTTCTAGGGCGATTTTTGTGTGACCCACGTCTGTCTTTCGGCGGTAAACCAGTTTCCAGGAGGCTTTTTTTAATCGTCTCAAGCCTTCTCTTGGTAATGCCATGCAGGGATATGAACGCAGCTCTGCATACATCCTCTTCAAAGGTTCCTTCAGGGCGACAAACTCGCACACGATAGTGATAGGAAGACATCCTCAACTGAGCATTCATTTCATCCTCAGGGTCTTGTATAGCTCTGCTCATGACAGGCGTCACTGAAATGAGCCCAGATAAGTACGAACTTTGCTCATTCCAGTCACGCATCTCATTGAACTTGCGAATGATAGCATTCCTTTCGTCAATGGTAATTTTTTCGAAGCATCGATAACGTGTACATCTGCAGCTCTCACCTGTTTCATGCCCCTGGACTCGCATCTTCTTTGCCACGTCCCTCATCCGTCCAGTGATCTTCCGTTTGCGGGGTTTCTTCTCCATTCCACATTCTTCTTCGCCAGAAGAAGCCGGTAAAGTCTCCATCACACAACTTAATTAGCAATATTCACGAAAAACTGGGATAATGACGGGACTATCGCTCGAGAAAGTTCACAGGTGGAAAATGCAAGAGAAGCGGGCGGTGGAAACAGTAGACGAGCGAATGTTCTTTTGTTTGGCCATGATCGCCAGTTGACCAACTGACCGAACGCACAATCATATGTTCGTTCGCTCGCCTGGTGGAAACGCAAAAGATGGCCCGTTCTTCCCCTGAAGCGCTTGTCAGGGCCCGTTCTTCCCCTGTACACGTTATTTCAAACGCATTTCTCGACCGTTAGGACCCGTTTTTCCCCTGATTTGGGGCGACCATTGAACTCGCCATGCCAAAATCTATCACAAACCGTCTTTAACTCATTTCTCGGAAAAATTCGAGTTAGCCCGTTTTTCCCCTGTGGTCTTCAAATGTAAATCATGATCATAAATTTATTTTTCTGTTGTCCCGCGCAATTGCCGCTATAAAAAATGAAATCAATGCCACCGTTTGCCTCAATTGCTTTTTTCACTATAAACTTGAAGACTGACTTGGCGATTTCAATTGCACCTCTGTTTCCTTCTCCTTCACGCCAAACCTTGCAGGTAGCAATGTTGTCTTCCAAATCATAAACTGTCAAATTGTACGTCGTCAATTTGCTTCGATAATAGAAAACAGAAACTTCACCCTTGGGTGTGGGTAGGGCTGCTTGTAGATCATAAGTGCATACGATTACGGACTTATCATTAGCCACCCTGGTAAAAATGAAGTGTCGAGGAAGTGTTTGAATTCATTGCCACGAAGTGCTATCGAAGTGTTGGGGAAGTGTCAACAAAGTGTCGAGGAAGTGTTATTTGGAACACTCGAAGTGTCAGGATACAGCCGACACGAAGTGTCCACGAAGTGTTAGCATCCACACAGGGGAAGGATCGTCATTAAGGCGATGAGGTGTCCTCTTTCAACCACAAAGTATCAGGAAGTGATTGTGAGGTGTTACAATCCACAGTAGGAAGTGTCAAGGAAGTGTTTGTGAGGCGTTACAACCCACATTAGGAAGTGTGAAGGAAGTGCTGGTAAAGATTTAAAATTTAAAGTATGAAGCATCAGCGGGGTGGCAAAATGGGGTCGAAAACTGAAAACGTCAGCAATTTAATGTTACTAGATATTAATTTATTTACAATATGACATACAATTTACAAGTTTCCACTAGCTAAAAAATTACAAAAATTATCTACTTACACCTATTTCAATTTTTATACTTATGAAATAGAAAAGAAATGCTATGGAATTTACACGTTTACACTTTTTACACTTTTAACATATTGACACATAATAACACTACAACACCTCCTCCTCCTCCAACTCCCCTGTTGCTGGATTCAGGATGTATTCTGTCCTTCGACAGAACTCACCTGTAGCAACATCCAGGAAACTGAAAAAAGAGAAAAGAACAAAGTTATCAATGACTGCAGTTTGGATGACTATTTCAGAGAATGCGTTTTTAATTGATATAAAAGTTGTTATAAGCATTGTTTTATGTAAACAAACTTACATAGGCTCTTCCTCCTCATCCTCCACCTCCTCAACTCGCTTCATCTTCTAGGA
Organism: Stenodema calcarata; assembly: GCA_963920205.1. NCBI lineage: Eukaryota > Metazoa > Arthropoda > Insecta > Hemiptera > Miridae > Stenodema > Stenodema calcarata. Next base: position 25,293,459 of record OY986048.1, read on the forward strand.
AGGCGAAGTGGCACTGACAGAGCCACGGTCAATGGCTGTGGCCCTGTCAGCAAGGTCCGCTCCCAGCCTCTTCATCTCGCTGTCTTTAGCAGCAGCGCTGTACCCCAATCGGTCCAGCAGAGAGGGGTACATGCCTAGAAATAAAATTTACACCATTAGGACACCGAACACTTCAACTTGAAATATTTCATGAAACAGTACAGTCCCTCATACTCACTCTTTGCCAGCGCAATGAATTTGGCTGGGAACTTCCTCAGCCTACCCTGCTCCTTGCGTGGCTAGTAATATCTATAATTACCAGCCTCATCCTTGAAGACCGCAAGAAGCAGGGTCTTCAACCACTTCGCCTTGTCCTTGGACGTGTCCAAGGACTGTTTGGCATAGTTTGTTATGGCATAGCCAAAGCCAATGTCCTGAGGAAAACAGAAAAATATGCTTTACATTTTATAAATGCATTTCTTGCTTTCTCTGTAGCATTCATTTCAAATTTTTTTTTTTAAATAAATGCAATAAGAATGCTTTCAAAAACGCTCACACAAAATATTGTTGCAATTCTAATTCAGAGAAATAGACAAGAAAATCTTGCAAGCAATTAGCACCCAAATATTTCTTTTTGGGAAATAAATCACCTAAGCTTATTTGTGGAGCGACTAAGCGCAACAAAGTCTGTTTTAAAGTGGATACTTACAACCAACCCAGAAGAGGACGAACCCAAACTACTTGAGGGCACAGTGGAGGGTGGTCCCATATCTAAAAATAAAAAAAGAGTGTCATATTGTTTCCTTTCTGCTACAGGTCATTACTTATTAAATTGTTAATCTTACCTGCTTCATAGCAGCAATTTTGCAGAGTGCTATGAGCAAAGCTCAGACCATTGATGTAGGAAAAGATTGATGATCTGCACTCATAAGCAATGCAGAAATGTCAAATCTTTTTCGCACATAGTACCAGTGCCTATAACATGAAGCCTGATACCCCATGGTCCTAAACTAAGAGCTCATGCTGTCACCTGCTTTGGTAGCTGAAACCCATTCTGCAAGTATGAATGACTTATGTGCTCAGGTCAGGAGCATGGATCATGAGTGTACGAGCTATTCGTAAGACAATGGCAGGGTATGCATGCAATGCGTAAGCTAAGTTGCAATAGGCAGCTGATACTGGTTGCCCTCAGACATGTGATAGTTTGTAACTTTCACCAGGCAGCAGCAAATAAATGTTCACAAATTTATCACAGATTTGTTGGGGTTGCAATAGCAGACTAGAGAATCAGACCTCCAAAGCAAAGGGCAGTTTTCGTTGGAGCTCATTGTGTTAGAATTACATCCCGTTAAATTTCGTTATACCTTAAAAACTACCCATAGGAGGCAATAGGGATGGCCGACGGTGACCAATAGGGATGGCCGACGGTGACAAAATAATCGATTATGGAATTATCGATAGTTTTACAGACTCGATTAATCGGTTATTCGATTAATCGGTTGAAAAAAATCGATTCATAGATTAATCGAATCGATTTTCACATGTCACACTATGGGGGAAGTTCGACACTATTATATTGGGGAAAGATCATTTTCATTGCAACAATTTAAAAAAATAGCACTGGACCTCTAGTGCATAGAGATGTGTGAGGGGGGAACTGTTACCATATAATACCACAAAATTTTCAGAAGTAAATATTTTAATGTTAGCACTTAAATGTTCATAAAAATAAATGACAAACTTTTTCCTAAAACAATGAAAATATATTAAAATATCTATGCTTTAGAAAATCACATGAAAAGGTAACTGAACACACTTAGTTATACTCAAGTAAACATTTAAATGCTTAAATGTACCAGTAACATAAATGTAATAGGAACTTTTAAGAATGTTTAAGAAACTTTAAATAAAACAATAAAATCACCAATATCAAAGTCAGTGCTTGCTTCACTAATGCTTACCTGTGGACTTGTTCCACATTTCAGGACTAACTGTAGCTAAAAAAACTCTCTGCGACACATGCTCGGGGGTAAGACGACTAGTATTGTCTGTAACCATGAGCCCAGTGGTGGAGAACTATGAGCCCAGTGGTTTTTCCGTCCCTTCGGAACGCCTTTTCTCCACCACTGGGCTCAAAGTTACTGGGTTCAGAAAGCTCTGAAACGTAAAAAGCAAGTGGAAATTTTGATTTTGGAGGACGATATTTAATATTCTTCTACTCCTTCCTAGGAAGCTATGCTGCATTTGTACAAGGAGTAGAAGAATATTAAATATCGTCCTCCAAAATCAAAATTTCAGGTAGCTACCTTCGGTAGTGTGGAATAACTGTATACCTATCTTATAACAATAATTATTGACAAGGGACCGCATGTCCATGGAGGAACTACAAACAATGGACCAGTTCAAATTATTATTTGAGTTTTAATGAACGTTGATCATGATTACTTATTGCAATAAAGTTGGCGCGCAAAAGTATCCAAATTTGGACTTTTATAATTATTACGTAGAAATAATAATATTGTAATACTTATAAGTACCTATTCCAATATTACTTATAAGTAAAATACTACGAGAGAAATTGAAATAATACTTACATTGATCAATTGAATAAAGGATATTGTTTAAAATGTCGGCGTTCACAATAACCATTGTTGGTCCATTGGTTGGTGTTCTTCATTACCATCAGCAATGACCTCGAACACCTGATCAGCATGCTGTGAGGCGGATACCTCATGTATTTCAGTCAAGTCCTAGAAAAAGGCACAATATGAACATACGAGATGAATTTGCTGAAGTAGGTAACACTAGATATACCTATTTCCATTGCTTTTCAGGAAGATAGTACCTATTTATATATAGGTAAGTAGGTAATGTGCGGACCTACGTGCATGCAACCATATGGTTGCATATGCGCACCTACACCTAACAATGAAATTCATTACTAATAGTACCATGATGTTGAGGGTCGGTCATTCAACATCCCTCAACATCATTCTTACTGACGGTCAAACTAAATCACACACACTAATTGTGATAGTCCGCTATTCTCGCTGGGAAAGGGGAAGGATAATAAATCACCCAGAGCAGTACAATTACCTTATTATTTATTATTATATGCTGCGACACCGCTGGAACTTATACCAATTACAACGACTAACCAACTAACTAGCTAACAAACAAACTAACTAACTTAAACCAATTACAACGCTTACAACGACTAACAACTACTTCATAACTAGCGACGGGAGTCCTCTCTCAAACGCCAATCCAACTTATTAACTATCGCCGAGTCCTTCCTCCAACCTGGATTAAACTTATAGCTACGGTGAGTCCTTGCTCCCAACGTATTGAACTTACTATCTATTGCACTTATATGCTACTACAAGTCCTTTCCTCTGAGCTTAACGAACTTATTTGCTACGACGAATTCTTCCTCCAAACTTAACTGCACTTATGAACTACGGCGAGTCCTTTCCTCTAATACTACTTAACGTAATCCACTACAAGTGCTTAACTTCGCTTAATCACTACAAGAGTCTTTTCTCTAATCCACTACAACTTAACTTACTCCACTACAAGGGTCTTTCTCTCTAGGGAGAGGTGCGACAAACGGAAGCAGCCCTTATGAATATTATCCAAATCTCTACTTACAGTAGATGGGTCCAAGTTCCTACCGTCCGGTTGCACTCCCGATTATTTCCGAATTCACCGATACCTTCTCGCGATTCGCCCGAGCGACCTTACCGCCTCCGAATCCAATTCAATGATCAAACGCCAAGCACTTCCGACCGTCCGCCTCCTAGTCCGTTCCGAATCCAAGTGAATGATCAAAACCGACAAGGACCTCCGACCGTCTGCCTCCTAGTACCTTCCGAATCCAAGTGAATGATCAAAACCGACAAGCACCTCCGACCGTCTGCCTCCTAGTACCTTCCGAATCCAAGTGAATGATCAAAACCGACAAGCACCTCCGACCGTCTGCCTCCTAGTACCTTCCGAATCCAAGTGAATGATCAAAACCGACAAGCACCTCCGACCGTCTGCCTCCTAGTACCTTCCGAATCCAAGTCCTCGAGTTTTCTTTGGCCAGCGTCCGCCGGGGGGTTTTTCCGCTGACACCTCTGGTCCTTATTTGGAACAATCGCACCAGAGGTGTCGTCACCCCCTGTCCTAGTTTTTCGGGCTCGGCCTCGGCTCCCCCGTCAGCACTTTTCGTGGGACTCAATTTTCTCGGAGTTTTTCCTCGGGGTCTCGTTTCCCGCCTCGTCTGGAACCGACTGTGGATGATGCTGCCATCTACCCGTCCCTCTGGTACTACGGTCGGGAATCGTAGAGTTTCGCCCAGGCCAGACCAAGTCCCTTGGCCTGCCACACTAATAGTACCTGTAGTACTAATTCATTACTAATAGTACTTACTAAAAGTACCTGTCAAAAAATACAAAAATTACTTTTAGTAAATTGCACGTACCGGAACATTTGACGAGCAGACTTTGGCGGTGGTCGGCCTGTCGCATCTTTTTTTACGTGGTTGAATTACAATTGGGGACTCTTCTTCCCCGGCGTCAGTAGTTTCTTCCTTGCAAAAGGTGTCAGCTATTAAACTAGCAGTTTCAAACCTGGGAATACCCGACGTCTTGAGGATGCACTCGTAGCAACTCCAGGTATTCCGGTTGGGGGTACTGTTTTTGAGTTTTTGAAGTTGTCTAACTTCTTTTTTTGTTCGGGGCCAATATAAACTGGTGCCCATGTCGTCGACCCAACCGGAGGGGACCGGCTCCACCTCTTTCAAAGCCGGCACATAAACCACCGAAAACGACATGAATACCTAATGAAAAACTGAATAAAACAACTTAAATAATGAAAAACCGAAAGAAAACAACTTGAGTAATGAAAAACCGAAAACAAAACAACTTGAATGATGACCAAAAAGAAAAAGACAACTTGAAGGACGAATACAGGAATTGAATAAGGCAAGCAGCAAAATGGCGATGGCGATAACAGTGTAATCATAACACGCCTGTGGGACGCTACAGGCGCTCATTCTGTTGAACCTTTTGGGAACTACGTTACTATAGATTTCTGTACATGTCTTGTACATCAGCCGACGAGAGGTAGACTTCTGGTCGGCGCCACTACAGAGATATGTAAAAACATTATGGATGTATGTAGGACAGGTGTGATTTTCCGACTTTTGGTCAGATCCTCTACAGATTTGTTACACAATTGTGTAACAATATCGGAACATCCCTAGTTCGCCATCTTTTTCCATCTTCCATTACAGGTTAGGTTGAGGTTAGATATTAATTTACTAATTTTCCAATTTATTTTTTCTGAAATTCAAATTTAGTAGTAACTCTGATAGTTACCAAGGAAATACAGCAGTTTAATAGTGAAACCAGCGAAATAATAAGTCGTCATAACATTTTCACAATAGTTACCAAATTGAAAAAAATATTTACAACGTCTCAAATGCGGAGGGCACCGGTTTTTGAGAGGTAGAATCGAGGATTTCACGTTAAATTTTTCTCCGCGGATGATTTGAACAGACTTGAACTCACATACGGGAGTTGGTAGGTACCGTTTAAGGGGGAAGTGGACGGGCCCTTAGTATGATTCTGGGATAAGAGATGGCGTTACTGACGCATCAAAAGTTTTTGCAATCTCATTTTGGAACCATCCAATTTATAACAGTTTGGGAAACGCAGTTTGCCTTCATACGCCCCTACAAGTTGCTGCATCAATTCATTTAATTTTTATACAAATTTAAAATTGGAAAATTTGAAAATTTTGAGGTTTAGAGGTTGAAATTTGGAAAAAGCCGGTGCAAGCCCCCTTCCCAATATGGCTGGATGGGTTTTGAGAGCATCATTTCAATGATTGCGTAAATATACAAGACGTAAAACGAAAAATGGTAATGTTGGTTTTGAAGGAAAAAAGAATGGCTGCAGACCCCAATTCGGCGCTCAAGGTCACCACGCTCGCTTTCCTCGGTAGCCATTGTGTCAATCCGTTCTCTTGAACCACTCCTCTCTCCATCCGTCTCTCTTCGTGGAAACGATAACCCTACAATAGCATCAAATGGGCAAAGTCCTCGCGTATGTACATTAAGTCGCCCCCCACCCTTCGCGGTCTCGAACCTCTTATCTCCGATCTTCGGTAGGCTTGCTCATACATTCATTTCAGCTTGCATCGCTCGTACTAGCGCCTCATTTTTGGTTTATTATCTTCGATAATGAACCATTGGAATCGCCCAAAGAAAAAAATTTTTTATTTCTACATTCGTTTATTATTATTATTATTCGCTTTCTACATTCTATTTTTGGTTTATTATCTTCGATAATGAACCATTGGAATCGCCCAAAGAAAAAAATTTTTTAACCCCCCCCTCAAAATTTGTTGGTTTACGTTTCAAGATACGTAGATTCAGAAAATCGAATAAAAAAAAATCCGTCCGTCCGCGGCACTTTGCCCAGTTAGCGTTGAGTTAAAATTACGAAATTTGGTTTCTGGGTTTGGACCAGCCCCACAATGATCCTCGAAACTTTTCATAACCCTAGGTCAAGGGGAAGGGGTTCAAAACGAAATTTAAAATTTCGACGATGTCATATCTCAAAATATTCAACTGAACCGTGTAATTTTTAGTTCACTTTTGAATGACCTGAAAAATTACGAATCTTTTAAGACCAATTGGATTTTTGTGCGACCAGCCGTTCGTTCACAGTCAGCGCGCAAAGGTCTAGGAAAAACACTAAACTTTCGCGTCGAAAACGGTCGTCATGTGGGTCAACCGCCAGACGCCCAGAACTACCTTTTTTCATCTTCCCGGTAAACTACAGTCTAGAAATTTTAACCGTGAGTCGGGGATAGACCACATTGCAATATTCACTCGGTTTCTCATCTGTAAAATTGTTTAAATAATACCTTTTTGTAATAATACAAATTAAATTTTGATGATGAGCTATTGACTTGAAATTTTAAAAATAGTTCAGAACTGGATCACAATGCAATATTCACTCGGTTTCTTGTCTGTAAAATTGTTTAAATAATACCTATTTGTTTAAACAAATTAAATTTTGATGATGAGCTAGATACTTGAAATTTTAAATATAGGTCAGAAATGGATGACATTTCAATATTCACTCGGTTTGTATGACATGGTATGAATATGGTATGGTATATTATTGTATGTATGATTTGGTATAGTACAATATGGTATGATAGGAAAGAAATTCGTATGATATGGTATGAGTACGGTGAGAATATGGTATGGTGCCTCTTTTGTGTAAGATTTGACTGTTCTAATAACAGTCTCCTCTACCTCAAAGGTTCCATTGGAAATGTCTGCAATGTTGGACGAATGGGAATAGATTCAGCTCACTCACCTTCATTACAGTCAGAAGTGCTACCTGTCAAATCTCGGACTCATCACCTTTCCTATGAATGATTGACGCAGCAGATTCACAGTCTAAAAGGGGAGATGAAAGCTGCTATCACTGACTCTTATTTTTCGTTTTACGATCGTGCTATTCATCGCAGAATTTTGGTTCTTGGCAATTTGAAATCAGGAAATTCTCAAAAATGGGGCTGGAACCAAGTTTTTTTTTTAAATTTAAAATTGTCCAAAATTCTTTTTCTAAAATTTGAATTTGAAATTTTTTTTTGATGCAGCATTTTGTTTAGGAAAACTATGAACATAACTTTTTTCAGATTGAAAATCGCTCAACCGGCTGTTGAAATATTTTGCATTAACTTTTGGTGTCTTCTCTCTCTCTCGCACACTTGTCGTCCACTTTCCCCTTAATATTCACCATCCACCATTTCCGTGGAGAGAGAACATGAAGGAACTCCATTTTGATGAATGATCTTTGGCAACAGCTCCTACATCATTCAATACCCAAAATAACATGTTTTATACAGAAATCTGTAAAAACCTAGTCTGATTTAGATCGAACAAATAACCTTCCTCGTCGGTATTGGTCGGCATTTGGTCGTGGTGAGGTCGGTACGACGTCGTCGCGCGACCTGAGGTCGGGCGGCGACGTCGGTACAACCAAGAAATCATTCCCCACATTGGTCGGCATGTGGTCGTGGTGAGGTCGGTACGACGTCGTCGCCCGAGGTCAGGTCGGATTTCCCGACCTCTTACGACGTCAGACCGACGTCGTTGTGCTACTTGGGAACAGCAAGTCCCGACCAGTCATACTGGGAAGGACGCTTTTATTAGATCTGCACTAAATAACAGCAAGTATTCAACAGGGTCCATTTGTTGTTTTGGCCGACACAGCGGTCTGAAATAATGAGTTTTCTTTCTTCATCATCAGCCAGTGGTCTAAAGTTTAATTCGATATACTTCATCAGGCAAGATGAAATTTCCGAAGCTCCTCTGCCTGCCAGAACCTCGTACCACAAATGCATGCTTGCTCTACCCGTCCCCATATCGTGAATAGCAAGATTATAGCAGCTGAGTTGCCGCTGATAGAATACGTCAGAGTGGTGGAGAGTGGGGGCGAACAAAACTTGCTGCAAATCAATGCAAAGGACGATTATATTCGGATTTTGTTTGGCCTTACTGGTTGTTTTAAGAATGGGAAGCACAAATGACACAATCATAAGAGAGTCAGCTCGAACGAGATAAATTATATTTTATAAAAAGACAGTTCTGTTTTTACCGAAGGTCCTCACCACATCTAAGACCAAAACATACGGCCCGCCAATGCAGGCAACATAACAACCCAACATCTCCCCCCTATTAGTCATCGAAGTGTTTTAAATTATGTGCGGCAAGTGTTAGGGAAGTGTTGCGGAAGTGTCAAAATCGCGAAGTGTCGGGGAAGTGTTATGCAAGTGTCGAGACTTCAGAGCCGCAGCACTTCGTTTCGCCCTTCAACACTTCGTTGCACTTCCCCGACACTTCATTTTTACCAGGGCACTTTATCATGCTCTTTTTCGAGTCTGGACAGTTCTTTTGGTTTATTATCTTCGATAATGAACCATTGGAATCGCCCAAAGAAAAAAAATTTTTAACCCCCCCTCAAAATTTGTTGGTTTACGTTTCAAGATACGTAGATTCAGAAAATCGAATAAAAAACTCTGCAAATTCTTGACACAACGGTTTATCATCTTCCTTGTGCAGATCACCCTTCCGTCTATACCAGACTGTATTGCAAATCGGCACCATACTATATTCTCACCGTACACATACCATACCATACGAATTTCTTTCCTATCATACCATACTGTATTATACCAAATCATACATACAATAATATACCATACCATACTCATACCATGTCATACAAACCGAGTGAATATTGAAATGTCATCCATTTCTGACCTATATTTAAAATTTCAAGTATCTAGCTCATCATCAAAATTTAATTTGTTTAAACAAATAGGTATTATTTGAACAATTTTACAGACAAGAAACCGAGTGAATATTGCATTGTGATCCAGTTCTGACCTATTTTTAAAATTTCAAGTCAATAGCTCATCATCAAAATTTAATTTGTATTATTACAAAAAGGTATTATTTAAACAATTTTACAAATGAGAAACCGAGTGAATATTGCAATGTGGTCTATCCCCGACTCACGGTTAAAATTTCTAGACTGTAGTTTACCGGGAAGATGAAAAAAGGTAGTTTTATTCTGGGCGTCTGGGGGTTGGGTCACATAACGGCCGTTTTCGACGCGAAAGTTTAGTGTTTTTCCTAAACCTTTGCGCGGTCACTGTGAACGAACGGCTGGTCGCAAAAAAATCCAATTGGTCTTAAAAGATTCGTAATTTTTCAGGTCATTAAAAAGTGAACTAAAAATTACACGGTTCAGTTAAATATTTGGAGATATGACATTGTCGAAATTTTAAATTTCGTTTTGAACCCCTTCCCCTTGACCTAGGGTTATGAAAAGTTTCGAGGATCATTGTGGGGCTGGTCCAAACCCAGAAACCAAATTTCGTAATTTTAGCTCAACGCTAACTGGGCAAAGTGCCACGGACGGCGGACGGCGGACGGGGGACGGCGGACGGGGGACGGCGGACGGCGTACGGCGGACGGACGGATTTTTTTTTATTCGATTTTCTGAATCTACGTGTCTTGAAACGTAAACCAACAAATTTTGAGGGGGGGTTAAAATTTTTTTTTCTTTGGGCGATTCCAATGGTTCATTATCGAAGATAATAAACCAAAAAATCCGTCCGTCCGCCGTACGCCGTCCGCCGTCCGAGGCACTTTGCCCAGTTAGCGTTGAGTTAAAATTACGAAATTTGGTTTCTGGGTTTGGACCAGCCCCACAATGATCCACGAAACTTTTCATAACCCTAGGTCAAGGGGAAGGGGTTCAAAACGAATTTTGAAATTTTGAAAATTCCATATCTCGAAAAATTCCCATCAAACGGTATGTTTTTTATTTCATATTTAGATAGAGTTTGTTCCGTAGAATTTTTTAAGACCATCCGCAGCTTTGTACGACCAGCCGTTCGTTCACAATGACGGCTCAAAGATTGTGCCTCACAACCCAATCGTGAATCAAACTGTTGAAATACAGGTCCATTTTCATACTAACAAGCTCTTTGGAACATCATATGGCTTAAGTGATGTCGAGTTTGTTGTTCTGAGGTGCGTTTCGTGCTACGGAAATGAAGGTAATTTCGAATGTTTGTTGGTAGGTACTTCTTTTATAGAAAAATTATTACCGACGTTTTTGGTTTATTATCTTCGATAATGAACCATTGGAATCGCCCAAAGAAAAAAATTTTTTAACCCCCCCTCAAAATTTGTTGGTTTACGTTTCAAGATACGTAGATTCAGAAAATCGAATAAAAAAAAATCCGTCCGTCCGCCGTACGCCGTCCGCCGTCCGAGGCACTTTGCCCAGTTAGCGTTGAGTTAAAATTACGAAATTTGGTTTCTGGGTTTGGACCAGCCCCACAATGATCCACGAAACTTTTCATAACCCTAGGTCAAGGGGAAGGGGTTCAAAACGAATTTTGAAATTTTGAAAATTCCAAAACTCGAAAAATTCATATAGAACGGTATGTTTTTTATTACATATTTAGATAGAGTTTGTTCCGTAGAATTTTTTAAGACCATCCGCAGCTTTGTACGACCAGCCGTTCGTTCACAATGACGGCTCAAAGATTGTGCCTCACAACACGACCGTGGATCAAACTGTTGAAATACAGGTCCATTTTCATACTAAAAGCTCTTAGGATCATCATATTGCTTAAGTGATGTCGAGTTTGTTGTTCTGAGGTGCGTTTCGTGCTACGGAAATGAAGGTAATTTCGAATGTTTGTTGGTAGGTACTTCTTTTATAGAAAAATTATTACCGACGTAGTATTAAAAACCCCAGAATTATATCGTATTAATTAATCATAATTAATAATAATTATTATTATTAATAAATACGAATTATTAATACCTAACAATAAATTATAATAATTTTCAGTAGGTACTTGATAAAATTGTTAATAATTAGTGATAATTGATAATAATAATTAATCTAACATTTAGGATCTAGACATTTAGACCTAGTGATCTAGACAGAAGGTGATCTGTACAAAGAAGATAATGAACCGTTGTGTCAAGAATTTGCAGAGTTTTCTTTCAAGTGTCGAATATACTCCTCGGGTCTGTTGACCCGAATTTTCATGAGCGACACACAGTTCACATTGGTCCTTCTTGGGGACAAAAAACGAAATGTTGAACTCTTGGAAAACGTTGAAGAAGACGGTGCGGCTGCAAAACTGCTTCCCTTCTTTTTTGCAAGTTTCTACAAAGTCTCCGTAGATTTCATTGATACTTCTTCAATGTATTCTCGTCCAGTCTGGGCTCGAAGATAATGTGACGGAATTCTTGGAATGGAATCAATATGAGCCCGAATGTCTTGTTTCATGCTTTCAGGAAGTTTTTTATGGTTTCGGTGTTTGCCACGATAGTCGTCAGCCAACACTCCATCAACAATCTTATTTCTTACATCGAGCGTAGCCACAAAAAATGTCTTGCAAACTCTCATTTTGCTCCCATTTACCATGAAATAGTACGCGAGGTTATTTCTCCTTGTGCTTCCTTGTTTTTGGGACTCGCGGTTGATTTCATTGGTACTTCTTGTGATGAAGTCCCTTTGCTTATGTAGGCTTCCCATCCCCCAGAAATTTCTAAATATCCTGAATCGCTGATGTTTATTGATTTTTGTGGTGCATTGGAAAATACATTTTTCTGAACAACCAGGCCTCATTCGTCTTTTACAGACTTTTGGAGACAGCTCCTGCTTCTTTGCTGGGGTTGGTCACGCGCTGTTGAAGTTGAGGGATTGTGGATGTAATACTCTTGAGGATTATCTGCAACTGAACAAAATTAGAAATTATAGGTATATTTTCTCTAGAAAATTCGGTCATTAACTCATGCTACACGACTCGAATTTTTTTTTTTCCTTTTTTTTTTTTTTTTGGTTTTGACAAATCAATGTTGTTCTTTACTTTTAGCGGAAAGCGCAGGATCTTCTGCTTCCACGTACGCATGAATATCGCCTTCTGTGTGAATTGGAAGTAGAGAAGAAGAATCGACAACTTCTATCGGTTGGGACAAAATGTCGGTTCCCTGGGAGTCAAGGCTTTCCATCAGGTTCCCTTCCGTTGGTCTGGGGGTTTGGATATCCTTCAGGAAGAGCAGTTGAGCAAAATGCTGCCACTTTCCACGGTATTCAAGGATAGCGTCTTCTGCACCATCGCCATATGGGCGAATAGGAATTTTCTGTAATTCCTTGTTAAAATTGTCGCGTAGATTCTTCCATTTTGCCCTTACTTCCTCGTAATTTACTTACTAAGCTCGTAATTAATATATTCGAAAATGCTAGCGAAAATTCTTTGTAACTTTTAACTCCCCTTTGTAGTTCTCGAGATTTGAGAACTTCGTCCCAGTTATTGTCCGGTCTCTCTGGATGGACGAGAGCGGCCCAGAACTCGGCTTCTGGTTTGAGTGGCACGCCGTTACGGATCTGGTAACCTAGGAAAGTTGCGTCGTAGATGTCAGCTGGTGTGGAAGACTTCTTCAGGTTCAAGGTCATTCCGAAAACCTCTAGTGCACGTGACATCTCTGTCAATTCGACTTTTCCAGTCGTCGCAACTAGGGAGTCGTCACCAAGAACAAGAATGTCTTTGATTGAGGATCCACACGTTTCGATTGCATATTGCATCATTATGTAGTTCGCAATACTGTCGATAAGCTGAGTGAAGTAGCTACCGCTAGCGACACCTTTTCTTTTCCTGTACCGTTCACCGTTACATAGACGAATCGGGGTGTTGATGAAATAATCGACAATATAATTCCACGCCTTATATAAAGCCATGGAGCATGGAATGCCCTCCTGCTTATAGCGCGTGAAATCGATGTTAAGACAAAGGATGGAGAAGGAATGACGAATTATCCATTCGGGAAGGAATTGATCAAATTTTCGAAAGTCGGCAGTGACAAAGTCCTTATGTTTGTAGAACCGGTCTCGTAATCTGCGGCGTCCACCGCGAGCAGTTTCGTAGCCGTAAGCAATCGGATAATCCGGATAATCTCTATCAAAGTAAGTGCGAAACACGCTTCCTGAAAGCTGATGGTAGCTGGAAAGCCCCAAACAGCTCGTACCTTTGTTTCTCCTTCTTCAACGATATGCGCTCTGAGGTAAGCAGTGCAGTCTGCAGGCTTTACAGCCTCGTCGTACTTGATGCGATGCCAGAACTTGCGGACTGAGTTGAAGGAGATTGGATCGTCGAGAACTTCGCGTTTTGTTCGAAAGCCCTCTTCTTTCCACGGTAATCCTGGAGAACTGATGTCTGTGAGAAGATGGTATTTAGGTAGGTCCACCACACTGAATCACGTCTTTACGGACATCGTCCAAGGTCACAGGACTACGCCGCATGTTGGATGCATAGTACTTAGCCTCTGGTGGGCAGAATGGTGTAGGTCTATGATCTGATAAGATTTTGAAATGACGACCGTAAAGATATGGTCGAAAGTACTTCACAGCCCAAACTATTGCTAACAATTCTCTTTCGATAGTCGATAATTTTCTTTCAGTTTCATTTGAAGTTCGACTGGCGTAGGCGATTGGTAGGTCACTATTATTTGTCACTTGACTCAATACAGCACCTATCGCCACATTGCTCGCGTCAGTTGTAAGATGAAAAGTTTTAGAAAAATCAGGAAATTGAAGGATCGGCTCGTTGATGAGTAATTGTTTACATAGTTCAAAGCATTCAGAGTAGTCTGTGTCATTTAAATCAATTTTTGCCCCCTTTTTTAATCTAGATGTGAGCGGTTTGGTTATCTTTGCAAAGTCTTTAATGAACTTTCTGTAATAACCCAGCAATCCTAGGAAACCTTTAATGGCTCTTGTTGTTCGAGGAATTGGGTATTGAAGAATAGCTTTAATTTTGTCCGGGTTTGGTTTTACTCCAGCCGGGGTTATTACATGTCCCAAATTTTTAGGTTAGCGTTCCTGAGCCTATCGAAAACCAATTTCAACCTTCTTATATGTTCTTGGAGGTCAGTGCTAAACACGACAATATCGTCTAAATAAACGCAACAATATTCGTTATTTATTCCTCTCAGGACATTGTCTAAAACTCGTTGAAACGTCGCTGCCGCCGAGCGGACAGCGAGTAAACTGATTATTCGGTACACTAAACGCTGTTTTTTTCCATTCTATCTGGATGCATTTGTATCTGGTGAATTCCACTTTTTAGATCGATACATGAGAAAAATTGAGCACGTCCCAGTTTATCAAGAATGTCTGAAATTTGTGCAAGTGGGTATTTAATTTCGATAGTTTTTTCGTTTAATTTTCTATAGTCAATTACTATTCGGAATTTTGTTTTACCGCTCGAGTCTTTCTTTTTTGGAACTATCCATATGGATAGTTGTGAGGGCCCAACAATCCCTTGTTTCAACATTTCATCAATTTGATTTTCCACTTCTTTTTTTATAAATTTCAGGGAAACGGTAATTTCTCGTGTACACCGGGATTTCGTCAGTCGTCCTTACTATATGTTTAACGTCGTTGGTGAAAGTTAATGGTTCGCCTTCTTTATAAAATATGTCGGAATATTTTGAGACTAATTCAATGATTGCGCCTCTTTCTTCCGAGTTACAATGGTCTAGTTTCAATTTGTCTAATTCTATTGAACCAGCGTCAGAATTAACGTCCATGTTTTCTATATTATTTATTTCTTCGATATCATAATCGATTTCTTCTGAATTTACGACAGGAGTTTTTATTTTAACGTTATTTTCTGTTGGGTTAAGTATCCTGACATATCCTTCGTGGTTATTTATTTTTACCAAACTTTGGGCGATCTCAAGTTCACTTATTTTTGTATATGGGACAATTACATTTCCGTCTTTTACATTATTTGTGACGAAACAAAATTTATTTAAAACGTGATCACAAGGGTGGGGATGAACCCGCGTAAATAATGAACGAAATTACCATGCGAGGTTGGTAGAAAGAAAATCATTCTTTATTTGGAAAATGAAAATAAACTTTTAAAATAGGTAAATGAACTTTCTCAGGGAATCACAGATAAAATCAAGCGGTAAGCGGTAGGTACGATATTTGTATTAGTACGATAAAACTATATTACAGTGCTTACAGTTCCGACGGCCGTGGAATATATTAGGTACTACTAAAATGGTACGGTATAGATACAAATCTTATAGAAAAGAGCGGTGGACGATAAGGTGGTTTTCTATTCGATAGGTATAGGTTATGAAGGGAGGCGGGACGGGAAAAGTTGACGAAACGGTATCCTTCTGGAGGCGGTAACGAGATCAGCTCGACGGTAGGGAAGCCTTCGAGCCCGTACCTGAAACTGATTGAAGAAACAAAAGATAAGTTTCTTCCTGATGACTAAAATCGGTCTGTAGGTTTCAGACATCGGAGAAGCATACCGGTACGATAGATGTATGGCGAGACAGCGGACGGTAGTTCTTCGCAGCAGAAGTGACGACGATACTGCCTCAGCTCCGAGGAGAGATCTGGAGACAATTTTATAATATCTTGATGAAGATTCGGTACGAAATTGAACGAGAGACACGAGGAGGCATGGTGGAAAGGGAGCTTACCTGGAACTTGTTGATCTTCGAGGGTCGGACGGCGAATCCACGAAGAAAAGGGTACGATACGATATCCAAACTCCAACACTAGTTTGACGAAACGAAAACTGTAGAAATCCTCTACTAATTGGGCGGTATATAATTTTTATATGAGAGCACAATCGACGGTGGCCGTTGGAAAACGAGAAGTGCCGGTTCGATTCCTCACGGGATCGGTAGACGGCAGCACACTCAGCGGCGAAAACGAGACACGTGCAAAATTGACGATAAATTCATTCGTTTCAGGAGAATAACTTATTGTTCAATTGTAAATTAAATCATATAAAATTAAATAACTTGAAGCTCCTTCAAAAATTGCGAAATAAAATGAATATTGAATGGTTTTCTTCTTCGGTACAGTAATCAGCTGATCGGGACAATCCTCGGAGAGCCCCGAAACCGCGAAATACGAACGATGGCGGTACGGTAATTTTATTCACGGTACATATTACATTTAATTTTGATTTGTTGGTTCATTCTACTTTCAATATTGTATTCTTCCTTAGATTCTGTATTCAAATACCTGAGGCGTATTTTACTATTTTCGATTTCTAAGGTGTCATTTTTCAGGTCAATAGAAGCATTCCATAACTTGAGGTTATCTAATCCCATCCAAAGGGCAAATTTTTCGTGAAATTGGAAGACATTACATTTTAATTTTAAATTGGGTGAATTGAACACATCATCGCATGGGACTATTGTACTGAATTTACCTTCTGATATGCCATGGGCGGTTTTTACAATAAACGGGGATTTCGAAAGCTTTCTTGAAAAGAATTTATTTGCTACTATTGGATTAACGTAGCTAGTAGTACTTCCAGTATCGATTAACATTGTCAAAATCCATTTTTTTAGAACAATATAGGGCAATTCGGCCATTCTTTGGTCTAAATTGTTCAGGTTAAAAGTCCTTGTGTTTTGGGGCATTGTGGATTGTTGTTTTGAGGGTCGAGGCCGTTTAATTCTAAAAAATCCTTTTGTTGTATTGGTTCTTCATATTCACATATCATCTCTTCTTTCGGTGGCTCGTAAGTTTCGTGGGGTCCGTATTGTAAATTGTGTAGGTTTGGATTGGTTGTTTGCCAGGACATAGGTGTCGGCTTAGGGTATTGATTAGGTCGGGGTTGATGAAAATTTGACGGTCTAGCTGGTGTTGTATATCTCGGGTTTTGGAATGGTTTTTGAATCGGCTTGTAAAAAGGGTTAGGTAGGACTTTTATTTTGGTTAGCAAATCCAGATTGATGAGGTTTGTCCTTTTGTTGGAATTTCCGAGGAGCCGAATTCCAGTTATAATGGGGGAAATTGTTTGTCGGGTGATTTTTTTGGTTGGAAGTGAAAAGTTCATGTGGGTGTCTATTATGAGTCATTTGATACTCATTAGTCATCCATCCCAATGCTTCTCCTAGTGTTTTGGGGTGCCGGGCTCTAATTTGATTACCCATAGGTTCTTTTTGATTTAATATGAAGCATCTAAGTGCCAGTTCTTCAAAATGTTCGATTAGGTAGTCCTGTTTCAGTTTCGGTTGTATGTAATTTCTAATATGAGCTATGGTCGTTTCGAGATGTCTCGTTAATCGTTCCTGAAAGTTAAAGGGGGTTTCCCTGTCTCCTTGGCGATACGAGTTAAGTTCTAAATTTAACGTGAAAATGTCTCTTTTATCAGAGAAGTTTTCCAACAATAAATTTTTAATTTGATCATAGGACGTTATGCGTTTCGCAAAAAATATTTTCTCGGCATATCCTTGGATTTTAAGAAGTATTGCTTCTATATCGTTCGACAATTTTATCGCAGGCATTCAGAAATTTAGGGAGTGACTCAGGATTTCCGTTGAAGACGGGTATAAGGTTAGCATGTTTTTCTTTAAATTCCTTCTTTCGGTTTTGGTTTGCTTGTTGAAGTTGTAATTGCTGTTGCTGTTGTAATAAATGTTGCTGTTGCTGCACCAACTGAAGCAACAAAATTTGGGGGTTTTGTTCTTCTGCCTATGGATTCTGAATATGGATTTTCTAATTTTTTAAATTGATTATGAAGATATGTTTTGATTGATTTTTTGGAAGTTAGTATGAAACCAAAATTTACAATAACTACAACTTACAATAACAGGAGGGAATAAGAAGTGTTCTGAATTTTATAGTTACGAAGTTTTCTTGTTTCTTTATCTCTTGCAAGGGAAGGAGTGAAGGCGAAGGAATTTGTAGTCGTTAGCACAAAGGGTCGGGTTGGCTGCGAGGGCGGTACGTCGATGAAGCGGGAGGCGTTGTTAGGAGAGGAAAACGTCCGATTATTCTGGTCTCGTTCTCCAATTTGAACTTAATCAAATTTTAGTAGAAATTTTCCAGCGATGGATTTGAAGAGAGTTGAGAGATGTAGAATGTTCACAGGTGGTTGATCTGGGTTTGTTTGAAGATACGTTTGGTGAAAACGGAAGGGATGTATTCAATTTTGTAGAATGATCACAGGTTGATTACTTAGAGTACTTACGCCAGTATTATTCTTCTCATGGTCGTAAGGAGCATCTGTTGTTTAAATTTGCTCTGTTGTTGCCGGGGTATCCAATCGTTGCACACTTCACTTGTTGAGGTAACACGCACTAACCGTTAAAACGGAATTTACAGACCACTTGGTACTAGTAAATTTGCGAGGTCCTACCGACTGAGCCAATCATATTCCAATAAACGAAGAATTGGTTTTTAAAAAAACCCTTTTATTTCATTAAACACAATGAAATGACTGAAGGTGACTGATTTCCCGGGGCAACGAAGTGACGAGCGTGAGCGCAACAAGATAACTAACTGCCCGGAGCCTAGGGAGGAGCTTATAAACCCTCGTACAAGCATTGTCAGCATAAGTCATGATAATCAACATATTGCAATATATAACTTACATGAACTACATAATACTTATATATTTTGCTACTTGGGTTTTTTCACTTATAACACTTATTTAGCTGTACATAATACTTATATTTAAAAAATAAGTTTCACACAGGAAAAACCGTTTTTAAAAAACAACTTAATTTCACAATGAACAAAGATGTCGACGCGGGGAGCACGGAAACAAAAGTGAGCGTTGAATGAATGGTGCTCAGGGTTTATATAATTTCTTGAAGCTGAGTCACAGGAAATGGTTATCGGCGTAAGAATGAGTCTTGTGGCGGCGTTCTGCTGAATCTGCGGAATCAGCAGTCGGGAAGCTCGGACGCTGGACGCCTGTGGGTTGAATGGGTCCATTGTTCTTGATGAATGGGCCCTTGCTGTTTGATGCGAATGCCGTATTGTTGACTGCGGTAACTCCTCTCGCCGTAGAGTGAAGCACGGGGATGAGTCGCTGTGCTGAATTGCTGTTTGCTGATGGTTGAGTCACGAACTGCATGGATAACTCACAACAGGGGTTATTTTAGGTTTTTCCTTCTTGGAATTTTTATAAGTGCGGAAGATGACATAAATTATTACAATAGCAGTGGATATAATATATAGGGGACTTATGAAACCGTGCACATAATTATAATCAATTGTCTCGCTATTAGTTAGTAGAGACGGCCATCGTTCCTCGAATGATGGGATTTTAGTATATTCTCTCAAATTGATTTCTGCTGGAAGAATGTTAAGGGTAGACATTTCATTTAGTGGGATTTGTGGTATTCTTAGTGTGCCGTTAATTGAGTTTGTTGAGATCATTGGAATATTATTTAGTAGAATTTGGTCACTGGATGGTTGCACTATCCAAGTTCCATTGATGCGGTGTTTACCTGCGTGATTTTTATCTTCTAGTATCGTTTCGTTTATTGAAGTTACGATTATATGACCTGTTTCAGGTACTATCATATGGAAAGGATTTCTAATTTGTATTTCGGTGAACTGGCATTCTGAGAGAGAATTTATTTTTATGATATTTTGGGAACAGTTGGACGTCTCCTTACATAGAATTTCATTAGCGCAATAGTATTGGTGATTGTTAGAGTAAAACAGGGCTCAAAACGAAAAATAAAAACACTTTTAACAACGATAGTATATTAGGCAGGTATACGATTTTCCTCGATCTCAATACAAGATGGTGACTGACTGACTGACAAAACGAGCTGGTTGTGAGGGGTGAAGAAAGCCACCTACCAACCTGTCTACGGGCAGCAGGATTAACATATTCATTAGTCCCCTTTAATCCTGCATACACATAAATCTTCACGAAACTTTTCAAACTTACATATGTTAAGACCTTTGGTCAAAACATCTGCTACTTGATCTTCTGTGGGCACATATGCGATTCTAAATTTACCATCTGCGACCAAATTTTTAACAAAATGGTGTCGCACATCTATGTGTTTACTCCGCTTTGTTTCCAGAGTTGATGCCATTTTGATACAGGACTGATTGTCCTCAAAAACAACAATAGGTTGCGAACATGAAGCAATTTCAGCCAAGATCTGACTAACAAAAATACACTCTCTCATGCAACTAGCCAGAGCTACATATTCAGCCTCACTCGTCGAAAGAGCAACCACATCTTGCTTCCTAGAATTCCATGATACAGTTTTATTATTGACTTTTATCAGAAAACCAGACACACTTTTTCGATCTGAAACATCACATGCGAAATCAGAATCTGCATAAGCTGAAACGTGAATATTTTCAGAATCACCCTTCAAAAAGGTAAGACCCATAGATCTAGTACCCTTCAGGTATCGGACAACATTTTTCAAACAATTGAAATGAATAGCAGAATAACAATTCTGAAACTTTCCAAAGTACGAAATTGCAAAACAAACATCTGGACGAGATCCTAACATTATGTACATCAAACTTCCTAAGAGTTGTCTATACGGATATTCTGAATCACTCACATCACTTTTATCCAACTTAAGATTTGGAGAAATAGGAACTTTATGAACTTTTGCATCTTCTAACTGAAACATTTCGATAACTTTATCAATCATAGCTTTCTGACTAATAACGATCTGTGGATTGTCTGAGTGTCGTTTACAAAATGAGGCAAGATTTTCCCCATAGTTCTGTGTACTCTCTCGCACCACCCATTATCAGCAGGGTGATAGGCAGTAGTTTGAATCTTGTCTACTTGAAACAATTTGCACAGGTGTCGGATGAGATCTGATGTGAAGTTTTTCCCTTGGTCTGATAGCATCCTCTTACTTGTTCCAAACCTGGCCATGTAGCGCACTAAATTGTGTGCCACTTCCTCAGCCGTTTGTGAACGCATAGGGTAGAACTGGACATACCTGGAGAACTGGTCAATAATGGTGAGGATGTACTTGTGCCCGTCCCGCGTAGGTGGTAGAGGCCCTACAACATCTACTGAAATGGCCTCAAATGTCTCCTGCAGCTCGTAGAACTCGCCTAGAGGCGGCTTGGATCTCCGATGATCGTAAAGGAGAGCACACTGTGGGGAAGCTCGCACAAAGTTTTTCACGTCCCTTGACATGTCACGCCAGTAATAATTGAATTGTACTGCCTGGAGGGTCTTCCTTTGCCCGCAATGTCCTCCCTGCGGTGCTGCATGGGATAACTGGAGGACTCTTGTACGGAGGAGGGGCGGTATTACCAGGCGAAGCCCTTCATCAGTGGTTTTTGCTAGGATGCCATCAGTGGTGTAAGCAGAGTTTGGTTGTTGTTCCGCTTGAATGCAAAAGTCATCTCTGGTTTGCTCTTCCACTAGTTCATCTCGCTCCACCACTTGCACCACTGTATATGCCCTGGAGAGGCCATCTGCATTAGTATTGGTCTTTCCTGTTTTATATCATGGAGTATATGCATACTCTTCAAGTGCTAAGGACCATCGCATGACTCGTGCATTAGAATCTTTCATTTGATGCAGGTAGCGGAGGGGGGCGTGGTCTGTGACAATGGTGAACTTTACACCCACAGGTACTGGTGGAAATACTTGACAGCATAGACAATAGCAAGCAGCTCTAGTTCTGTTGCTGAGTAGTTACGCGCAGCCTTATTCAGGGCTCTGCTGGCATAGGCTACAGGATGTTCCTTTCCTTCATGTACTTGGCTGAGGACGGCTCCCAACCCACTCGTTGACGCATCCGTGGTAAGGGTAGATTCTCTCTCAAAGTCGGGGAACACGAGGATGGGCGGTGTTATTAGCTTCTGTTTCAGAGCCAAGAATGCTTCAGCTTGATCCTGCTCCCAGACAAATGGTGCACCTTTTTTTGTGAGATTAATTAGAGGTTGGGTGATGCTTGCAAAAGACTTGACAAACCTCCTATAGTAGGAACACAAGCCTATGAATGCTTTCACTTGCCTGACGGTTGTGGGGACAGGGAAGTCCCTCACAGCCTCTATCTTCCTGTTGTCTGGTTGCACCCCCTCCATGCTTACAATGTGGCCAAGGTACTGTACCTCCCTCTGTAGGAAATGACATTTCACGAGCTGAAGGTTGAGGTATGCCTCCCTGAAAAGTTGAAGGAGCGAGCAGAGCTCATTTACCTGCTCTTCCCAAGAGGTGTGGAATAATATGATGTCATCCAGGAATGCCAGAGCCCTTTTGGACCCCAAGGCCTTCACGAGGTTAAATGCCATTTTTTGAAAGGTAGCTGGGGCATTGCAGAGGCCAAATGGCATCCGCTGGAAGGCCCAGACTCCACTTTGGGTGGCAAAGCTCGTCTTCTCAACATCCTCTTCCTCTATGAGGACCTGGTGGTAGCCGCTTCTGAGGTCGAGGGTGGTGAAGAACTGGGACCCAGTCATTTGGTCCATGCAGTCCTGAACGTGTGGTAGCAGAAAGAACTCAGGTTCTGTAATCTTATCAATTTTCCTGAAATCCACCACCATCCTCCACGACAGCTTTGTTTGTCCATCTATAACAGTACGCTTTGGGACCAGCAGGCAGGGTGATTGCCAGATGCCAGAGCTGGGTCTTATCACACCCTCATCGAGGTGCTCCTTCACTATCTGGTCCATTATGTCTCTTTGCTTGATGGGGGTTTTGCACTGGCGAGTCCTAATTGGCTTATGATCTCCAGTGGGGATACAGTGCTCAACCAGTTTGGTCACTCCTAGTTTCTAAAAACCTGGGAAGCTGAACACATCAGAAAAGGGCTTTAGGCGTTCTGCCAGCACATCTTTGTGTTCAAAACCATCTACTTGCTTTGCTAGTAAGGAGAGGAATATTTCCATCTCGCTCTTGACATTGGTTGCTGGCGAGTTGGTTGAGGAACCACTCGCATCTGGAACGAGTAACGTGTTGTACTCCTGGGGAAGGGTTACTTCCTCCAGATAGCCAACTTTCAAATGCTTCTTGAGCTCCACTGCTTGATGGGTGTTCTTGTACACCATAACTGCAGTATTTTGTTGCTGTCCATGGAGGGACTTGGCAAACGTAACCGTTCTGGGAAGTTTGGTTGTCTCTGTTTGATTATTAATGGCTTCCATGTACCAGTTGATGATGTTATTATTTAATAATTGATTTGGGCCTAAACTACCTAGTTCTTCTTGTTCAATTATCAGGTTACTTCCCTAGGATCTAAGGTCTTTAAAGGTGAATTTACTTCCATTATTTTATCTTGAACTTCTCTCTGATCTTCAGAGGTTTCTATTTCCTGTTTTTGTTTTAGGGGTCTCTTTATACTAGAGGGGTGTATTTTTTCTTTGGTGTTTTTGTGTTGAGGGACTATTTCTACTGATCCATTTTCTGGGTCTATGTTAGCTACTGTTTCTAAAGCCGGCAGGCCGCGCAGAGGCAGGCCGCGCACCGCACGCGCAGCCTCGGCGCGCCTCGATGTCATGTGCCGCGATGTGATGTGCCGCGATACGAATTTTCAAATTACAGCGAGGCACACAAGCTCGTCCATACTTCGCACCGTACAAGGCTGCCGCGGTCCGTGCTCACTTTGATGGACCGACAGTCGATGGCTCAGGCCGCGCACCGCACGCGGCAGACTGAGCCTGTTTGCCGCGGTGTTGGGGATCCGTACACACTTGAGCATCGCGGCGCGCCGAGGCTGCGCGTGCGGTGCGCGGCCTGCCTCGGCGCAAGTGTATTCCCGGCTTGAGTTATATCTCGGTTTCGTTTTTTGCTGAATTTGCTTGGTTTTTACCATTATTTGTTGAGGAAGTTCTGGGGGGTCTTCTCTATCTTCATTCAATTTCTCTATAACCTTTAGTTTATCTTTATGACTGTTATTGGTTATTAACTCGTATAGCACTTTCGTCCTTTCCTTATGCTGTCTTGTGAATTCATTGAGGATTTTTCTTTCCAAGTCTAAGTCCATTGCTGGTTTGTTTTGTATGTGTCCGTTAACTACTTCAAACGGTGTGAGTCTAGTTGCGCTATGAATACTGTTATTATAACCTAATAATGCGTAACTCATTCTGGTTGTAATAGATTCTTTATTGAATTCTCCACTATTTGAGATGATTCTCAAGTGTTCTATCAGTGTAGAGTGGAGTCTTTCTACAGGAGAGTTAGATGTAGAGCTTTGAGTGCTAGTGAAATGCGATCGGATTTTGTGCAAAAGGGATAATTCTTTCAATAGTCCGTTATTGAATTCTGCCCCATTGTCACTCACTATGAGTTCTGGTATACCATGGTGATTCATAAAGTCTACTAATTTGTGACAAACTTCTAGACTGGTTGCTGAACTAACAGGGTAAGCATACGCATATTTCGAAAATTTATCTAATATAGTCAAAAACTTTTGTCCTTCTATTGAGAATTTATCAATATGTACTATTTCAAAAGGTCTAGTTGGGGTTTCCGTGATTTTAAATTTCAGTTTAATGGGATTCCTGTCGTACTTGCATTTTTGGCATAGTTCACATTGGTTTAATTTGTCTTGTATACTTGATTTCTGGTTAGGCCAAAAATATTTTCCCTTAATTTCCTCATATGTTTCTTGAATTCCCCTGTGATTAGTTATTCCTTCGTGATATTCTTTAATAATGTTTTTCTGTTCTGTCTCTGTTTCTACGTCTATTAGTTTAATTGAGTAAGGTGTCAATTTGATAGTATCTTTAATGAAGTTTTTCTCGAATGTTTCACAGAATTTTGTGGCTATGGTATTCTCTGAATATATCCCATAATGTCTGTTAGGTATAAGGTATTCTTTAACAAATTGAATTAACTGAGTCTCTAAATTTGCTTCCTTCAGAATCACGTGGATTCTTTGCTTTGTACAGAAGTGGGTTGATGCTGTCACTACTGGTTCAGATACATTTCCATTTTCCAGATAAATTTGGTATTTGCAATGGTTGATTGCTACTTGATTTACTTTTTCTTCAGGTAATAGTTGTTTTTGTGATTCTGATGAAGTATTGAGTTCTTTTGTATTGATTTCTATACGGGAAAGTGCGTCTACATTGCTAATGCTTTTGCCCTTTTTGTATCGTATTGAGAAGTCAAATTCTTCTAACTTTATTTTCCATCTGAACAATTTGGAGCAAGGTTCCTTGAGAGAGTAGAGCCATTCAAGGGGCTTATGGTCAGTTATGATTTCGAACCTTCTCCCGTACAAATAGCTACGGAAATGCTTGGTTGCCCAAATAATGCCTAATAATTCTCGCTCAATGGTTGAGAGTTTCCGCTCGGTTTCATTTAGTGTACGACTTGCATATGCAACTGGCAAATCTTTTCCGTCATGATTTTGAGAAAGAACAGCGCCAAGTGCGTCTGTCGTGAGGAAGAATTTCTTATCCCATTGGGGGTATTTCAAAATTGGTTCATTTATCAACAAATCTTTACATAGCTCGAAACTTCTTTTGAATTCTACGTTGTTGGGATTAATTTTTTCGCCTTTCTTCAGACACTGCGTCATTGGTTTGGTTAATTTTGCTAGATCTTTTATGAATCTCCTATAATACCCTAAGAGTCCTAGAAAACCCTTTATTTCCTTAGTAGTTGTGGGGATTGGATACTCTTTTATTGCCTTGATATTTTCTGGGTTTGGTTTTATTCCTTCTGGTGTTATTATATGGCCTAAATAGGATATTTCCTTCCTTAAGAATTCCGATTTATCTAGTTGTATCTTTAGGGTAGCTCTTCGGAGCCTTAGGAATACTTGTCTTAGCCTTTGAATGTGTTCTTGCAAATTCGCTGAGAATATTATGATGTCGTCCATGAAAACCGAACAGATTTCTCCTTGGAGTCCTCTAAGAACATTATCCATAAGTTTCTGAAAGGTTGGTGGGCCGTTTTTTAGTCCGAATGGCATTTTTAGGAATTCAAATCTCCCTTGGCTGGTAGTGAAGGCTGTTTTGGGAATGCTTGATTCTTCTAACTGTATCTGGTGAAATCCCGAGTACAGGTCGAGCGTTGTAAAGTATTTGCTGTTACCTAGAGAGTTTAATACGTTTTCTATTAATGGTAATTCGTGTTTTTGGTCAGTCGTGTGACTATTAATGTTCCTAAAATCAATCACAACTCTGGCTTTTCTAATACCTGATGCATCTGCCTTTTTTGGTATCACCCATACTGGAGAATTCCAAGGGGATTCAGATTATCTTATAATTTTTTAGGTTAACATCTTATTTATCTGATTTCCTACTTCTACCTTATATGCTTCTGGGTATTTGTACGGTCTGGTGTAGATGGGTATTTCAGTGTTAGTTTGTATGTTATGTTTTATTTGGGATGTCGTGCTTAACTCTTTTCCCTCAACATACATTAAGTCTGTAAATTCTTTAAGAAGTTTACTTATTTCTTTCTTTCTCATTTATACCTCATTTCTTTCTTATTTCTTACCTCATTTAGCTCTACTGGCCTATTTTGAGCATTTAATATCATGCATTGCGCTTTATGCTCTTTTACTGTCACTAAGCAGTTGGGTATTTCCAAACCATTTCTTTTTTTGTATGGAATTAATGCTGCCCCCTCTTTGATGTTTTTTACTCGTACTGTGAGCTGCATCATAGTTCTGGCTGGGATTTTCCTATTAAGATTTGAGGACAAGAAGTACAGCGGAAATTTTTCTTCCAAGAAATTAATTAAGTTTTTCTTAAGGTCCATATTACTGTTTAATTTTCTCATCAGATCAATACCGATAAGCATGTCAAAAGATTTATGAAAGTCAAACAAGAAGAAATCATGAAATGTTCTATTCTTTTTAAATTAAACATATAATGCATGGGTAAATTCGCACGGTGAGTACCTGCAGTTTGCCCGTGAGGGGTGGACACTTGGAATTTTTCCTCTTTTATGAACTTATTGAAATGTTTCTTTGCCACTTCCTCATTTACAAAACTGCGTGTACTTCCCGTATCAATCAAAATTCTTAAATTTAGAGGTGTGATTATTATATACGGTAATGCATTTTCTTCTGCTTTACACTCGCTCATTCCGAGTGAAAAGTTTCTCCTAAAAAAGGATTTTCGTCAACTTCTACGGGGGTTTCCTTCTCGCTAGTTTCTTCAGGTTCGGGTTCGTATTCCCCTGGTTGACCTTCAGTTAAGTTTAAGGAGGGCTTTATTTCCTGCCTATTTGACCCTATAGGGGTGCTTGAGTTTCTTCCCGAGCTATCTGGGGTCCTATTCCCATAAAATAACGGACGGGGTGTGAAGTTTTGATTGGGAGGCTTTTTAGGGGTATATTGAAAACTGGGTCCCGCTGCTAACGGCCCTTGAACTCTTGGTCGGGACATTGAAGAATTTTGCGGTTTAGCCGCAGAATAACTTCCCATCCTATTCTGTTGAGGATTCGTTGGGGTTTTATGCATCTCCATTTTCTTATAGGACGTGATCATACTATAATCGTTGATTAATATGCCTACCGCCTGATTCATCGTTGTAGGATTCTTCGTTCTCATGAACGATCCCAGAGGCTCCTGGAAGCCCATTAGTAAGCACCTCAGACCTAACTTATTCACCGAAATGATTTCGTGTTCTAGCTGAACAGCCTCGTTTATCTCGGTCCTAACCTTGGCTATGATCATAGTCAGGGTTTTATTTACTCTTTGATAATAACTGTACCCATCTTCGTTAGGGTATTGCTTAATTGAACAGAGCTCGATTTTGAGAGTGGAGGAGTCTCTTTTGTCCCCAAAATTGTTAAGTAAAGATTGCTTTACTTCATCCCATGTGTCAGTGGGATGTGAAAAAATTACTTCGGACGCTTTTCCTTTAATTTTTGCCAACAGGCTATCAAGTAAATACGTATTCTCAAAACACGTGGGGTCTTCGTTATTATAAAATCTATTAATTAATTTCTCACAGGAGAGTATATACCGATTTAACAATTCTGGTTCCCCATTGTATTCTGGGACCATACTGAAATATTCTTTCTTGATCATCTCACGTTGGTTATTTTCTAGAGACATATTTCGATTAATAATATCTGGACTCAATTGAAATTTTTTCGTGAGATTAGTTACTGATGAAATTAAAAATTCGGACCAAGGTGCGTACTCACAATACTGCAATCATAACGCTCGATGCGGTGATGCTAGTGGTCGTCCTGGTCGTCTTGATGTCGGTCTCTCCTGCGGACTGCCTCGTCCCGGCTCCAAGTAGTACAGTAACTGATGAGGTGATGTAGGTTGTCTCAGAATAGCCACAGATCTGGCTACACGGTCCTCTGGAGTCCAAAGGCTCTTCTGATTTCCACTTGAAGTAGCGATTGGCTGAGCACTGTTCCCAATATGTCTCGGCTGACTGGAAAAGCTAGGATGATCCTTTACTGCTCTGATTTTAACTATATGTTCTTTAGCCGCAGCCACGAAGACTGGGCACCGGCGGTAATTTGCAGTATGTTCTCCACTGCAATTGGCACATGTCGGGGCTTCCGACTTTGGTTTTAAACAAGTCGCGGTTTCATGATTTTTGCCTCATTTCACGCACCTAGGGCGCTTCTTGCAGTAGTTCTGAGTGTGCGAAAATTCTTGACACCGTTTGCATTGAGGAACGATTTTACTCGTTCTGATGGCCTCGAATTTCACCTTGCAGTTGTACAGCCTGGTAATTTCGTGAATTTTGCTGACATCGCAGCCTGTTTTAAATTCGACAAAGTACATGTCAAGCTTTTCTTTGGTCTTCCATTGTAATTTTTGGTTGACCTTCAGCGCTCCGATTTCAGGGTACTCATTTTGGAGAGTACTCAGGATCACTGACTCTTCAATACCCCCGGGAAGCCCTTTGAGTATTGCTGAATAAGGCCCCGTTTGCTTGTTCTGATAAGTAAAGTACAGACAGTGAATGCTTTCTAGATACTTATCGATTGCAGTGTATTCATCTGAGTCACTGGCATTGATTTTGATTAGGCCACCAGCCAATGTTGAAGCATTGGGTGCTATTTCTTTCAATTTCTCTTTTAGCTTTAGAAAGCTTGCAATGTCATTCAAAGGCTCAAGCGTAATGGGAGGGGGCTTGTAAACCTTCTCTTTTCTCTGAGGATTCTTGGTTACATTGTCATTTTTGTTATTGGGAGAACTTTTCCTTTTTCGTTTTTTGGGAGGGACGGGCTTAAAAATTATACCTGCACCCGTATCATAGGCTAACTGTTCTTCGTCAGTCCAATATTCTTGGTCGCCTTCAGATTCTGATTTATGTTGGTCAGTCGAAGCTTGATTATCCTCTAAGGACGCTAATTTGACGTTGATTAATAGATTTTTTTTGCTTTAAATCAACGATTTCTGCTTCTGCTTTCTCTAGCACATCACATAGATGTGAGAGAGTGGTCCTATACGCATGGATTTCATTGAACAGAATCTCATCCTTTGGTTTAATATAATCATTTGAAAGGGCATTACGGGCATATTTTAATGCTACCTGATATTCTGGAATTTTCCATATTGACCGTCGCCAACTCGACACTAAACTCGCGGACAGTTGTTTTTAAAACAAGGCAGCAGAGGCCACAGCGTTAACACTTTCGGAACGTTAGATGTTTACCGCTCGGAGGTTGAACTGAGACTCATTGAACATGTTATGGTCTTTAAAATTAGAGGTGTTGATATATGTTCTATACTCAGCTTTAAACAACCGTCGCTGGGCTAATTTTTTTTGACTGACATCTACAAACATCACAACCAAGGTTGGGGAGTTCCAAAGGCTAGCTGATGGTTCGATGATCCCTTGCTCTAATCAGTTATTTCTTCGAAAATATGCTCTTATAGCCATGCTGCATGACTGGAGTAATGACTGGTAATTAAGTGTAATTACTTAAATAGTGTAAAAAAAAATGCACCAAAAACCTTTTTTTTTTTTAAATCTAGTTTTATCTTTGTGGTTGTATCTTCCAATCCGTACTCGTCCAGATATAAGTTATGCTGCAACTCATCCAAGTCAATTTAAAGTAAATCATACCAAATAACATTGGCTTGCTTGTTTCTGGTTATGTTTTCAAGCTGGCAAATTCCGCTGGATCCTGGGAATGCCTGAAGCAAAAATGTATTTCGCTCTCTTCCACAGAGCCAGAGTACGTTGGATTAAATAAAGCATCAATAGAATCAGTTTGTTGTGTACTGCTACTCCCAGATTAATTGGTATGCCTTGCGGGTTGCATACCTGCCCATTGTAATCTAGTTCAACTGGTCTATTACTAGCTGATCTATGAATTATGCTTGAATATCAGTGAAACGTCAGTGATCTGATTCTCTCTGTCTTACTGTGTCATTTCGTGTACAAAAAGCATATATTTTCACCAACATGACGGTTTCCAAATGAATTCTCTTTGTTCGCGTACTCCACTCAAGTCTTTTGTAAAGTACTTGGGCGTTATTTTTGCCCACCAACTTAAGTTCGTTCTCCATATTTCAGCACTCATAACGAAATTAATGTATTCTGTCAGAACCCCAATTAAGGTCGATTTACGATTGGTTAGCTTATTCTTTAATCAAGTATGGAGGTCTCGCCAGGGGAACATGAGTTGCAAGAGTTCTAGTCGCTTAAAACACGCTTCTAGAAATAATTTAAAATAAACATCCTAGGTTTTCGACTGCTGCACTTGATAAAGAATTAGATGTACCTATTCGAAGTCAATAAGGGTTTGATGTTTATTTTTTGTTACAGAAAATGTATCTAGTATAAGCCACAGCAGAATCTTTAATGAATCTAATCTTGAAATTTCCGTATGTACTCGTAGGTCTGAATTTCGTTTCTATTTTATAATAAGATCAAGTTGAAACCTTCCCTAGTACTTCCCTGTTTAAGAAGGTTTTAGTTCATATTTTAAAATCTGGTGATTGTTAATTTTTCTTATAATTCATGTAATTTGTAGATTATAAGATTCAAGTTAGTACTTATTGTGTATTTGTTTGGTATATTCTTTCTTGTTGAGACTACGCCACCAGCTATCCCAAGTGCATCTTGAACTTTTTGTCGGTGAGCTTGCTGCTATATTACCTATAATTAATCAAGCCTATAAATGACAGTTAAGAATAACAATTAATTACAATTCAGAAGCCTATAGAAAATATGGATATTGAGTTTTTATATCTAAATGATAGTAACGAAGGCAAAGGAGTATATATACAAAAGACGTCACGGATGTGGGGTCTTGATTTAAAAAAAAAAACTTTTATTCTTTTATACAATGAATATACAGAGAGCAAAGGGACACGTGGACTTGTAACTGAAATGGACTAGGACTCGGTCCAGGATGTTGGTCAGCGCTATGACTGCTGAGGTTGCTTTCCCACGGTTCTGGGTTGCGTGGATCTTCTTGGAAGTCCCGGTGCTAGGTTGGCAGTTTCGGTGACTCCTCATGAGATAATTCCTCCCCCTCAAGATCGGAGAACGTAATTAACTGGGATGAGAATTACGTTTGAAGCTCTCGGCTCCGACGATGTAGGTAGATTTTGTACTTCTTCAAGTACTACCTGGGGTTGTCTGGAACTCAAACGTTTGGCATTAACAATTGAATAAATTTGTTTCACCCTAGGCCATGTAAGGTATATGATGATTCCAGCAAACAAGAAATATAATACATTGGTATGGTATGGTAGCCATGTTTCTTCCCTTGAGTCGTTATCAGAATGGTGCCAAGTTGGAATGTCTTGTACAAAAGTATTATAATCTTCCAGGTGGAAAGTAATATTGATAATAGGTATTTGCGGAAATTTACTATCTGAAATTTGAAGGAAAATTGGTTTTCCCCATGAGGTTCCTCGACTATTCAGAATGGAGTGGTTTAAGTATACCTCTTCGTTCTGAGCGTCTATGAGGTATGAACCGTTTAGTTCTATAATTTCTGTTTTAGTTTCGTCTTTAATTTGGAACTGTTCTGCTTTTAAAGTGATTATTAATATATGATTTATTTCCCTGACTTTTTCAATTGTTGGTTTAGCCATTGATATTTTTGTAAAAGTGCAGTTATCGATTTTATTCTTAGTTAAAATGTTTTCTTCACATTTGGCTACCTCTCTTGATAACGAATCCCAATTACAATAGAATTTGTCGCTGATTTTCTGACATTGGGTTTTCAGCCCGTATATCTGCTCGTTACCCTTGCAATACAAATAATAATTATACTGTGGCATAATTGTAACATAAGTGCCATTTCGTAATAAAGGAATAGGACGTAAAGTATAAGTAATGTATTCTTCCGAATTATACAATGGAAGAGATAATAAAAATACAATGCTATTATCTAGCCAAATACAATTAGTATAAATGAGTGTCTCATACTCTAATAAGTGATCGACTACTTTAAATGTGTTGGGTACTGTTTTATTAGTTATTCTTTGAATTTCAGCTTCTAATACTTCCGTGGATATGATACTAGGATGTAATTTTCCCATTTTGCAGAATGTGTACGCTGCTTATTTGATGATCGATAATATTCAGGATTAGTTGCATGTGATTAATCATTTCTTTCAGGACAGTTGTTGTTGAGTTTATTGGATTCATAAACTGGTTGATTGATTCTAATTTTATTCTGAGTTGTTTATTATTAAAATTCAAATTTTCTATAGTTTTATGACACGTTCTATAATGGTGTATTGGTGTTTGATTTGATTTTCTAGAGAAGTGTCTTTCTGTTTTAGATTCTTTATTATTTTCTCATATCTTAATCTGTCTTCTTCATCTAGATTTCCAGTTATAGTTTTGATTATAGTCCCAAGTCCATTTATCAATCCTCTTTTGAGTCTTTTGTTATTGCTAATTTCTGTTTTGATTAAATGGGGAACAAGATTTTTGAATTTATTTAATACCCTTTCGCAAGTATGATCAAATACAGGTAAGTATTCGTCGACTTCGTCTTGTAATTTCTTATTTCTACCTACGTTACTTGAATAATGGATATAATTATTTCTTAAAACTAAAAGTTGTGTATATAATGTTGTTAAATCGAATTGGTGGACTAAAGTGTGTTCAGAGTTTTCGATGAATGTTCCTTCAAGTTGGATAGGGAGTATCCCACCTGTTCCTTGTAGGTTTTTAATTCCGATTCCTTGACTGGCGACTGTAATTGTCCTGTAAAACATTATTCTGAGTCAGTTTGCAGTTGTCCAGTCAGTATTTCCCTGATCATAGTCATTCTACGTTCAACTGTGTCTACTCTGTTTGGTAGTTCAAGATTGCTGGTTATAGTTTCTGCGTATTTACACAAGAATACTCCGCAATCATCGCTGTAGTCTCGTCTCGGTATGTCCTTGACATTGGTCATTTCCCATTCTTCTGACAACACTGGTGTTTTGACTCTGTTCTTATATTCTTCATTTAGATATTGTTGAATTAACTTCATGATTAAGTACCGTCTTTATGAAGTGAGTCGTAATATTGGATTTTTCTGTGTTTTGGTTTTACTATCACCAGTCTCCAATGACTACGAGTATTTTCGAAAATAGGGAATAGTATTATGTCTTTTTCGAAAATATTTACCTTTTTCGCATAGTTTTTAACTCTGGGATAACCACCTGCTTTTAGTGATATGTACAAAAATGTGTCGAATGGGTGAATATTTGGTAATGTAGTTCTAGTTCTAGTTTTTATGTCGTTCTAGAATGAGTTTGAGGTAGAAATTTATTATTACATCATTTAACCAACTGGAGGGTTTCAATGTTTGGATATCCTGTCTTCTTACTGTCATATTGAATTTCTTTGTTACAATACCTAAAGGGTCATTGCTACTGCTTAATGCGTCCTCTATATCCCTTGAGATTTTTTCTATGATTTTTCTAGGTCTTTTGATGTTAGTAGGGTGAATTTTCGTTTTCTGGTTATGGTGTCTGGGTTCTAGTTGGAGAGTTCCAGTGTCTTCGTTTTTATTGACTATTTTCTCCTTAATGTATTTACTTTTTGTTTTGTCTTGAATTTGCCTAGTTTTGATGTAAACTTCCTCCGGTATATCTGGTACTATTTCTCTGTTCTTGTTTATTGTTTCCAATGTTTCCTCTTTCTTTCTTTGGGACCTATTTAAGATTATAATATAATCTTATGTATTATCGTATAGAACTTTTACTTTCTGTTTGTGGTTAGTTGTGTAGTCGTTTACTGTTCTTTCTTCATATTCTATTTCTATTGGAGGTTTGTTCTCGATGTGCCCGTTGATAATTTCGAATGTTGTTAGCTTAGTGGTCTGATGAATTGAATTGTTATAAGCTAAGAGTGCAAATTTCATTCTGGTCTGAATTGGATCTTTCTTGTAATTATTATTATTACTTAACAATCTCAAGTGTTCAATTATAGTAGAATGAAATCTCTCGATGGTTGAGTTCGAATTGGGGCTTTGTGTGCTTGTGAAGTGGATTGTAATTTTGTGTAGGGTTAAAAGTTCTTTTAACAGGTCACTATTAAATTCTGCTCCATTATCGCAGACTATTTGATTCATTAGGCCGTGATGGTTAATGAAATCAAGAAGGTTTTCACATACTTCAATAGTGGACGAGGAATTAACAGGATATGCTGAAGCGAATTTAGAAAATTTATCAATAATAGTTAGAAATGTTTGACCTTCAATAATAAACTTGTCGATGTGTATGATTTCGAAGGGTTTACTGGGTGTTGGTGTGAGATTGAATTTTGGTTTCAGAGGGTTTCGATCGTACTTGCATTTAAGACATAATTCACACTGATTGATATAATTCTGAATGTTCGTTTTCAAGTTGGGCCAAAAATAGTGTATTTTTATTTCTTCATAGGTCTCTTCTATTCCTCGGTGATTATTGACTCCTTTATGGTAGTGATTCAGTATTTCGATTTGCTGGTCTCTATTTTCTACATCCAATAATTTCTTGTTATGCTTGACTATTTTAATTTTTCCATTTTTGAAATACATCAGTAGAGTTTTAGCAAAAATGTGATAAATGAATTCTGGATAGAGCGTCTACGTTACTAATCTTCGTACCTTTTTTATACCGAATATTGAAATTAAATTCTTCCAGTCTCAACTTCCAACGGAAGAGTTTGCTGTTAGGTTCTTTGAGGGAATATAGCCACTCTAAAGGTTTATGGTCTGTCCTAATTTCGAATTTCCGTCCATAAAGATAGCTACGAAAATGTTTGGTTGCCCATACTATTCCAAGCAATTCTATTTCAATGGTACTCAGTTTCCTTTCTGTTTCGTTTAGCGTACGAGAAGCATAAGCTACGGGGAGATCTGTTTTTCCATAGGGTTGACTTAAGCATCCTCCAAGGGCTATTCCGCTGGCGTCCGTAGTTGATATAAATGGTTTGTCCCATTGTGGATATTTCAAAATTGGATCATTAACGAGGATATTCTTACAAATTTCATACTTTTCGTCAACGGTTTTTTTATTCAAGTTTCTAAAGTCTACTACAATTCGATATTTTTGGTTCCTGCTTGCATTCAATTTTTTTGGTACTACCCAAATAGGACTATTCCATGGTGATTCGGATTCCCTAATAATTTTTTGGGCTAGCATTTTGTTGATTTGTGATTCAACTTCTTTTTTATAGATTTCTGGGTAGCGGTATGGTCTCGTGTACAGTGGTATCTCGTCAACAGTATTGATCGTATGTTTTGTTGCGACTGCAGTGCTTAGCTCTTCTCCTTCGGTGTATACTAAATCCGAGAATTCTTTGAGAAGTTTAGTCAGTTTGTCCTTTTCTTCCCTGTTCAAGTGTTCTGGGCGTATTTTGGTTAAGTACGTCCAGTGGTTGAGCTGGTGTTTTTCTGGTGCGTATTTTGGTTAAGTACGTCCAGTGGTTGAGCTGGTGTTTTTCTAATGTGTTTTATGTAGTTGCAATTTGGACTAGTGGACTCTAAAAGACTCGAATTTAATTTTTCTGCGTTAAATTCTATTTTGGGTATTTTTACGTCTGTGTCGTTATTATTTACCATCATTACGAATGTATCATGGTTTTTAACTTGTACAATACAGTTGGGGATTTCAACTCCTTTTATTTTTGTATAAGGAATTATAGCCAAACCGTCCCTTACATTTCTAACATGGATTTTACTATGTTGAATTTTCCTAGCGCTTAGAATCAGCGTATCTGTATTGTTACAATCATGAAAGTAAATGGGTAAATTCCTATTTTCAAGTAATAAAATGTTCTTATTCAGATCAACTTTCGCTTTTAGCTTCCTCATTAAGTCTGTTCCTAGTAACATATCAAATTCGTTATGGAATTCGCTTTCTAATTCGGAATTGGTTCTAAATATTTTGGAAATTGGAAGTTTTATGCACTGTGTGCCTTCTGTTTCTCCGTGAGGAGTAACAACCTTAAATTTACATTTCTGTGTATATGTTTTGAAAAGTTCATTACTGACTTCATTTTTTATAAAACTTACGTGTACTCCCAGTATCCAATAATATTTTCAGTCCTTCAACTTCAGAAATGACATAAGGTAACAAATTTCCTCCCGCTATGGAGAGTTGAAATACTCTCCTCCTTTGTCTAAAAAAGACTGGTCTTGGGAATCTTCCTGTGGATTCCCGCGTCCCTAGATTATAATACCGATTAATTTACCGATATTCATCCGTTCTCTTGTGTAATATAAAGAGTTGTTATCCAGTGTTCATTACGCGTTGTTATTTCGTTCACCCGTTAAAACAGTTAGGAAGCAATCTATTGGAACTGGAGAGGATGATAAAAACGACACAGAATTAAAAAGAGTGAAATTCGCAATTTATTTTATTGAAAGCAGTACATAATACCTAGTCAATGTATGTTTGATCGATAAATTAACAAAAAGATATAGGAATTGAATAAAAATTTGAACAACAGGTAATAAATCAAAGTTAAGATATTCGTATAGATACTCTAAAATCAATATACCTATGATTTCATAGGTAATAGGTATTTGGATTTTCAAAATGAATGGAATACCGCAGCATAGTATTTCAGCAACCTTATACGAGTAGTTTTCTCTTTGGACGGTTCACCTGAGAACAATACACACATGCCAATAAGCGCGTTGTTGTAACGCACATAGACAGTACGTAGAATATTATAATGTAGGTAACTTATGATGAAAATAAGAATAATAATACAATTTTAGTGTGTATAGAATACGAAGTGTGATCAACAAGTTCCAGGACTTTTCGAACGGCCCCACGTTAACGTAGTGCGGTTGTGCTTATTTTCTAGCCCTTTCCAGACCGAAGTTACAGCTGTTTCCGTGAAGTGGCTGAGTTGGTGAGGATGAAAGTCAAATTTTGCGTGAAATTGGACACTCTTTTGCGGAAACTAATTCAGGTTTAAAGTTTAAAGAAGACAGAACATCGTATGAAGATGAACCTATTCAGGAAGGCCCTCGACATCGACTGAAGACACTCAAGTGGCAACGGATTCCTCCCATAAGGTGTAATAATAACCCCCCAACAACAACTCCGTTGTAAAAACTGGCCCGCCAAAAGGAATGATATCCATTTTGCCAGCCAGCCACGCTGTTGAGTGTGTATATAGAAACCTGATCCTCCTACCCCTAACCTCCACCGTCAATGTTTTCCGGTTCCCTGTCTCCTTCCCACAACCCCATCTCACCTTTAGTCCCCCTCGGTTTCACCTAATATGTTTCCTCTGTTACACCAGCAGGGAGCTTTACGCTTCTTTCAATGCTGTTGGCGGGAGCTTTTTGCCAGATGAACAGGCTTACATAAGTATTACTGGTGGTCACGAGTAATCAGTGGTGGTAAAACTATAATGAAGTAATGCTTCAATTCAGGCTTGTCCAGCTGGCAAAAAGTTCCCGCCAACAGCATTGAAAGAAGCATAAAGCTCCCTGCTGGTGTAACAGAGGAAACATATTAGGTGAAACCGAGGGGGACTAAGGGTGAGAGGGGGTTGTGGGAAGGAGACAGGGAACAGGAAAACATTGACGGTGGAGGTTAGGGGTAGGAGGATCAGGTTTCTATATGCACACTCAACAGCGAGGTGCGAAGCACCGAGCATCCTGTATACGTGGCTGGCTGGCAAAATGGATATCATTCCTTTTTGCGGCTGAGGTTTTTTGGCGGGCCAGTTTTTACAAGGGAGTTGTTTTTGGGGGGATATCACATCTTTTTGCATGGTTCCTATTATTAATTTAAAAAAATAGAAAGAATTATAAATTTGAATGAAATTAGAAATTTTTTGAAAATTTGTTGCATTTTTTCTTGGGGATTGTGCAAATTTTTGTTGTTGAGAATCATTACAATTGGTGTTGAAGAGAAAGTGGAAAGAGAAAGTTTACAAAAGGTAAAAACGCACGTTTTTATACCAACAATCGCGAATAACTCGAAAACTGTTGGGAAAAGTGACAAAGTGCGCTACCCTCATTCGAAAGCCCATAAAATTTCCTATCGATCCTTAAACAAGCGCCACTCTAAGACAATTTTTCTGACCACCGTTCAACTTTGATGTTTTCGGAAATTAGCCAAATCAGTAGATGTGGAATTTATTCACGTATTTTTGGCTGTGGATTAGTCGAATCGATTGAGATTTAGTTCAAAATTATTGAGCATATACTAGACAACCTAACGGACATTTTAAGACCAACCGCACCAATTTCCATCAATTTTGGCGGCAGTTATTGTTGAAAATAGAAAAATCACCATAACCCCTTTATTTTCCCCCTTAGGAAGCTCTTTTTGATCTCAAATTAAACAGTTTTAAAAGCTGAATACAACTAGAAAAGAAAATCTGTAAAAGCTTCAATTTTGAAGGAGTTATGACCATTTGAAATCCCTACAAATGACTATTTCCTCCCTAATTGGGAGGGAAATGGGGGGAGGGAGAAAAACGATTGTGAACGAACGGCTGGTCGTACAAAGCTGCGGATGGTCTTAAAAAATTCGTAGGAATAAACTCTATCTAAATGTGAAATAAAAAACATACCGTTTGATGGGAATTTTTCGAGATATGGAATTTTCAAAATTTCAATATTCGTTTTGAACCCCTTCCCCTTGACCTAGGGTTATGAAAAGTTTCGAGGATCATTGTGGGGCTGGTCCAAACCCAGAAACCAAATTTCGTAATTTTAACTCAACGCTAACTGGGCAAAGTGCCGCGGACGGCGGACGGACGGATTTTTTTTATGCGATTTTCTGAATCTACGTATCTTGAAACGTAAACCAACAAATTTTGAGGGGGGGTTAAAATTTTTTTTTCTTTGGGCGATTCCAATGGTTCATTATCGAAGATGATAAACCAAAAATCACTCAGGGGGCCGAGCTACGGGAGGGTGAAAATTCCCAACTTGTTCCGTCGCGTAATCGTTTTCGCTACTTTTAAACCCTAAGAAATTTGCACCAAAAAATTGGGCAGAACTGTGGGCGACGGGAGACTTGGTCCTTCATACGACCACGCGCCATGCCTTCCCATTCCTGATTTTTTGGGTCAAAACGGGACTTTCAGCTCCACTACTTCCTGTGACTTCTAGCTATTCGTCACATCGTTCAGGACATCGTATTCAGTCGATCGAGGAGATAAAAGAAAATCGATATTTGAACTGACGTGTCACTTGTCAGAATGTTTCATTTTTGGAATTTATGGGTATTTTGTTCCCCCTTAAAATTCCTCTTAAGTTTAGGGCCTAAACCCTCCTTAGTGTCAGATTCTGCCCATCTACGACCTTAGCCTTTCGATTGCCAAGAAAGATTTTTACACATACCCGGTATGCCCCCTTTCAAAGGTTATTTCGAGAAATCCGTGTTTTTTATTGGAAACTTTCATTTTCTCCGCTTTTCCACGTTTTTTTTTTCTTTTTTCAACGTTCCATCACAGTTTTGAAATCAGCATTAAATTTTCTTCAAGTCTAATGCACTTTCAATGTTCACAAGTTTCTTTTTAAACCGCTATAACAGATCAAGAAATGAGCATGGTTAGAAAAGAGCGTAGTTAGCGACAAAGTTTTGAGGATCACTAATCTTCATTAAAAAAAAAAATCCTGCAAGCTGCCGAATCTCACAAAAGTTGTGAAATTTAATTACCTTTCCAACGGTATACTCAAAACTGCAGTTATCTCTCAATTTCGGAATGAAATTGGAATGGGAAGGGGAAAAAACCGATAAATAAAATAAGCATGACATCAGTTTTTTCCCTTAAATTACATTTAATGTAATTTATTCTTTATGTAAATTACAAAGATATCTTATAGGGAAGTGATTGAAACCTAAAAGAACGTGAGGAACGTCTGGCATGATTTTTTTGATGAAGCGTTTGTTTACTTCTTATGTACCATGTTTGCATTACTGTTTTTTACCTTATCTGTCTCATTCTTCGTCTGCCTACTAATAATTATTGTCAGTATCGTGCAAATCTTCATGATGCGATAAGCGTTTTAAATAGTTCTTCAGTTTGGATATCTTTGCCCATTGGGGGTCTTGATGTGGCAAGGACGACTCGTCATTCCTTCAAACCTGAGAGCGTCAGTCCTACACATTTTTCATGAAGGGCACCCAGGAATTACAGGGATGAGAGCTGTTGCTCGAACACATGTGCACGCATGTTTCACCTGTCAAGAGACTCGACCCAAGGATCCTGAAGTCCCATTATTTTCATGGTCGGTTCCACAGGAACCGTGGAGCAGGCTGCACATCGATTTCTGTGGGCCGTTTCAAAAGAAGTATTGGCTAATCGTGGTTGACGCCACTACGAAGTGGCTGGAAATATTTCCCATGGAGAAGATAACAGCCTCCAAAACTGTTGACTTATTGCGAGAACTTTTTGGAAGACCAGGACAACCACGAACCATAGTGAGCGACAATGGATCGCAATTTACGAGTTCGGGATTCAGAGAGTTTTGTAAAGGAAATAACGTCAGCCCCATATCACCCAAAAACAAATGGTTTAGCCGAAAGGGAGGTGAAAACTTTTAAACAACGAATGAAAGGGATGAGTGGTGTGACAAACATAAACCTGAGACTCCAACAGTTCCTATTTTCTTACCGAGTTACTCCGCAACGTACCACTGGTCGGTCACCGGCAGAACTATTTTATGGACGACGCATCAATTCAAGACTGGATCTGCTGCGACCTAGCTTGGATTCGAGTGTTGATACAGCATTGGTCAAACAGAAGAAGAACCATGATTATGAAGTAAAGGACCGCTCGTTTGAGGAGGGAGACTCAGTATGGGTTCAGAACCCCCACACTAGTGGAAAACCATTCGTTCCAGGACTAATTAGAAAGAGAACTGGACTACACTCATATCTGGTAGATGTTGAAGGAATTGAAAGGAGGAAGCATGCAGATCAAATGAGGAGAAGGGCGAATATTGAAGAGCTTCCCAAAGGGAGAGAAGATGTGGCATCATTTGTGTTTCAGTAATACTACAAAGTTATTATAATCATTTCATCACCTGAATTAGGTTGACAACATTACATTCACTTCTAACAGTTCCGTGAAATGGTTCGTACTGATTTCTAATATTATAATCACAAGTTAGTAGACGATACTACAGGAACATACAGCGATATTCTGCAATGTACTCAACGACCATTGCCTCTTGGAGCACCATATGCGAAAATCGTATCAACGTACTCTTCAGCTGTGTATAAATTTGGCATTGTACTTCTTGAACTCGAATCGACACTTACTTAATATTCTGAAGAATTGCACGATAGTGATAATTATTATTATTTACAACACAAAGTAGACAGACGAAGAATGAGAGAAATAAGGTTAACAAACAGTAATGCGAACATAGTTCACAATAAGTAAACAAAAACTTCATTAAAAAAAAAAAAAATCATGCCAGACGTTCCTCACGTTCTTTTAG
The DNA here is from genome assembly GCA_963920205.1 of Stenodema calcarata. NCBI lineage: Eukaryota > Metazoa > Arthropoda > Insecta > Hemiptera > Miridae > Stenodema > Stenodema calcarata. The sequence goes on from OY986048.1 coordinate 25,335,639, forward strand.
GTTTCAATCACCTCCCTAGTAGATATCTTTGTAATTTAAATGAAAAATAAATTAAATTTATTGGAGATGAGATCCAACAAAATAAGCATGACATCAGTTTTTTTCCCCTTCCCATTCCAATTGCATTCCGAAATTGAGAGATAACTGCAGTTTTGAGTATACCGTTGGAGTATGCAGTTTGAGTATACCGTTTTGAGTATGCAGTTTTGGTAATTAAATTTCACTACTTTTGTGAAATTCGGCAGCTTGCAGGATTTTTTTTTTTTTTTTTAACAGTAGTGATCCTCAAAACTTTGTCGCTAACTACACTTTTTTTTAAATGTACGAGTACATTTCTTGATCTGTTATCACGGTTTTAAAGAAACTTGTGAACATTGGAAGTGCATTAGACTTGAAGAAAATTTAAGGCTGATTTCAAAACAGTGATGGAACGTTGAAAAAAAATGTTGGAAAGCAGAGAAAATTGAGGTTTCTAATTAAAAACACGGCTTTCTCGAAATTACCTTTGGAAGGGCATATCTGTGGAACGGAATGAGATAGAAACATGCAGTTGGCGGCGTTCAACTACAATTTTGATCTAGCGTATTGTGTATTCTCCATCTTGCGTATAGTCATCTACAAAGCGATACACCCTGTATAGTATAAACCTATGTATTTATGTATAGGTATATTATACACATGTATATGTATGTAGATACTATATAATATATTATATATGATTTTTGGTGTCTTTTGGCATTGAATTCAGGATGACCTAAAACGGATTTTGGTATACAATTCTTTCGGGAATCTGAGTTTTAAAAATGTTTTTTTTATTTTTTAATAAATATATAACTTTATTATTTTTACAATATTACAGTTTTGTAATATTGTTGGACCAAGAACAATAGCTTCTATTACTTCAAAAATTTGCTAATACTAATTTGTGTTTACTTCCGTCCTTCCTTCTTTTTTGTCTATATTTTATTGTATTTTTTTAACGTCATTAATCTTAAGTCATTTGATGTACACTATGAGGAACTAGTCCTATGTACAATAAAATTTTTTTTTTTCAATTTCAATACGCTATCTCAGGTTTTTCACAAACAGCGTCTGATTTCTAATGAAGACCTGAAAATATGAAAATCACCAACAATTTGTCAAGGGAGCAATTCATTTTTTTTTTTTTTTTTTTTTACAAAACTGTGAAACCAAGAGTTGGTTTAATTGAATCTATATTAATGCATATTATACGCCTGAGTTCTAAAGGTTCTCAGAATAATTCAATCTTTGATAGGTTCCGTCAAACCTTCCGAGTACCTTTCGTATCTTCAGAGTTCGACGCTTTTTCACTTTGGGTGCTGCTGGTTCAAAATTGAATTCGGTGTCCACGATACGAGCAGCTGGAAGCAAAAGAAAAGGCTTGTTAAACAACCAGCGGGTCACTTTGTACACATAGTTAACGACAGACAATACTGGTTTGTTGTGAGTCGAAAAACAGAGCAAACGTAGAAGGCAGTGAAGCTGGGTTCACATGGTCGCGTAATGGCGTAAAACGTAAAAGCGTAAAGCCTCCTGATTGGCTACCGGCTAGTTGATGGGGGGGGGGGGGCGTCTACGGCGAGTTCACTTTTGGAGGTGACTGTAGCGTATTGGAAAATTAGATATTTTGCGCTTTTACGTCGATGTAAAAATGGCGGATCCGTCACAGCTGATCTCCCACGTCTTCCGGCAACTGTAGGTTCATCACTGTAGGTAGGTTCATCTGTGGCTCATGATCATGACGTACTTGTGGGTGACAAGAAAATAACCAATATCATTTTATAATGATGTTATATGTAATTGAAAATGAAATTTGATAAATGAAATTGGCGGGTAGAACAAAACAACGCGGGAAAACTCAAACAACGGAATAACGAAAAATGCGGGAAAACAAGGGTGCATTGCGCATTAGCCTCTTGCGCACCTAAGCGTTAAGCAGGGTTCACATCCATCCGGTAGGCTGCGGAAATACGGATAGGGGAAGCTAGTGAAAAGCAGTGGAGGGGATGGAGGGGAATCGCGGCAGTTGGGAAGGCGTTCGAAACCATCCGGAATTTTGGCTGTCCGGAACAGCTGTTACCCGCGCTTTCTCCCACAACTATTCTTTCCCCCATTTAGTTCTATCACAAACATTCCAATTCAGATCCCGGCCACAGAAAACCCTACTATATCCCGGCACAGCAACTCGTTTTCGCGCTTCAACAGCTGTTTTCATTTGGTTCGCGCCGCCATTTCCGTATGCGCAGTAGTGAACTGCGCAGATGCGGCTGCGGCAAATATCTAAAAAATCTGATGCGTACAGTACGCTTCAAAAGTGCTTCTCCGGTAAGAATGTTCCCCCTCCCCAGCTAACGTCCAACCAATCAGCTCCCCGAACGCACTCCTTCCGCAGCCTACCGGATGGATGTGAACCCTGCTTTACGCCACCATGTGAACGAACACCGACGTAAAACGCTTTTACGCGCCTCCCACCCTCGCCACCTACGTCGATTACGCTTTTGCGCTTTACGTCGATTACGCGACCATGTGAACCCAGCTTCAGAATTAAGTCGTGTATATATAGTAAAAGATAACTAGGGGAGGGATATAAGGTGTCGCCAATCGCGCAGCACCCATTTTCCTAGATGAACCATTGCACCCCCCGGAATGCCAAGAGAAACGAAGTCACACAGGGAAAATCTCAAAGGGCAACAACCTGGGAAGCCGATTGTGTATAATGGGTGTACAAAAGACGAAAGCGACGAGAACGAGGTACTCAGGTAATTGGTGAGATAACCACGGGTAGGTACAACAGCCGAATGCCAGGAAGTGTTACTTATGTTTTTATTAATTGCGAAGGTCGTTAAATTTTTATTATGATAAGTAGAATTTAAACAAGTTGATTGTACAGAAACAATAACAGTAATGGACATGAGTAGTTGAATTTATGTAGTAGTATTAAATGACTCGATCCCTCAGCACAAGTTTCCTAACTTGAAGAGGGATGATCGCATTAAGCAATTAATTTTTCTTTTAATTTGTACTTGTACCTTTTTGTTTTTCAACATAATATGTATGTTCGTCTTTCACCTGAACATTTGGACAGATTGTTGTTTTTGGCGAACTTTACTTCTGAAGAGTGAGGTTTGTAATTTTTTTTAAACATTCACCACAATATGTTTTCCACTCTTTGTACTTTTTGATATACTTAGATAACAATAAAAACTTCAAAATCTTAACGTTTGTTAAAAACCGTGGAGAATGAATCAGTAGAACATTTCTTGAGCAACCTTACTGCAGAGAAAGATACGGAGTATTCTCTCTACAGGTGACCAAAAATATGAAACAACCAATAGTCCACTCTCCCCCAATCAAAAAAGATGATGGATCATGGGCCCGAAGTAACCAAGAGAAAGCACTACTATTCGCAGACCATCTCTACAAAACCTTTCAACCATTACAAAAGCAGACCTCAGACGAAAATACGACAAGGACAGTAAAGTCGGATGAACTTGAAATTTTACCTGTTACACTGAAAGAACTTAAGAATGAAATAAAGAAGAATATCAATGCAAAAAAGACACCCGGATACGACCTCATAACAGGTCGAATAGTAAAAGAGCTCCCTGAAAAGGCTATAATAAAATTACTCCTCATTATCAATGCTACGTTCAGGTTGAAACACGTACCAACTCAGTGGAAAGTGGCTGAGGTCATAATGATTCCCAAGCCAGGAAAGTCACCAAACGAGAAGACAGGATATCTCCCTATATCCCTCCTCCCTGTCATGTCAAAGCTCTTTGAAAAGTTGCTGCTTAAACGGCTCAAACCGATAATAGAAGACAGAAATCTGATTCCAGATCATCAGTTTGGATTCAGACAACGCCATTCTACAATAGATCAAGTTCATCGCATCACTAACATCATAGAAAAAGCCCTGGAAGGCAAAAAAATTTGTGCCAGCATTTTCTTAGACGTGGCGCAGGCCTTTGACAAGGTTTGGCATGAGGGATTAGAGTACAAATTGCAGAGGGATCTCCCAAGCCAATATCATGTGCTCCTAAAATCCTACCTTGAAAACAGATATTTTAGGGTAAAGCAAGAGGACCAATACTCTCGCTTGAACCCTATAAAAGCAGGCGTCCCGCAAGGCATTGTTCTGGGCCTTGTACTCTACTTACTGTACACACGGGACTTACCACATCAAGAAGACACAACTATTGCTACATTTGCAGATGACACGGCTATCCTCTCTATAGGAGATGACGTAGAAACAGCAACCCACAAACTCCAGACCTCAGCTGACAAGATTGTCAAGTGGACTAAAATGTGGAGAATGAAGCTGAATGAATCAAAGTCAGTACACATCAACTTCACAAACCGGAAAATCTCGGCCTTAGAAGTCGAGGTCAATTCAAAATAAAATACCGTACGCTAACTCTGTAAAATACTTAGGGATGAACCTTGACTCGAAACTAAACTGGAACAACCACATAGAAAAAAAGAAACAAGAACTAAATATAAAGTTTAGAAGGATATACTGGCTGATGGGAAGGAATTCTCATCTTTCTCTCCACAACAAGCTGCTCCTATATAAGCAGGTACTTCGCCCCATCTGGACCTTTGGGATACAGCTGTGGGGCTGCGCGAAAAAATCGAATGTCAAAAAAAATTCAAACTTTTCAGAACAAACTACTGAGAAGTATAGTTGGAGCTCCCTGGTACATGCGAAATGATGATTTACATCGAGACCTGGGAATAGAGACTGTGAACGAAATCATCACCAAATACGCGAGGAAGCATGAACATCGCCTCCACAATCATGAGAACCTGGAGATGCTCAACGTTCTGAATAACGAGGGAGAACTTCGGCGACTCAATCGAAACAAACCGCTGGACTTAATTGTGCTGTGCCATTAGTGAGTGCAAGTGTAACCCAGTGTCCCTGTCTTTGCTCCAAAAATAGGCTAGACTTTATTGGAATTCTGCCTAACAGTGAGCTTGAATTATATGAAAACAAATATTGCTAGATGAAATGTATATATTTTCAGTCGCAATAAATAAATATCACGAAAAAAAAAAAAACATTCACCACAATATGTTTTCCACTCTTTGTACTTTTTGATATAGATAACAATAAAAACTTCAAAATCTACCCAAGGGTGTATTATTTCCACTCCTATAGTATGTACCGAAACTGATCATAATGCTGAGATAAGTGGATCATTGCAGGCCTAAACACGATTTATTTTTTTGAATGGAATTAGAGAATTTGAATTGTAATTCCGTTACTTATATTGCAAAAAAAAAGTAAGAATTATCGATATCAAATGATACTTTCAATATCGATATTTCCTTTCGATAATATCGGAGTATCGATACCGTGCTTTCGACATTGATTTGATACCAAATATCGGATCGAAAGGAGTATCGGAACGTCACTAAAAATGACGCCAACTGAGAGGCTGCGGTCGAATACTTACGTTTTTTTCTTATTCGTAATTGGGTGGTTGTGACTTGGTTGGTTGCAGGAGGTTCATCGGCAGGTTCGTCCGAGGCAATCTAAAATAATTCAACATAATATGACATTATTATCTTATTGTCACAGAAAGCACCCTTTATTTTCTGTGTCTTTTAAACTAAATGAAAACTCGGCGCTGCGCTCCTCGCCAGGGGGCAAGCCCCCTGGACCCCCGGCTGCTTTTTGCTTAGAGCCTACGGCTAAAATTCAAGAAACATGGAACATGCTTTAGCCGCGCTTGCTTATTCTGTTTGCTGCTTTCAGTAATTCGGAATGTTCGAATTTTGATAGTCCAAATTCGGAATGGTTCATGGATCGATCGATAAACGTTAATTCTCGTTCGGGGATCGTTCCATAAACGTTATTGTCGTTTGTCTACCACCTTAGGCTATGTCCTACGTGGACGGCAAGTTGAACGGCGCGAATGACGCAAAATTGTTGAGTCGCTCGCTTTGACGCGGAAAGGGTGTCCTATGTGGACGCGAATGAACCAAAGACGAGAGTCGAGCGAACTTATTTCCCGCGAAATATCACCATACCAACACTGAATAAACAGCTATATTTGAGCCCCGTTTGTTTTTCTAGAAGATATGGCATTTCCTCTTCGAAACTATCTCAAACCTTCCGTCGTGACGTACCTTCTGAGTTCGACGCTTTTTCACTTTGGGTGCTGCTGGTTCAAAATTGAATTCGGTATCCAGGATACGAGCAGCTGAAAGCAAAAGACAAGGCTTGTTAAACAACCAGCGGGTCACTTTTTACACATAGTTAACGACAGACAATACTGGTTTGTTGTGAGTCGAAAAACAGAGCAAACGTAGAAGGCAGTAAGAATTAAGTCGTGTATATATAGTAAAAGATAACTAGGGGAGGGACATAAGGTGTCGCCAATCGCGCAGCACTCATTTTCCTAGATGAACCATTGCACCCCCCGGAATGCCAAGAGAAACGAAGTCACACAGGGAAAATCTCAAAGGGCAACAACCTGGGAAGCCGATTGTGTATAATGGGTGTACAAAAGACGAAAGCGACGAGAACGAGGTACTCAGGTAATTGGTGAGATAACCACGGCTAGGTACAACAGCCGAATGCCAGGAAGTGTTACTTATGTTTTTATTAATTGCGAAGGTCGTTAAATTTTTATTATGATAAGTAGAATTTAAACCAGTTGATTGTACAGAAACAATAACAGTAATGGACATGAGTAGTTGAATTTATGTAGTAGTATTACATGACTCGATCCCTCAGCACAAGTTTCCTAACTTGAAGAGGGATGATCGCATTAAGCAATTAATTTTTCTTTTAATTTGTACTTGTACCTTTTTGTTTTTCAACATAATATGTATGTTCGTCTTTCACCTGAACATTTGGACAGATTGTTGTTTTTGGCGAACTTTACTTCTGAAGAGTGAGGTTTGTAATTTTTTTTAAACATTCACCACAATATGTTTTCCACTCTTTGTACTTTTTGATATACTTAGATAACAATAAAAACTTCAAAATCTACCCAAGGGTTTATTATTTCCACTCCTATAGTATGTACCGAAACTGATCATAATGCTGAGATAAGTGGATCATTGTAGGCCTAAACACGATTTATTTTTTGAATGGAATTAGAGAATTTGAATTGTAACTCCATTACTTATATTGCAAAAAAAAGTAAGAGTTATCGATATCAAATGATACTTTCAATATCGATATTTCCTTTCGATAATATCGGATTATCGATACCGTGCTTTCGACATTGATTTGATACCAAATATCGGATCAAAAGGAGTATTGGAACGTCACTAAAAATGACGCCAACTGAGAGGCTGCGGCCGAACACTTACGTTTTTTTCTTATTCGTGATCGGGTGGTTGTGACTTGGTTGGTTGCAGGAGGTTCATCGGCAGGTTCGTCCGAGGCAATCTAAAATAATTCAACATAATATGACATTATTATCTTATTGTCACAGAAAGCACCCTTTATTTTCTGTGTCTTTTAAACTAAATGAAAACTCGGCGCTGCGCTCCTCGCCAGGGGGCAAGCCCCCTGGACCCCCGGCTGCTTTTTGCTTAGAGCCTACGGCTAAAATTCAAGAAACATGGAACAGGCTTTAGCCGCGCTTGCTTATTCTGTTTGCTGCTTTCAGTAATTTGGAATGTTCGAATTTTGATAGTCCAAATTCGGAATGGTTCATGGATCGATCGATAAACGTTAATTCTCGTTCGGGGATCGTTCCATAAACGTTATTGTCGTTTGTCTACCACCTTAGGCTATGTCCTACGAGGACGGCAAGTTGAACGGCGCGAATGACTCGAAATTGTTTAGTCGCTCGCTTTGACGCGGAAAGGGTGTCCTATGTGGACGCGAATGAACCAAAGACGAGAGTTGAGCGAACTTATTTCCCGCGAAATATCACCATACCAACACTGAATAAACAGCTATATTTGAGCCCCGTTTGTTTTTCTAGGAGATATGGCATTTCCTCTTCGAAACTATCTCAAACCTTCCGTCGTGACGTACCTTCCGAGTTCGACGCTTTTTCACTTTGGGTGCTGCCGGTTCATAATTGAATTCGGTATCCAGGATACGAGCAGCTGAAAGCAAAAGACAAGGCTTGTTAAACAACCAGAGGGTCACTTTTTACACATAGTTAACGACAGACAATACTGGTTTGTTGTGAGTCGAAAAACAGAGCAAACGTAGAAGGCAGTAAGAATTAAGTCGTGTATATATAGTAAAAGATAACTAGGGGAGGGACATAAGGTGTCGCCAATCGCGCAGCACTCATTTTCCTAGATGAACCATTGCATCCCCCCCCCCCCGGAATGCCAAGAGAAACGAAGTCACACAGGGAAAATCTCAAAGGGCAACAACCTGGGAAGCCGATTGTGTATAATGGGTGTACAAAAGACGAAAGCGACGAGAACGAGGTACTCAGGTAATTGGTGAGATAACCACGGCTAGGTACAACAGCCGAATGCCAGGAAGTGTTACTTATGTTTTTATTAATTGCGAAGGTCGTTAAATTTTTATTATGATAAGTAGAATTTAAACCAGTTGATTGTACAGAAAGAAATAACAGTAATGGACATGAGTAGTTGAATTTATGTAGTAGTATTAAATGACTCGATCCCTCAGCACAAGTTTCCTAACTTGAAGAGGGATGATCGCATTAAGCAATTAATTTTTCTTTTAATTTGTACTTGTACCTTTTTGTTTTTCAACATAATATGTATGTTCGTCTTTCACCTGAACATTTGGACAGATTGTTGTTTTTGGCGAACTTTACTTCTGAAGAGTGAGGTTTGTAATTTTTTTTAAACATTCACCACAATATGTTTTCCACTCTTTGTACTTTTTGATATATGTAGATAACAATAAAAACTTCAAAATCTACCCAAGGGTTTATTATTTCCACTCCTATAGTATGTACCGAAACTGATCATAATGCTGAGATAAGTGGATCATTGTAAGCCTAAACACGATTTATTTTTTGAATGGAATTAGAGAATTTGAATTGTAACTCCATTACTTATATTGCAAAAAAAAAAAGTAAGAATTATTGATATCAAATGATACTTTCAATATCGATATTTCCTTTCGATAATATCGGATTATCGATACCGTGCTTTCGACATTGATTTGATACCAAATATCGGATCGAAAGGAGTATTGGAACGTCACTAAAAATGACGCCAACTGAGAGGCTGCGGCCGAACACTTACGTTTTTTTCTTATTCGTGATCGGGTGGTTGTGACTTGGTTGGTTGCAGGAGGTTCATCGGCAGGTTCGTCCGAGGCAATCTAAAATAATTCAACATAATATGACATTATTATCTTATTGTCACAGAAAGCACCCTTTATTTTCTGTGTCTTTTAAACTAAATGAAAACTCGGCGCTGCGCTCCTCGCCAGGGGGCAAGCCCCCTGGACCCCCGGCTGCTTTTTGCTTAGAGCCTACGGCTAAAATTCAAGAAACATGGAACATGCTTCAGCCGCGCTTGCTTATTCTGTTTGCTGCTTTCAGTAATTTGGAATGTTCGAATTTTGATAGTCCAAATTCGGAATGGTTCATAGATCATGTGCTCAAAGTTTCGAATTTTGTACAAACCTATCGAAACAAATGAGTCAAATGCTATTCACATAGTGAAAGCCATCACTTTACTACACAATGTTATAATAGAACGAGAGGGGATGAGGGCAAAAGCGGAAGGAGTGGAAATAGAACAGCCACCTATCAACCTAACCAATGTTGAGCCGTCGAGAAATAACAACCGTTGCTCCAACTCCGCAATTAATGCGCGAAATACATTTTGCCAATTTTTTACAGACCGCTACCATACAAGACACTGATATAAAAATAAATTGGTTTTACTTGTTGTGTTTAAACTGGATGCCACCTCTTCCCATGCAGTATCTACTACAAATCGGTTTTTATACTGTTTGTGGAGCTTATTCTATAGAACCGGCCTGTTCTGAACTTCACTAATTAGTGAAACTACCATTACGAAAGTAGGAATTTATTTAAAATTATAAGAAATCAATATTCAACGAAAGAATAAAGAATACAAACTGAAAGAGTAGAGTAGGCAGAACAAATGTAAACAAAGCTAGCAAAAAACAACACAACCAACCAACGCGAATGGCGAATGAGCGTCGAAAAATCAAACCTGCTTGAAAATCAAACTTCGACGGGCGTTCACGCGGCGAACAAATGAGCATCGGTTTCGCGCGCGAAACCCACATAGGACACTGCCTAGTTTGAATTCAAATTCATTCGAGTGATCACAAAACAAGCTATACTACATCTATAATAGTAAACATTATTTATGTTATTAATAATTAATAACATAAATTAAATTAAATTAAGTAAAATTAACATTCATTTATATAGTTATAAATCAATTATATAGTTATATGTAGTATCAATTTATATAGTTATAGTATAAATCAAGAGCTTTCCAACGAATGGAAAACGATTTTTGTCCGATGAAAATGAAAGAAGTTTCATTTCCCTAGCAACTACTCCTCGGTTGTACGTGAAAATCATCGTTAACATTTCGTGACACTTCCGCGTGACATTTTTCGGCTAGTTAGTCTAAGGCTAAAGCATGTTCCATGCTAAAAAGTCCGGAACGAAAATTTCTAGATTGGAACATTTGAATGATGGGAACTTAGCGCTAAAATGGAAATCAAAACGAATCCCAACTGTGCCAGGACCCATTCTTCTAAAAGGGTACAAAAAAGAATTGTGCCAGTATTGGAAGGTTCTTCAAGGCTGGATATTCTTATTTTTGGATTCAAACCTCATCGATAAGTAAATATATCTTATTAATTAGGAAAACTATAAAAAGTTGCTGTCCCGGGGGTTGTGGGTACCTACTGTTATTGCGAGTTTCTTTGTACCTCTTATCAGTGTGGGCCGGTACATGATTTATGTTCAACCAAAGTTATATTCCACCAATTTAGGCATCATATCATATCATATCATTATCATTCAATATAGTTTTGTTCTTGCTAATAACGTTGTAGCAAGTACCTACCAACGCGACGTAGGTACTAGAGTTACTATTAAGTGGTTATTTGTAACTGCTGGGACAAGTTCTGTCCCACTTGTATACCAGAACCCACCAATTTCGGGCAGCTCACCTCTTCTTAATTTTTTATTCAAACAGAGGTATTTTAATACATTTTTGGAAGTAAGAAGTGTTTTTATTTCAATTTTTTTTTTCAAGGTAAAATAGATAGATACATGAAAATGGAATAACAAATTTGGGACAATCTGGGACATCATTGGTAAACAATTGACGAAGTTTGGTGCCATACTCCACCACCAGGACAATTGTTGTCCCGCCTTCCAAAATTCACCCAAATGATCCTAGTTAGTCCAAATTTGGGTTGTCGTACTTCGAAGCTCCCTACTATCGATTTCAACTAGAAAATCTTCAAAAATATTTTTGTTCAAAACTGGTAGTCCGAAGGAAGCAACACAGCCTAACCCACTTTGTCTAAATTTTCAGGACAGACAAAAACTGTTTTGTTCCAAAACTACCAGTAATTTCACACTACAATAATTATTACTGCTAAACTTGGTAAAATAGTATCGAAGTCAATAATTGAACGAGTGAACGAAAGGAACTTACAAACAAAGTGATCAACACTCAATACCCTACTTGTCGACGACCAGAAATTCCTAGTCATGTACCACCGAGCATAGCATCTAGTAACAAGAAGCAATTTTTCCGACTTACAAACGGTTTCGGATGACGTCGAGAACGAAATACGGTTCAGAGTAAGTGCATTTCTGTAAAATACTCACATTCAATTGTCCAAAATCCATTACCAGAGTTTTTGCATCTTCACTAGTCCCAACAGTGTCTGGCTCCAAGGTTGGTTCTACTGCGTCTTCATTAACTGGTGAAGTGAGAGAGTTCTGAGGTTCCACCAGCTAATTGAAAACATAAAAGAATCGACATTTTGGATCAATTTATAATCAAAAAGTAAAATCGGGGAAGACTAAGGCAGTACAAGGAGCAGTAGACATAAGGTCTGTGCTAAGTTTCAAGTCAATTGATCCTGTTACCAAGGCTGTAGATTCTTGATAGTGGACAATATTAGCCTAAAATGTCTTTTTTTTTCTTCTAAAATTTCTTTGGGTTGAGATAATGGGCCAAATCTTTTAAAAGGCACAGCCTGAAGATGAAACAAAGCTCTGAGCAAAATTTCAAATCAATCTGTTATGACGGAGAGGCTGTAGCCTTGGCTTACTGAACAACAGGAAAAACATGGTATGGGGTTTTTAAAGTTATATAACTCGTCTCCCTTTAGACCTAGCGACTTGAAACTTTCAGGGCTTTCTAATATCCACACCCAGAAGATCCACACCAAATTTTAAGATATCGGTCAAAAAGGAGCCGAGGTACGGATACCTGCAAAAAGCGTTTCGTGATGTCCAGTTAACTTTTTTTTTCAACTTGTTGGCTTGGTGGGCGGAACGCGTCTGATGGTCTGGGGGAGTCCCTCAGTACTTATATTTTCAAGTAAAACTTTAATTAGTGTTTTCTGAGTTAATTAGTGTTTGCAGCTTGGCCTTATACGCCGACCCAATCTCTGGCAGCCTATAGTTTCGAAGGGAATGGACAAGAGCGTGATGAACTGATCAAGAGCCAAGATAAGGAGATTTTTCTTAAAAACGACCATGTTTCCGGCTGTAATCCCGGTTTAATCAAGTCCAATAAAAAAAACTGATATCACCACGTGATTCAGTGTCGAAAAATAATGAAATTTCATGTGCCACACTGGGGGTTTTCCGTCTTATCTAAATTAAGAAAAAATGAGGTTAGTCCAACTTTGGGCGCTTCTGGACGCTCTTGGGTGCGCCCAAACAAAAAGGATATCGAAGTAAAAAGTTCATGAAATTTGACGTAGAATCCGAATCTGCAATAAAAAAGGGGGGTTATCATTTGAAAAAACCAAGTTGTCATGCGTAACCTGCATTTGCGCACTACCCTGAAGTTGTGTACAAATTCATAATCGAAACTTTGCCCCGTTGCCACGCCTTTGGATCTAATGATACTTGAAATCAGCAAACGGGAATCAATTACGGTGATCAAAAGCTCGATAGATGATGTCACAAATTTTCGAAATTTCAATTTTGGAATTTAGTGAAAATTAAGAGTTTGCCCAGTTGCCATGGCGTGAAAAATCGAAAAAACAAATTTTTTTTATTATCGATTCGGATTGGGAACGAGTATCATTAGATAGGTAGATGTTCTCTTCGCTTTTTAAAATTTCTAACATGGCGGTCATATTCATCAACATTGTGGAAAAATAGGTGGAGCTGCATCATTCTTCAACTTTGACCCGCGTACACGCCTATTTACCATGACTTAGATCCAAATGTTATTGATGATTCTGAACCGTATTTAAATTCTCTAGATAGATGTTCTCTTCGATTTCTGAAATTTGTTACATGGCGGTCAAATTCATCAACATTGTGGAGTCAATAGGTGGAGTCGCATCATTCTTCAACTTTACCCCGCGTATTGACTCCACCTATTGACTCCACAATATTGATGAATTTGACCGCCATGTTACAAATTTCAGAAATCGAAGGGAACATCTATCTAAAGAATTTAAATACGGTTCAGAATCATCAATAACATTTGGATTTAAGTCATGGTAAATAGGCGTGTACGCGGGGCAAAGTTGAAGAATGATGCGACTCCACCTATTTTTCCACAATATTGACGAATATGACCGCCATGTAACAAATTTCAGAAATCGAAGAGAACATCGATCTAGAGAATTTAAGTAGGGTTCAGAATATGTATTCAATTTTATAATTGCAATTTTTTTTTTTTTTCACCCTGATACAACTGGGCAAAGTTGAAGAATGATGCGACTCCACCTATTTTTCCACAATGTTGATGAATATGAACGCCATGTTACAAATTTCAGAAATCGAAGAGAACATCTATCTAGAGAATTTAAATACGGTTCAGAATCGTCAATAACATTTGGATTTAAGTCATGGTAAATAGGCGTGTACGCGGGGCAAAGTTAAAGAATGATGCGACTCCACCTATTTTTCCACAATGTTGATGAATATGACCGCCATGTTAGGAATTTTAAAAATCGAAGAGAACATCTATCTAATGATACTCGTTCCCAATCCGAATCGATAATAAAAAAAATTGGTTTTTTCGATTTTTCACGCCATGGCAACTGGGCAAACTCTTAATTTTCACTAAATTCCAAAATTGAAATTTCGAAAATTTGTGACATCATCTATCGAGCTTTTGATCACCGTAATTGATTCCCGTTTGCTGATTTCAAGTATCATTAGATCCAAAGGCGTGGCAACGGGGCAAAGTTTCGATTATGAATTCGTACACAACTTCAGGGTTGTATTTGCGCGCATTCGCGGCGCACAAAAATGTAATCGTTGAATTCTTTGTGAAAAAATTAAGGGGACGTTACGTCGATTTGTTTTTTTGCTATCTCTTTTTATATCGAAATAAAAAGGGTGGTACGTTCATTAAGAACCATCCTGTATATTCTGCGCATTGAAAGAGGCACTAATGAAGTGGACTCATTAAATGATTTTGTGCGCAAATGGCTACACGAAAAGCCGCGAGTTTCTTACGAAAAAGGCGTCCGACAGCTTCCAGAAAGGTGGCAAAATTGCATAAAGTGTGAAAAAGTGCAAAAACATTTTATCTTTGTGATTGAATAATACAATTTTTATAACGAAATTCCGGGTTATATTTGAACCACCCTAGTAACTTCATCTCGTGCTGCAGTTGTGAAAATATCTGTTTCGTACGTCCAAAAAACGTTGACAGAGGCGATTGAAGCCATCAAAGAGGAGCATAGAAGAAGAAGATACATTTTGTGACATCACCAATGCAATCATTCATCTTTTGTACAACGAGACCCTACCGTACAGCAATGTTGAGCACTCAGAGTTCAGAATGCTCAGAGTTACTGCTCAACTCTTACCATGTTCCCACCAGAAAAACCGTGAGGAATCAATGAAAAATATTTGACAAATTACAGGAGTATACAAGGAAAATTGGGTAGGTTTAGTTTTTCGTAGACGGACTCTTTTCAAACGACAAGTAACTTTTGTCGGAGTAATAATTCACTTTTTGGGATTCTCAGGAGCTTTCAACATGTACTGTTGGGGTTTCCGAGCTTTCTGAGAGTCACACATCCGAGTACATTAGAGACCAATCGCAGTTGTTACTGATGGTGCTGTAAACTTGGTTAAAGCCATTCGACAGAAAGAAAAAAAATTCTTTTAAACCTATTCGAAACCGATATTGGGCCGTAATATCGATAAATCGGTGTTATCGAATGGGAGGCATCGATGACGATGTAGAAAACATCGATATTTCGATAATGTTGATATTCATGTCCCATCTCTAACCAGGAGTAATAAGGTTACAATTTCAACAGAAACCATACTTACGGATGCACGAGGAATGTGGACAGCGTCAAATGGTATTTTCGGTGGAGATTCAGGAGAATGGGTGGCTGGTCGAGTTCCCATGACCGATTGGAGGTTTTGGTTGTCATCAATAGGGCGTGCAATTACTATAGTACGCTCCGCACCTGTTTGTAGATCACTAATTTGTATACTCTTCAAACCTTCAACTTTCAAGTGTCTACCAGCTCTCATTAGGTCGTCCAAGTCGGAGTACTTAACCTGTAGACAAATGTCCATTGAAATAGTCTCCAGCAGGATTTCCAGCAACGTTGCCTTTAGGTGGCCACTGTGGCTCATCAAATAAACACAAAATTCAGATTTATGCGAGACACATGCGGTGAAATGGGAGGAAAAAATAACTAAGTTATCAGCAACTTACTGTGATTTTTCCACTGTACATGAATTCCAATACCAATTGCAATATTGGATAAGCAACGCTTTCGATAGCAATACACAAATTGGGGGCACAGCACTTCGAAAACAAGTTCTGTAAAAAGAATAGTTGTTAATACAATCGTTCAATGAAAATATTTCACAAAACAATAGCTCGAAAGTGTTTTCAATACTGAACCATTGGATTCGACCAAAATATAATATATATATTATATAAGAAACGTATATTATATAAGAAACGTATATTATATAAGAAACGTATATATTATATAAGAAACGTCTTCTGTCTTGCCGATTAACTTTTTAAAAAGTTTTTATTCGGAAATAGACAGACATTGACGGATAGTTCACAATTGGTGTAGATGGTAGTTTTTTTTTTCTTTATTGGCATCAGTATTGTAACCTTACAGCCAGCGGTTCACATCATAGGTGATACTAATATGGTGGTTAACTTTTTATACAAGTATTAGTTGCTTGTGGAAGTAATAAAAACGTCTCGCAATAGCGCCAAGGGGAGATTTCGAAAGGGGTACGGTGCTTGTGAAGTGGTTAAGCTTTTCATTATACTTAGCTCCTTAATGAGGAAAAGGGCGGGCGGGGAAAGTGGATATCATAACTTTTTCCGGCCTCTGAAGAATGATATTTGCGAGGCGGGGTGATTTTTACACGGAGTGTTTTTTGGGGGGATATAAATTACCTAATGTACTACTGCTGAATTGTAAGGCGTGATTCGATAACGTCGACTCAGCAGCGACGAACGTTATATAAGGAGCCTGCGCGCTCCAGACAGTTAGTCTTCGTCTGTACTCGACTTGTTCCACATCAGTCCGTTCTTTCCTTGTAACTCCGTGTAGTTGTGACTTTTGAAATAAACCTTTTTTAAAAAGCAGTTCACGCGACGTTCTTACATAATTTATATGTATATATAAGTGAGCTAGCTATTTTATGCCAATTAGAACAACGAAAAGTACAATTCAAGGAAGAAATATTTTGTGGGCTCATAAGGGTTTAAACCCTAAATAGCAAATTCTTCTCAACAAGCTTACCTCAAAATAACTGCTGGAACTAGCTAGTATAATCTTGTGTGCTTTCAACAACTGGCCATCACAAGCGAGTGCGACATCAGTGTACTTTCCCTCAGCGTAAAACCCACAGAGGAACTGAAATGAGCAAACAGACAAAGAGGAATAACGAGAAGTATTAGTAAGACTAAGCTCGGTTTTAGGTATATAGGCCTAGGAATCCACTCCCTGTAGTGTCGAGCTTTGGGGCCCCTATAGGCTTATATGATACCCACCTGCAGCCTGTGGTTCAGGACTTGCCTTCTTACTGCAAGGAATCCAATCGATTTCTTCGAAATACTGACTGGAGTGACACTGCCATCGGAAAATCAACGCCTGGCCATGGTGAACTACACAAACACCGCAAGCAATCAGGGAATGGGTGCTTCGTTATTTTTGGACCAGTGACGACGCTGCCATTCTTCGACATCGTTGTGGGTACGGGTTCTTACTACGAATGCTTTCAGACATCGATAGGGGGGAAAATTACCCGTACATTCCCAAAATGAAACATTCTGACAAGTGACCCCTCATTTTTTAGGATTTTTTTTAAATCCTGAACACGATGGTGAGTATCGGCAGAAAAGTGTTAGTCCGTAAGTTGAAAAATCTAAATTTTACAGGAGACTTCCTGAGTCATTTAAATGAAGCTTGCGGAGGTTTGTATCGGTTCGGTTGCATGGTGATGAGCATAATGAGTCATGACAAACCACTTTTAGTTTATATTTTACCAAATTTGAGTACTTACACCACTTTTCCCAACTTACGGAGTTTTACTTAAAACCCAGAATAAACTGAAACTTTACACGAAAAAAACCCTGTAAATCAGGCATACAATAAAAATGATGAAAAACTAAACAAGTTTACTAAATTCCTTTATTACCTACTATTCATAACTCTTAGGTAATAGGTATCACTATCTAGATCGTTGGAATTCACACTTGAATCTTTTCAAGGCAATACTTGAGCCATGTACCCACGAGTCCATTTTGGACCACCAAATTATGTTTTTTGGACGTTATCTGCTGTAGCAACCCAGCGGCTCTGATGTGGCAGATTTGCATTTTTACAATACACGTAGGTACATTCTAGTATTATTGGATCAAATTTCATTTATCTACCAATAAGTCATTTGTAGAACGAACTAAACCAATCGTGGAAACCCATGTTACGAAAAACAAGAGTATTAAATTTTGAAAAAATTTAATTAAAAAAAAAAAAAAAAATCAAATTTGGAAAAATTGTCTATTTCTACTGAAATTGTCAGTAACCAAACAATACTATGGCTTAACCGCCGAAACCGGTCCAATAGTGTACTCAGTGGCAATATACAATTTTTTCAAAAAATCGTGGATGAAGGTGCTATGTAACAAAAGTAAAATGTCAAGAAAATTGAGTTTGCATACTTGCCTATTTTGTTTGGTTCGGAATTTTTCTCTTTTTTTTCTTCTCCGAGGTGTTGCTAAGGAGTTGTCAATCATGCACTGATGACAATAACCTAATATTTTGAGGATTATCTGTGCTACGCGCTACCACATGAATTATCGAAAAAATGTGACATAGCACCTTCTTCCACTCGTGTCGTCAATTATAACAATTATTGTTACATATCTATCGATGAGTTACCCTTTTTCTGTCGGGCTCTCAGACTACACTGCCGCCGTAAGTTAAAACCACCTATCTCCATTTTTTTCGTGTCGAGAAAAATGCAGTTAAGTGAGAAAGGGGGCCCAGTTCATCAAACTGGAGATAAGGTAAAGTCTTTTTTCGAACCTTTCCAATGGAGATAGGAAATTCTACCTTGGCAGATTCTGCCAAAAAGCAGTCAAATAATTTATTTGTTCTATAATTGACTTGTTTCATTCGTTGCAAATGATACTCGATGACAAGACGTATCCAAAGATACCAAAAAGTCATATTGCGAAAAAATTCGACTGACTGCTTTTTGGCTTAGACTAGTGACATACGAGCGGTAGTTTGCCGCCAAGCGGTTGCGGTCATTCCAAGAAACAGGTTGCGGTCGACTTTCCCCCAACCAGGTCCCATGACATACGCCAGCGGATTTCAGCAGCAAACTGCAAGTTTGGTGTTCACTTCCTTCCCGTTCGGATGGACAATGGCTCTGTGCAGTGGAAGTGTGTCTTAAAAAAGATATTCTTATATTTCACGTACAAGATGATTAAATATAAAAAGGAAAGATGGTTTTCCATTCACCCAATAGGTGCTGAAAGGTTCATAAATGATCCATTCTCGTCACTGATGGTGAACCTGAGGGACGACGAGGTGAAGTTTTTTTTTTATATTTCCACAATAGAAAAACAGAAAACAATTCACTGAAATTACCTAATCTTCCATTTGAGATGAACTCCTGGAGGAAGATGAGTCGTTGATCCTACCGAGTAGTTCTTAGAGGTTTATTAAATAAAATAAATTTAAATTTATCACTTAATATTGTCTTGATCACTTATCTTATCAATATTACACTGTAGTCAATATATTATAAATTTAGAAATAAAAGTAGTTTCGAAGTTCTTCCCGTTTTGATTTGTTAAAATGTCCAATCATTAGGCTCCTTCTTAGCTATAGAGGTAACTAATTGAAACCTTTTATACCACTACAGTTAAAAGCATTCTGGGCAAATGTGGTTTGAAGTAGTGGAAGGCTAATTTTATAATCATGGCTGAATCTGGTTCGAAACGTATGTGAAGGTACGGAATAGTCTCTAGTTTTAATGATATGTTTTATATTATTAAACTCGATCAATTTTGAGAAGTGTAGAATTTTTAATTTTTTGAAAATTAAAAAGGTGTGGTCAAGGTAACCTAAGTTTTTTAACCCGGTTCTTGGAGTCCTCGCAACCTACGTTCCACAACTCGGGATACTTTTTCACTACGTCAATAAAAAGTTCTGTATCGGCAGGATCCATAGCGGAAACGGAGACGCGGACGCGTAGTTATGTCCCTGGCAATAGCTTTCAACGTACTGATCAACCACGTGGCGGCTAGCAAACGCTGCGGTTCATAGAAACTGTGCGACCAAACGACCGCTACCGCTTCCCTCGAGCGTCCGAAATCCTCTACTTGCTCTTTTGGCGACCCGTATGTCACCAACCACTGCGGTCTCTTTACTTACCTGAAGGTGAACAACCGCATCCGACCGCCGCGTCTCCCGACCGCCAACCTCGGCGGCAAACTACCGCTCGTATGTCACTAGCCTTAGCACGGCAGAGAAGACACGCCACGTCGAGATCTACGCAGCCACGTGCACGGCAGTACAATACCCCGCTCTTTGCCAGGCGTCAAGTCTACGGAACAAGCCGAATTACAAGAGAGAAGTGTAATACATATACGTATGTATACATAGTGCGAGGTAGATGACTCTTGTAATTCGGCTTGTCCCGTTTCTATTCAAATGAACAACACCCTTCAAATCCCACGACATCCGAATTCATAGTAAATAGAGAACTCACCCGATTAACGTGGTTCGAGTGGTTAGACCACTTCAGCGTGCACCATGTACTTGACATATCTATTGAACCGTCAGTAAATCTATTGAATCAAGTAAAGCTTCTCAACAATTCCTCGATTTTCACGTGTCACCAATGGATGAATTCAAAATGGCCAGATGAGCATCGTGGAAGAAAATTTACTTGTTAGCAGTGTTGCCGTACCATAATTTGTTAGCAGTGTTGCCATACCAAACTGTGGCCCACTTGTTCGGTAGTCGAAAAAAAAGGGTGACTGATGGGTGATCTACACAAACAAATTATGAAACCATTCTGACATTTGTTATGGAAACTGTACGTCCTCGAACGCCGTAAATGCTTGCATACGAGTCTGCAACAGCAGACGTTGGAGTAGGGGTGGGCCGTTCCAGCTGTCACCGTTACGTGGAACCGAATATTTTACAAAAGAGATTGTCACCGTGACAGATTCCTCCCGGAACCTGTTCCGGCTGGAACAGGTCGATTCTTGATGAGCCTGAAAAATTAAAATGAAGTGAAACTCGTCTGAGTTATTCATACTAAAATTGAGCCTCAACTTGGCTCTCTGAGGTTCACTCCAGTTCCTCCATCACACCAACCATGTCTGGTATGCCTTTGGCCAAGACATTTAACATGAAAAGAAGAAGAAGAACTTCCCAGTAATAGGATAGTAACCAAGGAGTCTATAATACCTATTATATAGTATTATAGACTCCTTGATAGTAACCGTAACGTTCACTGGAGCTGGTGGAACTAGTGGAGCTGTCACCTCTCCCGTAACCTATGTGCCCTGATGGAACGTCGCCGTCGCTGTCACTGCTTGTCCTCTATCAAAACCGGTAGTTTATCATCACGGCCAGCTATGACTTGAGCCGCGGCTTGTAGATTTATGTTAGACTGAGCGCTCAAGTGTAAGTATTTTGTTCTTATTTTTTGTGTATTATTTGCATTATAATTTTTACGACTCGTTGAAAATCGGATAGAGAAGACTCCTTTAAAAGAATAATAGGAATCCTATTATAGGATAGTAAAATTTATTATCCTTTTTTTTTTTCAACCTAGTCAGCCCACTGAGGAATGAATCCTATTTTTAATTAAATTTAGGATGGGATTCACTCCTCAATAGGCTGACTTACATATCATACATCAAGGTTTGAAACAATGTCACTATCTAAAAATGCTTAGAACCAGAGATGTCATTGGCCATATTTAAGAGGAAACTAAAAGAACTCTATAAAGCAGGATTAGGGAGCAATTGTATTCGAGAGTGATTTTATTTTTGTTTGTTTTATTCCTAATAGAAGATAATATTATATAAGTTTTATTCCCAATAGCAGATATAAGAAATTACTTTACACTTTCGTACGTGACTCCAACTCCCAGCACAAGATTACTCTCAGGGAGTTTTAGTGTTTAGTTGTACTTGTAAATGTAAAACAAAATTTTGTATTTCATGAATAAACGCATTTAAAAAAAACTGGCTATTAAGGGTCTGCAGGACCTGGGTTTTTGAAGGATATCTTCGGATTAACTTGATCAGTGATTAAAGTGTACATACACCATTTGTTGTTAAAATGTCTAGGAGCCTCTAAAATGGCCTGTAGTTGGCTGCGCTATGGTTTTCTTGCGGAGGGAAAATCATTAATTTAATTTTGGTGAACTTAATCCTGAGATTAAGGTTTCTCAGGTGACTTACAAGTTTCACAAAATCTTCGGCGATTTTCTGCCGCGTTTCCTGTATGTCCTTGCCTGATGTGTGAATCATTATGTCATCTGCAAAAATTGACATTTGCGAGCATTCAAGATTTATATACACTGTATTTACATTGGACATGTAAATATTGAACCATGTAGGTCCCAGCGTTGAACCCTGGTCTATGCCTTGAGTTCCCTCACAAGAGTTGACACCATCGTTGTAAATTTTGTTGCTGAGGAATTGGAGGGACCAATCAGCAATGTAACTCGGTATACCTTTGTCCTTCACAGACAAGAAACCGAGTGAATCCAGTTGTGACCGACGGATTTTTGGTTTATTATCTTCGATAATGAACCATTGGAATCGACCAAAGAAAAAAAAAATTTAACCACCCCTCAAAATTTGTTGGTTTACGTTTCAAGATAATTACGTAGATTCAGAAAATCGAATTAAAACAAAAATCCGTCCGTCCGCCGTACGTAAGCTTTGTTCGACCAGTCGTTCGTTCACAATGACGGCTCAAAGTTGGAACAGATCGAAAATCGTCAACATGAGAGTGAATCGAGAGGCAGCCTGTCGGGTCTATTTCCAAACTGGCCCAGCTGATTCAAATAGCACATGGTTTTCAAATATCGAGTTGATAAATAATAATTATTAATAATGAATATAACAATTATTAATAACCAACAGTAAATATTAATAATTTACACTAATTGATAATAAATATGAATAATTAATGGCAATTCATATTAATAATTAATCTATCATTCAGTAATCTAGACAGAAGGGTGATCTGTACAAAGAAGATAATAAACCGTTGTTTTTTTATTGGATTTTATGAATCTACAAATCTTGAAACGTAAACCAACAAATTTTGAGGGGGGGGGGGGTTACAATTATTTTTCTTTGGTCGATTCCAATGGTTCACTATCGAAGATAATAAACCAAAAGAGCGGGAAACCTGATCTGCGCGAACTCCTATTAGTTCCAACTGTATCCTTATTATTTACGTTTTATGTACAAATAGTCAACTACTGGTGCACTTACCTTAGCCAGCGATTTAAAAAAAAATTTACCTTTTTCTTTTCTTTTTTGCTCCCTATTCCACTTAGCCTAGGTAAGTCAGTGCAAAAAAAGGGGTTCCAGCTTCCCAAAATTGCTTGAGAGCTGGAAATCGTTTCAATCTCTCTTTGGGGTCCGAAATAACAGGTTTTTGGTAGTGGGTCAGATTTGAGAGCCCAAAAAATGCGAAATGTTTGCACTTGTTTCAGTTTTTCGCGTATAGTAACTCAAAACGTACCTACATAGGACCCCCAAGAGGGATTGAAACGATTTCCAGCTCTCGAGCAATTTTTGGAAGGCAGAGCATAAATTTGCCTGGACTAACTTTCTTTAGCTCAAAATTTGTGATCCGTACTTGACTGTGCTGATTTGTTACTCGTACAATGCTATGACTTGTTTACAATTTTCTACAGTTCATTGGCAACATATCTATCTATAATGGAACTGGTGTCCCCTGCCCTTTAGTAGCACCCAATGCATGGGGATTCATAAACATTGAGAGTTGACAGGGTCGAATCCAAGAAAGTCACCCGTCCTGGAGACTAGAGCTACCAATAGATTACTGTGTGTTGGAGGTCAGTACCATCCGCCTCCAATGAACCACATGAAACAATCACCTGCCCTGAATAATTTCACGTTTTTTTTTTTTTTTCTCCATCGGGATTTTATAACTTTGTTTTTCATGTGAAACTTAAAAGTCTGGAGCCCCGAAATTTGTTAAGTGTTTGTGTTGTTTCCGATGTATGATTAGATTACAAATTAGTCCACATTTTAACACACAAACTGAAAATTACAATTACTCCACAAAATGTGATTGACGTTTTAATATGAGGTAGTCTTTCTTGGGAGGGATTGACGGCAGTTACAGGATACAATCATTGGAGCTTTGTTACCTCCGCCTATTCAATGTTGACCAACAAATCTGGATAGGTGATATGCGCTAGTGCAGTAGTGGTTTTGGTCATGCTGGCTAGCTTCCAGTGACCTGAGCTCAACCAAAGTTTTGACTATGGGCAACTTATCAGCACATTCAAAAACGTCCTCCCACTCTGAATGTTTCACTTCCTTTCATCACATACATTAATAAACCAATTTTTTGAAAGAAATTTCAGATATACAGAGTAAATGTGAGAATTCCTAATACTTTGGCGAGTCTTGATCACAGAAAAGAGAAGCGTTGAGATTTTGGTTGACACCATGGAATCACCAAATTAGTTCTGATTGTGTCCATCCACCGTTTCGAGCTCCAATTGTTCTAATTGAAGACACGAGTGGAAGAAGGTGCTATGTAACATTTTTTGGATAATTCATGCAGTAGCGCGTAGCGCAGATAATCCTCAAAATATTAGGTTTATTGTCATCAGTACATGATTGACAACACCTTAGCAACACCTTGGATAAGAAAAAAAGAGAAAAATTCCGAACCAAACAACATAGGCAAGTACGCAAACTCAATTTTCTTGACATTTTACTTTTGTTACTTAGCACCTTCATCCACTTGTGTCTTCAATTGGTATGCCCCAAATACCCATTGGTCAGCTCTCTCTGATCGGGTTTATTTTACACTGTCTACAGTATAATATGACAGATTGTATGATTTTATGGCACACGGTGTGCCGCACACCACTGTGACAACCGTACTAAAATTGTTACCCACCAGTACACAGAGCTGAACTAGAGCTATTATTCATGTTATGTGAACACAAAAGTGGATTTTAGGATCGAAAAATCGAACTATAAGTGAAAATTATAAAACCAACTCTATTTATTGTACACTCATTGCAGCTGGAAGGGCAAGTACAATACAATACGTAGGTACTAGAAAACAATATTTACAGAACTTACAATTTTAGTACATTTAGATGACAGTGTAAAAAGCCCACTTATTAGCCACCAGGCCCCTTATTCATTACAAAATATTTACATGATTCACAATCCTTACTTTTCTTAACATGAATAAAATAAATCTTCAGCGAGATAGAAAAATAAAATATTAAAAGTATTAACACCTATGCCTAGGGTGGTACATAACACTGCGAATTTGAGCTTCACTGTAAGTTTCAGTTTTCGTTTAGATAAAGCAATCTCCTATTTGTTAGACTATGTACTTAAACGTTTTCAAGGTGCACTCAATAACAATGTCTTAGTATATCCCCAAGAGTTGAATATATTTTTTAAAAGTGATTAATGATTTCTGAAGAGTTGGAAAAGCAGTAGATTCTATAGGAATTGTTATAGATGGAAAATATGATGCGAAGAGGAAATTTGGTACTTATGTATTATACGGAGTCCACTAGTGCCCATTGCGCTTCGGCGGATATATATCTATACTTAAGTACTGATATATAGACCCATACTTAAGTATAGATATATGTATGTGGTTTGAGGGATGTTTTTTATTTTTGAGATGCCAGCAAGCATCCAGAGAATTTGGCAACTGCAAACGAGCGAGCAAGTGACCATTCAACTCTGATTATAGATCATATCATTATTATTAAGGATAGTGTTGGTAGGATGTTTACAAACCTCAATCCTGATTACACTGCCGCAGCGCTTTGACGTGTGTATAATACATAAGTACGTTACATAAGTTTAACATAAGTTCATGAGTTAAACGAATGTGGAATACGTGCGACTACCTAATACTGTCTCTTAGAATGTAAGGTTGAACACATGTGATATTGTAAAATTACGCTGGTATTGAATTGCCTTAGTGAGCTATATCGCTATACCGTACAACTTCATCAGGACCTAGGTAGAGTTAACCGATGTTGTAGTTGATTATACATATTATGTAGGTTGGGCATCGATATTCTTAGTTCATTAATGTACAGTTATACTCTTCTATTTCAAAAACAACCATTAAGAAGAAAAAAATATTCATTCAATCAGTGATTCGAGTCCTTAATTGACCCACGCCATGAATAATATTCAGTACTATTCAGTCGTTTGACTGAAATAATTAAAAACGAAGTTAGTATCAATCAATAACGAACATCATTTAATAACACAATGCAGAGTTGGGAAAATATTAAATGAAGGTTGAAATTGAAAATTATCAAGCCAGTTAATAAACAACAATAAAAATAATGAACTAATAACATCCTGATTCAATAAAATGTACTAATGTGACATTGACCCACGAACAAATATCAAAATTGACAACCTCCCCCGATCCGAACTCCTGCAACAATGGATTAACAAAGGAACCAACACAGATTGATGAATCTTGACACGTTCACTACGAGAGCTGTTCAGCCAATTTTTCCTATGACCCTGAACAGTTTCATTTCACAAATTGAACATGAAATGAAAAATGGATTGAAAAAATTTTTTTTAATGCATTTTACCCCCTCGCGCTCCAAGTACGTCACCAGCAAGTACAAAAACATAATTTTGCACGGCTGATGACGTACCTGGCGCGTCTCATTTATCATTTTTGGTCAAATTACCGATATTTTGGAATGTTTCTAGTCTTCCACATAAATTTGTCTACGAAGTTTCCTCACAAATAATGTTTAAAAAAAGAAATATTGAGTAATTTCCTTTTATAGGTACGAGGGAAATATAAATTGCAATAAAAATCGGTTAATCGAACAGATTTTTTCAAATTTCATTCTGCATTTCTTT
Source organism: Stenodema calcarata (assembly GCA_963920205.1). NCBI lineage: Eukaryota > Metazoa > Arthropoda > Insecta > Hemiptera > Miridae > Stenodema > Stenodema calcarata. Next base: position 25,362,468 of record OY986048.1, read on the forward strand.
GATTTGCGAAAAAGGTAAAAATAAAAATTGCGAGCAGTAGTAAAACTTATTTATTTTCATTTAATACCTACTTTACTTTATTTATTACGTTTCTTTATTTATTTTTCAATATTGTTAGTGGAAAGCACAATGTTCCTTGTTGGTAACACATAAATACCCACTAATGCTGAAGGTGTAAGCAATTAGAAACGTGATTATGATTCTTTAATGTCACTACTTGGCGTGGTAGGAACGTCACTCGTAATGAACGTGTTGACAGCATGAGTCAGTTCAACCGAACCTACAACTAACTGCTAATAAAGAATCGCTAATAAATGAATGAGCAGACAGACATTAGACAATATTAGCAGACAAATGTGATGAAAAAAAGGAAAGAACATTTCCAGCGAGTTGATATTATAATTTGCTCAGTGACTTGAAACAATAATAATCATCGACTATCAAATAATTAATGCACATTTATATTACACAAAATGAATTCCGAAAACCCAAAACTAGCAAATTGACTCCACCATTCCCCCTTAACTCCTTGAAAATTCACACACAAAATGCAAATAGACCTTTCAAATTACAGAACAGCACCTATGATCAACGCTAATTTAAAATGTAAGGAGTTAAGTTTCAAAGAAGTTATTTCAATACATAAACAAGTACATTAACGCTGGTTATTGATGAAACCTTGAACAGTCCATTAGGGTAGCAAATCCTTTAGTATATCTTTGACGCTAGGAGACAACGCATTCGGGAAAACAATATCGAATGTGACTATTAAATCTCCTTTCCTTGAAGGATCTTTCGGAATAGGGAGTCCATACCCAGTAAATCTCTTGACAGTGGAAGGCTTGATGACCTCTCCGACAAATTGTAGTGAGAGAGGTTCGCCAACAAGCGTCGGGATTACCAGTTTACAGCCGACTAATGCCTGAAAAAATATAAATAACACTGTTGCAATATGTTTCTGACAAGTACTAAAAATAGAAAACGTTGTAACTAGTCAGATGGAGCCATTGCACCACTCTACCTGCCTCTTTGTATTTTCTATTTCCCCATACAAAACAAGTTGGAGGGGCGAAATTTTTTGTGTATACAGGACTATCACAGGGTATCAGAGCCAAAGAGGAAAGCAGGAAGAGGTGTATCCATATAATTTGCATGTTTCCTAAATTGGGAGAGTACCAACAATAATTATTATAGATACCATTACAACTCCTGCCTCCTGGATTATAAAGATACAACTGGGAAGTATGGGAGTACTGCCCCAGTTTGGAAACTTTACAAAAAATAATTCCAGTCATGCAACATGGCTATAAGAGCGAATTTTCAAAGAAATGACTGTTAAAATGTAAAAGAAAAAGTTCTTCCAGCCCCTCAATGTCGTCTGTGTTAATTATAAAATCTTATTACCACCTCAGTAACACCTCAGATTTTTCAACTCTAAACACGATGGTGAAGTTAGAATTGCGATATCTCATTCCGCTATAAGATTAGAGCAGATGAACCGTGAAGAACATCTCAAGACTTGAGTAGCCACCAATACTTAGTACTTGTTACTTAGTAACAACCACGTTTCATATTCTTCATCTTCAATAGAGAACGGAAACAGATATCGCAATTCTGACTTCACCAATGTGTTCAGCGTAAAAAGAAAAATAAATAAAAAACTCTGCAAATTCTTGACACAACGGTTCATTATCTTCTTTGTACAGATCACCCTTCTGTCTAAATCACTAGGTCTAAATGTCTAGATCCTAAATGTTAGATTAATTACTATTAAGAATTATCACTAATTATTAATAATTTTATCAAGTACCTACTGAAAATTATTATAATTTATTGTTAGGTATTAATAATTTGTATTTATTATTAATAATAATAATTATTAATTATGATTAATTAATACGATATTCGGCTGTTGGAATCGACTGGGTTCCTTTGTGCAGAACCTGAATGATAAAGATGATGAATTAATTACAAATAAAATGTACCGATATAATTCTGGGGCTTTTAATTCCACCTACCTACGTCGGCAATAATTTTTCTATTTACGTATCTTGAAACGTAAATCAACAAATTTTGACATGGGGTTAAAAAATGTTTTTCTTTGGGCGATTCCAACGGTTCATTATCGAAGATAATAAACTTAAAAAAACTTTAAAATGAGTTGTCACTTGTCAGACTGACATGAAAAAATAATACTGATTTATGTAGGAGTTTCATTTCTGTTTTTTTTTCTTTCTTTTTTTTTCATATGAAAGAAGGTGCGAAACGATGTTTTGCTCTAATTCTACTCAGTGTGATATGAAAAACATTGTATTCGAGCAATCTTAATACTATGTCCCATTGTACAACAGCAATTTTCACCATGGGACACTTTGAAGGGTCCCATATTGGATTGTACGCACTCCTCGATGTAGTAATAGAGCATTTCCAACTGAATTTAAACTTTTCCCAATTTAATTAAACCTTTTGCCAAAAGAATTTAACCATTTCCCAATTGAATTAAACCTTTTTCCAATACAATTAAACTTGTTTCCAAAATAATTACACCTCCCAAATGAAGGGGATGTAATAGAAAATAAATGAACGACGTAACAACCAGTGAAACATCAGTGAGCATGAACAAGACACCACTAGTGACTCCCTTACAAGTGATATCACTTGGAAGGGATTCCTTCGTAGGTATGCGTAGTCTATTCCTCATATGACCCAACGTCGTTTTACCATAGTTTCTCCTAGCCGCATACCACAGTTTCTGCTGCACAAATGACCATAATGTTTTTACCACCATACTCGCTGATGCTAAATCCGGTGGAAAAGGCTTTCTCAAAAATCAAGTTAGCAGCAAGACATTCGGCCGCCGAGAAGAGCACATTCTTACTGAAGTAATTGCAACAAGTACAGCTACAGTAGCCCCAGACATGTTTCTATTACTGCCCACTGCGGCGAATGGAGAACCGCTGCATTAACAACTGTAGGTACCTAGCTTCATTATTCATTGACCCTTCCTTATTCGTTCACGGCTTTATTGTTCACTTTTCTCCAATTCCTAATTGATGATTGAACTATTTCGCCATTCATATAGGTACTTACATGCAATTTATTTTCCCGCAAGAGGTTTAATTATTTTGGAAAAAGGTTTAAATATTTTGAAAGAAAGTTTAATTGTGTTGGGAAAAGGTTTAATTCAACTGGAAAATGCTATACATTAAATTCACTGTAAGTCCTCATTGAAAAATGGCGAAAAATAATACCCAAAAAAGTAGAAAAATTAACTTGATGGTGGGAATCATTAATCTCACTAAATTTTGATGAAGCAGTTTTAGAAAACTCATTCCGATTAAAATAGCGACAATCCCAATAACCCTTACGTCACAATGGAAAAATATCAACATATGGCAATAATTTCCTGAACGAAATAGGATTCAAAACTAACAACTGACCTCTTTCAGAGTGATGTTGGCTTTGTACCGGAGATCACTTCCATCTCTCTTGAATACAGGGTGGGGTTTGTCTCGAATAATGAATACAATATCAGCTGGTATTTTGTTCCTTCCCTGATCTCCTTCTTTTTGGAAAGTAATTTTTGTTCCAGACTTCCAACCAGGTTTAACGCTTATAGTCAGAAGTTTGTCTTCTTTCTTTGTTGTGCCATCCGACTGCAATACTTTCCGTGAAATTTTCATTTTTTTCACACACCCTTTCAGAATATCTTCAAGGGTAACATAGAGATCGTGTTCAATGGGATTATCTTGCACTTTATCCTTGTTCCTGGAGCCATTAATATTGAAGGACTGTGATCTGAATGCACCCCCTGCTCCTCTGGATGAGCTGGAGAAGTTGAAAATCTCAGAGGGATCCATTATATCATCATCAATATTAATGGTAGGATCTACGAAATTGAAGAAGTTGAACGGATGCGCAGAGCCAAAGTGCTGAGCAAAAGTTGCTCCGGCATCATGATGACCTGAATAGCCATCTCTGTATCCAGGCCTGCTAGGGTCTTTTAACCCTTCTTCGCCATACCTATCGTAGATTTTACGTTTGTTTTCGTCACTGAGAACCTCATAAGCCTCAGCGACTTCTTTGAACATTTCCGCAGCCCCAGAAGATTGGTTCTTGTCTGGATGATACTTCAATGCCAAAGTTCTGTACGCTTTCTTGATCTGATCAGTGGTAGCAGTTTTTGGGATACCAAGGATTTTGTAATAATCCCTCCCCATCGTCATATGCTGTAAAGACCAAAGCTGTTAGAAAAACACATTGGGACATTGAATTAATTGTTACACATATACATTGTTAATTACTACAACTGATTGAGTACACAGATCTTCGTAACCATTTACTGACCAGAAAAATGACCTGAGTAATTACTAAGCCTCTTTTTGGCTTTAGTAGAATCAACTACACGTCGACTTGGAAAAACACCGTTTTTGGTCGTTGCTTTTTCAACAGTCTACACACCAACAAAAACAAGATTATTAATATTGTCACACCAGGTGGTAATCGTATCAAGGTCAAGATGGCACCAGCCACAGCTGTCAATAGACTAGTTTCAACATCGGTTTCACCGATAAGAACATGTTATCGAACGATGTTGAGGGATGTCGAGGGTCGGTCAAATGACCCTCGACATCCCTCAACATCATTGTTACTGACGGTCAACAAAACCACACACACATGTTATCGAACATTCCTAATTCATTCATCTACAGAACAGGAATTTTAAGAAATACAGACACACATCACGACAAAAAGACTATTCGAGATATGAATGCAGATGGATTGCACAACCTTGGAAAACTGGAAGCATATTTTCTCTAGAATTCCTACTGATTCACGCCGTTTGTATCAAAGGTGAAGAGTACATACCACGCATGGGGTTCTGTACAACATGGTATAGAGCATGGCACGTGGAATTCCAAAGGAGAGATGGTGTCAGATGCTTACATTGTGGAGCATGAGCCACTGCACACGCATAGCAAGAGATAAGGAAAAAAGCGGACATGAATGAGACAACAGACACTGTCCAATACATAGAAAGCCAATGTAAAATGTCACGATTAAGCAGCCATGACCATGTATCATCTTCCAGAAGCAAATCAGGCAAGAATCTCGACATCAGGCGTCCTTCAGGCTTCAAACAAAACCAAAAGTTATGAACTTGGTACCTAACAGGTAAAATGAGAGTCAAAATTATAACTCTCAGTTTGCAAACCAAGTTGAGCCTCCTACAGTCAACAAACATAGCCGTATAAATAGAAGAACCCCTCATACGAGGTCGGATAAAGGAGTATTCAATTAGATAGCAAAATACATTTATACTTTTTTTTTTGAAATCTCTTTATTTGGTTGAGACTATTATAAAAAAATAATATACCTCATTGGACAGTGTAGGCACGTAAATAAATACATATTTCTGCATGCGACCAACATGGTGGTCGAGCGTTAGCGAAAAGGTTTTGACATTTGTATGAGTTAATATGCATTATTGTCACTTTCTACATTTACACAGATTAGGGAGGAAACTTAAGTGTCACGAGTCTACCTTTCGATGAAGTCTCGAATGTGCCTGGGGCGGGTAAGGCGACGAAGTGGAGGGGGTTGAAAGCCTTCAGCGACGAGGGGGTTGAAGTGTCCTTCATTAAGGTGGACAAATTTGGCCATTTCGTTCTGGAGGACCTCGTGTGGGGTATTAATCTGCAGGTCCCGATAAATTGTTTCGTTCCTCACAAAGGGAGGAGCATGAACAATGTGTTTTTGGAGGATGCGGTTTGTTAATTGTTCTATGCGCATGAATTGCGACCTTGAACATGTTCCCCTGATGCTTGCTGCATATGACCATATCGGTTGAATTATTGTTTTATAAATGATGACCTTGTTCTGGAGGGATACTGAGGTGCTGTTCAGTAGATTGTAGAGCTGGTTGGTACGGGTTCTTAGGCGACCTCTTAGATCGGTGATATGACGCAGGAACGTGAGTCGTTGGTCCAGTATCACGCCTAAATATTTGTGGTGCGACTCGTTAGGGAGAGGTTGTTGGTCGTAAAAGAGAGTTGGTTGTGTGAAACGGCGTTTGTAGGTATACGATACGGCACAAGACTTACTGGGGTTAATTTTGATTTTCCACTCGGTGCACCACTGTCCGAGTATTTGAAGTTGGGTCTGTAGTTGTTGTGAAACTTCTTCAGAATTGGGGCCATTGATCGCGTATACGAGGTCGTCAGCGTACAACCCGGAGAATTGTGATTCGCCTGTCGGAAGAGGTATGTCGTGGCAGTAGAACATTTATACTACAAACAACACCTCACAAACTCAAGATCAACCAATCAAATCACAGGAACGGTGGTGGACCAATGGTAGTCCCCAAACATGACCAATAAATTCACCCTAGTACAATGGAATGGTTTTGCAGGACGAAAGATCTTCTTTCAAGTGGGTAGTCTCATCAGCCCTGAAGTGGCCTGGAAGGGGTTACCACAGAGAACGATCTCGAGCCCAGGAGTCAGTTGGGATCAGTGCCATAAAATATGGTAATGTTCTATGGTATGACTGTGCACGAATTATGAACACCCAAATTAGGCAGAAATCCCTTTGATGAGGTACTTCTGAGGTTCTGTTGTATAGTACGTTCTGCACATTTGAAAACGCAGCAATATGGGACTCACCATCGAGTGACACTCTTAACCAAACCACTCTTAATCATCAAACTAATATTTATTTTCAATCTCAAGGAAATTACTTTTAGATTAGGTATTTATTTTATTATGTTACTATAACTTCATAACCACTTTAAAATTCAGCTTTCCAATTCACAAACCCACCATTGTGACTTATAACAATGAGCTTGATCAATTGGTGTTATTGGTAACTGACAACCAAATAGATTTCACAAATGAGATGTACCTCGCTTGTCATCTTATGCGAAGGAGTGGCACAGCTGGTGCCGCATTTGATCCTTCATCAATACTCAGGATCGACAAATAGGAGTGATGTTACCAATCTACAAATAAGAGTGACGTTACGAATCTTACATAAGCAACCCCTGGGACAACATTGAACAAAGAAGATTTAATCCAAATCAATGCAGCTGATCAGAGTCTGACTTCAATTGGTGTGAAAAACCAACAATTAATCCATCAGAGAACCAACAGTTTTTGGACCACACAGAGGCATTAAGGATTAGAAAACCTTCAACGCTCCTCAGCACACGCTTTCGAAAACTCAGCAACAAGCTGCCATGATTGGTGATTTCTTCCAAGCCCTGTCAATATCAGCTGCCCCACGAAATTGCCAGCCATCCTCCATGAAATAAATAACGTGTTAAACATCTACCTCGAGAGATCTACAGGACCAACTCGGTGAGTTCAGCAGTTTCGAAGCTACTTGATTTGAATAGGATTCAAGCCATTTACATTTTCACTCAAGGCTCGCAGCAAAGTAATGGTACGATATGAGCTTCAGGCCGTCAAAAGAGAGTGCCACTTACTCAGCCAAGGCTTATAACATCTTACAGTACGTCCTGGAAAATATCAATTGATATACATCTTTGGTCATAATAAGTGATGTGAAGAACTTACCCAACTCCCAAACACCGGTCCAGCGTCGAAACTCAACCCACTAGAGAGTGAGTGTCATTCTCCAGGAATAACACCATCTTGCTAAAACTAAGAGGAAATAATTACCCCATTTCAACAGGAAACCATGGTTCGAGAGTGGAACCAACGATTTATATAGAACCACAACTCGAGTGCCAAGACACCTTGGTGTAAATGCACCGAATCCAACCACACGTTCAGAACGACAGAGGACCAGACAGTGTATAATATGTTGTAAGTTTTTCAGTGGAATTTCTCTGATATCAAGAACTACTTTTTAGTTGGTTGTTATAATGAAAATAAAAAATAAAGTCAAGACTTATTATTATAGTTGATTTTTCAATTTGCACAGGTTTTTAACTCACAAAACCTCAAATTTGACTGCTCTAAAAGATCGATCAGTACTGGATCATTATGTAATTTTGTTTCAAGGGCAGGCAAGTGCTACAAGTGTCGGTTTCTGGCTGATGATTGGTTGAGTGGTTTAAAAACAACAACTTCGACCAAACAAAAAGATTTTGTCACCCCTCCCCCTCAAAATTTGAACGTTTACTTTTCAACATACGTAGATTCAGAAAGTCGAATTTAAAAAACTCTGCAAATTCTTGACACAACGGTTTATTATCTTCATTGTACAGATCACCCTTCTGTCTCGATTACTGAATGATAGATTAATTATTATTATGAATTATCATTAATTATTAATAATTATTATCAAGTAGTGTAAATTATTAATATTTATTGTTGGTTATTAATAATTTTTATGCTTCATTATTAATAATTATTATTAAATATTATTCATTAACTCGATATTTGAAAACCATGTGCTGTTTGAATCAGCTGGGCCAGTTTGAAAATGGACCCGACAGGCTGCCCATTCACTCTCATGTTGACGATTTTCGATCGGCTCCAAATTTGAGCCGTCATTGTGAACGAACGGCTGGTCGTACAAAGCTGTGGATGGTCTTAAAAAATTGTAAAAAATAAACAGCGCATGGTTTTCGGATATCGAAATTAATAACCCCGGCGGTAACACCCTTTCAGGGGGGGGGGGGGGATTTACGATAATAATCTATGGGTTCAAATAGAAGCTGTTAACGAGGAGATTTGAGAAATTAATGTTTTTGAACCCCAGGGTACCCCGCACCCCTTCCACACTGGGGGTTCTAGATTTTACGATTATAATGAAAGTTGTTGACGAGGAAATAATATACATACAAAATTTGCGTACTGTGAGCTAGACAGAAGGGTAATCTGCACGAAGAAGATGATAAACCGTTGTGTCAAGAATTTGCAGAGTTTTTTATTCGATTTCGAAGCGGATGTACGAGCGGGGAGACGAAGGAGAGAGATCCCACATTTCCATAAAAGAAATAGAACGCATTATGACAAGATGAAAGGAGATAGGGCACGGTTGGTTTCTGAGATCAAGGTGTGGCTACTTACAGGGCATGGAGAAGTGAACTATTTCCTGACTCAGTTCTTCTCAAGACATGGATTTTTTTAAGCCTACTTGTACAGAATGAGAAAGGTGGACACCCCATCGTGCCGCAGCAGCAAGGATGTGGAAGATGATGCGCACCGCACGTTCTTTGGATGCGCGAAATGGATAGAAGCTGACTAAAAGAAGCACTGGACACAGAATCTCCCAATATGTCACTAGGCATATGTGGCATAGTCTGCAGCATTGTGTGGAGAGGGTCGTGAGATGAAAGACGCTCCTTGAGCAGGTGCCTTGGGTGAGAGTTTGGGTCCCACAAAACCTGGAGGTGCCGTCCTCTCCAGATACCAATGCCACCAATGGATCTTAAAGATTTCCTCACTGGCATACGAATGAAAAAACACTCTACTGAACTGGAAAACTCAAGTGTTTGTTTTGTTCGAGTCTTTTCTACTCGGGCGGATCGTATTGTGTAAATGGCATCTTGATATGAAAGTTTGGTTCGTTTTCTCGCACCTTGAACGTGTCGTCTAAAGGTAGAAGTGCATTTATCGTCATCGGACGGATCGGATACGGTACGTAAGCTCCACAAATCGATTCCGGGGTAATCGTCAGTCGTGAGTTTGCGTTTCATTCGGTCGTCGTGAAAAACTCGTGCGTTAACTTTTGAATTCGTTTTACTATAAACAAAACGTTTTTATGAGATTGTAGAAGTTATAATGGTTACTTGCTTGCTGGCAGAGGAGGAAGAGCATCAGCATAAACTGGACGGGAAACCACCAATTTTGGGTAAGTACATCAAATCAATCAGAAGAGACAGGAGCATGGAGAATACCACACAATGTTCCCTGATCTGATTGATGACGACGCTAGATTTTTACACAGGCATAATACAACACACAGACGTTCAATTGATCCCCAACCGTGGACACTCGGTACGGATGATTTGGAATGAATTACCGATGTACAATACGTACATGTGCACGCAGACGATAAATGCGCTTCAACCTTAAAGAGTCTTTTTGTGGATTTGAAAGAAAGGAGACCATGACGTCGCGAAAGATGCTCCTTGTAACGTATCGTAGTATTCAGCCGTATAAACGATCACGTACCTCGATTCTTATCAAATGTAGATGTCAACTGCATCACTATACTGAGTACGTCAAGTGTTACGCTTCACAAAAAAAAAAATATGTCCATCAAATTTCTAGGGAAATGGTGGCAAACTCAATCGGTCGACCGTTTTGGTTCATAAATTAAAAACACACATCATGCTTGCCTTTTCTGAGTACCCTCTTGTTAATTCAAATACCTAAGAATGTCATCACTAGTTTATGTAAGAAATAGAATGGTAATTCTACGTTTCTACGACAACTTGATGGATCATTTTTACTTTTCTCATCAACCCGACCCAGTCTGCCAAAAGATGCTGATTCCGCATCTACATGTTTCAGAAAAATGCCTGTGTGTGACAGACTCGTGAACAAGATTGCAACGAATTGACGAAGAATCAATTGTTAAAAGCCCCGCATTTGGTGTGTGGTATTTAAACAGGAAGCTTCTAGAGATCAAACAGCGTTCCAAGTCCACTTATGAGTGAACCATCAACTGAAATGAGAGTGAAATTCAAATAATTAAGGCATTAGACGGCTCTGAGAACAGGATGAAACGGAAGGTCGACCAATCCACAAGTCATTCCTTCAACAACATGATCAAATGCATCGCTACTTACGGAGGACCGAGGAATTATTCAAGTACCACCGTCAAGAAACAATCTATCAACCTGACGTCTAGGTTGACGGGATTTGGGCCATCGGAACCTTGAGATCAAAATTTTACAGCAACAACTTGACTCAACTGTCCGTAAATGGTCACGAAAAGAGACGGAATACCAGTACGTATTCTTTGAGCTTGAGAGATTAATTTGTTAAGAGCAAAACCAAATGTAACCATCGTAATAACATCATTCAACTCGCCTCCGCTAATAAATGGAAACGACACTAATCACTGTCAATGTTTCGAAGTTTTAAAAGGTAATTACCTCGATACTTCAATCGCGATCACAACTACAATAAAAATCAGCTGTCACCAATGCCATTCGGATTGCAAAACTTGTTCGAGGAGACTGTGGAATGTTCTCGATAGTCATGGAACATTTGAGCTCCGCGTCAGACGACTCCATGAGATCCATGTTTTCAGCCGTGCGTGGATGTTGAAGCGAATCCGACCCGAAATAGTTCCAAAAGCGGCCGCTGCGTTGTCCTTCAAAATGAGATATTAAATATTACCATTATTACTATTAAATTATTACCATCTTCCAAATATACAGATGAATTCATACCGTTTGCACAAGTAACACCATTCAAAGTAATGCCCGCGCATATTTGCACTTACCACAAATAGCTATCAGTAAAGGGGGCGTTTTTCTTGTTGTAAAATTTACAACCATTTAATGGTGTTTTATTGCTATACCTATGGAAAGAAGCACTTTCTATTTTTTTAAAAATCTTATGGCATCAAATAATGCCATTGGGACGCGGGGATGAATATGGATATATAATATATTATGCAAAACTCGCAATGTTATCTAGTTGCTGTGACAGTATATGAAGTCATTTCTAAAAGACACACAAATTATCTTTTTCCTTCTAATTGTCACACCTAGAACTTAATGTCTTACCTTAAACTTTTCCAGATCCAGCCAAAGGCCTTCCTAGGCACCAACCCAACGTTTTGAAGGGAAAAGGTTGAGCTGTGACATCGTATGATGTCAAAGGGATCCTAGAAACGCTGCCTTGACATTTGATTTCACTGGGATTGATTGGGTTAAAGGTTTTTTTCAAATTAGTTATTTCTTCGAAAATTCGCTCTGATAACCAAGCAGATTCCTTTTCTCTTCCTCCATGGGATCATGTATTTTTCTTCCATTGCCCCTTTACATGGATACTTTTCTCAATCTTTTGACAAAACGATTATTCGAACTTATGCCGGCTGTACATCTCTTATCACAATTGATTGCCGGTCTCCCGAGCGATGTCCCGTAGAAAAATAAAAAGTGTTCGAAAAAGAAGGCTCGAGTTCATTCACAATTCTTCTTTTACAGCTTTGTTTCCACTGTCCCCGGGTTCATGTTCAAAGCATCCCGCGCTTGCGCTTTCTCACGGATTTATTTCCGGAACTCTCTGCATCTCAGTGAATCTAAAGACGGTTAGTGTAATTATCACATGTTAACTGATAACTATGAATTTCGTGTAGATTTATCACTGGTAGTTCGTGTAGATAATATCTACACAAACTCAAATCAAATCAGCTCAAATCTACACGAAGTAAACTCAAAATCAATCTCCTCAACGGCAAGAGGTCACTATCAAATCAATCTCCTTGCCGTTGAAGACACAACATACACTCGGGAACGCGCTCAGTGTAGAACATTCTGGACCGATCTTGACACGATTATCCCGATCTGCTTTCACGAGTTGAATCGCGATTTGAACCGATATCAACTCCTTCGTTCACGTATGTGAAACGGGCCCCTTGGCTTGTTCCCTCTAGCTCTTCATCTTACGACAATATCGCCTGGTGCAGACCTCGCAGTCCAACTCGAATGGACTCAACAAGTTTAACTTTCCCCAGCAAGCTATTGGTCTCTTGAAATCACCTTATCGGGCTCATCTGCTCCTTTAGGGGCGAATCAACGAGTTACGAGGACTACTTGCTTCTGAGTTCGTTTAAAGACCCCCATTGTTCACCACCGGACAGCGGTACAACTGCGTTCCTCGGGTGTTGGATAAGTTCTTTCTTCGGATCTTCCTTCGGAAATAGGGACTTCGCCTCCTCTTCTGGACCTAAGTGAAAACCTAATAGAATCTATGGTTGGTGAATTTATAGTATCAAACATTAAGCTCGTGACCATTGTGGTCACAGAAATTGTGGACATCGTCGAGAAAATTCCGTCCCCAGCACAAATGGGAAATAACAAGCCAAGACTAGTGTTCCCCAGCCCCCTAAATGTAGATTGACAAGTAAAGATTTGTTGACTAATGAAAGACTGATAATGTAAATTCCCACCCGTTGAAAGTTTATAGTAATTTACTTAACAATTCTGCTAGTTTAAATGTTAAGTTACCTATTTTGTGAATCTCTTGTTGCCATTTTATTGACTGAAGTAGGGTAAATAGGAACCTACCTTAACTAAACTGTGATAGGTTTAATGCCGATAAATCATGATAAATACCTAGAACTTTCTTTCCTGTTCCTAGAGCTGAAATGTTATAACATGTAGTTATAACAAATGTAGTTGGTAAGAAAAAACGATTAATAACAACTCCTAAAAAGTCCCCTAAGGTTTTACAGCCCGCTCCCATAACGGACATTGATGAATTTGACCAATGCGCCGCCACATCAACCGATGTACTTCCGTTCTGCGACATCGTGAACGTCGGGGTCACCAATTGTTGCTGTTTTTCAAATTTAGAACTGGTTGTCGATGTTAGTTAAAAATAAATATCGGTTTTTCACATAAAATCATTTATAACCTCCTGATTGGTTCACTTGATCGCCCTAATCGATATCTCCAACATTGGTACCACATATAATCGATATTTAGATCATTATTGTTACCCTACAGGTGTTTAGAGACTCAGCGTTCGGAAAGCACACCTACCTTGGGTGTCCATTCTATTAGTCACAAATTCAGCCTCCACTACCAGAAATAAATTTTTTATGGTTTTTATTTTATCTGCATGATTATATTTTTTTCGGACTGATCTTGAAATTCTGATTAAAATGACATCGAACACGAGGTAAATTGGAAGACTTTGACCCTCCGAAAACACACATCCAAGTACCTAGTGCCGTGTTTTCATTTATTTTCCAATGCAGGGTCGAATCCAATTACATTTAACGTAATATTTATAAATGTAAGTATTCATCTTTTTTGTAATCGTACATTGTATAAAATGCACACTTACAACTACTTACACTTTATTAATCAATCGAATAGGTGATCAGACATCACTCAATACAAATTTTGCGAAAACTTCATTCATTTTGCGAAATAAAATGTAAAACACAGTGTTATTTCGGTCATTTGTATAAAATTATAATATTAGGTATTTAGGTTTAAAAGTATTTTCAAATGATTACGTACAAAATTAGGCTTAAAAAAATTAAAAAGAAAAATGTACTTAATCACGTTCTATATACCTAGGTAATTCTAAATCGCACTGATTTTTTTTTTTTTTTTTACTGTTCTATAGGAAAATAGCTTATGCCATCATCTTCTGAATCGTCCTCGGAAATGCTTTCTTCATCAGATTCAACAGGGCAAAGATTTATAATGAAGTCTTGAACATCTAAATCGTGCAGATTTTCTGAGTTCCAATCAGCAGCTATCGTTGTTTTAACATGCCTTACGTAATTGCTCCATACTTCTGGCGTCACGGTGGAAACTGCCTCAAAAAATAGTCGCTCAACGTCGCTAATTTTGAAAGTAGTGTTCCGTTCTTTACCGTATCCTTTGAGTTGCGCCCAAGCCATTTCAATCGGGTTGTACTGGCAGTGATAAGGAGGTAGGCGAATTGTCTTAGGGCGATCCAGTGAACCAGTCAGGAGGTTATAAATGATTTTATGTGAAAAACCGATACATGATTAAAAACAGTTAAAATAGTGAAGTGCTCTCTTTTATTTAATTAACATTGACAACCAGTTCTAAATTTTAAAAACAGCAATACACCTTTTTAATGACCACCTCAAGCCGTCGGTCCTGTGAGTGTATTAGTAACAGACCCAAGACCCTAAGTCCTACAGTAGGTCCACCGAGTATCCAACTAAGCTTATTTTTTGGTAGTTAGATTACCAGACTTTTTCTTGTCATTATTAATAAGTTTGAATTCAAGTACGAGTCATTTAGTAAGTAGATACCTGCCTTATGATTACAATGAGTTAAATTTGTTAAACCTTTTCCAATCAGTCTTTAAGTTGAAATTGGAGTACCTGCAAGTTCATTGTTTAATAAAAGCCTTTTGTTCTAGTGAAGTATTTATTAATTTTGGTCTCAGCACCCAATAAATTATGAGCCACATTATTTACGAATTTTACACGATTGAAGTACCTATACCAAAAAATTATAGGTCAATAATAATATCCTGAGTATAATATAGGTGAATAGTTATGGATGACGATAATTGGTGCAATTATGTGACGAACACTTGATTCCCCCTGACGATAACTGGTGAAAAACCCCATTATGAGTTTTATTGCTCTAAAAGCATAATTATTAGCTTTTTCCGGAAAAATGGAGGTACAATCGAAGCTTGGATTGCTGGTAATTCAAAAAAGTCCCGGATTTAGATTATTGGTGGTAGAATAAGGAAGAACCTAGCGAATTAGTGGAAATGAAAATTGACAAGGCCTTGAGCCTGGCGATAACTGGTGTCTTTACCCTACCTATTTACTGCGTTATTTAGTAATGGTAATTGATTTTCAATTTGTCTCCTCTGTTTTAATCAGGTGAAATAATGAGGCGATGCTCTGATTCGTTGAATGACAACACTTGGCCGCCTCCTCTCAGACCTGACGACTGTACATCACCACTAGCGCCGCCTCCTCTCAGACCTGACGACTGTACATCACCACTAGCGCCGCCTCCTCTCAGACCTGACGACTGTACATCACCACTAGCGCCGCCTCCTCTCAGACCTGACGACTGTACATCACCACTAGCGCCGCCTCCTCTCAGACCTGACGACTGTACATCACCACTAGCGCCGCCTCCTCTCAGACCTGACGACTGTACATCACCGCTAGCGCCGCCTCCTCTCAGACCTGACGACTGTACATCACCACTAGCGCCGCCTCCTCTCAGACCTGACGACCGTACATCACCACTAGCGCCGCCTCCTCTCAGGCCTGACGACTGTACATCACCACTAGCGCCGCCTCCTCTCAGACCTGAAGACTGTACATCACCACTAGCGCCGCCTCCTCTCAGACCTGACGACTGTACATCACCACTAGCGCCGCCTCCTCTCAGACCTGACGACTGTACATCACCACTAGCGCCGCCTCCACCGCCTCTTTCCTCACCTCAAACAATGGTGCACTCGTGTCCATCACTACACAATGATAGACCCCGAGCTCGGCTCAATGGGGATCCAAATGTACTCCGCTATTTGAATTTTCGTGTTGAAGAAGTGAACACCACAAAGAAGATTCAAGAAGATTATGGAAGTAGCTTTGTGAAATATGTTGATGTCCAACCGCGACTCCAAGTGGGTCCAACGTAAGTAAAATAATTGTACTTGGAAATAAAGAAAGACAGAGCTGAATTATTCATCTCTGTCTTTCTTTATTTCCAAATAAATTATAGAAATCAATATCAATCTTGGAATAATTTGCCATATGGACATGTCCGTGTTGGAGGATGAGTCCTTTAACGTCATCTCTAATCAACATCTCTCTGGAGGAAAATATTGTTTAAAACATCAAACGTACAAAGTTGTATAAAAAATACATAGTAAATCAATCAAAAGCAAAAATATACAGTTAATTGTAAATTACATAAACCATCTCCATAGAGGTCACCTACTTCCTTATTTAGGGGGGGGGGGGGTGAATTCTATCACTAATTTGTGATTAAAAATGCCCTATTTTTTACTCAACTTAAAACCGGAGTTTTTTCCTTATTTTCCAAAGAAATCTCAAATCTGAGGATTCCTTTGAAAAGAACATTAAATTTTCTATCTCTCTGGTGCCAAACCCTAATATCCTTAATCCTTTAATACCCTTAAATCCTTTAATCAGGTTTAACGGGTGAAAAATCAGCCTAAAAAGAAAAATTTGTCAAATCTCGGAAAGGTACAGTTTTTTCAATCGCCTGTAAAAACTACTACTTCTACTTGAATGTTTTGTACTGTTAGGTACTGCAAAAGTTGGCCAAAAAGCTCTGCTTTTCAATGGTATCCTCAAATTTGAATTTAAATAGGAGAATAAGGGAGACAATGTCGTTTCCCCGTAGTTTCCTTCCTCGTTTACCCGTCGAAAAACGCGTTTTTTTTTTTTTTCATGCGAAATTGAGGGTTGTGGGGTGAAAAATGACGACCTCACGACGGGAATTTTTTCTCGACCAATAGCATTCAGCACTTGAAAAAGTTGCCATCGCAAAGGTCAGTAGGTGGGACACTGTGACGTCCAATCCAACTATTGATATGAACACGCTACCATGAGCATGTTTTTGTTTGTCAGTAAGATACAACATTGTATCAACAGTCTGAGTTGCTTAGAGGAGTATCACCATTCAAATCCATGTAGAAGATTCCACAGAACTTGTCTGCTTGCGAGAGAAAAATTCCCGTCGTAAGGTAGTCATTTTTCACCCCATAACCCTCAATTTCGTGTGAAAAAGAAAAAAAACGCGTTTTTCGGCGGGGAAACGACATTTTCTCCCTTATTCTCCTGTGTAAATTCAAATTTGAGGATACCTACCATTGAAAAGCAGAGCTTTTTGGCCAACTTTTGCAGTACCTAACAGTACAAAACATTCAAGTAGGAGTACCTAGTAGTTTTTACAGGCGATTGAAAAAACTGTACATTTCCGAGATTTGACAAATTTTTCTTTTTAGGCTGATTTTTCACCCGGTAAACCTGAGCAAAAGATTTTGGTTTGGCACCAGAGAGGTAGAGTTGAGTTGCTCGAATGTCGTAGTTCTCTCTTCCATAGAAAAACTATTAAAAATCAAAATTCATATCGTGAAAATATTTTGCTGTTTTCCTTTTATCAAGTATCTACTAGAGGTATTTGCTACGTATGTCAACTTTTGATCCCTAAATATGTGGTTTCCAAAGTCGTGTCCTGACGCATTTTTGGTTCATATGGTCCCTTGAGTGACCCATAATTTACCTCTCAATCTGAATCATGTCAATTCATCCCTCTGGCTCCCCCATGCACTGTACGTAAACAAATCATGATGGGTAGTTTGTTTTTCGTGAAATTGGGTGTGGAATCAAAAGTCTGGTGTAACTATTACGGTTCTGTCAGAATAAAACACGAAAAATCAAGTTTCTATGCTTAATAAGGTCACGTCGAGTTCTATAACAAACGTTAGACCTGATTATCCTACGAACATGGGTTCTGGGAAGAAAGAAGGATAATAAATCCTTGACGCTGCTCTTATTATTCATTAAAATTGCATACACTTCATACAAAGTCAAGTGTTTCTAACCATATCCAAAGTCCCAACATATTCCACAGCTGAAGGCCTCAACTGCTTTATAAAGGAGCTTTGTTCTTTCATAAGAGTACAAATATTTTTCCAGATGTGGACTATTGGCGCTGTCGTTAGTTGCAAATCTCGTCCGCCCTATAACTGCAGACCACCTTCTTCAAATGGCCATGGACAAAGGTTTCACCAATCATGGAGAAATGTTTAGTGCCCAGAATATGTGTTCCTTAGCACAAGAAGTAATTGGAGAACATTGCGATGTAGTACTCCACCGATATGATATGCTGTCCTCTTGTCCAGACAGTGTATGGGATCTTCTCTTGAACAACAGAATTTTCCTTGTTCCGTATCCTTTCCAAACATTCTTGCCATGTGACGACTGAGCTTGACTGGTGATTCCACTGGTTGTAAAATTATCATACGCAGTGATATGGTAAACATTGGAATTATTTTTGGTTTTCCTTAACACTTATAAGTTATGACAAAGATAAAGATAACAGCCCCGGTATCTACGGTGGCCATAAAGCACACTGGTGTGTAATACTTGGGGTAGGCGTATGCTCTGGCGTAAGATTCTACTGCACAGCTCAAGGGAAAAGCTTGAAACTTTCTCTTTGGAACACTGAGTCACTTGCGGCAAGTAATAAACAACTATATGAGATTCTACCAGACTTGATGGACGCAAACAGCCATGTAACTTGCAGTATTCGTGATGAGCTTGCTGGATGTTGCATTAGCTTCACTTTCAATGAGGTAGTTACTATTCTATGGAATATTAATTTAATACCTATTATTAAGCTATCAGTGGATACGGATCGGTCTTCAGGAACAAAATATCACCCCAACATTACACATTGTCAACTTATTTGTATGCTTTGTTTTGATGTTACAGAACGTTACCTTACCAACAGTGAGTACGTCATGTGATGATTCGCTCATCACCCAAAGAGTACTCGAACGCATCGTTAGGAGGTAGGTACTGAAGACTTGAATAACTAAATTCTGAAGATAACAATGTTATGACATGTCATGGTATTCGAAAACTGATTGTAAATGCAGCATTTTTTCATGTTTTTATCCATACTGACCTAACAAATTATTGTTCGATGAACAATTGGGTAGATCTGGGACTTGACCTGCAACCTTCTGTTTTACCAGGGCTCCAACCAACTGAGCTGACCAGATATTTGCTGTCAGCCACACCCTAGTAGGTTGACCACCAGAGCAAAATGGCAGGCAGCAGCTTCGAGTCCACACTGGGGTCACTTTTTTTTACCATGACTGTTTTCAATATTAAAAGAAAGAAACTTTTTCACGTCTAAATTTAATTGGTGCTTCCTCCTCAGACAGCTCATTAAGGTTGTTACAAGTCTTCTGGAAAACCTCGGCCTCGTAAAGGGGGGCTGCCCCCCTTTCTTTTTGAGCCTTACGGCTAAATATCTATAAGCATGGACCATGTTTTAGCCACGTTTAGCATAGAAATTAGCTTTTGGAGCCACTCAGCTGATCCTGGGCATATTCTGCTTAAAGTGTAAGTCCTAAGGAGGCTACATACCAAATTAGCGCTTCATAGTGTGAATAGCATAGAAATTAGCTTCAGGAGCCCCTCAGCTAGTCCTGGCCTTATGCTGCTAGTGTAAGTCCTAAGGAGACTTCCATACCAAATTTCAAGTCTACCACCACGGGAATTGGCGTCGGGTGAGAGCAAGGCGCCAGAGTAACTGACGGACAGACGCTCTCGGTTTCAGAGAAATGTTTGTTCTAGGTTCATTTGTGGCAAAGAATTTACCTGACCGGGATTTAATTCTTTCTGTTGCATATAGAACGTTTAAGGAATAACTGCATTTCTACCTAATTCTTACTTGTATCAATGGGCAAAAAAATGTTTTTTTTTTTTTTTTTTAGCTAAGTATTTTGCTTTTTCCATGTTCAAACTCAGCCTTAGTATGGACCTATTGAGCAACCACTTTTGGGACGTGTCCCTATGTTGAAAATCGAGATACCCTGCTAAAACGTCTGTGGCTACGCCCAGACCACTTTTGCCCATCTCTTTGGCTCTCGAGGATAAGTTGAAAGAAAAGGTCTAAATAGACACGAATTTCCTCCTACTATATTTGGCCTCAATTTGGGGCTGCCATTTGAACCACCAGTAGTTAAAGAACGATGCCTTAACCAGTGGCTACCCAAATGTACACATCGTCATTCGCGAACTGCTGGAGGTCCAAACAGAGACCCACATTAAATTAAGAATTGCAGCTAGGACAAGGCAAAACGAGGCTGAAATCAAAAGCGTCGCAGCTAACTAGGAAATAAGGCACTATCAGGGATCTGATGCTGAAGTATTCGAAGTAGAAGGAGATCTGTTCAATATTATAAAAGCAACATGTCCAGAAATGAAAATTTCCAATATCACAAAACCTGTTACAATGATTGTAGACCAGTTTTCAACTCTTACGCCATCGTTAGTAAAACACCAAACGAAGATGGCGTGAGTGGACCTCTATACATGGTTCAAACGTGAAAGGTGCCTCCTGATTAGCTAAGAACAAAGTGAAAGGTAACTCGCTGAGAACGTGACAGCCTTATGGATTGGCTAAGGAGGGAAGGGATCAGTTACAGGAATAGCTTAATCAAACGGGAAATTCCTAGTTCCCAAATGGTGAATCCTTTGAATTTCTAAAGACTCAGATGCATCCAGTTTTGGGTCCTTAGAAATATGGACTATCTCAACTAAGTATATCTTGAAAAAAAAAAAAAAAAACCCAAACCCCTATATAGGGTGTCTACAGAAATTATGGGACAAACTCAAGGAATCAATTCTACAGCTAATTTGCAACAAAAAGTGCCTCGTAGAATTTTTTCATTACTCAACTAAAAAACCTACTTTTTTCACTTTTAAGATTTTTTGTGTGTTATCGACCTTGTCTCAGTAAAACGGCTCCAACTCCCTTAAGAGCCTGCAGGACCTGGATTGGAAGGTTCTTGAAGGATATCTTAGGATGTGATTAACTTGCAGTTTTGAAATGCGAGGGAGATTTCCGCCACTATAGAAGTCCATAGAACTATAGACATCCAATAACAAGAAGGCTACGAGACATCTATCGACAAATCAAGAAAAAAATCGAAATTTATTTGAGATCCTGCTCGCTCATTTCACATTTTTTAACTGCGATGTTTGCATTTTACGGTCTATTAGCCTTCCAAAAATGCCCCCTCGTCTCGTTTTTTCAATAAAAAAATTTAGCCACAATTTAAAAATATTTATTTTATGAATTTCAAAAATCGGACAACGTAGGGGCAATTTCTTACTAATACAGTGAATTTATAAATTTATTTCAAAACTCTAAGTCAATCACTGCCCGAGATATCCTTCAACAACTTCCCGACCTAGGTCTTAAATTAACATGTAAAATAAAAGGTGAGGATACCGATAGAAAGAGCGTTAAATTTGCTATCTCCCTACTATAAAATCGGATTTTTTAAAAACGTCCTAATTTATGAAAAAATGGCCAAAGTCCAAAATTTGAAGAATCTTAAAAATTACCGCTTTGGTTTATTATCTTCGAAATCTTAAAAATTACCGTTTTTTCTTTCGTATTGCGCGCTATCATTACGGGGTCCTATCGGCGTGCACTCCTCGGGAAAATCTTGCCCAGAATTTCTCAGCTTCATTACAACCCGTATCACAATATGCAATGTGGATCTTTTTGGACCAACATTATTAATTGATACACACTGCAACTCTGTTAGAATTATTGGGCTGGAAATGTTGGGCAATACAAACGTGTAAATCCGGTCGTCCAATAGCTGGACTATCAGCACTGATCCTGACCTGGAGTGGAGTAAATGCAAAAATAGACGTAGAAATAGGAACACTCATGATGAAGATAATGGTTGGTGGGCAGAATTATCAATTTACCATTTTAACTTACAAAAACGTAAATGAAATAATTTCACAATACAATTATTGTTGAAGTCCAACGTAGGATTCAGAGTGCCTACAAACAGATTTGTGTTGATCATAATGTCAAGAGGAATCTTGAACTATAAGAAAGCCACAAAATTAGATATTAAGAGAATAAAAGAAGATGAGCTACTGCAACATGTCTATAAATCATCTGTATTAATCACAGTTCCGAACACAATATCCTTGAAATGGAAACAATCTGTACAAATACCTACCAACAAATATTCTCTACATTCATGAATAATGTTGATTTATATCTTTTATTACACGTGATTTAGACAAATACACTTATACATATAATGGGTTAAGACTTAAACTATACTTAGTATAGTTTATATAAAAATAAAACTCCACATCCATCAGTACAATGACAAGCAATCACATCGTAAGCATGATTACACCCGAATCACAATATGCAATGTGGATCTTTTTGGACTGACATTAATGATTGAACTGAATAATTGAATCGCAACTCTGTTAGAATTATTGGGCTGGACATTAGTGGGCAACACAAACGACGTGTTAGTCTGGCAGAGTAAGCTCTTTCTGCTGAGGAATGCGCTCTACTAGTAAATGCTAGAGGTTGCTCGATCCCTTTATGAAACTGCGAGAGCACCCCCGCTATTCCCACCCCCGATGCATCAACAGTTAGGCGTAGTGGTAATTCAGGATCATAATGCCCTAAAGATCGGTTTGCACTTACTATTTCTTTCACTTTTGCAAAGAAAGATGACAGTCCTTATTCCACTGTATGTTTTTTTTTTTTTTTTTTTTTTAGAAGTTTGTATAATGGGTGTAACGTATCAGCCAGTTTTGGCAACAACTTGGAAACGTACGCAATGAATCCTAAAAATGCTTGTAAGTCTTTACGTTCGAGGGCTTTGGAGCATCCAGAACAGCATCAACTTTATCGTCCGTAGTATGCAACCCATTGGCATCTACTCGGAACCCCAAATAAATTAAAGAATCCTTACCTACTTCACATTTTAATTCAGCCAATGTCAACCCCGCCTCCTCGAGCCTACTGTCAACACCACAATTAGCCTTGCTTTTAGATCATTAGCGTCCTTCCCTCCCACCAAAATGTCGTCAAGTAGAACTGCCACATAATCGATACCCTCCAGGAGTGTATCAAGTACTTTTTGGGAATTGGGCGGGTGCAGAGGAAACTCCAAAAGGTAGTCTCGAATATCGAAACAATCCCTTGTGGTTTGATATCGTAGTGAGGTTTTTGGAGCTGCCATCGAGCTCCATCTACTGGTATGCCTGGGATAGTTCCAACTTCCCAAACACTTTACTACCTTGTACTTGTTGAAACAAATGTTCTATCCTAGGTAGAGGATGTTGGTCCACCTTCAAGTAAGGGTTAATGGTCACCTTATAGTCCCCACAAATTCTTAATCCGTTGCCCCCCTTTTTCATTATAGGTACTATAGGAGTGCCATATTCCGAATAATTTACTGGTTCAAGAATACCTTGATTTACTAATTTTTGCAGCTCTTTCTCTACAGGTTCTTTAAGAGGAAATGGAATAGGTCGTGGACGAAAAAATTTCGGGCGAGCCCCCTCAACCAATTCGAGATGAGCTTTGCCCTTTTTAAACAACCCCAACTTTGAAGAAAAAACACTCGGAAATCTCTGTTTTAGCTCCGGTAGAATTTCCTCATTTTTCAAATGAAATGTACTAATAGGTTTCTCATGGCTTGGGTGAACCAATTTAAGCCCTAAAATTTTAAACCACTCCCTACCTAGTAAAGGAGGTCCTTTGACATCAATAATAAACTACGATAACAATCCATAATCCTCCTCGTAATATTGAACGTTCAAATTTACAACTCCTGTAGGATCAGCCCTAGAATCAAAATATGTAATAAACGATTTGTGAGCATTTTCAACTTCACATTCAGCGAAATGTTCTTTATAAAGTGAGAATGGCAAAATCGTCGATGCACATCCTGTATCGATCTCAAATTCTATATATTCGTACTCTATTCACAGTAACGGTAGTTCTGAATGGTTTTACACTTTGAACATTATCCATTCTATGTAGAGGCTCAAAATCATCCTCTTCAGCTAGAAAATTAGCCCTATCTCTATTTTTAGACTGGTAATTCGAGTTGTTATTGTTAGCATTTCTACACTGATTGCCATTTTGCTGCTTCATTGAGCCTTTTTTATGTTCAGGGCTACTTTTCTTATTCTGGCATACCTTTTTTAGATAATTTCTACCACAGATGTCACATTTCACATCCTTGTACCAGCAATCGGCCTCATGTTGATTTCCATAGCTCTTGTACGGCTGTTGGTTTTTCCTGACTGCTCCTTTGTTGTTCGGTCCGCGTACTTTTTGGTCGGCTTTGGCTGCAGTCCTGTAGACAGGCTCGGACTTGATTCCCATGGCAGCTCGTATTGATGCGCCGCAGCTTCTTTCGCCGATGCTATTCTCATTGCCCTGTCTAGGGTCAATTTTTCCCTATCTTCTTCGAAAAGCCTATCTTCTTCGAAAATTTTTTTAACCCCATGTCAAAATTTTTTGGTTTACGTTTCAAGATACGTAGATTCAGAAAATCGAATTTAAAAAAATCCGTCCGTCCGCAGCACGGTCGTATTTCACTTCACTATCGTATTCAGCGTGTAAAAACCTAAAAACCCTTAAAATGAGGTGTCATTTGTCAGAATTTCATTTTTTGGATGACCCCCCTCCCCCCCAGCTTTTGGACATTTCAACTCTAAACACGACAGTGAAGTCAGAATTGCGATATTTCTTTCCGTTATCAGATTAGACTAGACTTAACATGAAGAACGTATTCTTCATCTTCAAAGTAGGTAGGTACCTACTCAGGTTTGAGAACGAAATAAGGTATATCGCAATTCTGACTTCACTATCTTATTCAGCGTGAAAAACCTTTAAAATGAGGTGTCACTTGTCAGAATTTCATTTTTTGGATGACCCCCCCCCCCCCCCCAGCTTTTGGACATTTCAACTCTAAACACGACGGTGAAGTCAGAATCGCAATTGGAATGACACATATATAGGTATAATTTTTGGCAGTGGATTCAGGATGGTCTGAAACGGATTTTGGTATGAAAATTTTTCGAAAATTTGAGTTTTTCAACATTTTGGACCGAGAACAATTATTTTCTTCAAACATTCGCTAAAAACGCGAGGAAAAAAGAATCTAGTTTCATTTTTAGTTCCGAAACTACGAATAAAAGATGAAACTACTTTATTTTTTATTTACAATTTTGAAACTAAAAACTAATTCGTTTTTAGTTTCAACTTAATTCTACTAAATTTTTATTGAATAATCCCAACTCTGGTCCATGGATGGACTATGTAAAGCTGGTCGTCCACTTATAGCTTCTAGCACTGATCCTGACCTGGAATGGAATAAATGGAAAAATATAATTAGAAATAGGAACATAAAACTGGAAATTATCACAAAACTTGGCGAGAGTATTCAATAACGTTTAGGTGTACACAGGACAAAGGATCATATCTTGAAAACAGAAGATAGAAAAAGAAACCAACGGAAAAGTGGTGATAACATCAACGAACATTGATGTCCACTCAACTGTACAGGTAAGGTTATCAATAACAACCAAATTAAACTGATCCGCAGATAATTATCATCAAATACTGGGTAGGAACCACTAAAATTGAATTTGACTGAATTCCTGGTGTACTTACGCGGCTGCATATATCCACGATTAGCAGGAGAAGCCTGACTGTAGACCAGCCTACTATTTGAAGTTGCTTGACTGGCATAGATTCCCTGGAAACAATAAATAATAAATAATATCTCTAAATAAAACTAATGTCCCAAAGTACTAAATGTCAAACCTAGCTGTAAAAAACTCATCAAAAGAATACGGTGCCAAGTCTACAAGGAATCTCAAAGTCCACTTCTTAAATTTACCTCTACCTAAACTACGAATTTCATGGGGAACAGCATTAAAAAACTTTAAACCCCACCAATTCATAGAGTTACGTGAAGCTGCGACTCTATGAAAAGGAATTACAAGGTTATCAATGTTCCTAGTAGAGTGCTTATGGGCAACAACATTAAAATCATTTAAATGAGAATGGACATAAATTAAGCTTTCCCGAATATAAATGGCCGGAATAGTCAAAATCTTTCGGGAGACATATACAACCCTGCAGTCATCTCGTATATCCAAGTCCGCCAATAACTCTGACCGCTCTCCTCTGACACCCAAAGATCACAGCCGAAGCTGGCGTGTGACCCCAGCATAAAATAGAATAGGATGCACGGGCTTGAAATACTGCATGAAAAGCCGTAAGTAGAGCAAAGTCAGGGAGACGATCGGAAAGTCTTGAAAGTGCTCAAAGATCTGGCGAGCTGTTCACAGTGTAGGTTCCAATTCATACGAGGGTCCACCTGAACGCCAAGAATTTTAGAGCAGGGAGGATTATTATGAATTTGCGCAAGATTACGCAGTCCAAAGATCATTGATTGGGTCTTTGATTTATTAATCATGAGTTTATTTGAATTGAACCACGTAGTAACGTCCTCAATCGTATCAGACATGGTTGATTGAAGATCAGCTAATGACGTGCTACGGGAGACAATAGTCGTGTCATCAGCAAATAATACAGTGGGTTGTGAGAGGAACTGAGGTAAATCGGCGCTGGCATGGCTGTTTTAAGGGACTTGATTATCATTTCATGTATGGATTCTGAAAGTAAAATTAACTAGCTTTCAGACGAAAAAAAAAAGTATTTTGGTGGCCAAAGCGCTGGACCAAATTTAATTTTATATGGGGTTCATCGACGCAGAATTTAATGCTCTGTAAGAAAGTAAAGCAGAAGACTATGATATAAACTCTGCAAATTCTTGACACAACGGTTCATTATCTTCTTTGTACAGATCACCCTTCTGTCTAGATCACTAGGTCTAAATGTCTAGATCCTAAATGTTAGATTAATTATTATTATCAATAATCACTAATTATTAACAATTTTATCAAGTACCTAGTGAAAATTATTATAATTTATTGTTAGGTATTAATAATTCGTATTTAATAATAATTGTAATTATTATTAATTAATACGATATAATTCTGGGGTTTTTAATACTACGTCGGTAATAATTTTTCTATAAAAGAAGTACCTACCAACAAACATTCGAAATTACCTTCATTTCCGTAGCACGAAACGCACCTCAGAACAACAAACTCGACATCACTTAAGCCATATGATGTTCCAAAGAGCTTGTTAGTATGAAAATGGACCTGTATTTCAACAGTTTGATTCACGATCGGGTTGTGAGGCACAATCTTTGAGCCGTCATTGTGAACGAACGGCTGGTCGTACAAAGCTGCGGATGGTCTTAAAAAATTCTACGGAACAAACTCTATCTAAATATGAAATAAAAAACATACCGTTCTATATGAATTTTTCGAGATATGAAATTTTCAAAATTCGTTTTGAACCCCTTCCCCTTGACCTAGGGTTATGAAAAGTTTCGAGGACCATTGTGGGGTTGGTCGAAACCCATAAAAAAAATTTCGTAATTTTAGCTCAACGTTAACTGGGCAAAGTGGCGCGGACGGCGTACGGCGGACGGACGGATTTTTTTTTATTCGATTTTCTGAATCTACGTATCTTGAAACGTAAACCAACAAATTTTGAGGGGGGGTTAAAAAATTTTTTTCTTTGGGCGATTCCAATGGTTCATTATCGAAGATAATAAACCAAAAACTCTTCATGACGCCGTGCACATTTCAACTCAGTTGGGTCCAGAATACTGGTTTCCCGCTTTTGGTTTATTATCTTCGATAATGAACCATTGGAATCGCCCAAAGAAAAACTTTTTTTTAATCCCCCCTCAAAATTTGTTGGTTTACGTTTCAAGATACGTAGATTCAGAAAATCGAATAAAAAAAATCCGTCCGTCCGCCTTACGCCGTCCGCGGCACTTTGCCCAGTTAGCGTTGAGTTAAAATTACGAAATTTGGTTTCTGGGTTTGGACCAGCCCCACAATGATCCTCGAAACTTTTCATAACCCTAGGTCAAGGGGAAGGGGTTCCAAACTAATTTTGAAATTTTGAACATTCCAAAACTCAAAACATTCATATAGAACGGTATGATTTTTATTTCATATTTAGATAGAGTTTGTTCCTAAGAATTTTTTAAGACCATCCGCAGCTTTGTACGACCAGCCGTTCGTTCACAATGACGGCTCAAAGGTAGAGCCTGTCAACACAATCGTGAATCAAACGGTTGAACTACAGGTCAAATTTCATACTAACGAGCTGTTTGGAACATCATATGGTTTTAGTGATGTCGAGTTTTTTGTTCTGAAGTACTACGGAAATGAAGGTAATTTCGAGCGTTTGTTGGTAGGTACTTACTTTCTAGGTTTCAACCCAGAATTATATCGTATTAATTAATCATAATTATTATTAATAATAAATACCAATTATTAATACCTAACAATAAATTATAATAATTTTCGCTAGTTTTCTTCTGAGGTACGTTTCGTGCTACGGAAATGAAGGTAATTTCGAATGTTTGTTGGTTGGTAAGTTCTTCTTTTATAGAAACATTATTACCAACGTAGTATTAACAACCCCAGAACTATATCGTATTAATTAATCATAATTAATAATAATTATTATTAATAATAAATACAAATTAACAATACCTAACAATAAATTATTATAATTTTCACTAGGTGCTTGATAAAATTATTGTAATTAGAGATAATTCATAATAATAATTAATCTAACATTTGGGATCAGGACATTTAGACCTGGTGATCTAGACAGAAGGGTGATCTGTACAAAGAAGATAATGAACCGTTGTGTCAAGAATTTGCAGAGTTTTGGTTTTTGTTTGTTTTAAAAACCCATTCGGTCTAGAAGCACCATTCTGGTTGTTCAGCCCTTGGCTTCGCTTACAGCTGGGTTCACATGTACGCGGCATCCGCGGTATTCGCGGCATCCGCGGCATCGACGGCAAGACCAGTAGGACGTGGAGGGGGGACGGCAACGCGGCTAGCCGTTCACATGGGCGCGGCAAGGAGCAGCGCGGAAGACCTAGTGGCAATTTTTTTCATTGTTATCATTGTTATCATTATAGTCATTTTACCATCCAAAATATTACTTTTACCTACTGAAATATTATTTTCTCGGTAATTACATGAATATCCTACTAACTACTTAATGTTAATGTGAAGTAGGTACTAAATTAATTAAAAAGAAGACTTGCAAGGTTGTTTTCTTTTCCACACACCTGCAATAATTCATGAAATAGAAGTAGAAGAACAACACACACACACACACCTTGCGCGGGGACCCACTGCGCAACGCGGCATACGCGGCATCGACGGAAATATCTAATAATTTTGATATGTGACCTTGGGCAACGCGGCAAACGCGTCACCCCCACCCTTCGAGGCGCTGGCCAATCGGAAGCCTGCCGTCTTTGCCGTCTTGCCGCGGACATGTGAACCCAGCTTACCTCTATCGCGATCGTCATCAACGCGCGCCTCCACCTACGCTCGTCATATGTTTCCCATTCTTGTTCAGATCTTCCTTTTTTTCTATAGATTCATTCTGTTCTCTTTTTTACCGTGTACAAACTGATTCGTCTCTTTTACAATTAGATTATTTCATTTCTTCTAACCTTTGCTTTTTTTAAACGATTAGAAACAAACATTTGTCCTTTCGAGCCGCGATAAAATTTGTAACCGAGTCAAGTTCCGGGTGCAAATTATCGAGTCCGTCAAGTACATCGTCCCGCGAAGTTCGCCAAGTTCTTCCTTTCATTTCGTCTCCAGATCAAGTTCTTCGCCGATCGTTCGCCTTACCGTATTGCAATCGTCAAACTGAGGTACTGTGCCTAACATAAGTTGAGCCTCATTACAAGATGAACGTCGTTAGCAATGATTCTCGTATATTACGACAGGTACGTTTTAGAGCTCGGCCGAATAACCCTATGTCCTAATTGGGACGTCATCGTACGACCGTGCGACGTGCGATGGTCGGCTGCTCGTACGATCGTGGAATAAACTAGCAAACATTATGAAAATTGTAATTTATGCGTTGTTGTTGGAAAATTAAGTAGTGAAGAGTTCCTAATTGATTTCCTTCTATCATTCGTTGAAGGCTCTAATTCCACAGCATTTATGTAAAATTTTCCAAACAAAAACTCTGCGTCCTCGTCCATCTTTCCCCTTTTTTTAAAGAAAAAATAAACCACCGAACGAATCCCCCTATGAACTGACCGCAGGAAAGCATGAACAGTTCAGGTCGTACGGTCGGGTAGCCCAACGCCTGGTCGTGCGAATAGGTTGCGCGAATTAGGACACACATTTCGATCGGTCGATCACCACACGATACGCGCGACCATCGCTGAACGCACGGTCGTACGATGAAGTCCCAATTTTTTTTTTTTTTTTTTTTTTGCGTCAAGTTGAAGCTTGAGGTCTCCTCTACTTGATTATATACTCGTAACTTTTATTCGATAATAATAACTACGTTCTTAGCAGTATGGCATTCAAAGAGCAAAACGTGGCCTGTTCATTAGATGAATAAAGGTACGTGTGCGAAAAATTCTGTCTCCTGTAGCGACGTGATGCGACCTCGCAATGCCCCTGCCCACTACGTATCATAATCTAAATCTCTTCCTTTCAACTCGCGTTCGTGTATTTTTCAAACCTTTTCCTCATTATTAGGCACATATTTTTCAGTTTAAACATTTAATACTGAGCAGTTGTCGACCTTCTTTGGATGGTCCAGTTTTTGCCTCTACAATATAGACATTTTTATGAAACTCTTCCTTCATTGACTGAGTAAAACACTCCATTGGTCAAGCGGTGAAAGAAAAAAAATGTCAAGCTTTTGTAGTGTTCTCTTAAAGCAATAGTGTTTCTCCAAGATCAATCAGTAGGGAATCCAAGATGAATCAGCGAAATATCTATCTAACACTAACTGAAATTTTTTTATTTTAATTTTTCCGTTCTAGAAAGTACACTTCTCTTCTTGTAGTTCAAGTTCTCATCACTTTTGCTCTTTCATAAAAATATTTTGAAGAAATTAGATCAAGTTCATTCACAATAATTTGTTGCTAATATTTTTATTATCTAAAGCGTATGAATATTGAGTGGAATAATAAGTAAGTATTACCAAAAATATTGGTGGAACAAGGGCACATGTTGCATTTGAAGTAGAAATGTTGATCAATATCAGTTTTTCGGCCTTCCTGTAAAATTGCAGCTAAGCGACATGTACCCTTATTCGGCCGAGCTCTTCAATTATCAAGGAAATGTAGTTGCTCAAGCAGAAGCTCTCAAAGGCGAATTTGATTAATTAAACCCGCAAGTAACCCAGGTCTTAGAAAAATTAGCTTCTGTAGAAGATGAGCAAGCTGCAGCTGGGTGTCACACCTCCCTCGAAAATATGTTAAGGGATGCTAGGTATAAATATCATGTTAACATCCTCCCCATTCTGTCTCCTCTACCTTTAAGCCGTCCGCCATCGGAATGTGGAGGAAATATTGAATATCCATGAAGACTCATCTTCTCCCCGTTATGAGTTACACAAGCAACAATTGAATGATGTCCCAGAATTTGACGGAGACGTAACCAAATTTCAAACATTTCTGACATCCTTAGAAATCTTCCCGAAGTTCGAAACCTCTCTGCACTTCGTTCAAAACTTAGTGGAGACCCCTTACGCCTCATAAACTACTATGGAGCTTCTCCAGACGATTTTAAGTCGGCTTACGATACGTTTAAAACTAGTTATAGCGGACCTAGACGCATTGTCTCCAAACTCTGGAATGTTCAACCCTTAGTTCATGATACGAGCAGAGGATTTGATTCGTTTTATTCTGAAGTCGATTCTTTATTTCGAGCTCTGAAAAATGTTGAGACAGATGTTTTGTTCTCCCATTTCATGTCAAAGCTGCCATTGAAGGTGCAGAACGAGTTCCATCGGGATTTTGACCCCACGGAAGGTCCTACAGTTACTTACTGATTTGTTGTCATTCCTAAAAGCTCAATCAGATATCAAGCGTGCTCAAAATTGTGGAGCCATTTTCCCAATTAAATCATCGATTCCTGACTACACCAAAAGAACCAGCATATCTCCTCCAAAACCTCACTGAAGATCACCTTCTCCAGGATTGCGAAATGTTCCAAAAAATCGTTCTCTCTCCTCTACCAATCCTTCCTCCGCATTTCCCCCAACATCAAGAACTTCTCCCGCAAACTCCAACCTAAAATGCTATCTATGTGGGGACATCATTTCCTGTATAAATGCCCTCGTTTCAAGTCTCTGAAAGTCCATGAACTGCTCAATTTCGTCGAAAAAGGGAAACTCTGTGAGGTTTGTTTTAGCAACACGCACAAAACTTTGCAGTGTAAGGCCCACTTTCACCAAACATTTGAAACGAGTTTAAACCGGGATAGGTTAGAAAGCTTGTTTGAGCTGTTCTGAACGTCATCATACTTATCTTCACGTTCACTCAATATTAAGAGGGCCTCAAGATTCTCAATTTGAACATTCACAGTTGTCATCGTCTTGGTATGATCCAGGTCTTCTGTCTGATGATGAATACCTCTCAACTTCCTCATCACCAAGAAGCTCGACCTTGTCAGGTCTACAAAGTAGTAGCCTTTCGTCCCCACCGCCTAATAAATGTTCGTCCTCGTCCACCTTCTGAAGCTTATGCCAGCGCGATGCCCGATTTGTGTATCTAAGGTCTTCTTTGAAAAGACCACCAGATACAGCAGTCATCTCCACCGTATCATTCCTGAAAAGATCGTCTCCGGCAAAAGAAGGCCAGATCGTCATCATAATGAACGACAACCTGCCCCCTCTAGAATGGTCATTAGGTCGCATTGAGAAAATCTTCATTGGATCCGATGGCCACCCTCGTGCTGCTGATGTAGCCACCAAAAATGTTGAGCTCTTGTGAAGCTGTGCCCTCTGCCCACTCATTGATGTGGCATCTCGCCACGATGGGGGAGGAAGTTCAGCCCTTGGCTTCGCTTACCTCTATCGCCATCGTCATCAACGCGCGCCTCCACCTACGCTCGTCATATGTTTCCCATTCTTGTTCAGATCTTCCTTTTTTTTCTATGGATTCATTCTGTTATCTTTTTTACCGTGTACAAACTGATTCATCTCTTTTACAATTACATTATTTCATTTCTTCTAACCTTTGCTTTTTTTACAATTATTCATTACGACTAGAAACAAACACTGGTCTTAAATTAAAGCGTATTAAATTGTTTAATCATTTAAATTGTAAATTAAATTCTTTAATGGCCTTTTTGTAGGACCAGCAGTTTGGTTGGTAACAGACTGGGAAAATTACTGTAACATGAAATATTGGTAGAATATGTAAAAATGTGGCACAACATATTGTAACTCGAAACGAATAAAACTCACTTCGGTATACCAACTGTCGCGCTTTGGACGTGCGGGGTCTTATAGTTCAAATTACAACACGATGATTTTCGGTCGAAACGCAAATATATGTATGTTGTATTTTGCGAAAATGAAATGGCGATATGTACAACGCAAATAAGATGATTGGATGATATATATACAAGATGGGGTTGCTTGCAACCAATGATAACGACACGAACGCGTTGTGATCCTCGGAAAGATCGCAGACGATATTTGAATACAAAATATGCGTAAACTGAATGGCGGGTGAGACAATGTAAAAAAGAAAGAAATGACGAGCCATTTGGTACACGTAGTCAAATGACAGAGAATACTGGTATGATATGAGCTTGACTCGAATAACGGAGCAAATGCAAAAGTAAAAGTGGTAGTGGATTTGAAGTGGTAGTGCGTGTGGAAAAATGGAAGTGGCCTTGTATGTGAATGTGAAGTGTTAGTGCGCGTGGAAAATGGAAGTGAGGGGCAGTAAGGATCGATTCAGATATATATCGAGGGTTGCGTGGCAGAAGTGATCAAGTGACTAAAAACCAATTTTTCAGCAGAGCGTTTCAAAGATTCTGTACTTCTCTTTTTCGAGTTGGCTGGCAGAATTGACCAAGTATGCTGCTCGCCTGAAATTCACAGTTTTGGTCTGGTTCATGAGTTTTATTACTCTTGATTTCGTCTCATAAATTGACAAAATGATAATCGTAAAGGTACGTGAATTACCTCAGGTACCTTTACCTAACCCTCGTATCCAGAAAAGCACCAAAAATCAAACACAATTTATAGGTAACACAAACATTCTTTATTAGAGAAAATAAAATTGACGAAGAAAATTAATTGACTAGAAAAAAATAAAATTGAAAATGAAATAATGAGGATTGTCAGTAATTAAAAAAATTGCCACTGAAAAATTGTCTTGATTTCGTTCAGAACTCAATCATCATCCTCAGATTCTTGGGTTGGTCCTGGAGCGCGGTCGATAGCCGTGGAGCTAGTCTTGATGTTCTTGTACCAGTTGTGGTATTCTGCAGGAATGGCTCCCGTTTTGCACAATTTTAACAAGTCTTTCTTCTTTGCTTGTGAAATAGGTAGGTACCCTTTGTAAAGTCGCCCAAGTGAATCGGGATAGATGATCTCGTTTCGCCCTCCTGATGGATCCAGCTCATTGTAATCCCCGAAGTAATCGTAGCTAAACAGGATGGTGTGGGATCCCTTTATGAATTTCAAACATTCAACTTTTAGTCACGTCACTTTTTTACCTTCATTGTCTTTTAATTGGTTGATCATTATCATTGCACTGAGTTTTTTCAAGTCAACCATGTCGCTGAATTTCAGTTCGCGCACATGATAGGGTTTGCACTTGTCGTTGTTTCTTGCAGATCGAGCCATCCGCATGATCATCATCTAGTCTTGGATAGAGTAAACTGGAACATTGGCTTTTGCCGACTCAATCGCACTATGCATTGAGTTGGCTTCCATTTGCGTGTGACCAGACTCGAGGAATTTCTGTTCGATGGACTTCAAATTCGGGTGGGTGTTCACAATGTACAGGAACATCGAAGCGATTTGTTGATTCCTATTTTGGCCAGCACAGCAATCTGAAAATAACGACACCTCGGAAACCTCTTCCGAAAGTGTTTCGAACCACTTGATGAGGGCACTCCCAATTTCACTACTTCCTCTCCACTTTTGACCACTTTTGGGTACCTACAACGTATTAACATAATACAAATTTGTCACTTCGGCCTTCAATTCAACCAACGGATTTACAATATTTCGGCCGACAGAAGTGACTATTTGACACTAAGTGTCAAGGCGAGCAGCTAAAACGATCAAGTCTTGATCGTTTTAGCTGCTCGCCTTTTACTGGCAGAAATGACCAAATGCTACGCAAATAGCACTTGGTCATTTCTGCCAGAAGAATGCAAATAGGGCTGAAAAGAGGTGGGTGGGGATACTGTAAGGGTTCTTTGAGCCCTTTATATTTTGATAATCGAGAAGTTAATAATATGCACATGATGCACATGCCTCCAATATCTCAGAGGAGGCTTATGTGCTATCTGAAGCATTAAAACCTCAATATTGGCAAAAAATAGACTTGGTCACTTTAATATATTATATTAAAAACAGACTGGGGAAGGGATACAAAACGGGGCCCCTGACATGCGAAGAAAGAGTGAAAGCTCTGGGTTTTTTCCGAAGGGGAACGACCTGGGAAGCCAATTGATGGTAAGCAAATAGAAGGGATTTTTTGAAAGGCTAGCGACGAGATAACCTTCCTGGGTAGGGTAATGGTCAAATCCAGGAAGGATTTGTGGTTTACGAGATAAGGGATTACTGGGACAACAATTGATTTTGAAAGTGCGTTTTTCCCAAGAGACCCAGATGTGCGTTTTTCCCAAGGTGATATTTCAGGAGATTAGAAAGCCAGTAGAAAGCTAGGTTTTAACGGGATAAAGGGAGAATAACAGATGTTGAAAGTGGGGTTTTCCCAAGGAACGGTAAAACTACAGGAGATTAGAGAACCAGTTAGTTTGGGAGATCGGAAAATATTGAATGAATAATATTCATATTATGAAATTAACGTGAACTGTGAGGCTGCGGCTGAACACCAACAAACACCTCAGAAGATTCGTTAGCCACCCTCCTTCAAGACTCTTGACACCTAAGCTCTGCCTCGTGGGAATATAACCAATATAAAGGGTTTCAGTTGACAGATACTAGTTTCACAAGGCAGCACTCCTATGAACTCTTGAGAAAACGCAGAACTCGAGTGGAAAAGGTTCATTTTGGAGTAAATCATCTTTCAAGTTCCCTACTACTTCTATAAACAAAGGTGATCTACTCAAAAACTCACATGAGTAGTGTTGGACACTGGGACTATATGGGATGGAGGAGCAGACGCTGGCGGACGGATTGGGTACCCTGAAGTGATTCCTCCAGTCTTGGTCCCCTGAAACATCAATTTCCAGTGTAAGGACATGGAGTAATTGGACGAATTTTTTTGGAACATAAGGCTGTACAGGAAGGCCACTGAAAAAATTGCATGAAGTGATGCATGCGTTACATGGGACACTAATAGTGGTACTAGCTGAATGTTATTACTGGAAGGGTTTTAGACTTGACATAGAAACGCAAGAAGAAAAATATAATATAAGACAAACAATATCTCAAAAATAAACGATAAACAATAAATATCTCAACACAAAGTTCAAGTTTCGTGCTAAACCAGGCCATAACAACTGATCCATTGTATTTAAATATGAAAATATGAATCTGCCAGCGACTTTACTATCTTGGAAAGCCACAGAAAACATTGTTCAGTATCCAGCATCGTTCAGTATTCACTGCAAACTTCAAAGTAATCGTCGGATTCATTTTTAATATTTTTCATTGGATAATCTTGAACAAAATAATGTAATCTATCAGGATAATCTTTTCAGAAATAGTAATTCAGAGGATTCACTACTAGTACGTATAGATCAAAAGACGTGAGCCTCCCAACATTCCAGCAATAAACATGATAAAGGCTGATGGGCTGATCAAAAGGAAACAAACACCCTTGGTGGGTGCCAGCCAAATCTTTCAATGCCTAACAATCTTTTCTATGTGTGGAGGCAAACTTCTATTCGCACTGAACACAATTATTGAACGAAATACATCAACAATAACTTTTCCGAGTTGAGATATTTCATTGTAGGTTGCGTTGGGTGTCAGCTAGGAAGAGGAATTTGGAAACTAAGTTGGATCACGAAATTCTTTAAGATTGAGACAATTGGGAACAGACGTGGGTCGGAATTGAACCAACCAGACCTCTTCAACCAAATGGAAGAGAAAAGAAAGAAAACACGAAGTTACTGACAAGTTGTCTATGCCCACTAGAAACACAAATACACTAGTTGTAGTGATCAAACCATCACGATTAAAAAACAATAACTAAAAGTATATTGGAGAAAGCTTATGAATGGCTGCTGGAGTTGAAGGGGTTGAAGAGAAGAAGGAAAAGTTTTAAAGGGAATCTGGGGAAAAGTTGTTGCAAGGAA
The DNA here is from genome assembly GCA_963920205.1 of Stenodema calcarata. Lineage (NCBI taxonomy): Eukaryota > Metazoa > Arthropoda > Insecta > Hemiptera > Miridae > Stenodema > Stenodema calcarata. Next base: position 25,400,169 of record OY986048.1, read on the forward strand.
AAATCAAGTTATTATATAAATGTAAGCAATAATGAAGTACCTACAGTAGAACCTCCCGAAGCGGATTGACGGTGGGCCGATCCGGTCGATTTTTTATTTAATTTAATTTTTTTTTTTTTTAATAAGACAGGAGTTTTATGGTTGGATTTATGTTTTGGTTACAGTAATGTGCATTCAACTGTTGATTATGACAAATTAGTTTAACGTACTGCTTATCTAATATAAACAAAAATACTCGCAATACAGAATCGTTTTGTAAATGGAATGCCTGTTTGATTACTAGGAGGGGCAAGACGACACTCTGAAACGTGACAAGCAGGTGTTAAGGAATCTGCGATCGTCGGTTACGAGGAAAGAAAGAAGTGCAAAACGGCAAACGATGACCGACTTTTTTTAGGTCATCTGCTCTATACAGTAAAAACAATGTCTACCTTTTAAAACATTGGTTATTTCACTAAATTATGCATTTCAACCTCTTTTTTCTTCTTCGGCGGCTTAACCGTGATTTCTATTGTCTATGGCCCTTTTCCTCACCATTACCCCAGTTAATCGAGGGTATAATATGGAGACCAACTGCATTATTCAAAACCAGTTCTACAACAAATGTTGAAAATTACTCGGAAGAAATGGGAAGAAATTCACTTCGCAGCATAAAATCACTTATTACTGGAAAGTAGCAGTACTCCCAATCACCTGCTACCAGGGAGTGAAAGAACAGGGTAGGCCAGAAGACGCTACTCAGGACTCATCAATGTCAATAGCTACAAAACAAGTATTCAAATTTGTTTTGAATACTTGCTCCAACAATAGTCAAGGAATGGCAGTTCAGAAAACAGTAATACTCGCCAATCAGTTGCTTTAAGAAATATGGACAGCACACCGCTGCTTGCTTATATAGATTATAAAAAAAAAAAAAAGCGATGAGCCATACATTTCCTTGGGCCTTTTGCAACAGCAGGATATCTCACAGAAACTCGGCCTTAAGGATCTCGCCAAACCCCCCCCCCCCCCCTTGATTTGAGCCTTGCGGCTAAATCGCACCCGTCGTGGAATACTGTAACATCTCACAAAACCAATATTTTGGGAATGTGGTCTTGAAGGTTTTAATTTAATGCATGTGGTACTCTAGTCAGTGGATATAATATATCTAATCAATATAATAATGCCGTAACGACTAGAGTACCACACAGTGGCGGCTCGTCCATAAGGCCACCTTGGCCCTCGCCCCACCCAAAAATTTGCAAAGGAAAACAGAAAAAACATAGAACAAGGAGAAAAAAAATCTTACCTACTACTACCCACCATGGAAGAAGGGAGATCTCCCTTCCTCCATGACTACCCACTTCCACTGAGTCGCATTTTGTTTCGATTTATCGATTAAAAAAGTCGATTATCGGATCGACCAGAAGTGCCCCAGTCTCAATGTTGAAGGTATAGGCGCTTCCTGGGGTGGGGGAAGGCACTCTGTGTTGCGAGATAGGAGGCGTTCCGGGCGGTGGCCAAAATATCGTATCAAGTTGAACGCCGAAAACAATCGATCGTTGAATCGTTCCTTGTCAAGGAAGAACGAGTTTCATTCTTCCATGCTTTCTTCCATGTTTGATAAGAATGATATCAAAACGTTGCCTGACGTTATAATATTATTTTGAATGCATTGACTGGTGGTTTTTAGCTTCGTATTTACTCATCATAGTAAAAGTGAGTTATTGTCTCCATAATATTAATCAACTAAACATTGAAATTTAATATCTCACGTGCAACGCGTGAACGCTTTGCTAGTCGTCAAGACTGAAGTGGATCCACAGAAAACCCTACTATACTACGTGGATCACTATTCGCCCAAGGGAATCTCATTTGTTGATTTCTACATTCTGTAAGTTAATAACAGTTAATAACCGTTAATAACAGTAATATACATAATATTATTATGTAGCTCAGCCAACCGTTGAGAATACTGTTTTATTTGTTATCCCTGAAACTGATGGTGACTTCGTTGACTCGAGCTTTGTTTGAGCTAACCAACGAACTCTAAAAGCTAGTTGAAATCAATCTTGCTGTTCTGTGATCGCTCAAAATGTTTTGATACGATTGGATAAGAAAACGTATGTGCAATCTGGGCATAAGAGGACATTTTTAGAGGGGGTTTTCAACGTACCACTCGGCTAGGAAGCAGATGGTCGCGATTGCTAATTTTTAAAAACCCCAGTAATAGAAACTCCAATAATATAATTTTTTGACTACCTTTATAATGTACTCTTTGAATAGTACTCGTACAGTCACAATTTCTCTTTTATTCTTCCTATAATTTTGAAGATAATTATTTTGGTGGGTAGGTGGGATTGCCTTGCAGCCACCTCCTCGTCGGTAATCCTGGATACTGGTCAGTAACCGACCCTCTCCTCAAGAGAACTCTTTGGAGAACGATGTTTCCTGACTTGCTAAGAGCTGCATACCACTAATTATGAAGCAGTTTAGCTGTAAGGGTAGTTTGAGTTTAGTTCCTATAGTGAGTACCTAATAGGTAGGTATGCACCTAAATATTGCCCTGGTGCCCCACCAGTTTCTGAGCCCACGAGCCGCCCCTGGTACCACATGCATTAAATTAAAACCTTCAAGACCAGATTCCCAAAATATTGGTTTATTGAGATGTTACAGTATTCCACGACGGAACATGCTTTAGCGACGTCGCGACTGAATGGGGGGGGGGGGGGTGTGTTGCTCGTCGGGTGAGAGAGTGGCGTTGCATAACGAATGGACGGACAGTTTAGAGGAACTGAGGAATTTAATCCTGACATCAACTTTAGGAATTCCATTTTAAACAACTCAACAGAGCTAATCCAGGACGCTTCAAACCCCGAGGGAAAATAAAAAGATCATTTGATAGTCATCACACTATCAATAGTAACTATTGACAATCGCCCATTCCTACTACTTTATGGATGTTGGTGGGACCTCAACTGCCAACCTAATAGATTAATTGCCTATTACTCGACATAATATGTTGCACAACACTCCAATACCAATCAGATTATTTGTTGAGTTCACAATAAATTTGTCACTTCTCGTGACAAGTAAATAAAGGAAAATACTAATAAAATATCACGTCTGTTCCCTCTTGAACATGATTTAGGAGCACATAGCCTACTCAGTCCGTGTTTCATGGTCACATCAGCACATTTTGTTGCCCCATTCACATTGAATAAAGACACGGAACAGAATGAAATGCAATTCCAGTTTGTGCATTCGAGAAACCATTGATTTACTATTCAATTATACTGGAAGCTGATATGACCATCAATCACAAAGATGTTAATCAGGCTTGAAGCAGTTACAAACCAGGAAGATTTAAGGAAGATTAGTTCCAACATCAATGAAATACAAAAATAGCCCACACATAGAGCCGTTATTGTCCTGAAGAAGTGTGGGGTAATTGATATTTTCCAAGCACCAAGCAATAGCTGTGATTTTTAAAGCTCATCAGCATTTTCAATAAAGAAAATTAGTACGTTTTATTTAACCTGTGCAGGCTGCTGGATTGGTATAGCCCCACCGTGTAATGGAACATGAGTGGCCGGCCTAATTGGAGCCACTGGGTAATATTTATCATCTGGATACCCAATTTTTGAGTGATCCATTGAGCTGTGCATATATGCTGTGGAAAATTAAACTTTTGTTTACATAAATAACAAAAAAGTATGATGAATATTTCATTTAAATTAGGTAAGTTTAGAACTGCATGAAGATAAGTACCAAGAGCTTATTCAACGGAAGATGTTGATAGTAAAATTTGATTGTGATAACATGATAACGTTGAAAGAATATAAAATATCACCTGAATTCATATTTGGTCTGGGAATACCTTGTGAAAGGTATACAGGGTGTTTTGAACTGACTTGAGAGTCAGCGTGGGTTATGTCAGCTCTACTGGTTGAAGGGACATAAGGTTGTCCAGGATAACCATAATTCGGTTGACCAGAAGGGACTGAGGCAGATAATGGCCCAGAATTATGGTGATAATAATTGTAACTCCCACTTTCTGTAACAGAAAGAACAAGAAGGTATTAGATCAAGAAATTATTTACAACACCACAACTATGATTCCTTGGATTTTCTCATGAAGCTTTATAGAGGTATTGAATTGAATTGAATATCGTTTTATTTACAATCTCGCAAATTTTGGTCATAAATAACCTCTCTTACTATGAGGAAGCAACTGGATAGATTTCATAACTTGAGAAAATCATGAAGCGGCTGGTGTGAAAATTCGCTTGATACAATATCCTTTTAATTGAAACCAGACAGTAAAGTCAGGTGATCCCAGTTATTTAGAAGTTTGTAGAATTGAAGAGATAGGGCTCATGAGGAACCACGTATACTCTTTACAATGAGTGACTGGTGATACGTTGAGGAATTATGTGGTTTCAATTGTAAGGTTTACTCACTAGGATACGTCACACGAGGCTGAGGAGGAGCTGGCTTCTGATTATAATTTTGATGGAATTGTGGAAGTTGAGGAGGAGGTGAAGGCGACCTTTGCCTCTTCATGGCTCCCTGAGAAAACAATGAAAAATAGTGTTACAAAGAGGACATTTGTTGTGGAGAGGGGGGGGGGTCGCTGCAGATCACCTCCACGTTTTGAGGAAAAATAATAGCTTTGGTATTACGTGATTGTTTACAATTACAAAGCCTTTTCAAGTTGGTTGCCAAGAGAATTATTTGAAGTGGGGGAAAATAAGAAAGTTTGAAAAAGGGTTTGTAGGATTTGAGGGTTGATAAATCTCTTTTATAAGCAGTTAACATTTCCCCCCTCAAAACCTATGAATAAGATTACAAATGAAATTACAGTTTCAACAACATTGAACACTCAACGATTTTCCCAACCATTTTGTTGACAAAATGGATGGTATTCGTCTAGTATTCCACTTTTTTCTATTTAATTAATTTAGTAACAAGGTGTATATTCAACTTACCGGAGGTATAAAAGAATGAGGGGGAGGAGGAGGAGGTACTTTATACAACGGCTCTCGGTTAGCCATCGGGGGAGGATACGATGGTGGCATCACAAGGTGGGATAGGTGACCACTCATTGGAGGTACTCCTGAGTACATTCCATACATATCCACAACCTCATTGTTACCAGACGTCCTGCAAAATAGAGAGAAAAAATTACACATTAAAACTGGAATATCATCTCAGGATTCATACCAAGGAAGATATCACTACTTAATTTGATATAGCTGGCGGAATGTGGAGTGCGTCTATCTGCCTGGATCTAAGGACATCCTCATTGTAGTAGAGAAGTGACCATACCCTGACCAGCAAACACACCATGGATGGCACGCAGAACATCCATGATTTGCATTGGAGTCTAAGGAGTAGAAAGGATATCCACATTTTGTGACTAATTTCTTTCATAGGAACGAGAGCCAATTTTCTATTCCCACAACTTCTTGAATTTACATTACTTGTTTTTTGGAGGTCAAAAGGTCAATGGAAATAGACGATTTTTTTCAAATACTCTTGTTTTTCTTAACATGGGTTTCCAACATTTCGTCGCGAGTGATTTGGTTCGAACCTGCCTAGCCATACATCATGCCACCACTTCCCTCAGAACTAAACTGGTTAACTTGCCCACTTACAAATCTTAGCTTGGCTACAAACCAATCCATATGAAGATTAGAAAATCCACAGTTATGCAGCATGGCTATAAGAGCAAGTTTTCGAAGAAATAACTGGGTTAATGTAGAATGTCTCCATTTTACTGGTTTTATAACAAACTTCGTCTCCATTTTTGCCTAGTAACACCTCTGTTTGTATATTTTTTTCAGCGCTGAACTCGATGGTGTACTCAGAATAGCAATATCTCATTCCGTTATCGTATGGCATGACACATACATAAATATATACATGTATATAATATATATATATTATCTACACCAAAAATCATATACATATATTAGATGTAGGTATATGAATTATTGTGTCTTTTGGCAGTGAATTCAGGATGGTCTGGGACGGATTTTGGTATAAAATGTTTTCGGAAATTCGAGTTTCAACAATTTTGGACCGAGAACAATAGCTTCCTTTTCTTTGAAAATTCGCTAAAACCGTTCTCAGAGTACTAACGTAGTAGTGGTCGTCGTAGAAGCAGTTGCTGCAACAGCTGGCGTGGTCTCGTTATGCTGTCTGATGAGCTGTCGCCGGCGGTTATCGTCTTCATTGAGCACTTTTTTCAATTGAAGAAATAACTTGTGTTTTTCATCTTTCAGTTGTGCTAACGTCTGTTCCAATTTGGCGATTTGTTCTCTATTTTCTTCTAATGTCATGACATCTTGTTTTTGTTGCAATTCTCTCTCCTTCCTTTGTCGTTCTACTTCTGCATCAGCTTCTTGTTCTGGAATTTCAGAATTTGCAATACGTTCATTGTTATTTTCCTTGTACAAGACATGAAAGTTGTCATTATTGGCATATGCTAAAGTGCAGGATGCTTATCTCTACATATAACTGGGCAAGGGGGTGGGGGGTGTTTACATCGCTGATTTACTGTAATGAGAAGAAGAAGGCATTGTAGAGATGTACTTACAGGAAATATTACCTAAGGAGAAATCAAGAACATAAATTTAAAAAATATAAATAGGAAGTAGCATTCCTATTCAACTATATTGTTCATCAACTATGATTGGTACCATGGTTCTATGGTTCAACTATATGGTTCATAGCAAGTGCAGCTAGTCAGAGCAGGTCTTCATCATGAGCCCTGTCTTCTCAAACCCCTCGAAATGAGGGGGACGAAAAAAGACCCCATCATGCTCAACATTTTGAATTTCCATAGTAGAAAACACCTATCTGCATGCCTTTCCATTATAGGAACCGCTACAGATCATATAAAACCCGGACTGAATTGAATATAGAGTCAAAGATGCCACCGAAGAAAGAAAAAGGATCTAGGAACACGGTAGCGTTCCGCCCCGCCAAGCAAACAAGTTAAGATGAAAGAACGGTACCGAGTGTACGTTAACCGAAGTGACGAAACGCGTTTTCCATATAATCCATAGATGTGTAGTAATAAAACGTCTCCCCATAGTGCCAAGGGGAGATTTCGAAACGGGTACGGTGCTTGTGAAGTGGTTAGGACATTTCTTTAGTTGGAAGGAATAGGCGGGCGGGGGAAGTGGATATCATAACTTTTTCCGGCTGCTGTAGAATGATATGTGCGAGGCGAGGATTTTTCAAACTGAACTTACTGTATTATTCTTATTACTTGAAGTAAAGCGCAGACGGAGGACGTTTTATTAGAACTGTTTTTATGAACAGAACAACACAAGGGGAGATTCCCTCTGGGTTACTCTTACTATTTTTCAGTACCTATTTACACAGATAAGTCAAATTTGGCCCACTTAATTTTTTTCAGAACTGGCCATCTTGAAACTTGGCCTTATTTTGGATTATTCAAATATAGCTACGTTCAGCTTTCTTTGAGAATGACGCACACATTAATATTTTGCCCTTTTCCAATCCAGCGGTAGCTAACTCTTACCCCAGATGAAGCGATACCACCTGATGAACTATATAACATTCAGCTATCGTTTTTTTTTTGACATGGCGAAATATTTTTATGTGCAGCATTTTAGCTTATGGAACTCAAAATATAGCGAGCTCCAGGGATTTGAAATCTGCCGCCTATTGTCACAGGTAAAAAGAGGGAGGAGAAATGCTAAAGAGAATCAGCTCGCTATTAGTTGGAATAAGGGCAGTATGACTGCAATTTCACAAGTAAAGTGAATTTCGATCAAACCTTCTTTTTTCTTCTGTCGCTCTCTCAGAATATGCCTTTTTAAGGCATCAAACATTTGCTCATTGCACTGAGTACGGCTGGCCACAACTGCAGGCATGGCGGAAGCCTCTGAAACATAATGTAAACAACATTAGCTAGGAAGGAGTGTCATTCAGGTGAGTTGATAATACTTGAAAGAGTGCAGTGGGAATGGGGTATAAACATCAAAACAATTTTTTTTGTAAATGTTCAAAACGTCCAAGACATTAAAATTAAACCCCCTAAAAAATTGGGAGGTAGGAAATCGTTTTGGTTTGCGTAGTAAAATTGTAATAATTCTTTTGTGTACAATACACAGAGGCTCTAGATATGTTTGATACTGGGCCTATCAAACATATCTAGAGCCTCTGTGTATTGTACACAAAAGAATTATTACAATTTTACTACGCAAACCAAAACGATTTCCTACCTCCCAACTTGTTAGGGGGTTTAATTGTCTTGGACGTTTTGAACATTTACAAAACAATTATGTTGATGTATGCAAGAATCCATGACCATACAAGATTAGCTGGTATGGTACGCTTAGACTGACAACTGAAGGTCAGCATTTTTTTTTTAGTTAGTGGTATTAAAATGTTCAATAGTCTCCCAAAAGATGTAAAAACCATTCCGAAAATTCAACTTTTCAGAAAGCACATCTAAATGCTCACTTCTAAGGAGATCTTGATTTAAATCGGTATGAACGAGATTATTATTATTATCATTATTATTTTGTATTTTATTTATTATTTATTTTTTATTTTTTTTTCATTCACTTTTATCTCTATCTGCTTGACAGAGAAATTGTGTTATTTTTGGAACCTTGGTGGTGTACACAAATGGGAGAATTTTCCCATTTTAAAAAACATCCAATACTGCTTCCTGCAAAACATTATATTACTCGACTAATATTGATGTATTACCTCGACGCATTTAAATATTGGAGCCGACTCTCTCATTGCCATTGTTCGAAGTCGCTACTGGCCCTTGAATGGGAGAGCTTTGGCAAGAGTTGTGGTACTCAAGTGTAAAACTTGCTTCAAGATGAAACCGGTGCCGCATCATCAAATAATGGCTGATTTACCCATGACACGAGTCACTCCAGCCAGACCCTTCTTGTCAACTGGAATAGACTTTTGTGGTCAACTTCATCAGAAAGCTGAATTCAGAAAAAATGTCCGATATAAGGCATAAGTTGCTGTTTTGGTTTGTCTCGTAACCAGAGCAATCCAGTGGGAACTCGTCAGAGACCTCACAACCGACGCATTCCTTGCCTCATTCAGGCGTTTCGTTTCTCGAAGTCGACAATGCGACAAACTTCACTGGTGCTAATAAAGAGCTCAACGCACTATTCTTGAAGTGCTGAAGTGAAAAAATCACAAGGGGAACTACAAAATTTTGCAGCTACTCATGAGAGCTCCGCTTGTTGCTCCCCATTTCGGTGGTATCTGGGAAGCCGTAGTTAAATCTGCGAAGCACCATCTTTTCAGAACGATTGGTCAAGCCTCTCTCACGTATGAGGAATTATCGATATTCCTGTGTCAAGTGGAAGCAGGTCTCAACTCACGTCCACTCCATCCATCATCTCCCGATCCAAACGATTGTTTGGCACTAACGCCAGGACACTTCCTAATCGGCAGCCCTGTCACTCGGCCCCCTGACGATGGTTATTCAAAGATTCCCTCTAATCGTTTGAAACGCTGGGTATTTCTTCAAGCCAGACTTCAAGACTTCTGGAAAAAATGGTCAACGGATTTCATCAATACTCAGCAACAACGACCCATATTATGCCTTAAACCCTCTGCTAACTTAAAAGTTGGCTCGTTGGTCATCATTAAATTTGCGAACCAATTTAAAATCGTCGGGCTGGTCCAATCGGGTGATTCCACTAAATGTGGCGAAATTGTGTCCACAATGTTTTTTTCAGCTTCATGTGGGAATTTCGTGAAGGGGAAAAAAGCATTTGGTTCAGAACAACTTTCTCTACACCAGGCACTCTTTCTTATTTGGAAGGGTCTACCAGTTAGCTCAGGAAAATATGCAACGTGGCCGATTTCTCAGTCCCCTGGCGTGTCCCCAGCCATAGGTACACAACTTCTCGTCGTTACCTCAGTTATCCAGTTCGATATTTTGAAAAAAAGCTTAGACTCGTGTTCTCTCCATGTAGTCTAGTAACAAACCCTTTACTGCTGTGATTTTTAAAGTGCTAGCTTTTAGAGTTATGCATAAAGAATAGTGTGTCCACGAGTTTTCTTCTCATCCCCCTGCAAAATCTGGAAAGTGCTGTGGAGCAGACACTTTTTGTGTTGGGGAAATTTTGAAAACACAGGTTGGAAGCCCTGATCCTCTAGATTCCATATCAACCTCGCTCTCAGCTCAGTTGTGTTTGTGATGACCAACGGTGAACTTCGAAGGTTGAATTTTTGGTGAGTATTTTAATTCATTATCATTCCCCTGGTACATATAACTTTGTTATTTTTGAAAGTAAAAATTTTTTTCTTCCACAATTGTCTAGCTTAGCTGGTAAGCAAGCATTCATAATTTTGGTATATTTTTACAAGTGTGCATGGAGAGGGGAGATTTAAAAAACACGTGATTTCTCATTCCCCTGTGTCTCATCCCCCTGGTTATTAAATTTTAAATTGGGATTTCCCGTAACCCGGATTTCATAATTTTAAGACAACGCCAACAGGACGCGGACGGACTGATTTTTTTAAAATTCGATTTTCTGAATCTAAATTTAGACGTAAACCCGTAAACGGTAGAAGCGGTGTGATACCTCACACGGAAGTTCGTACTATAGTACCATGTTATCGTATCTCACATCTCGCAGACGAGTCTGCGAGTAGGTAATTTGATGGTACAGACGATACTGAGTAAGAAATTCTGATTGAGGGTTGAAACCTAAAAGTTTCACCTTTTCACAATTAAAAGATCTCGAATAGAAATCGGTGATCTCATGTGCTTCGCATTTCGAAGGCTAGATCCGATGCACAGAAATCGGACTCAAGATTTGTAACGACAACACCTCATTTCCCATTAAAATCGCGTATGTTAACTTACCTTTGATGGGACGCTCTATTTTTACAAGATTAAGTTGAACCACAAAATTAGTAAGTTCACGTCTGATGTGGCGAACGAAGAAATAACAGTCAACTGAAACCTACAACTATAAAACCACCACAGAAAACAAGACACCGAACTGAGATAGAACGAAATTCGTTCAACGTTCAACGAATTGAGAGCTCCGTCGATTATTCCACTCACAACACGTACAACGTGTTGTATCAAATAGCTGCACTAAATAATAAGTACTAAAAATAATCGAAACAACGGGGTTCTAACTATGGCAGTCAACATGGAACTGACGATAGGGATGGGACATCGATGTTCTAGGTTCGATGTTCAACATCGATGTTAAGGATAGTCTTCCTACTCATTCCTCCAAAGATTCCTCCAAAAAGCCAGTGGAGTCAAATGGTTTTGCAACAATTATTCTTCCTTGTTGCATTCTTTTTCCTTCTTCCTTGTTGCAACGATGTTTTACGACATCATACGACCTATGTTGACATCGATGTTTTTACTTCGATGTCCCATCCCTAGCTCACGAGTTCCATGCAGATGTCATACAAGGAAGAAGGAAGGTTATTTCTTCCGTGGATGTTATATAATATATAACAGGTATATTATACCTAAGTGAAATTGCTCTACCTTCTGATTTCTGCCAAAATTGTGCCACGGTTCGAACGAAGAGTTGTGCAACAATTCAGAATTTTCTGATTTTTGTGAGAGGTAAACAGAAAGCTCGAGTATGCTCGTTCTTCAGTATAAAGCTTAGATACCCCCACAATAGAATAAAATGCATTTTAATCAGAGATGTTTTGACGGATTTTTCATCCCTTTCCTAGTTCACCTTTTAAGATATTTGAATGAGGATTTTTTACGGTGAAAACTGCAATTATTCAATCAAAACGGAATTAAAAAACCGTCCTTTTCATGCAAACAAAAAATCCAAACAGCTACGGGCTCCACGCTGTCTGAACTCATGAGAAATATCATTTTTAACTCAGCTAAATAAAAAATGGCAATTTTCTCCTTCTTTTAACTATAACATGGCAATTTTACCGCGACCCACTGGCTGTAAAGTTCCTTTGCTGGTCTCTACCAATTCTTGTCAGAGACCTGAGGATCCTCAACTTGGAGTTATGTACAATTTATATTAGGTCCTTCTCGGGCTGACGACGCTGTACAGCAAAGATTTCCACTTTTTCCAAATGTAGTAAGTGTTTTCTATAATTTTCATCCTCCTGTTCGTTCATTCAAGTTCATATTTCACGCGAGTGTCTTTAGTTTCACCAATCCATTATATTAGGTAAATATGTATTATTAAATTTGGCTTCAAGAGCATATTATGTATTATTATTAAATAACACGAGCCAAGTGTTACAAACACAAGACAGGTTATTCCAGTTCTGAAATTGTTCTCAGTGCAGAACGCGATTCTACAAGTTCCGGAAATCCCCAGGACTTTTCGTCCCAGTTCTGAAGAGTTCCGGAACTGTCAGAACTCGCACTGCGAACGAAGCTCTGGACTGATTCCAGACAAACCATTCGAGTGCTGGCGAGAAGAATTGCTCAAGACCTGGAAATCGTTTTAATTCTTCTTGGGGATCCTGAAAAACGGGCATAATATATTATGAGTTGGCGACAGTTTTAGGTTGAGCTTCAAATTTGAGAGCATTTTTCGGCAACTCGAAAAATACGCATATTACAGAAAATTACGCCTGTATGATGAAAATGACTGCTCTGATTAAAAAATTACAATGGAACAAAGTTGAAGAAAATTTAATTTTGAATCAGATGCTCTTTGAAATTCGCTCACTTCAGTACTCTGATAATAATTCTAAAGGAAAAAAAGGCGCAACATGTTAGCCTGGTCCGCGCCGCTTGAGACCCTAGGGCCTAGGGCAAGTCATCAACTCATTCCCTTACGTACGTTTCCTTGCTGCCTTCTTCTTTCTCGATTTTTCCACGCATATTGTTGAGGAGATTAATGGTTGGTGCTGAGTCAGTGATAGGGGATGAGACGGAAAAGACAATGATTTGTCGTCAGTCACATTCCCAGTAGTTTGACTGGTCACGATGGAAGCATGCTGGCGTCTGTATAACAGTCGGAAGTGGGATAACTCGAGTAGATGCATAATGTATGTAAATTATTATCACCTATGTGGTAGTTTTAGCGGATTTTCGAAGAAAATAGTTCTCGGTTAAAAAATTTCAAAACTCGAATTTCCGAAACCTTTCATACCAAAATACGTTTCAGACCATCCTGAATTCACTACCAAAAGACACCAAAAAACATATGTAGGTATGTTTTTTATATCTATTTATATATTTATGTAGGTATGTGTTTTTTTAGAGGGGGTGTCATTTTAAAGGAGGTTTGTACGCTGAACACGATGGTAGGTACCTACTAATAATATGTAAAATTCAAATATTATTTGAATTAGGTGTTCTAAACTACACATTTTACATAAAACCAGTTATTTCGTCGAAAATTCGCTCTTATAGCTATGTTTATTTTTGAGGTCAGAAAAAAACCCTGCTTGGTAGCCACTTCAGCAGATGAATTCAGCCCTCCGAACAACTGAGTGAGCTGGGGCCAGGTATCTATTCTAGATATCTAGGTAATAATATTATTACTTACTAGCTGTGGATTGCCGGTTCCCCCCCCCCCGCCTCCACCACACACAACCTGTACCCCCTCCCCCTCCTAAATTAGTCAGAAACCTTCCCCAATGTTCACTCAACATATTCCCGAAGTTTCATTCAGATCGGTCAAGTAGTTTTGAATGCCTGTGGACCCCCCCCCCCCCCCCCGCCCCTCCCACTAACATCCTGATTGAAGTACCACTTGAAAGTACTCGTCGAGCTGAATCCAGAGACTACTTACAATCGGATTTACGTTCAACCGTTCAAAAGTTATAAGCATAAACGTCCTCGTAGAAGTGATTATAACACGTTTTTTAGTAGTATTTCATTCATAGAGTTTCAACGGATGGACAGATTTAAACGCGGATTTTTCATAAACCTTCCCAGATAAATTCTGTGTCAAATGGCACCAGCCGCAACGTTCTACGTTCAGCCGTTCTCAATTGATGATGAGACAAACAAACAGACAGGTAGGTAAGTACGTTCATCCTACTTACCTTGCTGCATGGGCTGCCGCAACGTTGTAGGTGGTTTTCGACCGCTTTCGCCGGCCCCGCCTTACGTGATTTTTCCCTTTTGAGGACACACGATACATTTCCACACAGACGCGATGGCACCGCGGGCTCGAATATAGAACAATAGAATATAGAAAACGAATAATAATAAACGAATGTAGAAAAAACTCTGCAAATTCTTGACACAACGGTTCATTATCTTCTTTGTACAGATCACCCTTCTGTCTAGATCACTAGGTCTAAATGTCTAGATCCTAAATGTTAGATTAATTATTATTATCAATTATCACTAATTATTAACAATTTTATCAAGTACCTAGTGAAAATTATTATAATTTATTGTTAGGTATTAATAATTTGTATTTATTATTAATAATCATTATTATTAATTATGATTAATTAATACGATATAATTCTGGGGTTTTTAATACTACGTCGGTAATAATTTTTCTATAAAAGAAGTACCTACCAACAAACATTCGAAATTACCTTCATTCCGCAGCACGAAACGCACCTCAGATCAACAAACTCGACATCACTTAAGCCATAATATGGCTTAAGTGATGTCGAGTTTGTTGATCATAATAATCATAATATGATTAATAATCATAATATTATTATGATGTTCCAAAGAGCTTGTTAGTATGAAAATGGACCTGTATTTCAAAAGTTTCATTCATGATCGTGTTGTGAGGCACAATCTTTGAGCCGTCATTGTGAACGAACGGCTGGTCGTACAAAGCTGCGGATGGTCTTAAAAAATTCTACAGAACAAACTCTATCTAAATATGAAATAAAAAACATACCGTTCTATATGAATTTTTCGAGATATGGAATTTTCAAAATTTCAAAATTCGTTTTGAACTCCTTCCCCTTGACCTAGGGTTACGAAAAGTTTCGAGGATCATTGTGGGGCTGGTCCAAACCCAGAAACCAAATTTCGTAATTTTAGCTCAACGTATGGGCAAAGGTATGGGCCTGTCCTAAAGGGGGTGTCTGTTCTACCGTTGCGAAGCGCGGGTACACAGCTAGTTTTTCATAAAACCTGAATTCCTCGTGAACTGTCCCTCTACTGGCTCCCTAATGTCTGGCATTAGGAAAAACGTGGTTTTTATTTTACTCATGGTTTTTTTTTAAATTCTTTAGCCCAGTCACGAGGTTGTAGAGCAAAAAGAAAGTAGGTTCTCTGAAAGGTTGAATTTTTATGAACTCCGACTACTGCCGCATTTACCCTACTCCAGAAGTGATTCAGCAAAAAAGAAAACTCTTCTATCAAACCCTTCTGGTCGGAGGACGTCCTGGATGAAACACTCTGTAAGGTCTTGAGGTTTGAGGAATGACTAACTGAAGGTATAGCCATTTACTTATTTTAATCTCTCGTTGTTTGTATACAGTGCTCAGACCAATCTATTGAATCTTGGCTGTATTGGTAAAGATTTAAGGTTTAGAGTTCCACAGCAACATTCTTTGCTTGGAGCACAAGATGGTGAAACTCAAACCGCGCGGAATTAGTACAAAGGATTAGCCCGTTTTTCCGGTTTTGGGCGGAACTGGCGCACTCCCGATTATTTCCACGAAACTTTTTCATCATTTCGACCAACTTTCAAGTAGGTACCACCCCAATCATCTCCGCGGTTTCACCCTCAGCAATTCTAAAGGCGGGTTCACATGGAGTGGAAAGTAAGGAATGCGTATTGCTCTATGATTGGTCAGCGTCGAGGGTTGGGAGTTTACTTCCATGGCCTTGACCAGTCACAAAGCAATCCGTACATTCCGCTCCATGTGAACCCGCCTTAATTTGGCTCAGTTTTCTATTACAAACTTGATCATCCAAGCATTTCAATGACATTCGGAACGAATTTCTCAACTAGCTCCATGTAACGATAGAATAACAGTAAACAAAACCACGTTGGAAAGAAGTTTTTTTCTCGCAATTTAGTCGAATTGATTGGTTGAATTCAAATTTTGGAGGTTCCGGTGATGCTATTGGTGGATGCTATATTTTATATCCATGTTAACAGGGCCTTCCTTTTCCCTTCTTCCATGGAATAGTGCCAAGCCCTTGTTCCATGATTCAACCTAACTAAACCTTCTCAACGAACGGTATTTACTTGTTTTATTTGTCAAGTGCATACCTCTGATACCTCCGTTTAAAAGTATTTTCCACGACCGATATTCCGTGCGCTGTGCAATTGAAAATCGTAGCCAAGTTCTGTTGTGCGTACTATGAGTGCGTTATATTGATGAAGAAGCCGTACTCCATATTTTGTGTAAAATCTGTGGAGTACTTAATTGTAATAGGCTGGCACATCGAAGACTAGGTTCGCTGAGGAGTGAATTCCTTATCAGGTAACCCTTGATCAGTGTTTCATTTGTATCTCGTATGTTTGGTTTCTTGTCAATAATATCCTTACGATAGCCTTGATGTGCTCTTTCAAAAACACTGACTTCGTGAATTAACTTTCCGCTGAGCTTTTGCATCTGGTCTCCGCTTGTTCATTCGTTGAGGGACTGCCAGCGGGTAGTCCTAGATAGTTGTGGCGTACATCTACTTGAGTCTAGATCGTAAGTACTTGTTTCATATCTTGGTTATTAAGCGTGTGAGTAATTTATAGTCATGTCCATATGATATCAAGCCCGGCATCTCGGGAACTATGATTCACTATTATCTAATTGTGACGGCCCCATGGGCGCTGGCTGTGATAACCGTACATCGGTTTCATCATTACAAGTCAACTTCTTTTTGTTGAAGAAGAGTTCTATCCGTTAATGCTGTTCTAAGAACTTCGTAGTATCAAATCAATAAGAATCTGGTAGGTTCTTGAAAATAGTTGCCCAATTACCCTAGTAAGATAACACGTAGACGTGTTGATACAATAATATTTTCCTCGTTCACGCTCAGGAAACTAACCCGTATAGATCCAAGGGCCCTCTCAATGCCTAAATTTATCTTTTTTTTTCGTTCTGTAAACCGAGGTACCATATTCCTTATTCAGAAGCTGTATGTATCTACTGCCATCGATGAAGCCTTATTCATTCACTGCTCACCTTACACCCTTATCGATCCTGTCGTCGCACTCAGCGGTTTTCCTTCGGTTTAACATAGTTTTACTCAACGCCAGGCTGCCCCGATGAATGCTTATAGGGCGTTACCTCTTGAAATGAACTAATATTTTCGAGAAAACAACACCTCCAACCGTCTCTCAACTATTTTACACTCCTTTCGGGTTCGTTAAACCCCCATCACCTAGACGTTTAGCTGTCACGTGTTCGCTATTATCCTATTTCTAGCCCAAGTAGGTTGAATGCATTTTATGCTGAAAGTTGGTATTCGGGATTTTCCGACTGATGTGAACTTGATTATTGATTCGGAAGTTGATATTTTGGGTTCATGCGGATACCATATTTTCTCTCGCCTTCTTTATCGTGGGCTGTGAATATGGTTTGCTTGTATGATCGTGAGATCAGGGAAGTAACTCTGGTAGCCATCAACTTCATTCTGGTATTTGTGAACAGAAGCCTACAATGAATCATGAAGATTTTTTGGCTTGACTTTATTGAAAATGAAAAACCTGTAACGATAGACCAAGCCCCGAGTTCTGCCGTACCAGTTGGTGGTGGATTGTTTACGCTATTGAAAAATCCTTTGTAGACGCTATGGAAAAACACGAGTTCGGATGGAATCCAACCAGAGAGAAAGAGAAATCTTGGGGGCAGTGGGTGAAGGATCGGGACGAATGAAGGAGGTTGGAGAACTCATTTTTGAGTTCAATGAAATAAGGGTGTAGTGCGCACCCTATATTTGATCGCCTGACCGTTGTAAAAATTGTATGATGATTTTATCTGTATAAATTGATGTGGAACCATCTATTCACAAACCACCGTACACATAACTTCAGGGATCACCCATATAGCTTGGTGCGGTACACCCATTGGATGTGTACGAGTACTGGCCCAAAATACGCTGCTTGTACAACATCATTGGAGACGTCCCAACCGAATATAAGCAAGTTGTCATTTTTGTGATATTCTAGTCAATGAGTCACAATGATGAATACATGTTCGAGAAGAACTCACTGCGACTAGAATTATGAAGATCATAGGAGCTCTACTGAAACTAATTTGTTCCATTACCCCAAACTGGTGATACCCACCGCATTCGATTTTATTGCCATCAAATGTTCATGTTTCCTCTTTTTTTCATCAGTTATCCCCGTTGAAAATCCTACCCTTATCACAAAACCATGTTTTCCAGGTTGGAAGTTCCTAAGCCATCACGATGTCTCATCATAGTGATGACACTATGCTGACCCCCAGCAGCGACAGCTTTTGGGAGCCTGGGAACTACAAACGAACTACAAAAAGAATTGAAGATGGTTACAAGTTATGCACCGATCTAATATCATTAGTCCAAGAAAGAGCAGAGATAGAGAAAAATTATGCTAAAAGTTTGAAGAGCTGGTCAAGAAAATGGAATGATATGATTGAAAAAGGTAAGGAGGCGAATTTATTATAGTAACTTCAATTACAAAAATTGTCGAGTATTACCAGAATGTTGAAATTATAAACCATTATTGTGATTCTGCAACTTCCCAAGGCATTGTAACGTTGATGGGAGGTCGTTATCTTAACTAAAAGTTTTATTATTATCTACCTACTGATGAAAGAAGCTTCCCTAACTTTAACTTAATACAACTTTCCACAAAGCCCCGATGCCACTCATACCCTTTCAATTTTTCTTATGTATTTACTAAGTAGACTGCACTAAGAGTATTTCCTACTGACTCTCAGGCATTGGAATCATTCAATTTCATTATTAGACCCTACATACCTTTTTTGTTGATGGAATTAATTGGTTACGTTGGTTCTTTAGGCCCCGAATATGGAACCTCTGAAGCAGCTTGGAAAGGCGTTCTTGTAGAAGCGGATCGCCTTTGTGACCTTCATTTAAAAATTAAAGATGATTTAAATAGTGAAGTAATACAGAGCATAAAATCTTGGCAGAAAGATACATACCACAAAGTAAGAGTTATGAACATTCATTCATAGGGGCTCCACCTAAAAGATCGGGAGCATCTACCATTTGTTTATATATATTAGTAATATTGATCATTGTTAGTTGACTAGATTAAAACCACCATCATTTTTTTTCTGCTGTTGCTGTCCTTTGTGATAGATTGTCATAAGTGCGATACCTACTTACAGCTGATTTATGTTACTTGTCTGACAGTCACTCATGCATATCAAGGAGCGTAAAGACATTGAAGATGCCTTTAAAAAAGCACAAAAACCATGGGCTAAACTGCTTGCTAAGGTGAACAAAGCAAAAAGTGATTATCATGGTGCTTGTAAAACTGAAAAGTCTGCATCTAACCAGGAACGTAATGCGAGTGGGGATAGCAGTCTTTCTGCGGATCAGGCAAGTTTTCCATTTCATCTCAGAATAAGTCGTGTTAATTTATATATCTGAATTATTATTTTAATTCTACTCAACCGTTTTTGCTTTGAAGTTACTGGGGCAAACTTTGCGCTCTTGTTTATAATTGGCTGCCACCTGTGAGCTTAGTACTTTGTTTTAGTACTGTTGACTATATACCTACTTGTTTTAGGACATTGATTTTCCTTTATGTTCTCCCTGTGATCCTCAGTAAGCTATAATAACTTGAAACTTCACTTGGATTTTATGTTGCTATTCTTATTGCAGTTTAGAAAAATGCAAGAGAGGGTGAATAAAATCAAAGAAGACGTTCAACGTTTCAAGGAGAAATATGAAGTGGCACTACAAGAGCTGAATAGTTACAACCCCAAGTACATGGAAGATATGACGGTAGTTTTTGAGAAATGCCAAGCACTGGAAGCAGAGCGACTCCAGTTCTTCAAAGCCACTCTATTTTCCCTTCATAAATGCTTGAATATATCTCAGAACGCCGTGTTAGTATTTATATATTGTTGCTTATGGATATTTGTGTAAAAATCAGACTCAAAATCAATTTTTAGGTATTTCTACCAGTTTTGTGACATTCTGGCCCATTGACGTTCAATTTAGGGGAGCAATGTATGTGTACATTTATATGTCCTTTCTGACACTAATTGCATTTGGTAAATTGACAAAAAATCCAAAATGGTAATAACAAAAGGAAGAATGGGTTAGTGCTTATCATGCAGGATAGACAACCAGTCCTAATCACAAACCTATTTTTCACTTTTTTCGACCATGTAAATAGAGACCAACTGTTGAACTGACTTTGGTACTCATCGACGGCCTGATGATAATGTCCTTACGTCGAAAGTCCAGAGGATTCCCCTGGAACGTATGTTAATTTGTACTTCTGTTTCTAGCAGAACTAACCCTTCAGATTTAATGTTAAGTTTGTTTTGATATTTTTTGTTAGTACGAGGATCTCCCTCGATTTGTTCTTGTTCTTGTTTTTCTTCAGCCACTTCTCGTATGTAGTATTTCACCTTGTTTAACCCAACCCGATACGATTAATTCATTTTACATTTACTGATCCATGCAGGGCCTTTATTATAACCATGTTGCGTGACACGCTCAATGTGTGATTCTGTTTTTCCCTAAATAAAGCCCCAGCAGATCCCCAGTAGATTTTGCCCGACTTAGTCCTTCCATTTTACTAGGCGATATTGCACTGAACATACATCCTGTGACCATTTAAAGTCTACTATCATGGAATGAAGGGCATGCTATTTTTCAATGGAGTATTTGAAATTGATCCATTTCCTTTTTCTTGCTTTTCAGACTCCCTCTAATCTACGATGAATTTAGCCACACTATCAACAATGCGGACCACGAAAAAGATCTTAAATGGTGGTCTAACAACCATGGAGTTAACATGGCGATGAATTGGCCACAGTTTGAGGTGAGAGAACATTTTTTTTTTAAATTTTTATTATGGTCATGTTTGCATTGGTAGATCAATCAGTTTTTGTTCATGCAATTTGGTTGTAATCTCCTCTTGTTCAATCATTCCATCGTGAGCATACGTGACATTTGTTTATGGTCCCAGCTTACCTAAAGTTCTGTGATCGCTCCTTGCTAGTGTGTGCTACATAGAGCTACTCAATCATACATTATTTTGATATACTATACCTCATAAAAAGTGCCAGTATACTCCTAATCAGTTGTTACCCAATATGATGGCCTGATCAGTGATTATAGGATGTTTTCTCCTACAATTATTGAATAAATTTGCTCAGCCTTCATTATGAATTAATGTAATAAAAAGTACCTACTGGCCTCTTTTCCCTGTTCAATTTCAAAAAGCTTGTGAATAACTATTGAATCATTATTGAGATATACTAATGAGGAGCAATCCAGCTGTAATTCATAATTATGTAGCTTTGCCTCTTTTCTTCAAATACCGTTGGCAGTTTATTATAGTTTCCCCTCATTTCTTACTGTGGTAATTCATGTGAAAGTCTGACACCAAATTCACCGTTTTTCTTCTCTAGTTTATGATTCAAATGCCTCTGTCTGCGCCTCAGTTGGCCACATGCATCTGGTGATGAGTAAAGTTGATTAGAGATACTATTACTTGATTGTGTCCCTTTCCTCACTCACCGAACTTTTTAAATTGAGGGGAAACTTGAATCTGAATCAGGTAAAACAAAAGTCTCTTTCAACGCTAGGTCGTCCCGCTGCTACATACCCTTGGGACTGGTAAGGCTAGACCTACCCCTTTTGGCTAGCTGACAAATCCAGGAGTTTGTTGTTTGTCTATTCATCAACTGATTGGGTCAGTACAGTGAGAGAGTGAGATGAGGGGGGGGGGGGATTGAGAGGAAGCTGGGACTGTGTGTCTATCTCAATAGCATGGTTGGATTGGCATCTCCTATTCCGCCTATTCAGAGCATTACATCTCATGACCGATCCAAACAGACCGGTTTCGTTCGATCTTTACAGTTGTTTACAGTGATACTCTTAATGATTATTTTAATGAATAGACTTGGTTTAAAAAAGAGGGAGTATTCTCGTACATAGCGTATTGCTGTCAGACTTTTCCACTCCCTCTGCTCCTTGCTATTCTTCAAATAAGTCACTTCAGGTTTAGGCTCATTTCAAGCCAAGGATAGGTTGATTGAATTTACTCTTATAATGCTACGTTTGTCATTTCAGATGCCAATCATGATATTTTTAAATTCTCTTAAATATTAGTTGTGTTGTTAGCTAAATTTTCTTTAAATATTTTTTTCCTGTTGTTTTTAAATTCTCTTAAATATTAGTTGTGTTGTTAGCTAAATTTTCTTTAAATATTTTTTTCCTGTTGTTTTCGTCAAATTTTGATTCAGTGGCCACTTAATTCATAGTCTTATGCATATATTTAGCATGTTAGTTGCTTGTTGTGTTATGCATGTGTTTGTGTTGAAATACATTAGGATTACACGGAAGAGTTCCGTGATATTGCCAAAGGAAAATCTAAGGACTCCATCCCGGCTGGAAGCATCACGTTAATTAATCAACGCCCCGTTGGAGACGATTTGCCTGTAAAGTATATTTTCATAATCTATGCTCATTTAATAAGGGATAAATTCAGTTTTGTGTACCATTCGTTGATGTCTCATGGTCCATGAGTCATGGAATGCTTTTAAATATGTCTTGTTTATCTATCAATTTAGGCCAATCCATGAGTCAACCAATTTCGATGGTCAACCCAAAAGTAAGGTCACTGAAGGATATTTGTTGGGCTTATATTTGTATTACTTTCATCTTTGGTCATCCCTCCTCTTCCAAATAAGTGGTCTTGGAGCTGAGTAGACTGATTGGCGTTGGCTTGGCAGCTGTTTGGTATGGAACTTCATTCCAATCCCTTCACCTGCCAAGTGTAGACTCCACAAAGTGATTAGATTTTTTAGTACAGAAGGTGTCCAACCTCTTCTTGAACTTCATTGTCAGTGGACAGAAGTGTATGGGGCGGATGGTATGGATGTCAAAAACGTTTATGAGTGGTGTAGGGAGTTCAAGGCTGGTCGTACTGAACATGAGGAAAGAAGTGGGAGTCCATCAACTTCTGATGGAAGAAGCAGACTTCCTTCAAAATCGCGGGAACTGCGTTTTTGGTTTAAAGGAGGTGTTGTTAATTGACTTCATTCCTACTAGGACCACGATAAACGCAGAGCTGCTTTTTTTGAGACTCAACAAACTTGAGCGATTGAGTACAGGAGAAGGGGATGTCCTCCAAGCGTGAGTGCAGCAATTGGCGATGTTTTCTACCAATTTGGATGGGACCTCATCACAAAATCTCACTCTATAGACCCAAATCGGGATCCAACAGCTATCAATCGTTCATCAAATTGAAAAAGTTCTTGGGTGGAATGCGATTTAACAAAAGAGGAATTTAATTAAGGTTTTGAAAGTAAATTAATTAAACTTTTGATTAAGTAAATGAAGGGTTTTTGAGACCTCACTTTTGGGTTGACCCTCCTTTAGCTCAACAGTTGTATATAGCATGGTATGATTTGTAGTGATCCATTGAGGCTTAGCTTAACCAGTATCTCATATGGTATTTATTTTTATTGTTCCCAATTTAAAGGGAATAAAAAATACTCTTTTATTGGATAACGAATGTGGGCGAGCCAAACGCTTATGGAAAGCCACTTTTGTCTACCTGTGTAAAAATCCTCGATTAGCAGCTAATTGACCATTCTAGGAAAGAGGTGGGCAGAAAATAGAAAAGGCAGATAGATATCACTTGAATAAGCTAATATTTTGAGTTTGCTTCAGAAGCCTTGTGATAGCTTCTGAACGTATGTAACATATTAAATATAGTAATATAGTATATAGTAATATAGTATTAAATAGTAAATTTTACTTTTTTTTCTGAGAAAAATATCTAAAGTCCTTCATAATTGAAATTTTCGCTCGCTTTTGGGTAAATTTCGGCCCGTGTATGTCTGAGTGGTCACAAAATAGGCTATTACATTTTACATTTGGCAATGTTTAGTAATCTGTTTCATTACTTTTGAACCACCCCAATTCGTTTGTCTGACACTTTGCGAGGGAAAATTAGAAACGTTTTGTAGAGATTGAATCAAATCTAGGGCTGTGCAAAAAGTAAGGTTCTCTTTTTTATATGTCACACTGATTTTTTTAGCGCCCTCGTAAAGTAACCTGGCCGACCGTAGCAGTAGTATAAACATGGAGCGTAACGAGGTGAACGTGTCCACCAAAGAACTCCTCGCAATTATTCGTTTTGGTTTATTATCTTCGGTAATGAACCAATGGAATCGACCAAAGAAAAAATTTTTTTAACCCCCCCTCAAAATTTGTTGGTTTACGTTTCAAGATACGTAGATTCAGAAAATCGAATTAAAAAAAAAAAAAAAAAAAAAAAAAATCCGTCCGTCCGCGGCACTTTGCCCAGTTAGCATTGGGCTAAAATTACGAAATTTTTTTTACGGGTTCCGACCAACCCCACAATGATTCTCGAAACTTTTCATAACCCTAGGTCAAGGGGAAGGGGTTCAAACCGAATTTTGAAATTTTGAAAATTTCAAAACACGAAAAATTCAGATGAAATGGTGTATTTTTTATTTCATATATAGATAGAGTTTATTTTTTAGACCATCCACAGCTTTGTACGACCACAAAGCCTTGTAAAGCCGTTCGTTCACAATGACTGCTCAAAGTTGGAGCAGATCGTAAATCTTCAACATGAGAGTGAATCGAGAGTCAGCCTGTCGGGTCCATTTTCAAACTGGCCCAGCTAATTCAAACAGCACATAGTTTTCAAATATCGAGTCAATAATTATTAATAATGAAGCATAAAAATGATTAATAACCAACAAGAAATAGGTATTAATAATTTACACAACGTGATAATAATTAATGATAATTCATAATAATAATTAATCTATCATTCAGTGATCTAGACAGAAGGGTGATCTGTACAAAGAAGATAATAAACCGTTGTGTCAAGAATTTGCAGAGTATTTATACCTTGAAAGGCAAAACTGGGACCGGAATCGGTTTCGGTTTATGGTGAGAAGTGCATGAGTGTGCAAAAACTTCGAAAATGGCGGGGAAGTTTCTTAAATGGACGTGTAAATGTGGAAGATGAGCAGAGGAGCGGCCGGCCGTCAACAGCGTGCACCGGTGAAGTTGTTGACGCTGTCAAAGGAATTCTCCACGAAGATCGTCGTCTCACAATCGACGAAATCTACGACAAACTTCCTCCAGCAATGAAGGAAACGACGTGCAGAAGGTCAGTGGGTACCATTGTTTCAAAAGACCTTGGATTTTCAAAGGTTTGTGCTCGGTGGGTCCCTCGGCTCTTGAGTGACGAGCACAAGCAGAACCGGTTGGCGGCTGCTGAAAAGTTCTTTGAAATGCTTGAACTCGAGGGTGACTCAATTTTTCAAAGAATTGTTACTGGGGATGAAACTTGGGTTCACTACACAAATCCCGAGACTAAGCAACAAAGCGAAATTTGGAAGACGCAGGACGAGCCAGCCCTCAAAAAGGCCAAAGTTGTGCTTTCGGCCGGGAAGCTGATGGCAACCGTTTTTTGGAATGCAAAGGGGTTTTTATTGTTTGATTACCCCGATCGTGGCTCAACAATTACTGCTGCAAGGTACTGTGAAGTCCCAACCCGTTTGAGAGCAGCCATTAAGCGACAACGACCAAACGTGCTCTTTCAAAAGGAGTTCTTTTTTTCCACGACAACACCCGACCTCATTCTGCTCGTCAGACCCAGGAACTCCTCCAAAAGTTTAATTGGGACATTTTTCCTCACCCACCCTATTCTCCGGACCTCGTCCCATCCGATTACCACCTTTTCCCAAAGATGAAAGGATATCTGGGAGGCAAAAACTTCACCAGCGACGCGCAGCTGAAGACTGCGGTTGACAAGTACCTACGGGAGCTGGGCACACCCAGCTACGAATATGGATTGCATAAGCTTGTGCCACGGTTCAAAAAATGCATAGAAAGGAATGGTAGATATGTAAAAAATAGATGAAAACCTACTGAATCAGAAAATATTTTTTTAAATTGATTAAATGCTGTCTAGTATTTTTTATAGCCCAGGGAACCTTACTTTTTGCACAGCCCTCGTATATTATGAACTTGAAACGGAGAAATTGAAAATTTCAACGTATATCATTATTTATAATTCAACTAAACCATTAAAGGAATACATTGAATGAACGAGTAAAAGAAATCTTGGTCTTACATGTTTTCTCTTCTTCAAAAGAGCATGATTGTGGAAAATGCCTGGGAAAGAAAATGAATATTAGCACTGATCCGATCCCACATACTTGTTTTCACCCATCTTATAGTCGTTCATCAGTGCATTGGTGGCATGTGACGACTTTGGTGGATGACTTTTTGACATTGAACAAAGAACTAATAATGTTGCAGTCATGCGGTAATGTTAGATAGTACCCACGAACTGGTGGGTCAAACAACCAATACAGAACTCCTATCATTTTAAAATGTCAAATCAACCAAAGAGACTGGTCAACTTTGTAGATGATCCCACTATACTCAGAAAACAAGCACTCCAAAATTCGATCAACACTCTATTTTTGTCTAGTGCTTAACATTGTCCAGTGTATTCTAAGGTATACGGAGTGTATATACCCTATTATTTAAACTTCTAAGTACCTATTATTTAACATACTCCCTGGCGTAGCTGCAGCTCTAAAAACTGAAATTCTGAGGTATGATATTTCAAGTCTCAAGGCCCATTCATGGGGAGGTTTTTTGTTTTGTGCAACCCACCGCTCTTCCTCCTTTCCAGCAATTTACCAACATATCAAAACTTTACAAATACCTTTTTCTCATTTTATGCTGAACATTATTTCCTACTACGTTCATTTCTTTTGAAGTCCTATTAGATTTCACAGTTGGGGTTTTTTTGTCTCCCAAAAAACTCTGAAAAAACGTTGAAAAAGAAGTTGTTATTCAAGGATCCTTAACATGTGGTATATTCATAATCAGCGCGAAATTCCCTATAAGATCTCAAAGTATCTCTTTCGTCCAGGCCCACCCTGTATATACATACAGAAAAATCTCTAAATTTTGGGAAGCATTCCAAACACCCCAAATCAGAGTTATTTCAAAATCTTTTGAAAATATCGAGTACTAAACGATTTAGACTCCAAGAATAGATAATTTTCTTCTACAATTCGGTGATACTTCTACAACTCGAATTTGTCATCATTCTGTCACGTATACAATTGAGGTAAGGAGGAGGTCTCTGCTATAAATTCCCCTTGAATTCTAAAAACAAGGACAAACTGAGAAATTCAACTAACATCCTGAGTAAAGGCAGCCTTTATACTTTTATGAAATAAATGTGAACAACAAAAAGTGCTCTTAATGTTTTACTTTCGTTGTTTAGGAATACCCTCCTGTAAGTAACAAATCTTCTACTCGTAAAGCTGGAAACAACATGAATACCAACTCACGTGTCAATGATGAAACTGATATGAAGGATTCTGAACAGCCCAAATCTCCTGATTCCAAATCTGCAGCTAGAAGCACAAGCAGCCCTGCACTGTGAGTATTATATCACCAGGGAAATCTTTAAGCGTTTTTGGAAACTTATAATTATTGCAAACAATGTAAATCTTCCTCCTCATTAATTGCACACACTTTCTCCTCACATTACCACAGCTACTGCAGTGCTACTGATCTAAGCAAGTAGTTCCTGTTACAAAATATCACCCACTTTATATATTTGTCTTCGCGTTTCAAGTGTAGTCATAATACCAATAACCACAATGAATCATCATGTACTTGATGTTATCAAGTGAATGTTTCTGTTTTTATCACATATTTCATTTTCAATTTTTCAAGAAATGGGAACTACCCCAACAATGACGGTCCTAATCCTTTTGAAGAAGACGAATGGGATGAAGGTGGTGAAGGTGGAGAAGTTCTTGTTGATAACGGTGAACCTGGAGTTCCTGTGAGGGCGCTCTATGATTATGTTGGTGCTGAAAGTGATGAACTATCTTTCAAACAAGGTAATTTTAGTTTTGTCCATTGTTTCAATTGGCTTTCCAACATTTTTCACTTTCTTCTGGTGGTTGTTACAAGCGAACGAAAATTCATTAAATTTATTTAAATTATTTTAGGAGATACTTTTGAGAAACTCGAAGATGAAGATGAACAAGGATGGTGTAAAGGAAGAAAGGAAGGAAGAGTCGGCTTGTATCCAGCCAATTACGTGGAACCAGTAGCTTAACTGTTATTTTTAATTAGGATAATACTATTGATGCGGCAAGTAAAAATGATTTATTTTCCAGGATTGAGTGTTGTTTATGTGTAAATTTTTGGTTAAAAAGTGATAACATTTGAATAATGCATTTATTACCTAATTAGTTATAGTTTACTATTCAGCTTGTATTTTCTCCAGATTATTTCCTTCAAAATTATTTATGAGAACCTGGCATACAAATGTCACAATTTTTACATTAGCAAAATAAAACGTCTTACTTGTGAGACGGACACTAATTAGCAACTGTACAACTTTTTCATTTAGCTTTGTAGACTCTCAATACCCCTGACTTGCTGCGTTTGTTTCTATTAGTACATATTTTATTGGATGTTGCTCACCATGCTCATGATGTATCACATTTGTTGGAAAAGAAGATATTATGGGTTAAAATGTAAATTTAAATGATTCATTCATTATTTGTATCACTTTTATACTTGATCCCTCTTCTGTTGAGTAATCTAATCAGTATTGTGCACTAATTACTATTCTAGACAACTATGTAACTTGATGTAATCAAAAGTATTGCAGTTTACAATTATTATTATAGGTACCTACTTGAAGAGTGGTTATGTGGAAAAAATGAAGGAGTATTTCTAATTTTTATTGTGAAATAACTAGTTTTTCCTTTACACTGCAATCACAATCAACATTTATATGTAAACCCATATTCCTTTACTTAACTTCCCTTTTATTAGTTATTTTGAAGAATAGGTACATTGTTGACTTGGGCTTGGCGAAAAATCTTCTAATTGTTTCATATAACCTTTCTATTCTTAGTGCACATGAGTTCAAAACTTGCATGAACTGTTTATGATAATGGCTGTGTACCCACTTACTCTTGGTCAATTTATTCGCTTTTTACGTATTTTGGGTTCGTT
Source organism: Stenodema calcarata (assembly GCA_963920205.1). Lineage (NCBI taxonomy): Eukaryota > Metazoa > Arthropoda > Insecta > Hemiptera > Miridae > Stenodema > Stenodema calcarata. Next base: position 25,429,330 of record OY986048.1, read on the forward strand.
AAGAATATCACGTCTCTCAGTTGACAACTTAGAAGAGTCCGACGTTCTCCACTTCGTTAATGAATATCTCCATTGGATAATTTGTTAAGAGGAGCTGGAGGTAATATGTCTGGTAGACTCGATGATGTGAGAGTTATGGAAGAATGATCGACTTGAAGATATGATGTTCGTAACTATTCAAAATAAAATCCATTCATTTTGGGTACACATAAATATCAATTCATTTTTGCAACAAAGAATAATTGTCTTATAATATTTTCTAAAACATGGACACATTTGTTTTCAACCATACTATTTTAAACTTCTATTAATCGTTGATTTAGTCTTAGTTTCGTTTATTTTATGGCATTTTACATTTTGAACTGGAATCTAAAAGATTTTGACACCACCCAGTTTATTTTATATTAACAATATTTCCAAGCTTTGTTCTTCACACAATTATATTGGTTATTATATTACGTTGTTGCTGGGGTATTTCACCCTAAATTCTGGCCACATGTTAACTGAAAATCGGCTCAGTACCTTAGTGAAACCTTATAATGCGAACCTCTCATCCCCGACTACTTAACTTTCCAGGAGCGGGAAAAAACTGCGCAGTTGCTCCGTTTCCAGGATTTTCATAGGAGGTATTCATATTGTATGATGATCACTTCTTGGAGATAATAATGTCAATTTTTTGACGGTGGGGTGTGACACAAGTCGGGGAAGCCAAATATACAAAAATTAAAAATTCTGAGAAATTGTAAGTTGGGAAGGTTATCATTTTGAGGTCCAAGCGGAGATGAGAAGTTCTCATTATGAGGCGACGATATGTGTTTCCCGATCTACGAAAATTTCCTGTTGCAGCTTATTATATTTTCTCCTTTTTTAGCCATTTATGGTAAGCAAAGAAAGGGGTGAAATAAAAAACTGAATACCAATTATAGCACAAGACCTGTGAACCAAATACGCCGTAGCTAGTGGATGGTTCCTCTCAGGTTTCCAAAATTGGCTTAGTTTTTGACGTTACGCCGTGTGTCCATTTGGTATTGATCATCATGATCTTGCCATTTATTCATTTTTTCAACAACAGTTTCATACCCCCATTCCTACCTTTTTTTATAGGACTATGTTGGCTGTTGATGGATTTAGGATGAAATTTTATTATCCGTGTTTTTGAAATATTGTTTGGTCTCAATTTAAAAGCATTGCTTGTCATTTCTAAATACCAATAGTTTGTCAGTTATCACTGCAAAAATACTTGCAAAAACGCGGATGAGATATCAATGTACGGCTTTACTGTAGCCAAACCTTTCATTGGCTTAGGTGCCTACCAATTCATGATGATGCTTCTATATTGAGATGAAACGATAAATTGTTTATACTTTTAATTAATAAAAAAAAATTAATAAAAAAATCTAATAATTTTTTTTCTATTGAGTCCGTGAAAACATTATATAAAGAATAAATTGAATAGGTATTAGATTGTGCCAAAGAGGTAGAGGACTGAATTGGAGGGAGTAGGTATCGTGAGTCTCCAACAAGTAAGTACCAATATACTGCATTCCTCTGTATGTAAGCACTTTCCCCCCTCTGTTTTAGGTCCCCGAGACGATCAATACAGCGTGTTGTAATGTACCAGGTGTATAATAATACCATTGTGGTTTCAATCTCGTCGTCAACATCTTACTAGTGTATCATACGGCCTCTCAAAACAGGTCATCTTATATTCAAAGAAGTACGTTGGGCCATGAATATATGGGTACATACTTACGATATTTTTGTACCACGACTGCATGAGAATACATTTTTCAAGCTGCATTGTTGTCTTCATACTAACAATCAAAGAAATTAATCATTATACTTCATTTTTCCTTTTAGATAGTAAGGTGTTGATGGATGTAAATTGTTTGTATTTTATTTTCTATCAATTATAATATTCCGTTCAGGTGTCCTGTTCATCCTTGGGTGTTCTAGAGACCTGTAACAAAATCAGCAATGACCAGTAACACGTTTTAGGGAGTGTTTGCTTGCCCTACAGACGAAGAAAGACTTATTCGCCATTTTGTCCTGAACTAAACTATTCTATGCTGCTACTAGTATGATAATGTAGGTAGGAACTCATGGCGTGCTGAAATACTCCCTCGGTCATAGTAACCAAATCTAATATCCATCCGTGTTCAGTTCGTTTCTAGTTGTGTGAATTCAACTCATACCCGTAAAAATCTGATTTTGTTGACCTGTTGTGTGTAAGTTTGTTCATAATTATAAATGTATGTGTATAGTAATATATTGATACTGTTATTGTAATCAAATTATTGTTATTTTCGATGTAAGGAAACTTTCATGTACCTATAAAATGGTGAATTGAGTAAAGATGAAAAGGTTCCCCAGATTGTTTACTAAGTATGCATATTTTATCCGTTTATTTATTGTTTCACTCAAATGATTATCCTTAGTTATTAGTAGGTATATAGCCTACTTAGTTTCTTTACTCAAATACCTAGGGCTTCAGAGTGACATTGCCTTTGTTGCTACTTGAATATATCTTTGAAATTAATACCAATCTACAGAGCAATTTATTTTTCTAACTTATAGAAATTATTAGTTTTTGTTTGTAAGTATCCCTGTTGTTATTTAAGCAAATCAATTCGTTGAAACGATTGTATTGATATATACAAATTGATAAATTATGTAAAATAAAAATTAAAAAAAACAAATTAGTAAATAATATCTTGTGCCCTCGGAATAATTCCGATTATTGTTAGTGAGACAAGGTTTCCAGTATTTCGTTTGGATGACAAATGTCTGATCTACAATCCTACGTAGGTATGTCAAGTTGTTCATGAATTAATTGGCGGTCACACCCCACACTCTTCAGAAGACCATCTTCCAGCCTTTTCACCACTCTAACCACCTCCACGAACCTTTAACTTCTTCTATCAATCATACGAATATAGAGCTGATTTCAGTATTCTCAAGGTAAGCCACGATGTCTTTACATCAAAATCCCTTGAGTTGGTAGTGACAATGGATTCCTATCCAGGAGAGTACGTGAATCGCATTTGCGGTATATATATACAGGATGGTCGCCACTTGGTGTAAAACAAAATGGGTAAAATTAGACTGAAAATGGAGTAGAACGCCGCCAACCGCACCTTTCTATCTCAATTCGTTCCCAAGATATGATTAAATCATTATTTTTTAAATCAATTATTTTTTTAAAGATTTTTTTTCTTCATTAATCATATTAAATCAATTATTTTTTTAAAGATTTTTTTTCTTCATTAATCATATTAAATCAATTATTTTTTTAAAGATTTTTTTCTTCAGAAAACATATTTCTTCACTAAACAGCTTTTTTTCCAGTTTTGACCACATTTTCGGATTCAGCGTTATTTCCTAATATGCCTAATGCAATAAAGGAAAAATCATCATAATTTGGACAAAATAATCACTTTAGTGAAGAATAGGAACTGATTGTCACGCACGTGGCCATTTAGCAGGTTAGAATCTGTTAGAAACTTGATCATCAATCTTACAACTGGATGGAATTTCGCAAGGAACGAATAAAAATACTAACTTATTACGTAGATTTGATAATAAAACATGTCAACACAAACACTCTGCTTAGCAATTGACCCAATACGTCGGTTTATAACAAGCCAAATATACACGTATTTAGTACAGACTAAGAGTTCGTAAACAAGAATGAACTCCTAAGGACCGCAAGTATTTTGAATATAATATATTATAAGGAACTGAGGAGAAAATAATGAAACGTTATGAAATGGAATGTAGCACTATTTAATTGGGAAAATTCGGCAGAACTAGTTTGGGAATTTGTTTATGACCTTAAAATAAGGAAAGAAAAATACATTTAGGAGCAGTGAACTCTCAATATAAGAAGTTTTCAAAGTAACTATTATAAATAATAATAACTATGATCAATGAGGAATTTGACTGCAGTCCAAAATATCAAAAAGTCAATTGGATAATAAGTAGTAAAGTACAGACAATTTAAAGTGGTAATACAAAAGTGTACAAAACGCTAATCAATGGGATGACAGAATGCAGTGAAGGCATTCATGAAGTTATACAAAATTCATTCTAGTCCCAGAGTATAATTTATAAGTTGAATAAAGCCTAGAATCACAGGCTGCCAGGCAACAAGTACTCTCAACCAGTCCAGAAGAGATCCATAAAATACATGTGGCTTCTCCCAACTGTGAAGAAAACGTTAAGGATGAAAATACCGTACAAAAATGCATAAAAAAAATGCATCCTCAAAGTTTTCCTTGTTTTACACGAAGAATACAAATTTGAAATCAATATAATTGGTCCAAGATAAGTAAATCAAACTTCCTCAAGTTGACAACCGGCGAATCATTCTATTTCCCCTAACTATTTTTACAAGAAGAATGTAACGCTTTTTTTGTTTTATTATTTTTGAGAGATAGTAAAAAACTCATCTTTTTTTCATATTTTTTCACCAAGAATGCATGCAAACTTTTTTTTTTTTTTTTTTTTAAATGGAAACCCCCTTTTTATTGCAGATTCGGATTCAACAACAAATTTCATGAACAGAAGCGCCCAAAGTTGGATTAACCGCGTTTGTGCGTAATTTCGATAAGACGGAAAAACCCCAGAGTGGCACATCAAATTTCATTATTTTTCGACTCCGAATCACGTGGTGATATCAGTTTTTTTAATTGGACTTGATCAAACCGGGATTACAGCTTGAAACATGGTTGTTTCTAAGAAAAATCAAAACTTTAGTTTTAGTTAGATGAGTTTTTAGGCAGGTGGGTAGGTGATTTATTTTCCCTCGCCCTTTCGAAACCCAGTCTTGAAAGCGGCTAATTTGAAAATAAATGTCGCAGACCCACACAAACTCAATCCGCACTCCTCTCCTTCTACACGTGGCCACTGCCTGAACAATGCGCGCCACTAAAATTTAGTGGCGCGCATTGTTCAGGCAGTGGCCACGTGTAGAAGGAGAGGAGTGCGGATTGAGTTTGTGTGGGTCTGCGACTAAAATTTAGTGGCGCGCATTTAACCATTTAATGGTTTCCAAATTTTACCAATTGGTGACTTGAAATGGCTCTAAGCACGCCCTCTGAATCCGTGCAAATGGCTACTACAGGTATCCCTTAAAACCCCCTTAAGAAACTTTAACATTTAACGGTAAATGAAAGGATACGGGTTGCAGAACATCCTCTTGAAGTCAACTTTTTCTTTACAATAGGGACATATTTGCTTCTTCCCAACTATGCACCAGCCTCTGATGCAAAACTCGTGGAATCTAGAGCATAATTAAGGAAATACTGGCAAGTGAGAGACATGAATATGACAAAATAAAGTGTACCATAGCGAGACATTCACCTACAAAACACCGGTAACTTAATAAACACGGATAATGGAATAACCTACTGATATTATACAGGGTTGAAATGAATATGGCGTACTGCCTACTCCAAGGAGTAAAATCCACCATCAAAGTTAATTTCAGCATGAATATATTATAGTAAAATGTTTATTAAGTAGGCGAGTGAGAATAGTCCTATAAAATGTCTGACATGTTGGTGACTTACTAAATCAAAACTGAACTCATGCACCTCCCATTTACCTCCTGCACCTCCCATTTCATGTGACATCTAACACCCCCCTTTCAGGGTTTCTGTGATACCACTGTGATATAATTGTAGAATTTTTTTTTTAATTATTGTAGTTACTCTATTTTTTAATTTACTTGAGCTCTCATCTGACGTTTGCATTTCCTGTTCGAGACATTTACAAGTGAACACCTATTTGATTCTTATTCTCATATTGGTAAGTATGTGAATCACGTGCGTTAAGATTGTGGTGAAATTGGCTGACGTAACAAGTTGAAATGCCCTCCTGAGTATTTGAAAAGTTCAAAATTGGTGCGTCAATTTCAGAGAGATGAGTTTTTGAAAATGATCCTAAAATTAAAGTTAAACGTACTTCATTTAGGCTTCGTTCAGAACTCTCAGAACTAGAACGCGAGTGCATGCGCATTTCAGAGCTTGTGGAGTAAACAACAATAACCTTACTTTGGTTGACTTGCGTTCGATTCATTTGCTTACCGTTGAATTTATTAAATTTGCTTATTATTCATATTTATTCCAGTTGAATTGCAAACTAGATCGAAATGCCAACCACCACGAGAGATAGTTTCGGCGACGGTGGGGAAATGGTGTGGTTTGCAAACAAAAAATCCAAACAGCTACGGGCTCCACGCTGTCTGAACTCATGAGAAATATCATTTCTACCACAGTTAAATAAAAAAATGACAATTTTCTCCTTCTTTTAACTATAACATGGCAATTTTACCGCGACCCACTGGCTGTAAAGTTCCTTTGCAGGTCTCTACCAATTCTTGTCAGAGACCTGAGGATCTTGTAGTTATGTACGAATTATATTTGCTTCAAGGACACACTAGCAGGACAGGTAACAGTTGAGTAAGGTTACTAACAACAAGACAGGTTATTCCACTTCCAGTTCTGAAATCGTACGCAGTACAGAAAGCGATTCTACAAGTTCTGGAACTCCCCAGGACTTTCTGTCCCAGTTTTGATGAATTCTGGAACTGTCAGAACGTGCACTGCGAACGAAGCTCAAATATTAGCTAAATACGTGAACTTACATGGCTAAATAAGTGTTTTTACGCTAAAATTGGCTCAGAAATCGATAACAAATAATAACAAACACGTATTTTGGTTTGTCATGTTCAGTAATAATTCAGTAATTATAAAAACCCCTGAAAATCTGTTGGTTAACGTTTCCAGATACATAGAATCTAAATATCAAATTAGAAAAACGCGGCAATTTGCAGAATAAAAAAATGTCTTAATGTTATGTATGTTTCTACCAGAGAAGGGGTTTATGTTTTGTAATGCAATTTGGCTTAAAATTTCGAAGTCACTATCAACGAAAAACGTTGTTCACATTTCAAACCCTTAAATCCAGAGTTGAAATTCCATACAACAATTGAAACGAGTTTCTAATAATAGTTGAATTTGATCGAATTACTTAATGTCTGTTTCTGAGGAGCCTATAAGATATTTGACAGTTAATAGGGTGTAAACTAGTACTATAGTACTAAAAATAAATGTTATTGTTCCATGTACTTTTTTAAAGTGAGTAATTTTTATTTCCTGCCAGAAAAAAAGAGTTTAATTCTGATGCAAGGCTGATCTCAATCACAAAAAAAAAAAAAACCCAATGTATTCTTGTATTTTGAAAAAAATCAAATTTCAACGTAAATATATATAGGTATTGAAGAAACGTTTTTGAACCCTGGCTGAGAAGTTCCGTTCTAAAATTTCTCACTTTTTAATTTGCCGACATGTCTCAATTACAACAATTTGACAATTTCAATGAGTCAAGATATTTACATCGTATCTATCTAGATGTTAAAGGATACACATGATCACATGACAATTTGTAGGTGTTCTCCAAAATCCCTTCTTCATCAGTCGAGACTAGAATTCTATTCCCACACACAGCACAGACATTATCATCAAGAGCACGAGTCGGCATTCCATCTTTGGAGTAATACTGAAAAATATGGGAAATTGAAAATCCATCTAACCTAATAAAATTGTATGGAAGAGTGTTATTTACAGTTTCGCACTTACGCCAATGTGGGAAGCCATCTTATCACTAGATATTTCAGCGAGATCCTGGCCAAGAACACCATAGTATAATCCATAGAACAAAAACAGGATGGCAGCATCCATCATTGTTTGGTTTGCAATATCAAAGACTCTGTTGACCCCTAACATGGTCAATACAAATATGACATATGCAATAATACCCAAACAGTAACTTAATTTGTAGATGAAGTAGAACCACTTGTACACTAATCTGAAACAAAAAAAAAGAACGAAAAACTAGTAACAATCCTCATACAGAGTGAGCAAATATTTGAAGTCCGGGGTTCAACCCAATAGGTCTCCTTGGTAATCGTATAAAAAGTTTTTCGATTGACTTGATACTGTGGCTCCCTTGTAGAATTGGCAGACTTTCCAACTATACGATAAAAACTCTCACTACAAATTGATTTCACCATTCACCAGACACCCGTATTTCTAGAGTAGGTACATGATGAGAGGCCACACTTCCACTGACATTCACCTTCGTCCTAAACTCATAGCCAGCGAACCGTTCATATGCCTATTGTAAAGATTAAGGCGCGTATCCAACATGTACGCGAACCAATGGCGCTCCGCTCTTCCCGAGACATGGAGACGGGGTTGCGAACAAGGGAGCTCCTCCAACGATCCACAGTGTTCGCCGGAACATCGAACGAAAGTCATGTCGTCTGATGAGTTAGTGGCAAGTAGGGACGTTTGACACTTCCAAAGTATCGATACAAGTACTCATTCAAGTACTTGGATAGGCATATTCGATACTATTTGAATATCGAATTAAGTATCAATATACATGAGTACTCGCAAAAACTACTCATTAGAAAAAACTCTGCAAATTCTTGACATAACTGTTTATTATTTTCTTTGTTCAGATCTGTCTTGATCACTAAATGTCGGGGATGGCTGATGGGATGGTTATTCACTCGGTTTCTTGTTTGTAAAATTGTTTAAACAATACCTATTTGTATTAAACAAAAATTTTCTTCGGTCGATTCCAATGGTTCGTTATCGAAGATAATAAACCAAAATCATGAAAAATTGGGAACCTCAAATAAATACTAAACAAAATCTTGAAGAAAAAACCTCATTTTATGGAAATGTCTCAATTCGGTAGTTTAGTATTTCTTTCGATACGGGCTAAAGTATCGATATGAGTACTCATATTTAAATCATGAGAATCGATACCAAAAATACTTGGTATCGGCCTTGGTTGTTCTTTACAAGGCTTTAGTTCTTCCCCTCCTGGAATATGCATCCCCGGTATGGACACCCTGCTATGCAGTGCACAAATACAACCTTGGAGAGAGTGCAGAACAAATTTCTTCGATACGTGGCGTATAAGCTTGGCATTGCTTCAACCGATGTGAACTACGAACACCTACGTGGAGTTTGCCGTTTGCTGCCCCTTGAGAAGCGTCGTTGCATGGCTGACCTCACTTTGCTGTTTAAAATCATAAACAATCTGGTCTCCTACCCTGTTCTTCTATCCAGAATTAATCTCCGGGTTCCACGGTTGTCTGCACGTTCTTCGCCGCTGTTTGGTGTTCCTTTCTCGCCGACAAATTACCAGCTCAACCGCCCCCTTCGTCGTATCCCAAGAACTGCAAATCTATTTTTGAATTTGAATCCCGATTTTGACTTTTTCAATGACTCCCTCTCGAAGTTGAAGGCTGTAGTTTGCAATACCCCCAGTGCCGTCCTATAGTAAATTAGCCCATGTTTCATATCCGTGGTGCCTAAATTGTAAAGTTTTTATCATTGTCTTCCTTTTCCATAATTATTTTCAGTTTCGTAACAATTATAATCATAACTCGTAAGAATGTATACCTACTAATGTCTGTATCACTGACCTGTAATGTAATTGGGCTTGCCCGTAATAAAGAAATAAATAAATAAATATTCGATACATTACTGGTATTCATCGCTATCGAACGACCCTAGTGGCAAGTGTTGCAGCATCACAGACACAGGTCCGATTGGCGTCCACGAACGTACTGCGCTCCCCTTTGTGTTCGCGGAAAAACCGACAGCCATGGGAGCGGCGTCGAAGGTTCCCGAACTGTTGCACGCTCGGAGCGTGGTAGCGTATCCACTACACAGGAGCGCGGAGCGCCATTGGTTCGCGAACATAGTGGATACGCGCCTTTACACGTAAAGAGTATGACAAGTATCCCAAGGGTCTCAATACCAAAACTAAAACGGTCTATGACTGTCAGTCCAAGCCAAACACCCAATGCACTTCCAAGGAAACGTTCCAAGGATTGAAAGAATAGAAGGAGATTTTTCAAATCTATAATTCAAAATAAACATTGCATTACCTTGGGGTGGTTCCATGAATTGGTCGTTCAATGGCCTTCCTGACGATAAAGGCAGAGGTGCAGGAAAACAAGAGCCAGAAAAATATGAATCTCCACCAATGATTTTGTAGGCACATTCCTAAAGGTATCAACCACATTCCTGCCAAGGTAACCAGCTGGAAAAAAAAAAAACAAAAAAAAAAAACAGAGAAATGAGTATAATAATGAATGCAAGTATAAGATTGCTATCCGTGATCAATTCAAAAAGTATCAGTAGCGAGACTAATTTCATTCATGATAAATAGATATACTTCAGAGTTGGACACGTAGAAATAGTTCGAGTAATGATGTATAATACGACGATTAACAAAATAATACATAATAGCGACCACTATATATAATAAGATAATATATATATAAGAGGTGGTGAGTCACCATGACCAATAGGGAAGAGTTCGCAACTCATAAGACGAGTATATGGGTAATAACCATATAGATGATTGCCTTAACAGATGCTCTGAAGGGTTTCGTTTCATTATGTTTCTATCACGACGAATAATGTTGAGGTTCACAAGACATTATTATACGACCCAGACGTGATGAAATTCTGGAATTTTAGAGTTGTTTTGTGACCTACTGAACATAAGCGTGGCCTGTCATTGCTTTTTGATGTTTTAGAACAGTGCTTCCCAAACTTCTTAACTAGCGGACCCCTTTCATGGAAAAATTTCAAGTGCGGGTTCAAATTTCAAAAGTCGGGTTCAATTTTGCATAGCTGGAGGCGGATGTCAGGTTCAGCATCAAGGCAGCTTCGGTATTTGGATTTGGTATACCTATAGCAGCATAGATAGAAAACCCGGATTCGCACAAGTAGGTTGAGGCAAATGGAAGAAGAGCACGTTTGGCTTTCTCTACGAGGGGTTGAAATTTTATATTTTCCATGCGGAGCCAAAAATGGGGGTAGGTATCATTATTGAAGGCAGATTTCATGGTCGAGTCTGAAGTGAGGTCTATCAACGGATCAACGACCGGAATTCTCGGAAGTCCAACAGCGCAGGACTACCGAGATTATGCTGTAGGTATAATTTGCTTCAAAATTTACATTTGCTGCGGACCCCCCACTTAGGGTTGGCGGACCCCTAGGGGGTCCGCGGACCACAGTTTGGGAAGGCCTGTTTTAGAAGGACACACTTGCTTTATACTTGGTGGAAGCGTGTGCTGCACACACAATATCCCCATCTCACCATTTGTAGGATTGAAGGCAGAGTATTAGAAAAAACCGGAGTTAATTGAAACGTTTTTTATTTGGAGCCTATTGTAGCACTGCACGGCTTCTTCATCCCAGTGACTTAACGAAGAAATGTGAGTGAGCGTAGTTTGAAACAAGAAAATTATTAGAATCAATCAAAGTTCATTTAGTGACCAAGAAAAGTGTGAGTAGGCTTCACATAACATGAAAAAAGGGGAAACACACGTCACACTTCTTGTATACAGAGAACCAAAAAACAAATCCAAGTTTTATACCTAAGTGACACTTTTAAATCTCTCTACTCAACACCTATTCCCGCCTCACTCACCAATAATGATTATCTGTATCTACAAGTGATTTAGAAACCATTTATTCGATGGTTTTTTCAATCCAATTGAGCACGTAGCAGAATAGAATGATAATCTCAAATTAACTGAAGCGAGAAGGTAAGTTAGAATCCGAGACTGCAGACAGATCTTGAAGACTCATAAGAATTAATCTGTAGCCAGGTGGAAATCTATTCGGATTGACAGATGACAAGAAAAGCAACATAAGATAAGAAAACATTCTGCTGAGACAATTAAAGGACTGAATCAATTCAACGGTTGCTAGTTATAAATACAGGTAGGAAATGTCGAGAGAAAAGAAATCGATGAAGAGGGGGCTGAAACCGGCTTTTTGATATCACAAAAAACGCAGATGCAGAGTGAAATTCAAACATCACACTCGTCTATGAAATTAAGAGCAGTTTCATTATCTTTTTTGCAAGCCTTCTGAAATCTTTGCCATAACACAGAAAATGTTTCTTAGTTACTAAAATTTTGAAAATTACTAACTTGATACGACTTCGGATATCTTTTCTTCCATTCTACAAGTAATACTTGAGCTACTATGACCGTCACAAAGAAGATCAATATCATCTCAGCATGCATTGATTCATGACCCTTATGTAGATTATGTATCCTGGCAAACTCCAGTCTGAAAGTTGAAATTAACTTCTTAGCATTTCATAGGGATTTGGAATAATCAGCAAGTAATACTAAATATAATATAATACTAAATAATAATACTAAATGTAATATCGTAATACAATATAGATTAAATATTGTGGTGGGATCTACATTTTCTGCACGTCCCGTTGTACATGATGGGCTTTAAAATGATAAAGTTTTCAATAAGCAATGCATCCACGCAACAACTGTGTTTCACGATAAATGATCCAATATGATGCAACAATTGTAGGTAGAAAACCCGTAATAATATTACGATATTACTGCTATATTGTAGCAGTAAACCTTATGGTTAATGCTGGAGACAATGGGTCAAATGGGTGCACCGTTTCCCTTCACCGATTGTTACACATAATAACTGCATCACACATAGCTGAATTTATTACAAAACGTGTAGATAACCACCAGGTACTGATGCTGTGGTCGTAACGAAATTGGAATGAGTTCACCTATTAACTCGACCTTGAAAACTTATAAGACTTCACTCACTTATGTTTATTAAATGTTGTTATCTTTAAAACATACTCAGGGCCTGACAAAACATAGAATAGTTACACACATGCGGCTTGACCTAATGAGCCAATTCTCGAAATAATGCGCGAAATCAACTCTCAACCCACCACCCAGCACACCTAAATACATTAGACACGCACCAGGCCACAGAACTTGTTAAATGAGTAAGTATGCATCTGTCAGTCAAATTTGAACCCAAAAAGTTAAGTATAGATAATTGTTTCAACGACCAACGATATTTCTTCAGCAACATACAATTTCGAGTTTCTTGAAAATTGCCATAAAATGGATACAATCCCGAAAAATAACACGTGCAGAAACTGTTAAGTATTAGAATTTATTTGGAAGGTTTGAGTTATCGGGGGTTTAAACAAAAAAATGGGGGGGGGGGGGGGGGGCGTCTAGTTACTTCGACATGGCGCTTGTCCAACAATTTTAGTAGGTATTATTTGACAAGGTGTTCGTCACAAATCCGTTTCAAGACACTCGGAATCAAACTCTAGACTCCATCAAAATAGAATTGTAGTAAATGACATTTTTATTTCCGTCTTAAAGAAAGAAAAATATGCCATTTATGATACATACTTTTGGAGTTCAGCCGGAGTAAGCTCATGTTGACTCTGAAACAGATGAACATATTTAATGATCAGTGGCCATAACAATTAATGTTAACATAACATATTAATGATCAGTAGCCGTTCCACGTACGTCCTAGGCAATAATAATTATAAGACAATTAGGGCTGATGTTTATGACATTGTTTATCGGTGATATCACCCTCAAAATGTGAATTCCCTAGAAACATTCCTTTGGTCGTTTGCAGTGTAATCACCACACACATTTACGGATTGTGTGTACATTTCAAACACACACAGCAACAACAAAAAAACCAAGTTGACCCCCATTTCGGTATCTTTGGTGAGTATTTCGCCTCAAACAGTTATCGTTCAGAATACATAAACACACATACAAATCTAGGGTTGGTTTAGGAACGTTGCGGGACGAATTTGTGTCACTAAATTTTCCAACATTCATGTTCCAAACATTTTGAAGTCATTACAATAACGTATTTTCTTCAAAACCGAAAAATCGTCAAAATCTTCTGGAATTCTCCCAGAGGGAGCCAATGGAATAGTATCAAAATTGATGTGATTGTTGACGAGACTACACCTTCACTCGACATTCAACAGTAAACCAACAATCATCAAGCAAAGATAAATTTTCTTACTTACTTTATTAGCTAAAGACTGAATATACAAAGAATCGCCGTGCATATTGTCGAAAAAGCGGACCCGCGGTGTCACATTGTCATGATCCATCATTGCCGGGTATATTCATACGTCAACCTCCACCACAGCCCACTGTAATAATTAATAATTTAACAACACTTGTATCCATAATCAACAAAATCTTGGGAAGGTTTCGACAAGCATGGATGATAAGTAAGTTGGAAGAAAAGTAAGATCCATGTGGTGGAAGCACACGGTGCTGAGAAGAGGAAGAACTTCGTTGCACAATTTCAATTAGAAGACTGTGCAACTTCAATAATTAAGTTGTGAGACAGTATTTCAGCTCTCAATTTAAAGTTTTTACTTGTCGCCGGGAGAGTATTTTACTTCATATTAATTTGTGACGACACACTGCATGGATGTCCCTTCTTCCATAGGATGCGGTGGATGCGTCAGACGGAGCTGCTGGGCGTTTAAATCCATTTTATTTTCAACGTCTTCATTCATTTCAACTTGATCTCTGATGACTTTAATCAATATCTCATCGATCTTATCCACTAAATAGTAAAATATTCGAATAGCTACCAACTATTCAAATATGGCGGGTGACATGGATGCTATAATAATGGATACTACCTTGATCAAATCCAAATTCGTGGCTACCAACTATTCAAATATGGCGGGTGACATGGATGCTATGATAATGGATACTACCTTGATCAAATCCATAGTGTAGAGTATTTGACAGGTATTTGAATATTTACTCAATACTAGTATGATATCGTTTATTCGACACCATCGAGGTATCGAAAGCAAATATTCGATACCTTCGATTATTGCATTATTGTATAAGTACTTTCCTCAGAAAACGTAATTCATTTTGGTTTCAGGTACCTAATCCTAATCAAGGAGTACACTGATCTAAATTGTTGGAAACTCAACTAGTGACTGGCGATACTGACGAATATTCGATACTTGTACCTACTCGATACTAATATCGAATCGTTTATTCGATACCGGCCCGGTATCCAAAGCCAATATTCGATACATTCGAGTATCGCATCGTATGAGTACTTTCTTCAAGAAACGCAATTCATTTTGGTTTCAGGTGAGCCTAATCAAAGAGTACACTGATCAAAATTGTGGGAAACTCAACTAATGACCTGCCATACTGACGAATTTTCGATACTCGTACTCGACACTAGTATCGAATCGTTGAAAATTGCAGTTTTAAAGCACACGTTAGCACCGAATTTTAACGCGATAGAACACCTAAAACTGTTTCAAATTTCAAAAATCTACACTTAGGCAGCATGGGTATAAGTGCGAATTTTTGAAGAAATAACTGGTTTTATGTAAAATGTCTCCATTTTACTGGTTTTATAACATAATTGTCTCCTTTCTTTCCGAGTAACACCTCAGTTTATAGATTTTTCAACGCTGTACACGATGTGGATGTCAGAATCGCAATATCTCATTCCCTTATCAGAATAGAGCAGATGAACCATGACGAACATCTCAAGAATCAACAACGTTTCTTCATGTTCAAAGTGCTCCAGTTTGAGAACGTAATGAGATATCGCTCAGAGATTCTGATTTCACCATCGTATTCAGCGTGATAAAACCTTTAAAATGAAGCGTCACTAGTCAGAATGTTTTATTTTGGGAATTTATGGGGAACCCCCCCCCCCCCTCATAAAGTGGCCCGATTCTGCCCATCACGAACTTGACCTCTCGATTGCCAAGACAGATTTTTGTGCTAATTTGAACTGTTTATCTCAATTCTATCGAGGGTTATCTCCGGAATGTCACATACATAAATACATACATAATTTTTGGTGTCTTTTGGCAGAGGATTCAGGATGGTCTGAAAAGGACTTTGGTATGAAAACTTTTCGTGAATTCGAGTTTTAAAAATTTTGGACCGAGAACGATAGCTACATTATCTTCGAAATTTCGCTGAATGTGGCGACACTTGTCAGACTGTTTCATTTTCGGAACTCTATGGGTAATTAAGCCCCCCCCCCCACCCTAAAAATCCTTATAACCCCCCTTAGTGACCTGATCCTGATTCTGCCCATCTACGAACTTAGCCTTTTGATTGCCAAGTCAGGTTTTTCGTGCAAATTTGAACGTTTTATCTCAATTCTATCGAGAGTTATCGTCTGGAATTACACATACATAAAACAGAGTGTTGGCCACTTGGTGTAAAAGAAAAAAATGGATAAAACTAGACTGAAAATGGAGTAGAACGCCGCCAACCGCACCTTTCTATCTCAATTCGTTCCCAAAATATGATTTATTTAACGTTTTTTTTCCTTAAGAAAACTACCTAAGTTTTTTCAAAGTGAAGAAACGAAGGTTTTTGTGGCAAAAAACTTAGTTTTCTACTTAGTTACTGTTTTTTATTATTGACCACATTTTCGGATTCAGCGTTATTTCCTACATACGCCTAATGTACATTCGTAAACAAAAACGACTTAGTGCCTCGCGATAACAGCCACCCTTATTTTGTTTACCTTATTTTTTGTACTGAAATTCGTTAAACCGACCTCACAAAGACTTAATTCGTTAAACGACTTACAAAGAGGATTTCATTTTGCCCTAATAATCTGATATCCTTGAAATTATCAATCACTACAACGGCAAACACAAACCACTTGACAATCCGTTTGTTAATTTTCTGGTAGGTACTTAGGTACTCGCATTTTTGTACGTGCCTACTGTTTTTCAGCATTCAAACTTGAATTTCTCCATGAAATCGATAAGGAATCGCAACCATACCATTAAAAAGCTGATTAAATTTGCAAGTTTTCCTGAAAATATTTTTAAAATTGTCAATGCTTGAACTGCAATTGCGGTCCTTGACAGTTCGTTTTCGTTTACGAATGTGCATTAGGCGTATATAGGAAATAACGCTAAATCCGAAAATGTGGTCAAAAGTCGAAAAAGGTTGTTTCAAAGTTAAGAAACGTGGTTTTCTGAAAAAAACTTTTAACAAATCATATTTTGGGAACGGTTTGAGATCGAAAGGTGCGGTTGGCGGCGTTCTACTCAAATTCAATCTAGTTTTACCCATTTATTTCTGTTATACCAAGTGGAACATAACCCTCGATAGAATTGAGATAAAAACTTCAAATTTCAAAAGTTCAAACGAAAAGGCTAAGGTCGTAGATGGGGAGAATTGGGTGACTCTAAGTGGGAAATTACCTATAAACTCACAAAATGAAACAGTCTGACAAGTAACGCCTCATTTTAAAGTTAATTTTCCGCTGAACGCGATGGCGAAGTCAGAATTGCGATATCTCATTCCGTTCACAAACTGGAGCACATTGAAGACGAAGAAACGTGGTTGTTACCTAAGATGATATTCACGGTTCATCTGCTCCAATCTGAGTCATCGCAATTCTGACTTCACCTTTGTGTTCAGCGTTGAACTTTGGACAAAATTTGATACATTTTACATAAAACCAGTTATTTCTTCGAAAATTCGCTCTTGCTGCAAGACTGGATTTTGTTTTTTACTCTTTCTCTTGATGAAATTGCCTATTGACGAGGGCTACGGTTCCTGGTACGGGCAATTGAATTTACCAGTTGAAAGGTTATGGGTTTCTGAAATTCAGTTCAGTAATTTCTCTCGTTAGGGGAGCCGTCGAATGCTCTCACCTCAGAAATTCAATGTTTAGGTAATTCCCGAGTGAATTACTGATAAAACATTTATTGACGTTATTATTAGGACATGTAAGAGGGGGGCTTCTATTTTAATCAGCGACTAGGCACCTTACGTGTATTTCTGTAAGCCCCCCTAGCCAGTAGTGTTCCTCCACTCCTTTACTCGAGATGTTTCCCCGCATCTTCTTCATCTTCTTCCTCATTTTATCGCCATGTTTCGGTAAGTTTTTCACAAAATCGTACCATTTCTGGTTTGTGTGATGAAAATGTCCGTAAATGTCATTTGCGTTACCACTTGCACTGATTTGCAACAACAGATTATTTTCACCTGATTGATACCCGATCTATTGTGTATAGTGAGATTGTAGGTAGGGTTTACCATGTAATGATTTACCGTTACATGGTTTTATTGTTCAGCATTCATGATTAACAATTCCAATGAAAATCAAACTGCTCGTTTTCAAGCGGCGAGAATGAACACGGCCTTTTTGGTTGTGGCGACTTGAAAGATTTTATTGTTTTTAGATCAAGTTGCTTTTCGGGGGATCTTACAGTTACGAATTTACTCATCGTTGTCGAGAAAATGAGTCAGGCACAGGCGATATACCGACTTTTCCGGCTTGTAGTCGTTTTGATATCAAGTTTTCAGAGAAGTTTTTTCTTATTGAAACAGATCTTAAAATAGGGGTGATGACAGTTTCGTGCATGCGAGAAGCGTGTGAGTTCAAAATGAGAAGAAAATATTTAAATGCTGTTAATGTACTGAGTGAGGTGCGAAATTCGCTCGACTTTCTTCTCTATTCCTAGCTTTGACCTAGTTCACAGATGTAGGCGGGATTTTGAGCTCTGCCTAGAGTCATGCTCGGGCGACAAGCAACTTGTCGGTTTGACGGGGATGGAAAACAAGGAACATGATTTTATCTGCGAATAATTACACGTTTTAATTTTATTATATTGCATGGAATTGATATACTTTGAAGAGTGGATATAGGTATTATCTCATATTTATAGGATGTTATTTGAATAATTCTGTACATGTTATTGTTGTTTGATTGGTATTGGCATGCAGATTGTATAATTAGAAGCGTATTGTTTATACCATGTTAGTTACCACAATAGTACATAATTCATGGTAACTATCACAACTCACTAGTCGATTGTCAAAAGGACGTTGAGAATCCGATGAAAAGTGAGAAAACGAGTTTGAACGTTTACTATCCAACGTTTGGTTGTCACAAATCGTACTCATTGTACTTTATAGCGCCAGTACTTACCAGAGAATGAATCACGTCACACCTGTAGAGAAAATGGTGGGTCAAGGTCACCGCGGTGTTATTAAAGGAATACTGACAGCGAGCTTAGTCGTACATCAACGATAACATCCAAATCAACGTGTTGTTTATTAGCGAATTTTCGCGCGTAAAAAGAAACCATTGCATTACAATGACGCCTCGCAGCATGACCTAGTGAGAGAATTTTAGACGAAACCTACTATCTAGTGGGTTAACCGACCACTACAGAACCTCAGTAACTTTCAAATCTGCACTAAATCTACACTATTCTTATGGGTCACCAGTGGAGGTACGATAATGTCGAGTCTGTTATAACGTTCAAAAATTGATTCGGCATTCGACAGGTAATTTTGGCCCAATATCAAGTCAGTATTATGTGTAGGAGTACGCTCTATAAATCCATTGCCCTCTACAAGTTCAACACTTCTGATCAAGTTCTAAAGGTCAATTACTCACGTTGTTGTTAGCAGTCAAAGCGCCAAACGCTTTACTGCCACATTTGAGGCTCTTAAGATTTCTACACGCATTCTGGGGGGGGGGGGGGGTGTCGTTTTTGTAGAATCGCCTAATAAATCTATGATTTTTGGCCGTTTTCCATTAAATTAAACTTAAATTTAGAACTATTTTCTGAAATCGCAGATATCCGGTATTCGAAATCATTTTTCAGCGAATTTTCGAAGAAAAGGACGCTACTGAGAACAGTAGCGGCCCAAAAAGTTTAAAACTCGAATTTACGAAAACATTTTATACCACAATCCGTTCCAAACCATCCTGAATTCACTGCCAAAGACACCAAAAATCATATGTATAAGTATTGTATATGTATTTAGGTACATATACATATTTATGTATGTTTCATTCCAGACGATAACTCTTGATAGAATTGAGATGAAAAGTTCAAATTTGGGGTAGAATTCAGATGGGTAGAATCAGGCCACTCTAAGGGGGTTTTTAGGGGGAAATTACCAATAAATTCCAAAAATAAAACAGTGACACCTCATTTTAAAGGAGGTTTTTACGCTGAACACGATGGTGGAGTCAGAATTGCGATATCTCATTCCGTTCTCAAACTGGAGCACTTTGAAGATGATGAAACATGGTTGTTACCTCAGATGATATTCACGGTTCATCTGCTCTAATCTAATAACGGAATGATACATCGCAATTCTGACTTCATCATCGTGTTCAGCGGCAAAAAATCTATAAACCGAGGTGTTCCTTTGCGAAAAATGGAGACAAAATTTGTCTTCTTACATGCTTCGCCTGATCAAAATCCTAGATTTGCAAAAATCCGCAGTAGCATTGATCCTACTATCCCATTTACTCCCATGAATCCACTACCTCCGTCAGTTAGTGAGATGATGTTGGCATATTTTTCATGATTCTATAATGAACACAAACGACATTGAGGGTGCTGGAAGAATCCTTCCAACATGACATGTACCTAACTATGTAAGAACCCCCATAGAGCAGGTCGTCATTGAGCAAGCAAACTATCCCGATGCTGTTTCTCTTCTGAAATTCGGGGGGTTGTTATTCTGGGAGGAGGGGTGTGGAGGGATCTGTGGTTTTAAACCACTGGTTTAGGTCTTCTGGGAGGGGTTTCTTAAAGATTTCGATCGACTAGTTATAACATAATATAACGGGCGGTAGACCTATGGTTCTACCGATAGGTAGATCATTAAATTTTAATAATGATTAATTTCACGACATTCTTGTCCTCAAACAATTTTTTTTAATGTTTATTTCTTAACAAATATTTAAAACAAAAAACGTTGACAAATCGGTCGATGATGGCTCAATTACGCAGTTGCAACAATTGGCGGCTCATATTTCAATATAAAAGGAGATCGGAAGTGTGTCCGTCCTCCGGAGGCCCGTCAAACGAGTTTCGATTCTTATTTTCTCCCTGAATTCGATTCGTAAGATTTTCTGATTGTCCGATAGCGCTATCTATACCTGCGCCTCAACACGAAATGACCCGGGAATTTGGGACCAGACGTAGTCAAAAGTCATGGCATCCGAAATGTGTATCATTTTATTTTTCCATTCCATACAGCCGACTATAATAATATTGTAATTATGTAGACGTAAATACATTAAGATTATTTTACACGTATTTCAATCTCTGGCGTGTATACCGTCACTTGGAAAACGTGGATTTAATAACATTTATACATACTGTGATTAGGCTGGCGATTTTCAGTCTTTTATTTATTCATTTATTTAAGAACGGGCAAGCCCAATTACAAAGCAGCAAGAATATGTACACAATACAATTAACACAAGTTAAAAAAAAAAAAAAAAAAAAAGGAAATGATATAAGACTCTATTTATTTATTTATTATTTTTTTTAATGCATTTATTGACAAAAACAAAAATAGGTATTTACACTCTTTGAAAATAAATCATAAATGCTACAACCCCTCTAAGAAAACTTGTGTAGGGGTTGGAGTAGAGTAACAGAAAATAAATAATCATAACTTGTAGAAAAATAAATAAATTATTAAATTACAAAATCCAAGACCACGTAATGGAATAAACATAATTTCTATTGTTACCATTGATAAAAAGATTATCAAGTTTATTCGTTGATCCCTATTACACTCTCACTTTTCTTTTTAATGTAAATAATGTAAATTTATTTTAATTAATAAATGAGGATTTAATTGCAACAAAAGGTTTTATTGGTCACCACCACTTGTGCACAACTCCGCGGAGCCGGGAAACCTAGGATGATCATATTGGACAATAACTGAAGCCAATTAAAAAAAAAACTTTTTGTTGCAATTAAATCCCTATTCATGTCTAATACTACTGGACTACATACCTAATCATAGGGCTCTTCTGTCGGATGATTCTGGCAACCTTATTCCTTAATTTCTGGTTGCTGATGAAGCTTTTGGCCTTGACGAACATGTACCAAGACCATATCCAAGGAGAAACCTATTCACTCAACAAAAAGTGTACAATTACAGATTGACTCGAGCTAGTCGAATGGTCAAATGCTCATAAGCTCATTCGGAATCCTCGCCAACAAACATTGAACTCCCTGCTACAATAATCTGTATAGCAGTGCAACTTGATGATTCTTGGTTTTGATGAAAATTGATAGAAAGGCCCAAAATTCAGACAGTGAGAGGAGAGGTTCGTGGATTTTGGGTTGAGTAGCGATAGCGTTTGCCAAATCCAGTGGCGGCTCCTGCTCTGCAACTCAGGAGGTGCACATCAGGGGCGGTTCTAGGGGATCAGATGAAGTGAGGCTCAAGTCCAAGTCTCATGAGACATGAGGATAGGCAAGAATAATGTGGAGGGGAGGGTGTTGGTTCTGGTAGAAATTACATAAGCAGTTCTTATCAAGCTTTTTACATGTCGCAAATGAGCACATTAACTCTGTCATTGTCTAGATAGAACGTTGTTGTAGAATGCTGAACTTACAAAAATATTAAGAAAGTTACAATAAATTGATTCCCGACATGATAAGCCAGTAGCGCTCTCCGATTGGTCAATCTCACAGGCCCGCCACATTCAAACCAAAAATGCCAGGTAGAAGTCATGAGGAAATATGAGACAAGGGAGGGGGACAGGAGCAGTTGCGCTTCTGAAAGGTCAGGTGACCGGTGCGGCTCTGTTTAGTGAATAGTAACATCCCATTTTCTGTCAATAACCATCTCACTCTTCAAATGGGATGGGAGAAGTCTTTTATTTATGGTCCTATTATGTTTGGTTTATTGGCTGGGGGTGCACATTCTCCTATCAGTAGCAGCCACAGGCCAAATCATCGTCCAATATTTTAAACAAAATGTGTATATTTAATATATCAATATATCGAATATATTTAATATATCAATAGATTCTGGAACAGTGAAATGAGGTTTTGAATTGCAACACATTTAGAGAATTGTTTTTCGAACCTGTACAATACTTCTTAGGTATTTTTTTTTTTTATAGTTTTGGCAACATTTATTGATGATATTTTGGCGTTGCCGTTTTTCGTTTGCCGTTTTCGTCCTCAACAGGAAGTTGAGTGGCCAGCTCTAATTCAGCTATGAGGGCTGCTAAGTCGTTGTTGAGGGAGACTTCTCCATCGAGTATAATCTGAAAGAGAACATAATTTAGAAGCCTGAGTTTGAACCAAAATGAAGTCATTGAAATGGGAGGACATTCTCCAACTGTCAAACTAATTTGGATTTAGGTACTTCTTGCATAAATAACGTAGGTGTTTCGGCCTATGTGAGTAGGCTATTAGTCAAGTGCCGTCGTCGATCATTGACGACTATCCATAATGACTGGATAGTATCCAGTGGATACTAGTATTACCTTCCCACCTGTTGCTATCTAAGAAATGAGAACAACCGCTCTCGTACTCGCATCTATTGCTGTTAAATCCAAAATTAACGTTATTAAAATTACTTACCACAAGTATTTACGGATTGTAGAGTTCTATCATAAAGTGCATTTCATTAGTGGTTGTGTCAAATTGGCTAGACTTTCCAAGTATTTCGGTCGTGCAGCAGCCAATCATCCCATGCCGGCGCCGGGAAACTTTGTGGATCGCCGACCAAACGTGAGTTTCACACTTATGTTAATAGCCAATTTGATTACCACATTTCAAGTCCACATAATATAATATTATCCTAGCCACTACAATCCGTAAGAATGCTACACTAAAATACAGTCCACTTTTCGTAAGTTGGGAGGTTCCCAATCCTTGACAATTTCGTAAGGAAGAAATTCGCCAACATTTATTGGTCGTTCGAGCTGGATCATTAAAATTTGCCTTTTTTTTCAACGTTGCTTTGCACTTTTCTCAACGTTGTTTGCGTTTATCCCGGCACTTTGCCGTCATACGTGCGAGAGCGGTTGACAGTTTTTCCCAACTTTTTTTGAAGTCGTATGAAGCTTATTGTGACTGAAATGAGAGATGTACGGGACGATTGAGATCAGGTGGTGTTCAAAAACTTCGTTTATACAACACAACCGGATCTCAATATTTATATTATTATTTTTATAACAATAAAATTATTTTCGTTGTGTCCTCCAAATTTTGGTGGTAATTGAACTAGTCAACGACGGAGCTGTTACTTGATAACGGACCGAAAATTCAAGTTTAGGTTTTTAATGTGGTTTCAAAATGATTTTGAAACTGTTGCTTGTAGGGAATGTTACCACAAAACATCAATCCGTCGCTGACAATAGAATAATCAAGACTTTAGAAGATAGGTAACCTTAAAATAAAGAACTAAAGTCGATTGAATTAATTCACAATTTAGTTCCAAAAAGTTCACAATTGAGTTACAAAATTTCACTATTGCACATTTTTTCATAATTATTATTTTGTTCTTGCCGCCACCAATACAATAAACCATGTGTGGAAAAAAAAAAAAAAAAAAAAAAAAAAAAAGAGCCATAACGAACCTTTTAAATGTTTTCAATGGAATTCACGTTCACTAGCATCTAAAAGGGATGTTTTGCAGCAGTTTGTCATGGCCGAGTCTATAACAGTGGGGATAATATCTGAAACTTGGCTAAAATACTCAGAACATCATTCTTAGGGACTTCAATATTCTAAGAGCTGATAGAGGCGACGGATATGGTGGGGCAGGTCTCAGAAATACCTCCAATTATACTGATATAACGGATTCCATTCACAGAGTCAATGGAGTTCAGTGTGTAGGGGCAAATGTTAATACTAATGACGGAAGATCTGAGACAGTCAATATTGTTGCACTTTATAATGATGATTCCAGTCCAATTTCTGCAGATCAATGGAATATTTTTTTCTCATCCATACCTGATACCAAAATCATTGGAGGTGATTTTAACGTTAACCTTCTGTGTTTCGGTTCCTCGTGGACTAATTCGAAGGGTGAAAATCTCGTTGAATCGCTGACTGATTCAAATTTGGTGTATTTAAACAATGGTTCTCCTACGAGGAATAGAAACAGCATAAACGATTCAGCAGTAGATATTACTATACCTAATCTCACCTTCTCTAGCATGTGATTTTACGTGGAATATATTGAATGATCCACTTGGTTCTAATCACTATCCAATCATTTTTGAATCCAATAGGTGGCAGATTCCAAAAAGAACCGTAGTCACTTCCAGAAAATGGAATATTAAAAACGCAGATTGGGTAGAATTCAATAGTGCGTTGAGTGTTCAACAGCCGGCTGACGAATATTCATCATTCGTCACTCATTTCCGAGGCATGTGATAATTCTTTAGCGTATTTATTCTTTGTTTTGGCTTGCAAATGTTTGTTTTTAACATAGACTTCTGTGGGAATATTTGGCAGTTCTTCTCGGGACAAGTTTCTTTTTGTAATGATTTTTTCTTTTGCCTTTTGATTATTTTTTTGAATTTCCGCATATAGAAGCTGGGTTTTCTCCTTGTGTCTTTGAATGAAGTTCGAGGCTAGTTTTTGTTCAATGTCAATGTCTATTGCTGCTTCGTTATCTATATGTCCATTAATGATTTCGAACGGTGTTAATTTAGTTACAGAGTGTACACTATTGTTGTTAGCTATTACTGCGTAGTTAATTTTATTGATTATGGTGTCATTTTCAAATTCTTTTCTGTTGTTTAATATTCTGATGTGTTCTATGATCGTGGAGTGAAATCTTTCTATGGGTCCATTAGAATCGGGGTGTTGTGAGCTTATGAAATGTATTTTTATTTTGTGGAGTGCTAGCAATTCTTCCACTAAGGTACTGTTCAAATCTGCGCCATTGTCTGAGATGATTTGGGAAGGATGACCATGGTGTGCGAAATGTTTCAGCAGGCTGTTTACTACCTCTATGCTTTCTGATGTTTGTTTTGCGAATAATTGGGCAAATGAATCGAGAAACTTAGCACAGAGCACACTTTATTCACGTACTAAACAAAACATGGAGTGATAAAGCAAAGAGGGAACGCAACTCATGCTGGTAAAAACAGGGAGCCAAGATGACAGCGACTAAACAAATTAACTACTATTAGTGCAAAAGAAAGAATCATATATGAAATGATATTTCAATTTAACGATAGATATCTCAATACTCCCACTAAATTTAAAATCGATCATTTCACATTCTTGCAAATTCCTATCATTGGAACAATTTTATCGACAATACTTTTGTTCACTGGTTTGGTAACAATATCAGCACAATGTTCCCCACTCTCAACATATCTGACAGTTATAATCTTTTCAGAATATTTTTCTCTGATATGATGAAACTTCACTTCTATGTGTTTGGACCTCTTGTGGTGAACTGGATTTTTAATCAGTTGAATCGCTCCTTGATTGTCGATATACATATCAACAGGCACGGCCACCGGCTCGTGAAATTCTTCATAAAGTAACAGTAGCCACGACAATTCTTTGACTGCAGAGGAGGCAGCTATATACTCTGCTTCCGTTGTTGACAAGGCAACGCATGCTTGCCTTTGACTTGACCAGGTTTTATTTTTGTTGAGCGCTTCAAGTTCTTCATTGATTGCGATTTTCCACTTGTCACAATCAGTACAGGTAATGGCTTCATTATAGGTCATTGGAGTTTCCAGGGACTCGATGTATAGAGCAGTATAAAACGAGAAGGAAGTTTGATGTTGGCCCTATCACGGAGATTGTGGCCATGAGCTGGCAGCGATGATTGGCCAGATACTGAAGTACTAGATTGATCGGAAGCAGAATCACTAGTAGACTCCTCCTCCTGGGCCTGTTCTTCTTCCTGGACGCCCTCTGCAGTTTCATCATCGTCAAATTCTGCAGGGAAAATCTTGGAGACAACAGATTCGTCGGTGGATTGATGGCCATTGTTCAAATTTCTGTTCTCATCACGAGAGACAAAGATTTTTCCCGTCCTCGGGTCCATCAGACGATAATTGCATGAATTTCCGTCATAACCAACCAATATCATAGGTTTTGATTTAGGATCAAGTTTATCCCACTTTACATCAGGGATAAGCATGTAGGCCTCGGAACCAAAAATGCGTACATGATCTAAGGTAGGTTTTTTTGTTGTCCATATTTCAAATGGGGTTGAACCTGGAGTCTGCTGGGTTCCAGTTCGGTTCAAAATGTAAACACTAACGTTTACAGCCTCTGCCCATAAATTTCTTGGAAGTTTTTTAAATAACAGCATTGAACAATGGCCATCTCTACTATGGTACGATTGTCCCTTTCAACTCGTGAGTTTTGTTGTTGGGTGTAGGGAGCTGTTCTCTCTACTTCAATACCATTTTCTTTTAGATATGAACTAAATTCCTGGTTAACATATTCACCGCCATTGTCTGTGTGTAGGACCTTCACTTTACGGTCATACTTCGTCAAAACATTTTGGACAAACGTTTTGAAAGCATCGAGTGCATCACATTTATGCTTTAGGAAAAACACTACACGATAACCGGAGCAATCGTCCTTTAAAACCATGAAATATTTGGCACCTCCAAGTGAGGGTTCAGGCATAGGTCCACAGAGGTCGCTAAAAATTCGTTCACCTGGCTGAGATGATTTCCATGAATTCCCGCTGACGAATGGTAGCCTGTGCTGTTTTCCAACTGCACAACCATCACAGAAGAACTTTTCATCGCCAGCTATTTTTAGTCCTTTTACTATTTGTTTGGAACACATGTCCTTAATTGCTTTGACATTCAAATGACCCAAACGCTCATGTATTAACTTCAGATTGAGAGGTGAAGAGGTCGAGTTAGACTCAGTAGGTAGGATCGTCTTGAACAGCATGTTATACAGGTTATTTGATCCTTTAATTCCTTCAGCTACAAGTTTTTGGCCGTCAAAAATTTTCGCGTAGGTACTGTTGCTGTTTTTCTTATTTATAACTTGTGGTCAATGTTAGTTAAATAAAAGAGAGCACTTCCTAGTTTCAACTGTTTAATCGTGTATAGGGGTTTCACATAAAATCATCTTATAACCTCCTGACTGGTTCACTTGATCGATATCTTCACAATAATCGATATCTCCAACATCGGTACCACATATAATCGATACTTAGATCATTATTGTTAGGTACCCTACATTACTCCTCCTCCAGTAACATGAAGTATGTTACGATATGAATAATCACTTTGAGTCCAAATAACACTTTCTCTTAACTGAAAAACTAATTTAAAAACAAAACAGCCTTTTAAAATGCTATACTTAATACAACAAAATCAAATAAAATAATTAATTCACTTCACTCATCAACTATAGAAATCACTAGAGGCACACTTCACATTTGCTCACTGCAGATAACGCTGGGGAAACCTGACTCTTCTACCTGTTCTTGTTGTTACCTCATCTCTGGACGCTGAAGCAGGAACATTCTGACTAGGCTGTGGCTTCATAGGCGTTGTCAATAATCTTGGTTGTTGATCCATCCTACATGTTGGGTCGTCAGGGTCCAAAATGTAAGCAGGCTTCAACCGATCTAATGAGATATTCACCTGTTTCCCTTTTATCTGAAGGGTGAAGTACTTTTCGTGCCTTGATATTATAAGGTATGGTCCTTCATAAGCTGGCTCAAGGGGCTTCTTCACTCTATCTACTCTGAGATCTTTATGTATAAAAGTTAGGGTTCTTTAGGAGTCGGCTTTTTAAAAAAGGTTGAAATGAATTTAGGCGAAACGAACTTTATTCACGGAATTACACAGACTTTAAATTGTGACAATAAAGTTATTGGAACACTTGGAACAAATTACGCGGAACACACACAGGGTCGGTCGGTTACAGTAGCAGGCCGAGAACTGAAGGCTCGGGGCCTTCCCACGTTGGTTTTATAGTGTGCATGGCTGCGTCAGCAGTAATGGTAGGTCGGGTACTATAACTCTTCCCTCCCTGTAGATAAAATTGAAATTTAGTAGAAATTTCAATTTTTCAGTTTCGACGAGCAATCATGACACACTATACAACTTTACAATAATATAAAAGGATATGCACACAAATAGGTATAAATTACGTGGTTAGCAATAGTTGTGACATGATTAACAATAAACAGAGGTTGGCACGACAATAGTGAGACAATACTACGCTAGCTTTACAATTTACGTGAGATAACTCGAAGGAATTTTAAGTTTACATTTCGACATTAATTCCAAACATGATACTTGATAACAAATGAACAATTTACAACATAATTTTCGAGCTAAGTTTCGAGCTGGTTTTAGACATTATCTCGGGAAATTTGAATGTTTCTTCTATGTTTATAAAAACGGTATCCAGTGTACGCGAAGAATGATATGAGAGCAACGTATAAAAGAATTGTTCAGGCGCTAGGGGAAAGGTGATTCAATACAAGTTCTCGTGTACTAGGTATGGGAATTGAAGGAGGTGATAGTTGTTTTAAGTTTCTGAGTTTCATGAACGGTGTAGGTTTCTTGTTGAAATCCCAAGACTGTTTTTGGAACATGACCATAGAGGGGGTATGGCTACTATAGGTGGATGGGGTGGTTAAGGTTTGGTTCCTATATTCTATCGTGCTGTTGCCTGGGGAAACGAGGAAGATGCCGAAAAGGGATTTAAACTGTATATTACCCTGGTCAATAATTTTTATCTGATCTTCGTAGGGGAATAAGAAGACGTAACGATTAGCCTCTTCTAGGAGTTCTATATGGTTGTTTTGTAGATTTAGTTGTATTAAATCACAACGACCGTTCAAACCCTTAGTGAGTATGTCTAACTCGCAGTCGTTTTCGCTGGTTTGCTGAAGACTATTCTGACACAAGTAGTAGTTACGTCCATATTCACACGGAGTCTTAAGGAATCGTAGGTCGGTTGTGGATTTTAGAGCGTATTTGGTGGTGGGTAGGATAGTAGCATAGAAATTTGGAATGAAGGTTGGTAGAGGTTGAAGGAGAATCAAATCGAACTGAGTAGTATGGAGGATGGGGACATCTAAGAAATAGATGATTTCCTCAGAGCTTATGAAGCATTTCACTTTTATGTGATTTTGGATCTCCCAGAGTGATTCTTCTTCAAAGAGGGGCAAACTGTTACCATAGAATGGTATAAGACTCCTAAGGATTTGTCGTAGGGTTTCTGGGTTGATAATACTTGGGTGGAGTTTACCTAATTTGCAGAAAGTTATCGAATTTTCTATGTCTTGAGTTAGATCTGAAATTATTTGTAATAGCAATTGATTGTGTTCTAGCGCGTTTTCTACTTTTCCTACCTGGGTTGCAAAAGAGCTTGCTTCCCTCAATCGCTCTATTTCCGAAGCCAAAATGTCGTGGTTGTAATTAATATTCGAAATAGTTTCATTCAATTCAGTGACAAATTTTTCATTGATTGAGTAATGGTGACTAATTTGTTGGGACAGTATTTCTTGGTTTGTATGCAGGTGGTGAAGAATTTGATTAAATTTTTCCTCGTCATTGGCGTCTAAGTTTCCTGTAATGAATTTAACCACAGAGCCTAGGCCGTTTAGCAATCCTCGCCTCTGACGGCGGGGTAAGGTTGATGCAAACAATCGTCCTTCAATAGTTTTTAGCATATGTTCGATCATTTGAATTCGGGATCGGACAACTTTTTGAAGTTCGCTATCTTCATCTATTACTTTGATGATATCATGGAAATGGGTCTTAATTTGGTTCACTTGGTTAAGTATTTCTCCTAATTGGTAGTAGTGCGTGATGGTATGATAATGGTTGATCATTCGGGCAGAACCTAATCGTATGGGTAATAAGCCTAAGTTGGATGTAATATTTTCGAATTCCAGTCCTTGGATCATGAGTAAGGTCGGAAGCGTTAGGAGGATAATGGCAGCAGGTTGGCGGTCCATGATTAGGTGGGTCGTGGTGAATTGGTGTCGTCCTGAAACGAGGATAAGGAACTAGAGTCGGAACTGGAGCTGGACGGTGGTGATCGGTATGGTTTTTGGGGGATGGGTATTCTAGATATAGATCTCGATTTCAGGTCTATTTCGGGGGGCATTGGCAGCGCTTTTCTCGGCTTCCTGATGGGATAAGCCGGTAGTTGAGGAGTAGTTATTGATGGCCGTGGAGAATTGGTCGGGTGAGGGCTTCCTGGTCCTTGAGGGGAAACAGATTGGGAAGAGGATTCGAATGGCGGAGGAGAGGGTACTTGTTCTAGCAATTTTGAGAGGTCCATACAATTCCGTTTAGGGACGGGGGTTGTGAAACTGGTTACTGAGGGGGTTTTTAAACTAGAATGCCTAGGTTGGGCTTCGTTTTGGGTAATGGTGGTGGGGTCGTATTCTGGAACGGAGTATAAGGTGGCGGTTTGGGGAGAATTTTGAGGTGGGACTTGGATTCTGTCCTCAGAGGAAGATTCCGAAGGTGGAACCCTGGCACGGGGGTAGTCTGTCGTGGGGAAACTGACTTCCGATGGGGAATAGCTTGAAGAGCTTGAGTCTATGTTAGGGAGTTTTTGAAGTTTCCTAGGTCTTTTGATATTGGCCATGTGAATCTTCTGTTGGGTATTAGCATGACGGGGCTGTATTTGTGCGGTGTGCCTCAATTCATCAATGGATATTACGATTTCAGGGTTGTATCGGTGTTTTGTCTTGCTCTGAAGTTGTTTGGTCTGAACATAAACAGTGTCAGGAAGTTCAGGAGGGTCTTCCCGGGTGGAATTTCTGTTTTCTATTATTCTCTCTTTTAGCTGATCGCCACGTTCCCTAAGATTTTGGTAGAGGGCTTTCATTTTTTCGCGGTGTTTTGCGAGATAGTCGTTAGCAAGGCGTTCTTCCAGGTTTACTTTGAGGAGGGAGTCGTCCGAAATGTGACCTTGAACTACTTCAAAGGGAGTTAGAGAGGTCGCCGAGTGAATCGAGTTATTATAGGCTATTAGGGCATAATGCACACGTGTCTCTACGTCGTCCTTTTTGAACACTTCTTGACAATTCAAAAGCCGAAGATGTTCTATAATTGTTGAGTGGAATCGTTCAATGGGACCATTCGAGTCGGGATGTTGACTGGATATAAAATGGATATCAATGTTGTGGTTGGTTAATAATTCTTTAACGAGAGACGAATTCAATTCGGCTCCGTTGTCGGAAATAAGTTTTTTGGGGACGCCATGATGTGAGAAGTATTTCAGGAGGACTTTAACCACATCGAGACTGGTATTGGTGGGTACCATGTACATTTGGGCGTATTTGGAGAAGGGGTCAAAAATTGTGAGGAATTTTGTCCTATCTATTGTTATCTTGTCGATATGTAAGGTTTCGAAGGGCCGGGAGGGTGTTGGGGTTACGTTGTACTTTATTTTAAGGGGAGTCCTCTCGTATTTGGTGCGTAGGCAGACATCGCATTGGTTAACGAAGTTCTGGATAGTTTTCTTCTGGTTGGGCCAGAAGTATCTTCGTTTAAGGTGTTCATAAGTTTCAGGACTACCTCGGTGATTGGTTTTGCCTACGTGATAGGCCTTAATAAGTTCCTGGACGTCGTCCTCAGACTCAATATCTTCTAGTAATGTGGAAAACTTGGCCATCAAGAGCTCAGATTCCTTGAAGGTTCGAGTCATAATGGCAGCAAATCTCTGGAAGAATTTGTTGTCTGGATCATTGTGGAAATAGATGCCATAATGGACCTTGGGTCTGACGTATTCCCTAATGAATTCGACAACGTCCTTCTCTAGGTGGTAATGAGATAATTCCACTGTGGTGCGGGTTTTGGTGGAATTAAAAAAGCGTTTGATAGAGGGTTTCCTAGGGAGCGCTGTTACCAACTTGAAAATTATTTGGTTTATTGCATGATTAACGGGACCTTCTCTGGTGGGGATCGTAAATGTTTGGATAGTGGGGGGAGCAGTTTCGGCTTGTACGTCAAGGGACAGGTGATCTTCAAGATCCCTTTGTCTCGATTGCGAGAATTCTCCCAATATTGCGGCAATTGCTCGATCTTCTTCCTCTGTAGTTAACTGAGGGGGAAGAAGTTCGTCCAGTTGTACGTTTTCGAGCAATTGGTCTGCATCGACCGGTGGCGTGGAGGGCTGAGCTGTTGGATCTGAGTCCAAGTTGTTTAGCTCGATTCGGGAAAGAGCGTCGGCTACATGGTTTGAATTCCCGGGCTTGTATCGTATCTCAAAGTTGAAGTCACTTATTTTTAACCTCCATCGTTATAATTTGGAGTTTGGATCTTTCATATTGAAAAGCCATTGAAGGGGCTTATGATCCGTAAATAAAATGAACTTCTGTCCGTACAAGTAAGGACGGAAGGCTTTGAGAGCGTTGAGTACGGCTAGGAGTTCCTTTTCATTTGTAGCGTATTTCCTCTCCGTTTCCGACAATGTTCTACTGGTATAGGCTATTGGGAGGTCCGAACCATTGATTTCTTGGCTCAGGACGGCGCCTGTGGCAAAATCACAAGCATCGCATGTCACTCGAAACTGTTTTTGGAAATCTGGATATTGTAGGATGGGGTCGTTACAAAGGAGGGTTGTGCAGTGTTTGAAGCTCTTTTCAAATTCGGGTGAACTAGGCGTAATTTTACTATTTTTCTTTAAAGCGGAGGTGAGGGGTTTAGTGAGGGTTGCGAAACCTTTGATAAATCGACGGTAATAACCCAGAAGTCCCAAAAATCGTTTAATTTCAGTTCTATTCCGGGGAATTGGAAAGCTTTCTATCGCACGTATCTTCTCCGGGTTTGGTTTGACACCATCGGCAGTGACTACGTGGCCTAGGTACGCCAATTCTCTTTTAAGAAACTCGGTTTTGTCAGGCTGAATTTTAAGGTTGGCTTTCCGCAGACGATCGAAAGTCTGTCTCAAAC
Organism: Stenodema calcarata; assembly: GCA_963920205.1. NCBI lineage: Eukaryota > Metazoa > Arthropoda > Insecta > Hemiptera > Miridae > Stenodema > Stenodema calcarata. The sequence goes on from OY986048.1 coordinate 25,462,968, forward strand.
GAACAATGTGCTCTTGAAGGCTAGTTGAGAATATAAGGATGTCGTCTAGATAAACCAGACATATCTCATTATTCAACCCTCTCAAACAATTATTCATCATTCGCTGAAAAGTAGCTGGGGCATTGCACAAGCCAAAAGGCATCCTTAAATATTCATAATGCTGAGTTTCAGTGGAAAAGGCTGTTTTGGGAATGGATTGCTCATCTAGTTCGATCTGATGAAAAATAACTGCAACGGCCAAGTTTGTCCAGAAGCTCCGAAATGTTGGGGAGCGGAAATCGATCAGAAATCGTGGACTCGTTGAGTTTTCGAAAGTCAATGACAAGGCGGAATTTCGTCTTTCCGGACGCATCCATTTTCTTTGGTACAATCCAAAGGGGAGCGTTATAAGGGGAGTTGGAAGGGCGGATGATTTTCTGAGCAAGTAGTTTATCAATTTGCTTTGCCACTTCTTCCCTATATACGTGAGGATACCTGTAAGGTTTGATGAAGATGGGAATTTCGTCCTTGGTACGAATGTGGTGTTTTACCTCATTCGTGAAGGTCAGGGGGCCTTCATCCTCTTGGAAAAGATCCGCATAGTCAAGAATTAGACTTTTAATGGCTTTTTCTTCTTCTAGATTCAAGTGGTCAAGTCGAAACTTTGAAAAGTCAATCCATCGCTTTTGACGTCTATAAATTTTTGGGGAGCTATCAAGATTATTTAGGGTTGGTTCCGAATCGATAAACTGGCCTTCTGGAATTGGTTCAGCATTCAACGGATGGTTTAAATACAACCTTACTGGTTCTTCCTGTTGATTAGTCACATGAACGAAAGCCTGAGAGTTTTCTACATGGACAATGCAAGTTGGGATTTGCAATCCTGGGAAGGATATCGAGTCGATTAAGGCTTCACCGTTTTCTATATTATCAACTTCTACCTTGACTTGTTGGATAGACCTCGCGTCAATTAGGAATGATTCTACTCTTCCCTTTGGACATAGGCATCCAGTTGAAAAGTAAAGGGGGATGTTGACCTGAGGTGTCCTAAGAAGGTTATTTTCCAAGTCGACGGACGCTTTAAGAGCTTTCAAATTGTCCAGTCCTAAGAGCAGCTGAAATTTGGTATGATAGTCGAATAGTCTAAAAGGAAGATTCAGGTTTTTCTGATTGAAGAGTTCACCGCAGGGGAGCATGGCTAATTGGGTGATTTTTGAATCTCCGTGAGCTGTGACTACTACGCCAGTGGCAGGTTTTAATTTTTTGTTGAAATATTTATTTGCGATTTCGGATAAAATGAAGGACCTAGTGGAACCTGTGTCTACAAGAAATTTCATTCCGGTTTTTGGACAAATTATAAAAGGGAGTTCATTTGAAATGTGATTAAATTCAATGACTTCAGATTTTTGCGTTTGGTTGGGAGCGAATTTAGTTTGGTTTGAAGCAAATTTAGGTTGATTGGAAGCAATTTTAGTTTGGTTGGGAGCAAATTTAGTTTGATTGGAAGCAAATTTAGTTTGATTGGAAGCAAATTTAGTTTGGATGGGAGCAAATTTAGTTAGGTTGGGGGTTAATTTAGTTATGACTGGGTTTGGGTTTGATCGTGGCCTACTTCTAAAAAAGAACTAGGTTCCTGTTTGTCTTGTTCAGATTCGATTCCTGATTCTCGCATGTTTACTTCTTCAAATTTCTGCATTAATTTGGTGTCGTAATATACCGGTGCCTGTAAAAATGGATCATACACATAATAGCCTTAGTTTTGTTCTACCCTTTTGTCGTACTGTTCACCTTCGCATTCCGTTTGGTCACACGCATCTAGGGTATACGTGTTTCCTTGTGGTCTAGACTGAAAATTTGTTTTATACTGACCCTGATAGGGTTTTCTAGGGGAATTTTGGCCGAAATTGTTAGGTTTATAGGGTTGTTGTTGGAAGGGCGGTCTGGGGTATTGGAAGGGTGGTCTCGGGTATTGGAAGGGTGGTCTGGGGTGTTGAGTTTGGTAGGAGGGTCGCCAAGGTCCGCTGTTGGCTTGGGGATTACTAGGTTTGGATGGTGGACCTGGTTTTGGTTTGTTCCGGAATTGGAACTCATTGGACAGGATTGCGATGCACTCCGCCAGGGAGTTCGGACTTCTCGCTCGGATCAACGATCCTACCGAGTCCTCCAGTCCTGTGATAAAGACACGCAAGGCCAGCCCTTGCACGAAAGATATAAGTTCGTGCGAGCTCTGTTCCTTCTGGAGCGCAGCAATAATGTTGTTTAGGACGGTTTCCAGCCGTGTATGGAATTCAAAACAGGTTTCACCCTGTTTTTGGCTGAGGCGGGCAAGTTCTGTTGTTAAGGTAAACTTGTCCCGACGGTCACCGTACGACTCCAACAATACCTTCCGGAGTTCTTCCCAAATTTTAGGATCTGCTGCGAAAACTCGTCTTGCAGCATCACCCTTAATTCTCGAAAGTACCCCTTCGAACAACAGGTCATTTTGGAAGGTATTCCGACCCGTTTTGTCGAAAAAGTGATCAAACAGTTTATCACTGACGGAGATGAATCTTGTTAATACAAGGGGGTCTCGAGCGTTAAATTCTGGGAGGAGAGCGAAATGAGATTCCTTTAGTGGGGGAATTTCAGGGAAAGGGGATGGAATTATAGGTTTTCTCTGGATGGGAGTTTGGTCAGAGGTCCCTTGGGCAGAAATGTCAGCAAGACCTTCCATTGCTGGTGATTGAACCAATCTATGTATGGATCGGGCCTCGAACGGGGTAATTTAATTGATTTCGGAATTTTGGACAACCCTGTACAGTTAAAAGAAAATTTTTAAATTGAAGTAATTAGGTTAGGCAAAAAATAGGTAATTAGGTTCCTGAAAAATATAAAGTGAATAAAGTTCCTTACGTACTAACAATTTATACAGAATAATATGGCTTAAATTTAAATGAAGAAGGTTTAATTGAAGATGACGTCGAAGGTCGAGTTTAAAAGGCTGGGAGTCAGCTGAAGAGTTGTAGATAAGAGTGATGAGATGAGAGGCGGAGATGGACTGCGTGGGAGGTTTTCTTTTTGCTAAGGTGAGCTTCGCTCGAGATATGATGAAATCCTTCGCACGTTGACGATTTCAATTCAAAAGTATTATTCTTGTTGCGATCTTTCGCACGTTGAAATAAAAAGTTTATTTATTTTATTTATTGTTTTTTTTTTGTTATTACTTGGAATTTATTTAGTTTACTTTTCCTTGTTACTTATTTCTACAAGCGGGGCGTGCTTGGCTTCAAGGGTCAGGGCAGACGGAAATGAAGACTTTGAAAACCGATCTGGGCGTGATCGGGCTAGGGAACCTATATAAGTCTAACTGCTTACAGGTACCCTAGGCTTACTACTGTTCGATAGTATACCTGGTGGTTCCGGTTGTTGTTCTTGTGTTCGTTCCTGTGTTCCGTGTTCGGTAGTCCTTCGTCCTGGTGGTCAGCGAAGTCGGGCGTGTTGATTTGCTGATTCCAACTACACTCAATCCTTTTCGAAAGCACTCCGGACACTTGAAGAGTTCGACGATTATCGCGAAAACACTACGCGGATAATTTGCGAGTCGAAACTGGGTCTTCAAATATGTCCTTCCAAGACTTGCGCCAGTTAGGGTAGGTTCTTTAGGAGTCGGCTTTTTAAAAAAGGTTGAAATGAATTTAGGCGAAACGAACTTTATTCACGGAATTACACAGACTTTAAATTGTGACAATAAAGTTATTGGAACACTTGGAACAAATTACGCGGAACACACACAGGGTCGGTCGGTTACAGTAGCAGGCCGAGAACTGAAGGCTCGGGGCCTGCCCACGTTGGTTTTATAGTGTGCATGGCTGCGTCAGCAGTAATGGTAGGTCGGGTACTATAACTTAAATACACTTCTTGAATTCTTCTTTTCTGACTTTATTGGTTTAAGAGCATTCATTTGATCTTGTAAACGGGAGAGGAAAGAGCTGTCTTCCATGCGAGATGTCTTCTCTTCAAAAAATTCACATGGCAGTCGAAGAGATTTTCCATACACCATGTGAGCAACCGAATGATTGCCATCATCTCGGAGAGCTGCACGTAAGCCAAGCAAGACTGTAGGTAAGGTTTCTGTCCACTTTGGAGAATTGTGAGCTTTAATAGCCGCTTTAAGAGTCCTATGTAGGCGCTCGACTTTGCCATTACATTGTGGATGGTATGGTGAACTCCTCTGAAGTTTTATACCGCAAACATTAGCCAGGTTTTTAAACAACTCCGATTCAAATTGTCGTCCTTGGTCAGTAATTACTTTAACAGGTGCGCCAAATCTGCAAATCCAATATTTGTAGAACGCTTTAGCCACCGACTCAGCTGTTATGGTCCGCAATGGTATGACTTCCATCCATGATGTAAACCGATCAATCGCAGTGAGGCAGTATATTTTGTCTTCGGATGGCGGAAGAGGGCCGATTATATCCAAATGTATTACACTGAATCGATCGTCTGGCTCTTCGTATTGTCCTATTGGTGTTTTTGTATGACGTATTACCTTGTTGCTCTGGCAACCAATACAAGCCTGAGTCCATTCCTTAATATCTTTTTTAATACTGGGCCATATAAAGTTTTCTGCTACTTGTCGGACCGTGGCCTTAATCCCTGGATGAGACAACGAGTGTACACTGTTGAAAACTTGTCGTCTATATTGTTTAGGAATATAATATATAATATAATATATAATATAATATAATAATAATTTAATAATATATAATAATATATAATATAATATATATATATTAATGTATTATATTATAATATAATATATTATATTATGGTCTAATTGTTGAAGTTGAAATGTCACACCAAAGAACTTGTCCATTCGGAAGGGGGTGTTGTTTCATAATTAAGGAAGTATCAGATTCATGTAGCAGTTTTAGGTCTTGATCCCCTATTTGACTAGCTGCAATTTTGTCATAATCTAGAGTGGTCATGGCATCGAGTCGTGATAAGGTATCAGCCACGCTATTGTCGCTTCCACTGATATGTCTGATATTGGTTGAATACTGGGATATATATATATTTTTTTTTTTCGTGATTTATTTATTGCAACTGAAACATAGTACAATTCATCTAGCAATATTTCATTTCATGATAAGCTCACTAGGGGGGGGGGGGAGGTTTACAGCTAAACCTGGCCCATACTTGTATCAAGAACAGTTAAAAACACTGGATTACACTTGCACTATTTGCACAGCACAATTAGGTCCAGAGGTTTATTTCTCTTGAGTCGCCGAAGCTCTCCTTCGTTGTTTAAAACGTTGAGCATCTCCAGGTTCTCGTGTTTGTGGAGGCGATGTTCGTGCTTCCTTGCATATTTGGCGATAATTTCGGTGACCGTTTCTACCCTCAAGTCTCGATGAATATCATCATTCCGCATGAACCCCGTACTATACTTCTCAATATTATATTTTGTCGGGTTTGGATTGTTTTAATGAGTGTGTGTGATGTAGTTTGACCGTCAGTAAGAATGATGTTGAGGGATGTCGAGGGTCGGTCAAATGAAAATTGACTTATGTGCCAACGTTTCGAAGAATATATTTCTTCATCTTCAGGGCAAATTTCATAAATTGCCCTGAAGATGAAGAAATATATTCTTCGAAACGTTGGCACATAAATCAATTTTCATTTGACCGACCCTCGACATCCCTCAACATGATTGTTTTAATATTTGATTTTTTCGCACAACCCCAGAGCTGTATCCCATAGGTCCAGATGGGGCGCAGTATCTGTTTATATATGAGTAATTTATTGTGTAGTGAGAGATGGGAGTTCCTTCCCATCATCCAGTACATCTTTCTGAACTTGATTTTTAGTTCCTGATTCTTTTTTTCAATGTGGTATTTCCAGTTAAGTTTGGAATCAAGGTGCATCCTTATGTATTTTACAGTGTCAGAGTATGGAATTTTATTTGAATTGATCTCAACTTCTGGGGCTGAGATTTTTCTAAAGTTGATGTGCACTGACTTTGTTTCATTCAGTTTCATTCTCCACATCTTGGTCCAATTGACAACCTTGTTAGTGGACGTCTGTAGATTGCGAGTTGCAGTTTCAGCGTCACCTCCAACAGAGAGGATGGCAGTATCATCAGCAAAAGTAGCTACAGTTGTATTTTCCTGTTGCGGAAGATCTCGTGTGTACAGCAGGTAGAGTACTGGGCCTAGGACACTGCCTTGTGGTACCCCTGCTTTTATAGGCTTCAAGACAGAGTATTGGTCACCCTGCTTTACCCTGAAATGTCTGTTCGCTAGGTAGGATTTTAGGAGTAAGTAAAACTGTTTTGGGAGATCCCTGTGCAGTTTATACTCAAGTCCCTTGTGCCAGACCTTGTCAAATGCCTGGGGCACGTCCAGAAAGATACTGGCACATATTTTTTTACCTTCTAAAGCCTTTTCTATTATGTTAGTGATTCTATGAACTTGATCTAGCGTAGAGTGGCGTTGCCTGAAACCGAATTGGTGGTCTGGTATCAATTTTCTGACTTCAATAATTGGTTTAAGCCGTTTGAGCAACAATTTTTCGAACAGTTTCGATAAGACAGGGAGGAGGGATATGGGTCGGTACCCCGCCTTCTCATTTGGTGATTTTCCTGGTTTGGAGATCATTATGACTTCCGCTACTTTCCACTGGGAAGGTACATAACGTAACCTGAACGTGGCGTTGATGATATGAAGTAGTTTAGTTATAGCCTTTTCAGGGAGCTCTTTCAAAATTCGACCGGTTATCAAGTCATAGCCAGGGGTCTTTTTAGGATTAATGTTGCCTTTAATTTCATCTTTGAGTTCTTTTAACGTAACGGGTCGAATATCGAGCTCATCCGTTTTTTCTATCAGTGTTGCATTTTCTTCAGGTGTCTGTACTGGAAGAGGTTGAAAGGTTTCATAGAGATGATCTGCAAAAAGTTGAGCTTTCTCTAGGTTACTTCTGGCCCATGTCCCGTCATCCTTTTTGATTGGAGGAGAATGAACTTTAGGTCTATTTATACTTTTGGTTACCTTGTAGAGGGAGTATTCGGTGTCTTTCTCTGCAGTTAGGTTACTCAAAAAATGTTCAACTGATTGGTTATCCATTGATCTAATAAGATATTTAAGTTTGTTACCGAGTCTATTGAGAATAGTTTTGCTTTCAGGGGTTCTGTTATTCTTCCATTTCCTTCTAGCTTTACGTTTGGCGCACAGGAGATCCCTTACTTCTAGCGGATATGATTTCGAATTAGTGTCATAGTTGCTGTTTTGGTTTATTGGGGTACATAACCAGGCTGCTCGTTGTATGTTATTGATAAATAAGTCAAGTTCGTCTTCCAGTTGTTTAGGGGTTTTCAGAGGAACTTTAAGGTCGATCGATGTTTCCAATTGCTGCCGAAAACAGGACCAGCAAGTATTTCTATTGAATAAACTCGGAGAATTTTCACTAATGATTACTTTTTCGCTGATTGTTATTATAACAGGCGAGTGGTCAGAGGGTAGGTCGTCGCTGTCCTCTAGATTTATGTAACCACTTGAGATACCTCTGCTTATAAAGAAGTCTATTAGGTCTGGGGTTTTGTTAGCATCCGTGGGCCAGTATGTAGGCCTTCCAGTTGAGAGAAAGTCGCACTTGAAAGAAGCTGCTGCTTCATACAACTCTTTACCTTTAGCCGTGGTTAATCGCGAACCCCAGAAGGTATTTTTGGCATTGTAGTCACCTCCAATTATAAAGTTGTTACCAAGCGATTTAAGAAGGACCGTATAATCATCTTTTTTTAGGTTAAACCTGGGGGGGCAGTATATTGCGGCTATACTAAAGCTTTTATTATTGAGTTGTACCTTGACCGAAGTTACCTGCATTTTTTCCTCTTCGATTTTTGGTTCTTCATGGTGAGCGATGTTAGCTTTAATGAGAATTGCCGAACCTCCTCTAGCTTTAGTGCTTGGGTGTAGCGTATGATAACACGTGAATCCTCTTATTTTGATGTATGACGTCCGAGTGAAATGGGTCTCAGAAATAAGTAAGATGTCTATCTTGTTGGAGTGGAGAAATAATTCGACTTCCTTGATGTGATTTAGCAATCCGTTTGCATTCCATGTTGCTATTCTTAAAGTCGGTCCCATTAAATTAGTCCATAGCTTGTAAGTCCCTTCTCTAGCTTAGTTATTCTTTCAAAAAACTGTTTATTGGTATGTTTTTGTTCATCCAGTCTTTCCAGTATCTGTGCCAGCATTTTTTCTGTGTTCGACACATTAACCTCTTTTTTAGCAGCGGTAGCATATGAAACCTTTGGAGTAGTTGCTCCTGTCATGGTTGTAGTAAGCGATTTCCGCCTATTAAAATTACTCTCAACTGAGGCATCGCGCTTGGTCTGTTCTTTCAGTTGGGGTTTAGTAATTTTGTTTCTCATTCTTTGTAGCTCCTTAGCTACCTCGCATCCTCGATAATTCGCTGGATGATTCCCTTTGCAGTTGACACATTTGGGGGCATCTGCTTTGTTCAGGGCACATTCAGAAGTTTTATGCTGTCCAGCACATTTCACACATGCAGACTCCTTCCCTCAGTAGGATTGGGTATGCAGGTATGACTGGCAATTCCTACATTGGGGAATGAGTCTGGAAGTTTTTTTCACCGGCTCAATCCTCACAATTATCTTGAGGATGGCCTTAATACCATGGATTTTGTTTACATCCTCATTTTTGTCAAAGGTTAACATAAAGAGAGGAAGGGGTTTATGGATGGTTACAATTTCACCACTATCATTTTTCCTTTTCTCTTTCCTGAGAATGTTGGTAACATCCAAGATGGCAAGACCTTGCTCTTTAAGGTCACCAATAATATCAGTTTTCTCACATGTTTCATGTAAGCCTCTAGCCATGACCTTAATAGGTCTGTCTGCTTTATCTTGGTATGTGTACCACTGTTTTTTCTCTGTACGCAGTTTATCTGTGATCAGTTTCCAATTAGTTCTTGAATCTACGTTTATTTTCCAAACGTTATTATTGAGAGCAGTAACCCTGAATTGCTCTCTAGGGATATTCTGTAACATATCTTTGAGGCCCGCATAGCTCTTTAGCCCTACAACATTTATGGGTGGTGGAGGAGGGTCCTTTTTAGGCTTAATAATTTCTACCTTGGTTACATCTTTGTCAATCTTAGGCTTGTTGGTAGGCCATTCAACCTCCGGAGAAGACCCAGCCTTACGCTTCTTGCGGGCCCTTTTTAGGATCCAGTCAGTTTCTCTCGACAATTCATCTTCGTCCGTACTGTAGGATGTAGGGACGTTGGGTTGAGTCAATTTCGATGCCCTTTGTTCGTCCTTTTGATTTGCATTTAATTTAACAATATGATCGTTGGCTTGACTGAGGGAATCACATAAGGAAGCTATAACAGAATATAAATGATTGAAAGCATCACTTACGTGGGGGTCTGCAATCGGTAGGGCACTTGTTATTACGCAGTGTTGCAATAACTCTCGCTTTGTTTGTTCAACAATCTCCTTGATCGTCTGCCCGCCAACGGCGCCATCGGGGTCGCCTTTGTCGGTCATGCCACTAAGTAAACATTCCCAAATGCGAAGCGAAACACCAGTTTAATAAACCTTTATCGCGGGAGGTCGCTCCGATGTTGACTCGACGAGCTCTCGCACAAGACTGGGATATATACTGTTATAATTTACCCTCCTAGTATTAAATAATACTTTAAATTGGAATGGGAATGGGTTAAACTCGAGTACGTGTCACTTTGGTAATAAAATGTTTATTGACTGATACTGTTATCAAAAATCCTTATTCTCCTTCAGGTTTACATTAATGTCTGGGTTCGATCCACAACATATCTCCCCCCTTAAAAAAAAAAATACATCTTGACAAAAAAAATAAATAAATCAGATCTGTTAATCAAAACAAAAATCGAGATCCTAAGTCACTTTATTTGCAGAGTCGCTTAGGCTGGTGTCTACTCCGCAAGGATCTTCGAGGAGTCTGGTCTGTAGGTGGTGGGGTATCGGAGATGTCGGCAGACTGTCGACCGTCAGCTGAATTGTCGGATGTGACCTCCGACGGTGGGGTGAAACCATGAAAGGCTGGGGAAGCAGGACCTTCGCTAAGTGTTGGCGGAGGATCCCCTGCCATCGTTGAGTTTGGCGATTTTGGCCAAAGTTGGTCTATGTGTCGCTTCCACAGCTGCTGCTCCTGCGTTTTTATGAGGTAGCTTTGGCCACCCAATCGGTCAACTACCGCCGCTTTCACCCACAAAGGGTCATCTTTTTTGTAGGAACGGGCCCATACTTCGGAATTTTTATTCAGTTGAATATTGCGGTTTCCACCTTGCTTCATATTGGCCACTTGGCGGCCTAAAGTGATGTCTTCGTCTGTGGGGATAATTTGGTTGAAAATAATATTGGGTTTCTTCTTCAACATCATTCCCGCTGGAGTCTCTTTGGTGCCATCATGTTCCGTGTTCCGATATTGAAATGAATAACGGTTTACTGCCGCTCCCAGTGACTTAACTTTCCTTTCGGCTTGGGCTTTTAAAATGCATCGTTTTATAATCTTCACCGCCGATTCAGCTTGGCCATTGCTAGCCGTATGGAATGGAGGTCCCTCTATAGTGAGTTTGTCTATATGGAGTATTTCAAAGGGCCTGCTTGGTGTTATGGTAACGTTTAGTTTAGGTTTGAGCGGTTTACGATCATATTTGCATTGAAGGCAAACTTCACATTCGTTTAACTGTTGGGTAATTTCCGTTTTCATTTTAGGCCAATAAAATTCTCTTTTTAGGTGTTCATAGGTTTCATTAATTCCCCTATGGTTGGTCATGCCTGTGTGATATTCTTCTATTAGTTTTTTCTTTTCCTCCTCTCCTTCTACGTCCTTTAAGAGAACGCTATGGATTTTTAGATTTAGTTCTGAATGTTTAAAGTTTTTCTTTATCGTGCTAGACAACATTTCCTCTATGTCTTCTTCTAGGAAAATGCCGTAATTTTTATGCGGTACTAGGTATTCCTTAACTACTGAAATTATTTGTTCTTCCAAATTTTCTTTTCCAAATCTGATTATCATTCTATTCCTTGACTGATGTAATTTTGTGATTCTAACTCGCAATTCTGTATTTAATTTAATTGATTTGATCAATATTTGGTTCGTACAGAAATTAAGCGGTTCTGATGTTTTCGGAATCTGAATCTCCTCTACAGTTGGGGGTTTTCCTTCATCTGACATGTTTAGTTCTATCCTGGAAAGTGCATCTACATGGGAGATTTCTTTACCCTTTTTGTATTTTATTTCAAAATCAAATTCATCCAGTTTACATTTCCATCTGAATAATTTCGAACTAGGTCCTTTAAGCGAATAGAGCCATTGTAGGGGTTTGTGGGTGTTTCCTTCTTTTTCTTGTGATAGAATTGCTCCCAGGCTTACTCCTGATGCATCCGTGGTTAGTGTAAATTTCTTTTTCCAATCAGGGTATTGAAGAATTGGTTCGTTCATTAGGATTTGTCTACATAGTTCAAAACTTTTAAGGTAATCCGGATTGGTAATGTATATTTTTTCACCTTTCTTTAAACATTGAGTTAATGGTTTTTCTATTTTCGAAAGATCTTTTATGAATTTCCTATAGTACCCTAGCAACCCTAGAAACCTTTTAGTTGTTTCACTGTTTTCGGAATTGGGTATTTTTTTATTGCTTCTATTTTTGTTGGATTTGGTTTAATACCATCGGGAGTAATTATGTGTCCTAAGTAAGCTACTTCCTTTTTCAAGAACTCAGATTTATCTAGTTGGATTTTAAGGTTAGCTTCCCTTAATCTCTGAAATATTGTTTTTAGTCTAGAAATGTGTTCTTGAAGGCTTGCACTATGGACAATTATGTCATCCATAAAAACTGCGCACGCTTCACTTTGGAGTCCTCTTAGTACATTGTCCATCATTTTTTGAAACGTCGGAGGGGCGTTTTTGAGTCCGAATGGCATCTTGGTGTACTGGTATCTACCTGTGTGAGTTCTAAAAGCTGTTTTTGGTTTGCTTTCTTCTGTTAAAGGAATTTGGTGAAATCCTGAATATAGGTCCAATACCGAGTAAAATCTACTGTTACCCAGACTACTAAGTATATCCTCTATATAGGGTAGTTCATAACGAATCTCAGCTGTTTTTTCATTTAGTGCCCTGAAATCAATGACTATTCTCCATTTTTGTTTTCCCGAGGAATCTAGTTTCTTAGGTACTACCCACAGTGGAGAGTTAAAAGGAGATTCGCTTTCCTCTATGATACCTTGTTTCAACATTTTCTCTACTTGGTTTTGTACCTCTTTTTTGTGGATTTCTGGATATCTGTAAGCTCTGGTATAAACAGGCAATTCGTCCTTAGTTATGATTGAGTGAGTGACTGCGGGAGTTCCTTCTAAGGGATCTCCTTCCACATATACCAAATCTGAGAATTCCTTCAGTAGTTTCTCTAATTCCTTTTTTTCTTCTGAATTTAGGTGATCTGACTTTACTTTTGATAGGTCTATCTTTCTTTTTTGAATTACTCTTTTTAGGCTACTTTCTGGTTTATTGGATTCAAATGGTTCTGCCTTAATTCCCTTTAATTTTGCTTTTACTCTGCTTTCACTGTTATTTATCGCGAAGCAATAGGCTTGAGAGTTTTCAACCTTGATTATACTCGATGGGATTTCTAGTTGGTTATATTTAAAGGCTGGAATTAGAGCATCCCCTTCTTTCATATTAATGATATTGAATTTAATACATTTTGCCGCTCTAGGCTCAAAGGTTACCTCACTAGTCTTATGATGATATAATATAGGTAATTCTGAATGTTTTCTCTTTATAGTATTGGT